>OX596283.1:8116398-8755261 GCA_951394225.1 Harpalus rufipes
TCACACTTGTTCCACCTTACCAATTCAGTATTCAGTAGAGAATAGGGCATAGTTTTGAACTTTCTGATTGGCTGAAATTTGACCCAAGTTTACGCAATGTAATTTCAGACTAGTGTCAGTGTACATAACATGTGACATCTCTTGTCATTCTTATGTGCAATGTCAAGTATCATCTTTATTCGATTTGATAGATATTTTATATTTTACACTTACTGACTAGAATATATTAACTTCCAATGGCATTATGATACCTTTTTAATAATTTAATAAAATGTGAATTTTTGTAACTTAACATTGATGGGTAATTACATAATAATTAGTCATTTTATAGGACTTTTTGTGGAAATTCAAACTTTAAAATGTAATAGATACGTTTTGCTAGAAACAGTTTTACCCAACTGTTTAGCATTCTTGAAAGTGCATGTCACTGTATGTAACTCATATTTCCAATATTTGGACTATGGTTGTTTTTGCCAAAATCTCATCAATTATTAGCAAACTCCACTGTTTGAAAATAAAATGAGATTAACATAACATCTACGTCATAGACACGAGTACAAAAAATATTACGGCTTAACGAATAACAAATAAGACTTTCCAGAATTACAAATCGCTTTCAATTCATATGTATTCGTATATGAAGTTTCATAAAAGAAAAAAAAATAGTGGAGTACCTCATTACATAGATCTGTTTTTATAAGACATACTATGAAGTTTTCTAATATGTAGTAATATACATATTAAACTATATGCCGCCGAACTCCTATCTCTCGTATAAGCGGAAAATGTCCGATACATTAATATGTCCAACCGAATCGAATGCAGATGGCGCATGCGCACAAGGGGCCGTGTTCACGCTTGAAGAGTGCAAAACGTTCTGAACATTTCTTGTGTGCTTTTCAGCGGTATATAGTTTAATAGGTATTTGGACCCTTTACAAAGTAAATACTGTGTTAGTCACGAGTGAGTTACTTTGAAAGTCCGTTTGTTTGCAATCCAAAACAATAATGACCACAGATACAGTAAAAATGAATAGGCAGAAGACGCACGTCATCAACCTGAAAAAAACCTTATAATATTAAATATAACATCTAGAAATTATTGCGTGTTATTATTATTTTTTTTTAAAGAAACAAAACTACTAGTATTAAGTAGTGTATATTAATGATATTTACGATTATTTCTGAGTCAATCGTTATTCCTTTTATGAAATATAAAATTATTTAAAATAATTGTAGTTTATTTTCATAACATACGTTGGCGCTACTGAGAATGACCATGTTATCTCAAATAATTTTATATTCTGTAAAAGGAATAAGAATTTACTTAGAAATAATTGTAAATTCATTAATATATACGTTTCTTAATACTAGTATATTTTTTCTTCATTTCTAAAAAATAAATAACTAACAATAATTTCTACAAGTTATATTTTAGTTTTACTATACTTGGTATCATATTTAATTAATGTCGAAATAGGAACATCATTAGATATGCAAAGCAATCGTGGATAAAATATATCATTTTTTTAAGAGAGGAAGCTTGGCGCTGTTGTAAATTGTATTTCGGGTTGCAAACAAACTGATTTTGAAAGTAACTCTCCCGTGTCTAAGGCTTTGTCCGATGACACATTTTGGTATTTAATATTTAGGATTTAGATCTACTTCTACTTCACATAAATACAACTCCGAATGGCACACTAATAACATCCATTGGTTCTATGGGAACACTTTAGAATAACAAAAGTGAATAATACAATTTCATTTAATTCGAGGCTTCAAATTATGTGTTAAAAGTATATTTCATATAAAAAAGAAGCTAAGAAGCAATTCTTTGACAATAAATTCGACATTTTGTACAAATTATAGCAACAAACATGACTTGTTCAATTAGTACGCGTCAACTTCAAGGCATAGTGTGCTCCTACAAAATTCTAAAATCTAATTCCTAAAACCCTAAATAATGAAGTAATTTAGGGCATATAAATTGGATTAACCCTTTGTATTGCACCTTCTTCGATATAAGTTATGATTAGAGAAGGTTATAAACAATTTGTCTCACTTTATGTGTTCGAACTGTACATAGTTCATTACAATCCGTCTAACAAAAAGCTGAAATCCAAAACATCATCCAAACTATAATATCGTTGAGTATTTTGTTGTCTTCTTTATTTGTGACTCTTCAGTAAAGATAGACAAAAGTAAATATAAGAAATTGGCATGTACAGGAACAGCAACAGAAAATAAAAATTCGCTCCACCTTTATCACGTCACACTGATGACATTTGTTAGTATGGTGTCCAATTTCCTCGTCTCTTTCAACTTATTTAAGAGAACAGAACGAAATTGAAGCGATCAAATGAGGTTTCCCGGGAAACTGTTCAATTCGACTTGTCTCCACTTTTCTTCGGCGGAGTGGAGTTCGAGCGAAGCTGAAATAGTAAATTGAGTTGTCACCCATGTTGCCATGCCATTCTGCTCTGTCTCCATAGATATAGAATTCGTGAATTCGAATTCGGTTTACGATAACTCGTATTTTCTCTCTTTTGTTTTCATTTATTTTATTTAGAGTGAATAGTTTTCTGTTATGAGACGGAAACAATGACCTCAGGTGCAACAAAGATATTGAAAACTTTTACTGATTTTTCGTATTAACCCTTTATCGGGCAAAGGATGAAGTACCCGTACGAAAAATTTTAGATATCCGCAGTGCTCTAATTAGCACAAATTAGGAGTTTGATAATGTAACCATGTGGTAACATTGCAAGTAAAGGATATATATATATATACAGGGTGAGTCACCGAAATCGCCGTCTTCGATATCTCCCTTGTCGTTAGAAATACAGCATTAGTTTATTAACAGAATTTATTCGTCTACTCAAGGAGCATAACGTTAAATTATTTTCACATATACAGGGTGTTGCATTACAGCTCGGCGAGAATAGTTTCTCTTTTTTTAAATGGAACACCCTATATATTTTTATATATTTTGAATTGTATTTTATTCACCTATACGAACATATGAATTTTGTTTTAGTTTTCCACGGCGTTGCCAAGTTATTCCGTTTTTTCTCTAAAAAAGACCAAATACACGCATTGCTTCATAAAGGCTTACTGAAGTTATTTTGATAGTAAGAATTAAGAATTTTCTTTTCAGTATAACTGTAATTATACTCTATGTTCTGACATATTTTTTTTTAAATGTAATTATACAGGCTGTTCAATAAAGCGAATCAAAAGTGCTCAATTTCAAATGACTATAACTCGTCATTTTCAAATGGAACACCCTATATTTTATTATTCAGTTGTGTGTATTTTTATATTATCTTCAAATGTTATTAAGGGTATTCTATGCCTAAAACCAATAATTTCGGAGATTTTCACCATTTTTCTCTAAATTTATATATTTAACTAAAAATTAAATCTAGTATACCATGGATATTGTTTTTTGAATAAGAAACAATTGCAGTAATGATAGTATTTTCATTAGCCAGGTTATTATTAATAACAGAGGGATTAAGTAAATTACTTTATTAATATGAGTCTCTCGCAAGAAGAACTTACGAATATGGTGTATGCTGGTCAGGCCAGGCGTCACCTCACGGACACTCAATGCTGGCGTGGAGAGTGCGCAAGAAGAACTTACGAATATGGTATACGCACTTGAAGCAGCGGAAACAAACCCTCTTTTGGCATCAAGAATGTATGCACAACGGTTTCCGGGAAGACGACATCCAAATCCGTGTTCTTTTGAAAAACTAAGGGAAAGGTTTGAAAGAACTGGTCATGTTCAGTACGACAAAAGAGGGTTTCTTTCCGCTTCTCCAAGTGCGTACACCATATTTGTATGTTCTTCTTGTGAGAGACTCATATTAATAAATTAATTTACTTAATCCCTCTATTATTAATAATAACCTGGCTAATGAAAATACTATCATTACTGCAATTGTTCCTTATTCAAAAAACAATGTCCATGGTATACTAGATTTAATTTTTAGTTAAATATATAAATTTAGAGAAAAATGGTGAAAAATCTCCGAAATTATTGGTTTTAGGCATGGGATACCCTTAATAACATATGAAGATAATACAAAAATACACACAACTGAATAATAAAATATAGGGTGTTCCATTTGAAAATGACGAGTTATAGTCATTTGAAATTGAGCACTTTTGATTCGCTTTATTGAACAGCCTGTATAATTACATTTAAAAAAAAATATGTCAGAACATAGAGTATAATTACAGTTATACTGAAAAGAAAATTCTTAATTCTTACTATTAAAATAACTTCAGTAAGCCTTTATGAAGCAATGCGTGTATTTGGTCTTTTTTAGAGAAAAAACGGAATAACTTGGCAACGCCGTGGAAAACTAAAACAAAATTCATATGTTCGTATAGGTGAATAAAATACAATTCAAAATATATAAAAATATATAGGGTGTTCCATTTAAAAAAAGAGAAACTATTCTCACCGAGCCGTAATGCAACATCCTGTATATGTGAAAATAATTTTACGTTATGCTCCTTGAGTAGACGAATAAATTCTGTTAATAAACTTATGCTGTATTTCTAACGACAAGGGATATATCGAAGACGGCGATTTCGGTGACTCACCCTGTATATATTATAAAAAAAAACTAAATTAAATCCTGAACATTAGTTGCGCATTTTTAAAAAAATTAAAATCTGTGCATAACTCAACATCAATGTAATATTTTTTTAGTTTAGTTTGATAAGCAATGAATTTATTATTGCTTATGGAATGAAATAAAACAATTTCTTTCTTCGGTGAGACAGAGCCTTATGTTGCATTTTTCACACATCAAGCGGCTAGTGCCTTTCCGGCAATTTCTGCATCTTCCTTTAGATGTGTGTATTGGCCAATGCGTGAACGAATCATACCTTGATGTGTCAGAAGGTCTGTCGATTTTGGCCTACCACGTTTATTATCTTCGTATGCAGTTTTATTTCTTGAGGATTCATTATAACTAGAACAATAATAATAAATTATATATTATATGCTATTTTATCGGGCAATGTAACAATATGGTAACATATATTTTATATAGGCTTTCTATGCTGTACCTACTTACATATGCCCCACTTCAGTACTTATAATTACATTTTCATACCTATATAATTGAATAAATTAAAAAAATATTCTATATAAATAATGTTACTTAGCATAAAAATTATTTATTTATACAATGCACGTCCAATTACACCACACTTTAGAATGCAAGCACAGAAGCGCAAAATATAAATTCAAACCAATGCGCAGACACCGGAGACTTATTTATGTTTATTTTTTGTTTTTTATTTGTTAGTAAAAATGTTTGATAGTACCTATTGGTATAATTATGATTATTTTAAATATGTGGCGGGATTTTTTTTAGTACAGAGTTAGTGATTTTAGTACAATTTGAGTTAAACTGTTGGTACAATAGAAATTTTCTCAATCGCAACCCTGATTGCAACCATACGGAAGCATTACCCTCTTTGCTACAGGAATCGGAGTTTTAAGCATCTGAAAATAATGTTACCATACTACAATTCCCGATAAAGGGTTAAAGATTGTGTAAGTTAAATTTGAGACACCAAAAAACTCAAATAAAAAACCTTCAGTGCATCTATTGTAGCACAATGTATTTATTAATTTGAATTAAGAGCAGGATGTAACACTTAATAACTACTAAATCAAGCTTAATTTTTATTTCCATAGAATAATCGCACCCTACATTTAACTTTAGCCATAAAATTTTGTACAGTGACTTAAAGCCTGTTTTGTCGCTGAATTCCATCTTTTCTTGTAGTCTCTGGCCACACTAATAACAGCCTTTTTTAATTTCCGCTTCACAATTCCCAGTAAATATCTATCGGGCTTAATTTTGGACAATTAGAGGGACTACATCTTTTGGGACCGTTAAA
Organism: Harpalus rufipes; assembly: GCA_951394225.1. NCBI lineage: Eukaryota > Metazoa > Arthropoda > Insecta > Coleoptera > Carabidae > Harpalus > Harpalus rufipes. Next base: position 8,122,329 of record OX596283.1, read on the forward strand.
TTGATTTTGATTTCCTACCACTGCATAACAGATTTTGCATAATGATATGAAACCAAATCAGGCGAAAACACAATAGAAGTCTAGTTATTAGCAATAAAAGGCACAAAACGTTTAGGAAGATAATATTTCAAGTAAATATTTTGAGATACGGTCCCGGTTGCAATAAAAGTCTATTTTTTTCCACATGTACAAATTGCTTGCGTCACATGATATGGTTAAAGAAATTTTGACATTTTTCTTGTTTTAAATTTCTCCTAAACATTCAAATTGTCCTTTGAAGTAAAGAAATATTGTCCTGGGAATTGTTCTAAACCCATATATAAAGTTTCGTCAAAATTTCAGTGTCTAGTTTGCGATCTCGGATTTTATTAACGTCACAACATTGTGAACTACAAGCTACAGTAAAATTTTTGAAAGTTGTCCGATCAAGGGCACTTGTATCACGAACGAATTAACAAACAGGCATACATTTATCTCTTTCTTTTGCAAAGGCTGTAAGAGTGTGTGATAAGGATGGATATAACACGCTTGTCTTTAAAAAATTCATATTGTTTCGACTAAGTTAGGACATTCCATTTATAAACGATGCTCGTTGTTGATAATACTTTCGCTGTAACGTAAGTTTATTTATGAATTCAGATACATTACCTGGATTCATAGCCGTACGTATAACGTTATATTCTGCCAGAGTCACTGACACTGACATTGTGTCAGTATCTTATTTTTAACAATATTTGATTTTACATTTGCTTATAAACTTACTAGTTCACTTATTTTTGAATTTTGAATGTTTTTCCTGTAATATATATTTTTATAATAATAAAATAACAGTAGTATCTTACGTACCCTCATAAAAACTAAGTAAACGACACTACTGAATTTGTCATAATGCGCGGAGCAAAAATCTGAATTCATACAATTCATAGACGACCTTGATCGGACATCTTTCAAAAATTTTACTGTACGTAAACACCATAGTTTTGCATGTTCTAGAAAAACCAAATTTGGAATATATTATACGGACCTATATTGAAACGTTCGTCTGGTCGTGAATCCGGATTCGATCCCGACCGTCGCAAAAATTATTTCGACTTTTAATTGGTACAAAAGTAACCCGTGTGGTGCATTATTCACGCCAGCAATGAGTGCCTGAGAGGTGATGCCTTGTAAAGGTTACGGGACGAGTATGTGATCATCTTTACCGAAATCTGTGTGCAAGGCATATTGGCGTACCTAGCAATGAATAAAAATAAACAGTTGATTGTCTTTACATAGATATAATGCTGGTTGCTTTTGAATGGACTCTGTAACAATACAATCATAAAATAGATATCAAATCATGATTCATAATTTGACACAAAAATGTACGTTAAGTTTATATTATGTGCAAGTGTATGACCACCAACCACGTGCGGTGCGAATAAGTCATTTCCTTGAATGAATTGTTATCTGTGATGCGGAAATGCCAACGTCGCTGTATGAAACATCGACGAATCTCGAGCGATAAATCAATAACGCTGCCCCGGCACGCAAATACACTCCAGGCTCCGGCAGCGGCAACTTCTCCGGTCTTGCTCTGGACCCGGCCAGGGCTGCTCCTGTTACCGCTTCGTTGCGTAACAGACATGCCATGTCGTGTCATACGAACCACGTCTGGCATGAGGTATTCCACTACTTTTTTTATTTTTCTGAAACATCTCTTGTTGAAATCGTAAATATTAAATTTAGCGCATGTGACGTAGATTTTCCTGATGACATTTATAAGTGCTTACAGTGCTATCTATTATGCCCGTATCCATAGTCAGTACTTCGCCTCGACTCATACAGTATGCCTTGAGTACCAAATTTCGTTTCATAGTCCCTACTTGTTTCTTCATTCGCACTTCGATCGAAGGTTTACTTGAGTAGAGCTCCAAGCAACCTTGAGTAATGCTTCACTAATTGTCAAACTGCCATTTCCATCACATAAGACATTTAAGTTAAATAATGAATCGTGAAGATGATCTAGAATTTTTAGAATTTGTAGACATAATAGAAGAAGCCTTAAATAATAACGATGAAAGAAGGTTGTTCTAAAAAGATATATCCGTGATATGAATCATGTATCTGTGACCTGTGACATACATGTAGATGTCAAGTATACGATTAGACAGAAAAATATTACAATTTACAAATATACCAACATCATTATTACAAATTCTCTAAATTTCTACCTTGAACACAGAGCTCACGAAGATTCAACTATGAAACATATAATGTGTTTGAGGTCGATATAAACCGGATTAATGCTTGGCGAAGTAATATACTCAAGTACGAGATTGAGCATCGACTATGGATACGGGCATTAGTTAAACAGGGAAACTCACTTTCAACGTTTTCTTTCGGTAAGCGATCCAAAACGATCTGATTGAACAGATCTGATCGCATGACGTCACAATCATGACTCAAAAGAAGTAACCGTATATAATGATTGCAATCATAATGTATTTTAAAACTGTCAATTTTCTGAAAACTGTCAACCTGTCTATGAACATGAATGAATTTACAAAATTGGATATTTGTTATTAAATTTATTACTTAAATAATTATTGTCAACATAATTGTCAAGAGTATACTGCTCCTCCTCGGTATTTTCCATTATACAGTATTATTTTTGAAAGATGTCCGATCAAGGTCGTCTATGAATTGTATGAATTCAGATTTTTGCTCCGCGCATTATGACAAATTCAGTAGTGTCGTTTGCTTAGTTTTTATGAGGGTACATAAGATACTACTGTTATTTTATTATTATAAAAATATATGTTACAATGAAAGCATTCAAAATTCAAAAATAAATCAATTGGTAAGTTTATTAGCAAATGTAAAACCAAATATGTGAAAAATAAGATACCGACACAATGTCAGTGTCAGTGACTGATAGAAAATAACATTATTCCTACGCTATGAATTAAGGTAATGTATATGAATTAATAAATGAACTTATGTTACAGCGAAAGTATTAATAACAACGAGCATCGTTTTAAAGTGGAATGTCCTAACTTAGTCGAAACGATATGAAATTTTGAAAGACAAGCGTGTTATATCCATCCTTATCGCACACGCTTATAGCCTTTGCAAAGGAAAGAGATAAATGTATGCCAATTTGTTAATTTGTTCATGATACAGATGACCTTGATCGGCCATCTTTCAAAAATTTTACTGTAGGTATGTCGATAAAGTTATATCGCAAACAAAACAAAACTTTTTATATTTGTTTTGTGTATTTAATAATAATGTAAGCTAGTATTCTTCTTTGGAATTGATTGTATAACGAACGTCCAGGCGATAGCTGCGAGTGCATTGACACCGCACTACTCTCCAAGTAGATTGAATGTCAAGCGCCGACGTCTGTTTATGCGGTATCCCGCAGCGTCGTTGCTGGCTGCACTTGACTACCGTGCAATGCACGAAGCACGATTGTGTTGTGTCGCTACGTATTTATACACAAGATACCGTTTCGCAGTGGAGTGTCGTCGGTCGTCGTTCTCCTTCTCGTTTCTCGTTCCCGTTACATCACAGCTTACACAAACAGTATCACAGTTGAGGACGTTTGCACGAGACGTGTTTACCAGATAACATCTTGCAATTTTTATTTATTGTTTTCATCCAAACTTAAACCGACTGTAAATGTAAACACATTATTTCTGGATTAATCAATATCTTTTCATAATTAATGCTAAGAACAATCAGATAAGTTTTATTCTGTATAATTAGAAAAGCTATATGCGAGGGTTATTGGAAAAGTCACGGCCTACCAATGTAAACATACAACTTTTGAGTTGAGCTTAATTTTATTTTTCAATATAGTCTCCGTGAACTTCAGTACCCTTGTTCTACTGAAAGTGCTTTTATACTATCCAGGAAATCCGTACTCTAGAGTTTACTATAACTTTCAATTCGCCATCCGAAAAAATTCGCCGCCATCAGTATTTTTTTTTGATTATGGAAATAGATGGAAATCGTAGGTGTTGGAGAATTTAGCCAGTTTTTACCTCTCGCTAAGAGAGGTATTGGGATCATGCTTAAAATTGCATATCCAGATTTTAGTGAATAAGCACGTTTTAAGGTCCTTAGAATCTGATAATAACATTTTTACGATGATGTCTGTGTGTGTGTGTGTGTGGGGTTGTTGGAGATACGATTTCTCAAATTCTATAAGATTAAAGACCTGTGTAACTACGGATTCCTCAATCTAACAGTAATGGGAAGAGTTGAATAGGTTCTGGTAACAATTGGATAACCGAAAGTAGCAGTATTTTAACAAAAATCTTCTAAATATTATTTTTTGAATATTTATGTTATTACAAATATTAAAAACAAAATTCTCTATCCGGCACATATAATTTTTTTATTATATCTTCTGTAGGTTTAAAGATATAGAAATATAATCTATAAAATAATAATATGTCATCATCATTACCGAAATCTGTGTACAAAGCACACCCAGCAATGGGTAATATGCCGTGATGATATATTATTATTAAATAATCTGTTGTAGTAAATCTCACAGCCTGCTCGCAGCTCAAACATCTCCTTGGTAACTATTTGAGAAATTTAAATGTGTGTAATTGACAGATAAATGTCACTAATGTCAGTGTCAAAATTTCAGAGATAGAACTGTAGGCTTTTTCTGGGAAAGATTTTTAATATTTCTTCTTGTATATATTTAAAATTATAGGTATATTACATGAACCCATCAGAAATACCGCCAATCCCGTTATTGAATTGGAAAAACCTCGAACATTTAGAAGAAATGGAGAAAACTTGCTTATAGAATGAATTTAAAATTATAGAAAATACGCAAATATAAAGATTAGGTGCAATTCGATTTTTTTGTGTGTACAAGAAATGTTAAATACAATACTTATATATACCACAATGGAAAGGGCGAGAGGTATTGTGATGGCCACAACAGATTTTTTTCATGTTGATTTTCTTCTTGATAATTCTGATCTCTTGCAATTTTCTTGGTCCAATCGAGTTAAAAGAATAAAATAATCCCTAGTAATTGTATAACCTCTTGCATCAATTGTTTTAATAATTTCTAGTACCTTCAATCGTCGGTCCAGGAAAACGATATCGTGTACTTTGTTGACAGTAAAATATCAACTTTTACATCACGTCTTCAGGTCATTGAACTATGCAGTTGTTTGTTTTTACATTCGTGTAATACTGGTTGCATTTAGAGTCCCCTTATCGATTTTTTGAAAAATGAATATTTGTCTTCAGAAACATTTTCATTTATTTTTCAATATTTTTAAGAGATTACAAACAGCAATGTCAGTTTTCTTTTAATGTATTATTAATCATGTGACAGAGCATAAAATACAAAATCATTTTAAACATAATATAATTAAAAATAGAACATTGATAATAATGTGTTGAAAGTAGTTAATTTTTTAAGTTGTTTGGTTGTTTATAGAACCTTGAAGATAGAGAAAGGAAGCACACGGTCCACAAAGAGCAGCTAAACCGAGAGCACCGTTACCTGCGGCGACGACTGGAGCAGCTGTCGGCGCTCTCAGCTCTCTCCAAGCGACGCTCCGTCTCCGAGTGCTCCACGTCCACCGTCTCCAGTACAAATTCCTCCTACCACTCGTCCTCGTCCGTTTCGCCTTCGTGCATCTCCGAATCAGGTAAGGACGAGATCATCAAGGTTGACTTTACTGCCTTTTTTGTGAAATAGTTGCTAAACTCAATCCATGCCAAAATTAAATAAAACGTTCGCATCATCTACTGATGAAACATCACTAAGCCCAGTATTTTTTTTTTGCAATAATCACCTCTTACAACACAGATAAACTTTACTATAGTTTGTCTGTGCCTACAGCTATGCTTATCAGGTTTCTGCATAGCAAGGCTTCCACACACTTGCTGACACCTTAATCCTCGAAACAAAGAAGATTATTAAAAATGATTACCACGCGTTTGGGGATCTGTTGCTCACAGAAATGGGGAAAACTGACAATATTCAACTTTAATAATGTAACTCTTCACTACCAAAAGCGTCAAAGTTATGACAGTATGTTTCATTACACTGTTTGCTATTCACAAATTTTCATAACGACAATAATTGTACGGAAGAGCAAATATCTAGAGCACAGGAGTGAAATTTGGAGCTCTTATAGCTCTAAAATGCACTTTAGTTCATAGTGGAGAATTTGGCGAGTACTAGAACAAAAATCTAAAACACGTACTGGATTAATTATTCAGCAATTTTTATCAAACTGTAGGCTTTTAGTTTAGAGTAAATGCCAGGCCAGATTATTAGGAGATAAATTTAGAGCAAATATCAGGATAATTACAACGAATACTGGAGCAAGTATATATGTCTAGTCTAGAGCATTCGGGTGGAATTTGGTTTGCTCTGATTGCTCTTAAATGCGCCTAGTTTATAGTAGAGAATTTAACCGATATAGGAAGAGAGTTAGGGCGAATACTAGAACGAAAATCTAGAGCACATACCGGTATACGTAATTAGATACTAAACTTTACGCTATTAATTGGATATGTGAACCAAATTTTGATTTTTACATACAGAGTAGTGTCGGTTAGGGGAGAACATAGGGATTTAACATGGGTTTGTTATTTTGTACAACTTCCTGCCCTCCTGTTCATTTTTCGGCAAAAACTGTAGAGTGCAAACTTGTACAGAATTGATTTTACGTGTTTTATTATGTGTTGGTTTCTTCACAATTTTCGAAAGAAATGTAAAAAGTTCTACCAATTAATAGTAATAACCGTGACATTTGTTTTCTTTTTTTCTGGTTTTCATAAATTATTTACAAACGTCAACCTAACTTAAGAAAAATAAATCCCGTATTCTTTTATAACCATTTCCACCATAATATTTCTTTATATTCCTCATTCGTATAAACATTCATTTTTTAATTTACTTTTTACAATTTTTTTTGATAATATGAATAAAGTAATATTGTTTTTATAATCTTATAATTCATGGCCATTGCTACTAATTGACGGAACTTTTTAAATTTCTTTTTAAAATTGCAAAGAAACCATACACATATATCGTAAAACATAAGAAAACAGTTTTATATGTAATATTTAATTCTGTACAATTTTGTACTCGTACAGTTTTTGCCGAAAAATAAATAGCAGAGCAGGAAATTGCATCAAATTAAAATCCCATGTTAAATTCCTATGTTCACCCCTAACCGCCATCATACTAGACAACAAAAATAAAATACCCGTGTATTTTTTTTAAATCGATTAATTATTCGTAGTTTACGTGAAAATAATTATTAAAAATTTGAGGAAGGGATATGTGACGTCACCATGGTAGGATCGTGGAGGAAGACAGACTGGAAGGGAAAGAGATAGTTATAGCCAGCTGTCGCCATGCCATAACCTACCACTTTAAATTGCTAATAACAATATTATTTCACACTATTTAGTTTTGATTATTATAATGAGAAGCTATAGTGGTTAGTGCCTATATTTTATGACATATATTGAAATTCGATTACGATCACATACCCCATTTATGGTGTATTCCTAAATAGAACCACGCTAACCGCGGTTACTGAAAGATCTGGTAACTTTTTCGGAACCAAGCTAACCGCGCTAGATCGGCGGTTGTGGTGCGGTTACTTTTTGACACATGACAGATGAACACAGAAAATATACTAATTATTAACGTAAGACTCAAGCACGATCGTATGAGCACTTGCGTGCACAAGTCGCGTGTTTAGATTTATTTTGTCTTCATAGATTTAAACTATTTATCTTAAATTTTTGCGTGCACGTGTCGTGTGTTTAGATTTATTTTGTCTTCATAGATTTATTTTAAATTTTACAAGTTGAAGTTAGCTGTTAGCTAGTTACCGAATGCTAAGAGTAACGTGTTCCATTCCCGGTGCTGGTAATATAGTAACCGCGGTTAAACCGTAACCATTTTGAGTGGTTACCGTGGTTCACTGAATACACTATTAGTTAATATGTTCCAAATTGTTTGGAGATAAATTTGCTATTTTTATAGTCCATGAAATATAATAAAAAATTGAGTTAATAAAAATTTAAAACATAATAACCAATATACTATTTAAAATAAAAATAATTATACTGGGTCGGACTGGCCATTGTAAAAAGCAAGTATTTTTGGAGGCCAAATTGGGCATATATTTAAAAAGATAATTTTTCACGGAGGGACTAGAAGAGACTAAAATTACATTTTCCGTCAGTGCCAAAATAACATTTTCCGTCGGGACAAATGCTCCCAGTCCTATCTTGTAATTAAGAAATTTTTGAAAATAATTATCAAACATAGTAGAACATACCACAGAAGGGACTAGATAATTACCATTTTATTTGAAATGTAATAAAAAATGATACAACGAAGTTATTATGTTTGTTGCGTGTTTATCAGAAAAGTTGGTCCATCCCCTATGTAAATTTATGATTGTTCTAGATGAAGTGGATGTTATCGGATACACTAGCAATCAAAGCGACACGGACGACCACTCGTCAGTACAAAGCGCGTCAAGCGACAGCGGAGTGGCCATGTCCACCAGTCGCTTGACGCTGAGCGAGATGGAGATCATCTAGGAGAGCTGGGCCAGCACCCAAGTCGACGCATCGCACCAGAAGCAGCAGCAGCAACAACAACAACAACCACCACGTGTCCTCGTCGTACATGATCTGCGACCAACACAGACCAACTCAACTATTTACGCGCTGGCGCCAACCGTTCTCTAGTCAACGTCAGAATTCAGAATTCATCAGCTGATTGCTGCCCAATGCTAGCTGCTCGCTGGCTGTGGCCTGTGGTTGCCCGCCTCCCCTGCGTCGCAAGTACTCCTCCAACAAATTATTTCAACAAGAAATCTATCAGAGTACATCGTATTAAACATGTAAATTATTTATGTATATTGTACATATTTTAAACTAAAAAGAATATAAAATCGTTCTATTTTATCACGCCGCCTGACTGACTGCGGGCCGGGCCGTATTAAAACTATTTTAGTTATGAGATTAGTTGATGTAATTTAATGTTGATAACCATTATGTCTTTTCAGTACATAACTTTATGATTACATTAAGTAATATAAGTAAGGGTTAAGACGATACCATGTGTGTCATGTCATGAAAAAGAAGTGAATCCGACAGCGTGATCTCTCACACTAAAGACTGGTTTATACAAGTTTCCCTACGGAATGAGAATAATATAATAATAAAGTCAGTTATGCAGTTTTCATAAAATATAAGTTTCAACCAAGTTAATCACAAAAATATAATGTGACGAATAAATACAGGTGATTCATCGGTCTGTTCTTTTTCAATATAGTTTGGTTCAGGAAAGATGACTATTCAATGTCATTTATAAGCCGTCTGATATAATATTACTTGCAGATAATATTTATGGATACATTTTAATTAAAAAAATAAGTGTACAGTATTTTTTTTTAAAGATGTCAAATGACACCACTGAATTTGTCAGAATGGGCGGAACAAAAATCTTAATTCATACAATTCGTAGATGACTTTGATCGCACATCTTTGAAATTTTTTATTGTAATTTCTTTAAAAATTATGTTTTTTTTTTTGGAACACCCACATCATACATCGTCCTGATGTTCATACGTCGCCCCCCCGTTCATTTCTTGTTTCTTCCAGTTTCCTAACGTGAAAATCTTGACCATGAAGTTTGCGCAGATGAACTTGGCGCGCTCACAATTTAAAAAGTACACTCTGGAGTACAAAATGTACTTGAAAATTATTTATTGAATTGGGCTCTTGTCTTTTCCGCCGGAGTGATGCAGTAATTAAAAAAATAAGTATTTTTTTACTGGACAAGTAGATGAAGAAATTTAATTACAAATCACTTCTTCAAAATAAATTCAGCTCTTCCGTACAGGGCCGGACTGGGGATTAAATTTGGTACTGGCATTTATTGCAAACAATGATTAAATTACATTGATAATTTATTATACCAAATAAGTAATTTTTACCGTTTTCTGGCAGGAGGGCGCGCGGCCATGCGGCCTCATTAACGTGCTGGCTACTTTCACATTAATGAAAATTAATTAATTAAAATTTTCATCTATTTCAATCCGATAATTCATTATTATACACTTGTTATTTAATGTTATCAAATAAGTTTAATTCAAAAAATAATATTCCATTCGCCATTAAAAATATAAAGTTACATGCCATTGCGTAAAAATGGAACATCTATAGAAAAACCTATACTGCAGATTTACAAACATTTTAATTTCAAATAATCTTCGTTTCAATTTTTTTTCCATAATATTTAAAATAATCGAGTTGTTAAAAAAAGACCGAAGAATCACTTATATAGGGCTATACTAAAACTATTCATGTAAAATCCCTATTAATAAGCGAGTTATAGTCCATAAGAAAAATAAATGTGACGTCACGAATATGAGTTTTCATCTCAAACTGTTTTTTTGTGGACCTAAATCGTTACTGCTGGAACTAAAGGTCATAAGTCGATTTTTTCAGTTATTGCTTTTAGATTAAACAAAGCTATAAGTCTTGGAAGTTTATGGGCATGTGTAAATACGGTTAAAAGAGTCTAGTTGTAAGTTTTAGGTACCAAATTCAATCCAAACGCAATAATTGAAATAATCAACGTATTATCATCTTTTCTACTGTAACGAAATGTTCTTTAAGTATATGATATTTTAAAATTATATTTATAAAAATTAAATTAATATTACATTTAAGTTTAATACAAGAACTTTATATTCAAATAAAAACTGTTTGAGAACGGCAGTGGTGCGAGCGTTCCCGCTGTTGCACTATTTGAAACTACTTATTTGAAAACGTATTGAGATAAAAACACGAAATAAAATTTGGTTATTTATTTATGTTTTATTCCAAAACTGCATAAACGGGTACGTACTTTTGTACATTTATATTTTGTTTTATTCCTTATGGAAAATTTCATCAACCAGTCTTAACGGTCCTTGTCTGTTTGTCTGTTCGAAGTATGTTCATATTACATATATACGAGCACAATCGGCCACGTAACCGCACTTTATTGCTGACTTCTAAAACCACAACCAAACCACAACCAGTATACATCTTCTACAATTCATATGCATTATTAGTTCTTACTCTAGTCTCTAGTTTAGTGTTCACTTGTACGAAATCATTGTTACAAAATCGTACCCAGAACATACAACGGATTTAAACTGATCCAACTTATAAACGTACTAATGAGAACTGTTAATTAATAAATATTCACTGTACCAATATAATGGATCGCGCTAGAAACAGAAACACAACAAGACGAAAGAGATTGATCCCAAGATGAAAACATAAAATGTGTAATAACAACGTATTCAGACTAGATAGATTTACCCTTTGCGATGCTCTCTATCGTTCGCAATATGTGTGTCAGGCCGCGTTTCATTATATTTATATTCAGTTCAGTGTTGGGATCAGTTCAAATCTATTAAGAAACCCTCCGTTGTGGTGTGGTAGTGTTTGCTCAGCAACCGCGGTGCACCAAATACCAATCTTAATCAGTCCTGTTGCAAATGTGCCCAATGAGCACACAAAATTTATCTCTGTGATTTTCTCACTGAGAAAAAAAATATAAAATGTATAAAAGAACAAAAAAATAAGAAGTATATAAATATTACAAATACATAGTGTACAGTGTTGTCGGATGGATCTAGCCGTCCTGTCCAAAGGTCGGCCGAACGTATGCGGTGGTCGACGGTGCGTAGCAGATCTCAAACAACAGCTTACGCACCGTCCTACCCATTGGAACATCGTAAAGCATTAAAAGAGTACAAATTCTGTATAAGAGACCCTCTTGATAATGTGGGTTCTTTGTGTTTTTATTTTTCCAAGTGGATGTTTCATTGTTCAAGATATTTTACAAACCAATCAACTCTAAACACATTAGTATGCGCAATCGAGAAATCCGGAAATATATTCACAACAAATTTCAGTCTTAAAGTAGTTGTCACTCGAGTGTACCTATTCAGAAACTTGTTCTATGTTAAAAAAAAATTAAGCTAATGCAGTTTATATTTGCAATAACTTATATTTTTTAATATATTATATACACAGATTGCAAAAAAATAGTTAAAAGCTAATATCAAACACTGTAACAGATGAATTTTCTTTATTTTTCCGTAGAAAAGTTTTTTTTTTAACTGTACCACTCGCACTAACACATACACAAGTGTCGTATTTCAATATACTCGCACTAAAGTATGAATGTTGAAGAATAAATGTAGCAACGTCGCACCTAGACATTTATTGGTACATTCGGGTATAAAAGTAATAAGATATTTTGAGATATAATACTAATTCTAAACTACAAATGGAAACTGCAAAACAAAGTAATATATTTCTTACTTAACATTAGAAAAGTAGTATTATACTGTTTAAACTTTTCATGCTTTTCACGTAAAATACCCATTTAAAAAATATTTCCTTCGTCTGAAATTCCTTTAACCAAAGATCACCTCTTATTCGCGAATACCAAAGCGGGCGTTGTTAACTGACACTCCATCTGGAACGCTTGTACATGGTTGTCATTCTACCTGTTTATCGTATCTTCAGATTATAATTTTCTAGAAGCAATAAAATTAAATCTGGGTGGTAAATAATTTTCAAATTTTTACATAAAATCCGTTAATTAGTTTTCTATAACATCCTAGTTTTTCGATTAAATGTTGGTATGGATATAAAAGTTATAATTTCAAATGTTGTGTTTATTTTGCCATTTCCTATTCTTCACGTGTTAAAAAGGCCAAATTTAATTTCAAATATCTCAGGTACGGCGTGGTCAATTGTTTTAAAACTTGGAGAGCAGGTAGATTATACTTCAGTTGAAATGTACTTAAACTTCAATTAATTCTGGATAAAATGGTTTCACGATATAACTACCTTAATAAGACAAACCTGCATATGAATAGTTCGTTGTAAACGATTGTGAAAAAAGGCGGGAACGAGAGTGATAACGGTGACGTTGTGAGCACATCAAAACTTTTAATTGGTGATTAAACTGGCTCAAATTTACAAAAAACGTATATAATTAAATGGAAATCATTTACTTATACTCAAATTCGTGTAAAACATTAATTTTTATATGAAAGTATTTGTTGATAGCTAAAAAGCGAGATTGGAGTGTTTTCGTTTTCGTTCCCGCACTATTGTGCATGTACAGTCGTTGTAATCATCAAAATGGAGAAATTATTATTTGTGTTCGGATATAAATAAGGCTGATTTGTAGCCATTAACAAGCGTACTAGAGGTATGTTTATTATACTCTTATTTTAAAAACGGACTATAATCATGAAAACAAAAAATATGATTTTCGGGAGTCAAAATGTCTACAGAGTTGAATGTTAGAATTTTTGGAAATATAATTCAAATTTTGATAATGTTGTTAGAAAAACATTATTAACTCTTAAAGCACTACACTATCTTTTTCGCATAAAGTACTACGTGGGGTCCTTTTGAGACTCATCTGTTTTACATTGTTATTATTGTTTTACTTTATATACAGGTGACACTACAAACCGGGCCATTCAAAATATCTTTTATATTTATAATTATTTTTAATTCTCTTTAAATATTTGTAAACTAGTCTTAGGGGCCACAAATCAGTATTTGGCATGATGGTAACGCTTCCGGTTTGACCGGAAGTGACGTTAACTTTCATATTACAAATGGGACAACCTATATATTTTTATATATTTGGATTCTACGGAAAATTACGAATTCAACGATATGCTTGAAGTGCATTTTAATTTTTAATTGAAGAAATAAATTATAAAAACGTAAGAGAAAATGATGTATATGTAACTTGGTAAGCCATGATACCAGACAAGCTATGAAGCTGAGATAATATTTGGTAATATTTAAGTTAATTGCTTAAATAGTAAGTCATTTTTGTTAGATTCCATATTTTGTCACAAAAAAATTATGAATTTTTTATCACAGCCTATCTATTATGGCTTGCCAGGATAATTACTCATAATTTTCTCTTACGTTTTTCTTATTTATTTCTTCAATAAAAACTCACTTCAAGCACATCGTTGAATTCGTATTTTTACGTAGATTGTAAATATATAAAATATATAGGTATCCCATTTGAAATATGAAAGTTCATGTCACTTCCGGTTGAACCGGAAGCACTACCACATGCCAAATACCATAATTTTTGAGCCCCTAAACCTAGTTTACAAATATGTAAAGAGAATTAAAAAATAATTATAAATAAAAAAGTTGTGGTCCATTTTTCAGAGTCACCGGTATATGCATCAAACTATGATTTTTGATTAATTAATTTGTTTTTCATAAAAAAATAGAATTTATAATGCAACATTAGACAAGAACACGAACACAATTTTCACGAACAGGCAACACATACAGCAACTCAGACGTACTAGACGTCTGTGATCGGCTATAATAAGTATGTATTACGATTACATTTAAGTTTCGAACTGAAAATGAACCTGAACTGGAGATAAACCCTGAACCCGAATTGTAAAACCCGGTTCAGTTGAAAAATATATGAGGATGAATTCTGGGTTTGGGTTGGCTAAAATGTTAAGGTTTCATTCCGGTTTTGGTTCGATGCTCTGGTTAAAAATTTCGGGAATCTTATATTAAGTATTATAGTAAGAATAATGTGGCTTTAAGTTTCAAGTTGTATTTATTATAAACTAATAAACAGTAAATTAAATTAAATAAAAATTATTTTACATTGTTGTTTAAATTTAAATCCAAAAACTTTTTTGGAAATGCAGCAGAAACTAATCAAATAAAGTATGTTGTTTTCATGATGACAGAAGATTTTTGGGATTTAAATTAAATTAACAATATAAAATAATTTTGCTGGTGGTGGGCTAATATTTTATCTAAATGTCCAATGAAAGATATAGCAATTTATAATAAATATAACCTGGATGCTGGAACTTTAATTTTATGCGATAAAAATGCTAATTGAAATTTTGATAGTACAGCATAATAATTCATTCGATATTTCATTCTGATGCAAAATTGAAGAGATGTTTAAAATTTCAGTTGCGTTGTTGCATTGTAACAGGCCATCAGGACTCTATTCTTACTAAAAATATTTATTATGCTCTGTCCCATTTAACGCATTCAGTAGATGGCGTTCGCATCAGCGCCAGTTTTAAGTAGCCGAAATTACATTGGGTGACTTGTCTCTTGGCTCTAATTTCGGCCAATCAGAGATGTCAAAACTATGCCCTATTATCTGCAATACTGAATGCGTAAGGTGGAACAAGGTATAGTTAACATTTCTAGATATTTTTAAAAGAGCTAGACAGTCGTCACGGATTCAAATTAAGTTATAATTTGGAAACCTGGAAAAAAATGGGCTTCGCAATATGTGATAATAAAAAAGACTGAGATCTCCGTAAACATCTCCATTATTTTTATTTTATCTTGGATGAGTCTTTTGTAAATTTATATATACGCGAATGGCGTTGTAGTATTGTGTTTAGAGTTGTTTGAAACAAAGAGATACTTTGAGTGATGAAACGTGACACTGGTAGAACTGAGCCTCTCGAGTGTGCCGTATGGAGTATGTTTTGTTGTGTTGCAAGTGAGTATATGTGAGCGTGAGTGTCTGAGCGTGAGCTTGGCAGGTGATGATTGTATCGGCTCCGAGCACGAACATATGTTGTTCAATTTAAAAAAGGCGCATCCGCGTCATCTCTAAGTGTCCGCTTTTTTAGCCTATTACAGTTCGCAACGACCCTAGGATTCTTTCTGTGTTTCATTCATTATTCAGAAAGCTTTCTCACAAAACAGTTACTCGTAATTTCTTGATGTAAGTGTACCGTACCAGTATCAAAACTAAATTTTACTGTCTGTATGATTTCTGTTAAGTTCAAATAAACAGTGCTACAGCACAACGCGACAGCATTGAAAGTTTTCATTGTTTCACAAAGCAAAGTTTTTTATCATCAGGGCAAGAAACAAAAAATAAATAATGGATAATAGTTACACGAAATCGGGAACGCAATTTTTTGTCAAAAATCTGTTTACACTTTATTGAACCGGTTTATAAAACGGCTATATTAACCGGTTAATAAAATTATTGAGAAAAAAACCTATTTATATAAATGTTTTTCCTACGATCTATAAAAAAGCAGACTTTTCGAACGTCATTTGATTATAATAATAACGGTCTGTAAATAAGGTACTTTGCAGACTAGTGTATTGTTTTCTTAGTTATCTACATTCAAAATTTTCTCTTTTATAGAATATAAATATATCATGATGGCATATTATTCATTGCTGGGTGTGCCAATCTGGTTTGTACATACACAGATATCGGTAATGAGGTGATGATATAAGTGCAGAATTACATTTTTTTTTTGTTAAATAATATATTTAAAAATCGATTAATCTTTCAGAGCGTAGAAAAAATGTTTATGGATACTTCTAGTTGAAAGTATCATTGCAGACCTCATATAGTTACAGCCCTTATTAATTTCGGGCGGCAATTTCTAGCCTGACGCCTGAGTCTGTAAAGAGCTACTTTCAACGCTCGGTATACAAATAACTATTTCATTTATTTTTGAGAAAAAAAATAGTCACTTTATTGTAGTTGAAAAAAGTGCACTTTCGCATACTTTTAGAATCGGTATAATAGTTACTTGTTACCGATTTTTAAATAAAAGAAATATCGATTTCAATTAACAATTACGTTTTTGGATTTTAAATACTCGGAAAATAAAACTGGTTTTGAATTCGGTTTCTTGCCCTGTTTTTGATACATAAATTTGTACGGCAGCAACATGAATTGATGAATTGATTGTGTTATGAAATTATCACCACTGGTCTTTTGTATAATCAATAGTAATATAAACATAAACAATTTCGTAATACGTAGCCATGTCGACATAATCGACCGTACCGTACCGTCAATGTAAATGTTAATTTAGATATCCGTAGTAGTTCCGTAATTAACTACAGGTGATACAAGTAAGTTGTCTTTCTATCTTATCTGTCTTTATGGTAGTGAAATGTGTAACATTTTCAAGTCAAGCCATCTTGCTGCTTTCATATTTAGATCAGCCCGCTTCCTGCATAAATAAAAGTAACTGTTAAGACTTAAGAAACGCTTGTTGTGTGACCGTGACGTGACAAACACGAACCGAACAACTCTCTGTGATTCTGATAGGAATGGAGGGGGTAGCCGTAGTCGCAATCCTCCCTACGATCCAACCCGTCCGCTCGTACCTGATGCCATTCATGTCTCACGCCTCTGTGACTGCTGCCGCGGCTACCCCAAACCGAACGCCTGATCGTGTGCGCCACCCCTATTGGCCCCTTACCCTGCTAACAAACAGTCAGTTCATAAAGACCAACACTCCACTCTTACTCCATTTTTATGGCTGTATGAAAAATATTTGTACATATATAACTTGTAATTAATCGTACCTACCTTACTATATTTTGTTCACGGCAGTGGATCCGGTTCCGACAGTCGGGATTTGTCAATACACCTAAAACTTCCGACAGTCGACAAACATTTTACTTAGTTTGTGTATTTCTGTAGGAACAATAACCTAACGCACAAAAGACATGCTTGGAAAACCAGAGCCAAGTTTTGTGCGTTAGGTTTTTGTTATATTTAGAGAAATATATCATTCCTGTTGTCACCACAAATGACGTCATAACTAAAATCGGGATCAGACTGCAGAAAATGCAAGACAAGAGATTATATTTCGTTGCAAGACAAGACAAGAATCGGTCTTGCAAGAATAGCAAGATTTTCTAATATTTCCTTGCACTCTTACAATATTATATTATAATTCAAATATATTAACATTTTATTATAGTTTTTTATTAAGTTTTTTAGAAAAAAAATACAATATATTTTTCAATTCATATTTAATTTTATGCCAAATGATTAGGTAGAGTGCAAACACGAAAGAACAACTCGTCTGCGTCATCAATCGTTAGTTCCACGGCAGTGGCAAAGAAAATGACGTAGTTCAAATCCATAGGCTCGTCAGTTTTTTTAAAAAAAATGGGAGCTAATTACGCTCCGTAATGAAGCGTATATTTTTACTCGGTAATTTACAAATATTATTTTGCAGGAATTTTTCATTGTATTGAATGGTGATTCAATGAAAGATCCATATTTTAAGCAAAATAATGACTTGTTTTATCTAAAAAATATAAGTAGAGAAAAATAAATATTGTGCACGCTGCTGAACATTTCCTCGGAGGCATGGTCAACAGAACTAAGTAATGACGCATCCGATTTTTTTCTTAACGTGTACGCACTCCAACTGGAACCCTACGCGAAAACATGCAAGACAAGAAATATGCAAGATAAGATTTTTGTTTGCAAGAGTAACGAAAGACAAGTTATTTAAATTTCGTGTCTTGTTTTGCAAGATTTGCAAATATTTCCCGTCATCAGTCATGCTTCCGGGACCTGTAGGTGTTTGATAAATCCCGGGTTCCGGTACCGGATCCACTGCCTTTGTTCATCCACATTTCTGAATCTACAGAAATATTGTTTATTAATATAAAACTACTAGTTGTGGTGGTTTGATTTTTTATAATAGTATTCATTTTTATCGGTACAAATGATTTTGTCATGAATTTGTATGTTTTTAAAGAAAAATATATTAGTTTTCTGGAAACATAAGAATTTAGTGACATGAGAAAGGAACGCTTGCTGGTCGCTATGTGTATGTAGCATTGTAGCACAAACAACTCTTGTCCATTCAACCGAGAAATATTCGAAATAAACTGTTGAGAATCAAATCAACAGTGTGGTGTACAGGGCGATCTGGGTGCCTTAAAATGAATTTTCCGTTTGGCAGTTGCTTACAAGCCATGATTCATTCATTTATATGTATTTTTAAAAATAATTTTCCATTCATTTGCTTCATTTAAGTTCCATGAAAATATATTGTAAGCATCTTTTGTCAACACTTATTTTAAACAGTCCATTATCAATGTATTAGTTATTAGTACCCAGAATAAACAATCATTTCCGTACGCTAACATTACATAATGAATTGCGCTCATTTTGTTCGTTAGAACTCTTGTAAAATAAACCGTGATCAATTCATTTGTGTATTTGCTTTTTTAAGAAAAAAAAATGTTATTTTATGTCTTCACAAAGTTTAGAATGTAAAAATAAATAAGTATGAAGAAAAACTGAAAATTAAAATATTGCTTCAGAAACATCAAATCATAGTTTTATTAGCTGTCGCAGGATACATAATTTATTGGAAACCATTAATATTAGTCACATCCTCTAAAAATTCCCTTAACAATCATGATGACTCAACAATAAATAAATAAATAATTTTACAATGGAATATATATTTTCAAAATCAACAATATATTGCATATTACAATAAAATATGGTGTGCTTAAAAGCTGTAAAAAAGAAAGCACACTTATGTGATACATATTTCAATCAATATAAACTTTTTCTCGCTACCACTTTGGTAAATTAACATTACCTTATAAAAAAGTCGACAGTAATGGAAAGTTACCCACTAACGATAGCAACACACTGAATTGAATATAAACAAACGGTAGGTAAGAACAATAAAGTTGATTTACCGTGGTAGGTTACTGACCGTACATGGTTAATTTTTATATGGAGTATTCGCTCCATAAACTATTCGGACACTTTAATATCAACGCTACATTAACCAAAGCTAACAAATATCTACAAGTCTTTAGGAGGAATACCATTTTTATATACGGTATGTTCTCTCATACTGTGTCTTCGAATTTACCGGCAGTGAACAAGCACGCGCATTATTGGCAGCAATTTCAATTTCCGTAAAATCTACAAAATCTTCGTAATCGCTCATTTTATATTAATAAACCTTTTCAGTTTAAAGAGATAAAAGATATGCGCCAACAACTGGCAGGAGTCACGATTACGCGGTTGTGATGAGATCTATGGCGTTTTTTTTTTTAATTAGACGTAAAATGTAAGTAGTCTTGTACAACTTTAAAAAACTTGTCGAAAGACGTTACAAAAGCTTTTATTGAAGCTAAAATGTCTACCGATGCAAATTTTCACCAAGACTACAAGTATTTCAGTGACTGCAATATTTTTTAGGTTTTGTTCGATAGTCCAGCTGGCAGTTGCAGGCGCCATTTTACTTACTATATGAAGAGATAGTTGTTAAATTGAAAAGATCTATTAAAATAACATTCATAACCTTGACTGGCCGCGTTCAACACGTCCAAGCGCTGGACGAATGTGATTGGCCAACTGTATTCGGCAAACTTCGGCGCTCAGCGCTGCGACGTGCTGAACGCGACCATCGACACTTTATATTTTTGGTTTAATCAATTATTTTTGTTCTGGTCATCGCTTGCTTTGTGTCTTAATGGACATTTCAAAAATAATTATGAATTAATAATAGGTGTCCTTTCTGGGTAGCGAGAAAAAATTTATGCGCAACGCGTAGGTAAGTTTCTTTTCTGACAGAAAAGTTCACTTACCTTACTTGGTACGCAAATAACTATTTATTATCTAGCGTATTCGTAGCAGAAAGTAAATAACACTTTCAAATACAATAACTATCCAAATATAGTTTTATTTTAAATTACATGTTGCTCATTTTGTTTTTAGGTGAACAGTCAACATTTTTTTTATCCTGATTTCCGTGAAAAATTCCAAAGGCCACGAAAACAAAACATTGCATTTCTGATTTAACACAATTCACACAAATTCTAGCTGCACTATTTATAATACAAACAAATATGGAAATTATTGTGGCGTTACTTAAAATCATCAGCTGTCTTTGTAAAAAGTAAGTAATGAGGTAGATAAACTAGTAAGTAAGTATAAAAAAGCAGTACAGCCAATTTCCAATTCCAACGAAGCGAACCAGCGCTGTCTTTTATATTACATAAAATTAATTTCAAATAACAACAGAGTAAGTATCATAAAGAATCTAATTTATAAAATAAATACAAAAAAAAACAATTACATAAAACTAAACTTTCTTCTTTAACAAAAAGTAACATACAATAGACTAGACTTTGTGACTGCTTGAACACATGACAAGTTTTAGTTCGCATTGTGTAACAAACGTCTGTATAACAACATTTTCACTTTATAATTTAAAAATTCTTCACTCGTCGCCAGACATAAGTTGGATGCTGTCGTCCCCCGTTTCGATGAAGGAGCGAATTGGAGTTGGTGTTAACAATGAGAAGCCATCGTGGTGTCCGTGGATGCGCGGAAGACCTCGACTTGGATGACTTTCTTCTGCGTGGGTTTGCTTCCAGTTTATTTCTTTACTTTTCATCTTTTTTTCTTTATTTTGCTATCGCAAAACATTAAATTATAATTACAGTGTATTATAAGAATTACTATTATATTAAGTATCAAGTCCGAAAAGTGTCACTTTACTGCGCGAAATAATTTCTGAACGAAAAATGTTGCATCAAAAAATTGACACGTGATTTTTACAACTTATGACATATTTTTCGTTTTAACTAACAGTTTAACCAGAGATGAAAATACAGGGCCTAAACCCAATAAAATTATTTTACGGACGTTATGTATGAAATGTATGTATGCATACAAGATTCCAACTGGAAATAGAAAATGTCTACAAAATACATTTTTTTCCAATTGTATTTTAGAAATAGCGAAATTAGTTCGGAAATCATTATTTGTAATTTGAAATAGACAATTTTAATACAAAAATCATCTATTATAAATCGGAATAGTAAATTTTATTTCAGAACGTCAGATTCAAAATAGTATATGATTAGTGCTTGATTCATGGAATATTACGAATCAGTTGATCATTAATTTTGATTACTAGATTAGGATGATATGTACTGGTGAATTGGACCAATTCATGAATCAGTGGATCAACTCTTGATTAAGAACGGTGAATCCGGCCGTTAATATCAAGCAGAGTCTATTGTATTTACGAAAAAAAATTATTTTTGCCAATTGACAATAGAAGTGCAATTTTTTTGAAAGCTACTATTTAATAAAAATATTTTTACTGCCTATTATTGCTATTTACATAACAACGGCTCAATAAACGCATAGCAACATAATTTGATGGCAAAAAAATGTGTTCAATACGGCACTAAACACAGATTTACATCTTCAGCAGCCTCTGCTGCAAATCTGGTATTGTATTTTAGGGCCTAATTAAACAAATAACTATTTGTAGGAGTTATTATTGTAATTTAGAAAATACTTATTGTATTACATATGTATTAGAGTGATCAAAAATAACTGACTCAGTTTGAAATACGATTCTGGAGACCTATTTATTCCACAGTTTACACAACAACAGGTAAAAGCGGAAATACAATATTCTCACATACACATACGATACATATTGTTTCCACACGATTTAACATTCACACTTTGTCGTAGCTCGTTTTGTAAATAACTATTACATTTTAGAATAAATACAAATAGGTTATATCAGAGGAGGACCTGACATCTAATAGGATTTCGAATGATTGTAATACTTTAGATTATTGTTCTGTGGGTAATGTAACAACATTGTAAACGTATTCAAATTTAAAATTTTCAAATGTTTCCGCCAATAGTGTCAACAGGAAATAAATTTATGCCAACTGAATTTTTAATCACTCTGTACGTTTATATCCATAATATAAATATTCTGAATAAACATTATTATAATTACAATGGGCGTTATCTGTAATTATAACAAAAATAACAGTTAATAGTTAGTTAAAGTCGAGAACGCAGTTTTTAGAACGGTTTTTAATTAAAACCCGGTTTACTCTTAGTTAACCGGATTTTAAATAATTAATTGACCGGTTAATAAATTATTCAGGGAACATTTTTCCCACGGTCGTTTAATTTTTTTTCTTTCATTTTTGTATAAATTGTGCTTACTTGTATTACAGTTTGTAAAAAAATCAATATTAATTGATTTTAGTTATTAGTTAGCGGTTTATTTGGATTTAAAACACCGGTTAATATACCAATTTGTTCTTGTTCTGATTACAATGAACGATTTTTGAAATAAAATTAACTTGAAATACATTTGGAAAAGATGTAGTCCAAAAAAATTGAATTTTCAGGACTAGAAATATCTATTATCCAAGCGGCTGCAGGTAAATATGTGTTATCAAGAATGAAAAGCGTTATAAGAATATGAACATTAATAAAAATGGAAAAATGAGTAAGAAATGTTAGTAAGTACCTCATCCTCTGTGGGAAAATGAAACATCCTGAAGTTAGGGGAGCGAGGCCATGTAGTAGGTGGAGGACTACGAATCATGTGCTCATGAATTTCAGGTAATGTTAATGGATCTACATCCAAATCAGTAGGAAATTCCTGAAAGCCATTTTTAGGCATGCAAAAATGCAACCATCACCAAATAATTTAAGTATTAATTACCTGTGACATCAGATTTGTATCGTCTGATTCAGATTCTTCTAAGCTTTCAACTAGACTTTCTCTGCTTGCTATTACTTGCTAAAATAATTATATACTGTTAGTAAAGCACTAATTTATTATTAATAAAAAAAATATTACTTGCAAGAATGGATTATCTTGTCTAGAAATTCGTAAAGCTTCCATGTCTTGGTCAATATTTCTTATGCGACCCGGTGTTAATGTAACTGATGAAAATGCTGGTGAAGGGGGACATGTTACTGATAAAGTTAAAGAATAATCCGTGGAGACATTTAAAGTTGAATGTGCTTTACCAACAGTTCCAAAATTACATTTACCTGAATCAATAATACATGAGTAACTATTTATTTACAAAGATTTGATAAACATTACCAGGCAGTTCTGATTTCCTATTTTCCATATCAATTTCTTTTAATATATAGTATAGGATAGTTCATGATTATAAATGAACAACACATAACACTTGGTTTATAGTAAAAAAGTGTAAAATTTGTTACAAAACATTTTGCTGCATGAATGTTCTGCTACTCTTGTCAATATGTCAATTATTTGATTTAACCTTGATAAAACATCGCATTAAGGTTTATATTTTATTTAAATAAATATAATTTTATTACAATTTAAATGAAATTTTAATTTATATTGGATAACAATATATAAGCAATTAATTTTCAATATATTTATTCACGGGTAAAATTAACCTGTGCGCATCTTGTGGCACTAAGTTGAACTATTCTCTTTCGTGTTGGGGAATCGTGATATACTTCATTTCATGTAAAAAAATAGATGGCGCTTGAGAACCGACCGTTTTTACATACATTAAATCAGGGGTTCCCAAAGTTTTTCTTAAGCGGGCCAATTTAATATTACCGAATTTTTTGGCGGGCCAAAAAAAAAAAACGGAATAAAATCAAAACAATAACCACAATTTTTTTTGTTTTAAATATATTTAACTATATGTTGAACTGACTTTGTGGTTGGCACTTGGTGAAACATTTTGGAATTATGTATATTTGATAAATTAAATAAAACACTTGGTGTAGTTTCACAGCTTTATTAATGTTTACAACGATCGTTTCGATCTTGCGATCATCTTCAGGTAACTAACACAAAAAAATAAATGAAACTATTTTTTTATTAGTATAATAAATTTAATATAAATATAAATCTTTAATTATGTATTTATTAAAACAAAAAATAACTGAAATCCATCTTATTATATAATAATATAAATACAACAATTATTATAAATTCACACAATTTATTAACACGAAAGTAAAATCACTCTTATTGTAAATACAGAACTATAATTATAGTGATAAATTCGTTACTGACTCTTTGAAATTGTGTGTTGCATTAGATGCGCCAGAAATGATTAACAGTTCTTTATCTATTTGAGACTAGGTACTATATTATATTTCTGTACAAATGTGTAATAACTAGACTAGACATATTACAATAATTTTTTAAATATAAACTAAACAATATTTTATTAATACAAACGCTTATGGTTAAAGTTCTGTAAGAATTTTTTAAAAATATTAAATTATTTTATTGTATCTTATTTGTAATATTTATTATTTATTTTACTATTTACTTATTAATTTGTAATAAGAATATAATATATCGTATCGATATCGCGGGCCGAATTCACAGGCTTTGCGGGCCGCACTTTGGGAACCCCTGCATTAAATAAATGACAATAATTTAAATTCGTACGTCGGTCGGGATCGAACCCGGTTCCCCAGATTCGCGACACTCAGGCACGGTCTGTATATGCGTGTTCGCCAATGCCGTCTCGGTCTATAGCAGCAACAATATTCGAAAGTGGGCAGACCTACGGCGCGATAAGCAACTAAAATCAGCGCGGTCTATAAGATCAAAGCGGCGCTGTGGACAAATAAATTCTCAGTTTATAGTTTGGTTCACGAAAGATGACTATTCAAGGTCATTTATAAGCCGTCTAATATAATATTAAACATGAAATATTTTTGGGTGCATTTGAACTGAAAAAGAAATATAATTTATTTGAAAATTGTTTTTACAAACACAAAAACTTGACATAAACCATGGAATAATAATTTGATTTAAACGTTAACGTCATTGGGTAAACATTCAGTGTAGTAAATAATTACATATCTGTAACTCTATGACATACGTCATTATTATTTGTAGTGTCTTCCATAAATGCGCTTTTATTATAAAAGTACACTCGTAATACGCCGCTGGGTAAACAAAAATATCTAACTTTGTTATTTGAAACATTTTTCTAGATTACCATTTATTTAAGATAAATTTGAAAATAATTTTTTTGACAATCAGTTTTTCATCATTATCTAGTGCCTTATGAGAATTTTTGGAAAAATAAAAGCAAATCTGAGATTGTCGCCGAAAGTTAACCGACATCGTATCTCTTATAGTTCTTGAAATACATTTTTATAATTTCTAATTTATTAATTAGTTGATTATTTAAATAAAAGCAGGTTAAAATGGTTGGGATTGAGATAAATACTAAAAAAAAGTTTTATAATACATATGGAAGTACAATTTATTTTCACATTTCAATAAATATTGACTTATTTTATTACAAATTCAGGACCAATATTTACAGCACGATTAAATTCTTGTATCATTAAATTAGTATGTAAATGTCAAATATTTTCTTTTAATAATGCTTAAGAATTCTGAGGACAATCTAAGTCCATCTGCACAAAAATAAAGATAGTTCAAAGATTTACTAAAATTGAATACATAGTATTACATATTGAAGAAAATATTCTTGAAAAATGCAACAAATGAGTAATACTAGAACTAATCACTCTCAGAACCAGAAGCTGATCCTGAACCCGAACCAGAGCCAGAATTATGTGACCGTGAGCCAGAGCGAGATCTAGATCTCGATTTAGATCGAGACCGAGATCGAGATTTAGATCTCGACGCAGATCGGGAGCGTGATTTACTTTTCGATTGAGAGCGAGAACGCGAACGTGATCGAGATTGGGATTTAGATTGTGAACGAGAGCGTGATTTAGACTTAGATTTAGATCTAGATCGGGACCGTGATCTTGATCTTGATGCGGATTTTGATCTTGATGCGGATTTTGATCTGTCTGATTTATTCGATGAGCGAGAAGAAGATCTAGAGCCTTCTTGATCACTGCTTTTCTCGTTGTCGTCGCTTTGGTTTGCCTTTTCGTGTTGGTCTTCGCGGTCTGATTCATCCTGAGCGGTTTCGTTTTCTTCAGCGGCGTTATCTTGTGATTCATCGCCTTCGGCTTCAGGTTCGACTTCTTGCTCCATTTCATCTTCTTCCTCGTTCGGAGGTTCAAGTTGACGTTCACGGAATCGTTGCATGCGGAATTCAGAAGCGTCCATGGGGCGATGTTTGACAATAAGACGAGTGTTACTAGCGGCCTGGCCGGCTTTTTGACGACGTTTGCTAAGCCGTACACGCGTCTCAAGTTCATTGTAATACACGCCATCTTGGCGGATTACAAGGAAATAGTTTTCTTCGTAACCCTTACTAGCTTTACTCTTTACATTCCAGTTATACTCGCGCGCCATTTTATATTCATATTCTTCATCTTCTTGATAGGGAATTTCATTTGCAAAGTCTTCGCGGCGTTTAACCAATGTTTCTTCCACTGGCAAGAAGTAAGCGACAAACTGTTCTCCACTTTCATCCATCACACCTCGAATCATAGCTTGCGACATTTCTTCAATTTGCGCAGGCATTTGTTTGCCTACAGGTGCAGGATCAGAATCAAATATAACTTGAGCGCATGGATATTTCCATAATTTAAAGTCAGGATATATTGGTAATACTTCCACTGGAACAACATTTGGTTTACTGTAGTGTTTCTCGATATCAATTTTAGTGTCCTCGAAAGTTTTTTCAATAGCTTTGATCTGACTATCGCGATCCATGTACAATGTTTCATTTTTAAGATTTTTCTTAATGCTATAACCAACTTTAGCTTCCACTTTATCCATGGTTTGCGGTTGGAACCGAGTTTGTTCAGTGGATATATATTCAGTTCTTCGCAACCATGACACACTCCTTGCATGATGTCTTGAACGTTTAGAATCTTGTGGTGTCAAAATATCTTCTTCCAACAGTTTTTCGTCTGCAGGATCTAACTGAACTCCAGATTCTACTGCATAAATGTCGCGATTTATAAGATCGATTGTTACTCCAAGATCTGGTTCAGTAAGAACTTCGTAACGATAATTTCTCTCTAACGAAGTTGGATTATATTGAATAAATCTTGTTGTTTCAAAAGGATAAGAAATGAATTTCAAATCAAATGGAATGTCAGGCAAAGTATTGCAATATTTTACTTTGCATACCAATTCAGATCTGAAATAGAACTTATTATTAGAAAAGAACAGATAAAAATATATGTTTTACCTTCGTTCACCAGGTTTAGGTGGTCGTTTTTCAATTACAGGCGCCTGGCCTGTTTGAATGGTTGGAGGCATTTTTGTATGATTATTTTCTTCAGTAAAGATTATGCATTTTCTTAAAACTAACCTTAAAATACATGCGGTTGAAGTTTGTTTGACACAAACAATGGACTGCTCTAGTTTCATGGGTGCATTCAGCTAGCAAACTTTTGCGTTTACTGACCTATTTTACTAAACGGTCAGTCGGTCAGTCAGCGAATTTTGGCATTTTGGCTTTCACTGCACTGAACTGAACATGAAGCCACGGGCAGACCATAATTAACTAAGTTAACAGATATTTGGGGCAGACACGTAACTTGAGCAACCTTGGAGTACTTGGAGTTGGAATTAGCTGATTTGTGTGCGAGTGTTAATTTGACAAGAACAATGTTTTGACTTAATTTGAGTTAGAACTGCTAAAATGTTATTATTTTACAATTTTTAAGCAATAAAACATGAAATTAAAAATAACTTTTTAACAGTTTAAAATTATAATAGTAAAAATGTTTGTCAAAGTAACAAATGCACATAAATCAAATGATTCCAAGCACTTCAAGGTCAAGGTCGCTCGAGTCACGTGTCTGCTCGCGGCTTATTTCGAATGGTCACAATAGCTTTGGTATCAATTATTTTAAAATAAGTTTGGAAATTATCAGTTTCAGTCTCCTACATTCGCGTTATGTCCTTTGGATAAAAATGGCTGCTTAAACATTGCAACTTTTGAATATTTAAAACAAAACAGTGACCGCTAAACAACTGACCAACATTTTTTTTTTCGTTTACACGTTCCTTGTACAGTTCAGAGTGAACACTGAACAGTGGATTCAGCAAAAAAATGCTGATCATATTCAATAGTCGCTAATCCGCTGAATGCGCCCCAGATTTGTAGGAACTTTATATTTATAACCAAATATATAACAAAATTAATATTAAATCGTATATTATATACATCACACAATCTTATTTCTTATATTTAACATCATAAAATGTTATTAAATCGTAATTGTTTATTTAGTAAATGAAAAATATTTTTGGTTATTTAACCCCCACCACCTGTTGGTTCTCGTTATCGTGATCTTTTCCCGCCTAAATTGTTGCTTGTTTTGTGTAATGAATGAATGACAGTCTAAGATTAATTTAAATATTTCTATTATTTTACAGTTTAATAAGTTAAAAACAACAAAGTATAATTCACTATGGATGCACAAGATGTGGATCAAAGATTACGTGATATACAAAGAGAATATGTTGATTTTTTGGACGATGAAGTAAGTACATAACATTAGTTTTCAACTTTTATTTCAATTGTTTTTAATTTATTACAGGAAGATCAAGGAAAATATGCACAGCTGGTTAAAAACATGATAAATGAGAAACAATGTCGCTTATTAATAAACGTGAATGATTTACGCCGAAAAAATCCAGAACGAACTAAGAACTTACTGAATAGTGCATTTGATGAGCAGTTAGCATTCCAGAGAGCTTTGAAAGAATATGTTTTTACTGTAGCTCATGAGTATGCCAAAGAAAACGAAGAATTTTTCATAGCTTACGAGGGAAGTTTTGGAAACAAACATGTTACTCCCAGAACTTTATCTTCAAGACATCTTGGTAATCTAGTATGCGTTGAAGGAATTGTTACTAAATGTTCTTTAATTAAACCAAAAGTTGTACGAAGTGTTCATTTTTGTGATGCGACTAATAAAGTTATTGAACGTAAATACTCAGATTTAACGTCTTTGGATGCTTTTCCAAGTAGCTCTGTTTATCCTACGAAGGATGAAGACGGAAATCCACTGGAAACTGAGTTTGGATTATCAGTTTATAAAGATCATCAAACAGTTTCAATCCAGGAAATGCCTGAAAAAGCTCCTGCAGGGCAGTTACCGCGGTCTGTGGATATAATTGTTGATAATGATTTGGTAGACCAATGCAAACCGGGTGACAGAATACAAGTAGTTGGAACTTATCGTTGTTTACCGGGCAAACAAGGGAGCTTTACTTCTGGAACGTTTAGGTAAGAGTAATTCAATACATATAATGGTCACAGAATTATTGAGAATAAGAAATTAGGTAGACCCTGGAAATAGGGTTGCCACCTTTTAAAGATTGGAATGGAGGACATAAAGAATCACAGGAAATTATAAACACAAAGTTACAACAAACAATTATTATATTACTAATAGGTATATCGATTAAGTACTCGTACAAAATTTAGAAATAAAATAAATATAAAATTGTGCGCTTAACGGCTTAATTAAGTCTTGCATCGTAGCACAGCATCCAACCCACCGTGTATTACAGCGCCTACTAAAATATACGGATGCAACCGCACCGATATATCGGCGAAACTGTCTTCAAAACTGAATCGGCGATATTTATTTCTCGATACACCGGGACATTTCAAATTTCGCGTAAAGTTACTATGATGCGCTAGAATTTCCAGAATTTCGTTTCATTCGACCAACCCTCCAGCATCTGTCCCGTGATTCTCACAAAGAAGTTGAGAGATATCTAAAAGCCCTTAATATTGCAAGAGAAGCAGATACGTTGATTTTATGGCGCTATGAATTTCTTTACGCAAATTTGAAAAAAGTAGCCCAAAAGAATTGCAGCAAATCTCATTCAGACAAACTTGCGAAATCGCTTGTCTCCGCACAATTTGAGGATGGCATTTTTAAAATAAAAATCTTTTCAATGTTAATTTGATTTTCTAACTTTTCGGAAAGTATGGGCAAAATTAATTTTGATTTTACAAGTAAATATATATGCATTCACCTTTTTCTTTTATCTTCTACAATTTATTTATTCGTATTGGCATTAGTATCGCCGATAAATTTTGTTAGGGAGGACATTTTCATCGCAAAAAAGGACGGAGGACACTATTGAGCAAAGGAGGACGGGTGGGAACTCTACCTGAAAAACAAAATTTACACTTTCATTTAAACAATTATCTGTCATTTGAAATTAAGTTACGATAGTTAAGTTAACCAGAACTTAGTTATTAGGTACATACATACCTACATATAAATCACGCATATCTCTTCGTGGGATAGCACAAACTCGAAAAAAGAAACAACAATAAGAACTCCACTGGCTCACTCCACTCTTTTAACAACATTCTTACTAACCGCACATATTAGTTTTATTTTGATATCAGGGTAATCAGAAAATAAACGATAATTAATCTTAATATTACTTGTACATGATGAACATTTATATCCATTAAGTATTTTTTTTAAAAGCCATAGATTTCGAAACCCTTATTGGAATCCAAACGGTTAACAATTATTTACAGTTATCGATTTGTGAAGAATGCCTTACCACTGGTGATGATTTAATTATTTTTAGGACTGTTTTAATCGCAAACAACTTACAACAAATGAGCAAAGAAGCAGTTGCTACTATTTCCATTGAGGATGTAGCAAAGTGCAAACAACTTGTAAAAGCAAATAAAAATGTATTCGAATTGTTAGCAAAATCTCTTGCTCCATCGATCCATGGACATGATTACATTAAACGCGCTATTTTGTGTTTACTCCTTGGAGGAGTTGAAAAAGTTTTGCAAAATGGCACTCGGCTTAGAGGGTAATTATTAATCATTATTTTATTACAATTTAACTTCATATATTTATTTTTAGTGACATAAACGTGCTGCTAATTGGTGATCCCAGTGTAGCTAAATCTCAACTTCTACGTTACGTGTTAGCAACTGCTCCCAGAGCAATTCCTACGACTGGTCGGGGTTCTTCTGGCGTTGGTTTGACCGCTGCAGTTACTACGGACAATGAAAGTGGTGAACGGAGACTTGAGGCTGGTGCTATGGTTCTTGCAGATCGCGGAGTAGTTTGTATCGATGAATTTGATAAGATGTCGGATATTGATCGAACAGCTATTCATGAAGTCATGGAACAAGGACGAGTTACCATTGCTAAAGCTGGTATTCATGCTAGTTTAAATGCAAGGTGCTCTGTTTTAGCTGCTGCTAATCCTGTTTACGGAAAAGTAATATTTTGAAGTCATTTCATTTCTTTATTTAATGTTTCTTTGTATTTTTAGTATGATCAATACAAAACTCCCATGGAGAATATTGGATTACAAGATTCATTGTTATCTCGTTTTGATTTGTTATTCGTTATGCTTGATTCTGTTGATGAAGACCAAGATATGAAAATTTCTGATCATGTTGTTCGCATGCATCGTTACAGGTATTTTTTTTTAATAACCCAATATTTCAATCTTTAGCCCATGGTCTTACAATGGGTCATATATGCCCCAGACAGGACAAGTATTGAGCGTACCCAGATTAAAATATTTCAATACAGGTTGATATTTTCTTTCGTTCTCGAGATATCTACATTTAAAATTTTACCAATTTCTGGGTTTGAAATACCTGAAAATCGTAAATTATTTTTGCGGTTTTTGACCTTTTCCATTTATTTTGATAGTCTATTTTTTTATAAAATTGTGAAATCCGTCTCATTTAATAAATATAGTAATATAAAATAATTTGATATATGCGACTTTTCACTCATAAATTTGCTAATAAACTTTCGCAGCTGTAAACATGTACTAAATTCATGACGTCACAGCTTCACACACAAAGACATTTCTCACACACACATTTACGCTTCATGTGGTTTCCTTTTTGGCCGTTGTAAACACAAAACAGCAATCTAACCTAAAATTAAGACAGTTGATAGCAGAGTATACGAGAGAAGATTATTATTATTGTGTATTTCTTCAAAAGTACAAGTGCAGTAGAAGGTATGTAAACATTTAAAATAAATACCAAAAGTTTCATTAAATAGTTCTGAACTAAACCGATAGAGTTCGACTGTCTTTATCCGTGAAGCTGTGACATCAGCGTTGAAATATTTGAAATTAAAGGCAACTATTAATAATTCATATTTTTGATTCTAACGACTTTTAAGATGCAAAACATACGCATACATATTCAATTTGTCCTATTCTATCAGGAAAAAAATGTGAAATGACTCATTTATGTAATTTTGCCCGTAGAATCAATCGGTGAAATCACCAAATATGTCTTATCAATTTTTCTCTTATTGGCGATAAATGATTTTTTTTTGGATCCAAGTATGAACAGAAATATATCAGGAACTTAAAGAGATGTTAATTTACGGTTTGACAATTTAGAATCAACGCGTTTAAATGTATCTAAAAGTATATTTTTGAAAAATTTACCCAGAAGTAGGTGAATGCGAGTTTTGGGGGTGCATGACTCAAAAATAGATAGAGATCTCCATTATAATAAATCCAGCCAAGGTCCCAGTGGTAATCTGGTAAACAAGAAAAAATTGTAATCCAATGAATTAACAATGATTGTTCTTTTAGAAATCCATTAGAACAAGATGGTGAAATATTACCAATGGGTTCTGGAATTGAATTACCCAGTACCTACAATCCTGATACCGTAGATAATGAAAAAGAAACTCCAATGTATGAAAAATATGATCCATTATTGCATGGTACATCTCGTAAAAAGAGTGACAAAATACTTAGTGTAGAGTTTATGCGAAAATATATTCGTTTTGTAAAGATTATGAAACCTACTCTTACAGAAGAAGCTTCTGAAATTATTGCTAATGAGTATTCTCGTTTGAGATCTGAAGATATGCTAGAGAACGACGTAGCTAGAGTAAGTTACACAAATTATAATATGTTTTCAAATACATGAATATTTCTTGTTTACATTTAGCATTTATTTTTACAAAACCGACGTTTCAACATTTCATATTTTCATCAGGGCAACATGTTAACAGATGCATGAAATTAAATTCATGTATACAACATAAATATATTTATTTTACTACAATAATTTGTAAAATAAAAAACACACATAAACACCGGTTCGCTCTCAACATGGATAACAGAATGTTTTGTAATAATAGATGCTTTATGACACATATCAATGAATTGTTAATACCTAATATTTACCACAGTCTACAAATTTATCCATATTTATTTGTAGACACAACCCGTAACAGCACGTACTTTGGAGACTTTGATTCGTTTATCAACAGCTCACGCAAAAGCTAGAATGTCCCGTGTTGTCACAACAGATGATGCTCATGCTGCAATTGAATTGGTTCAATATGCATACTTCAAAAAAGTTTTGGAAAAAGAAAAGAAATCCAAAAGACGTAGAAACTCTGAAGAATCCGACGACCAGGAAGATGAAGATGTAAATAATAGACCGAAAAGAACCAGAACTGCTGTAAGTGTTGTATTTACTCTCTCTCTCCCAAATTATGATATATTCGTTAATTTTTATAAAGACGTTTTGATTATGGATGGTTTATATAAAAAATTAGATTTTATAAGAGCGTATTTATCAAAATTAAGTGTTCTCACTGATTAAAAATTATTGAAAAGTATGTTGCATGTATGGCTCTTTACTAGAAGTTCAAAACCGTTTTTCTTCGAAAAATACATTTAAATTACAACTTCTTCGTTAGCTTTTCTCATACGTTAGGGTTCGCTATTTTTATTTTCTTTTTCCACTCATTTCTGTTTTCTGTGTCATTCTCATTCAGTTTCTTTTCTCTCTAGTCTTCCGCAATACAGTCCTTCTATCTTATCTTTGGCCTTTCTCTGTTTCTTCAACCTTCTATTATTAAGCTATTCATTCTTCTTCCAATATATTCATCTCTCCTCAAGACATGTTCAAACCAATGTAATCGTCTCTTTCTAGAAACTCCTAACACTAGAATTATTTCCCTTATTCTTTCATTCCTTACCATATCTTTCCGTGACTTCCCCAACATCTATCTCAGCATCCTCATCCCTGCCACATTCATTTACTTTTCATTGATACTGATCTGTCAATTTGAATTATCTAAATATATTAGCAGTTTCCATGGTTAGCATAGCTGGCTGATGTATGAAATTTAATATCTTTATAATTCTTTAACTCTATATCTACTGAATATAAAGTATAAAATGCAATCAAATCGTATAGAGAATAATATATTAAGTTATAATAACGTTAAATGTCAATAAATGATATTTAACTGGGTTTTTTTCAAGAAAAACTGTTAAAATCTTCAAATTGATTAATTATAACCAAAATCTAATCACTTCTTCTGGATGTAAACTGGAAGAATACGAAAAAAATATAATTTTTGGAATCGTGGTATTGAAGTTATGCAATCCGAAACTTGCGTCACACATACGTACAGACATCATCGTAAAAATGGTAAAATCGTATTATATGGACCCTAAAACGTGCTTATTCACTAAAAACTCATCATTGAATTTTTTGACCAAAGACAATACTTTCCTTCTAAAAGTAACGGAAGGTAAAAATATATAAATTTCGAAAAAGGTAGTTTTCAAAGAAGAAATTGCTGACCAGAGAAATAAAATACTGCAATTTTGCTTATATGCACAAAAATGACAAGTTGACACAGAGCGACAAAATATTACGGATATGGATTAATAAAAATCACGAGAATTAATTAAAAACAAAAGCATTTCATTATAATTTATTTCTAATTACATTAATTTTGAATTTCGTAGTTTAAAAAAAAATCCAATTTGAGTTTTATATACCATAATTTGGGGAAGATATAAAACCGGAATGTATACCATTATTTGGGACAAATAGATTATTAATAAAATGTACGGTTGTAGAGAGCACGGCGTTCTGATGGTGACGCAGAAGACCCATACGATTATTCAGACGATGAATCGCAACCATCACAGCCATCTCAAAGAGCACGCAGAGCTCAAAGGGGTACAACTCCAAGTACAAATGGTACAGCTCCAAGTACAAATGGCATAGCTCCAAGTACAAATGGTATAGCTCCAACTACAAATGATACAACTCCAAGTACAAATGGCCATGTGGATGAAGATGCACCAATTGAAGCTGAGTCTATGGAAGTTGATGATTCCCCAGAAAACATTTCAGATGAAAAGTAATTATTTCATATTATTTCAAAATTTCTTTCATTACCTTTACTGAATTTTAGGTTTGGTATTTTCAAAACTGGTTTACAAAAAATGTTTAGAGAATCTCGTACTCAATCGTTGCCATTATTAAGTATCAAGGAAACATTGAATGCTGAACATAGCTCTACACCATTCACCGAGGGAGAAGTTAAAACGGCTCTACGTAAAATGCAGGAGGAAAATCAGGTCATGGTTGCTGATGATATTGTACTTTTAATATAATTATCCCTTTATTGTTTTTATATTTTACGTTTTTTATAAATAGGATAAAAAGTGTTTTGTATCGTTTAATCATAGTTAAAAAAAGTTTAAACTTAGTTCTTTTACAATACAAGCTAATTTTTACATAAATGGTTTATCTTTTATGTTTTTTATTATAGTGCCTATGATTATCATTTGGCCTCATTTTATCTCTGTCCCGTTTTGATGGATAATTTGAAAATCGTCCCTGCAAGCTTTCATTACGAAAATGTTCATTATTACGATAATGTTCGATTCTTCCGCTAGGTGTTCGATTTTGATTATTTTGTACAGGTGATAATGGCACTAATTGATGATTTGGTGACATGCTATTCATCATCGGCTGCTGCTGCAGTAAAGGGATTTTTCCAGCAAATTGTGGTGAATTTGGAGCTGAATTATCTTGTCTTCGAGGTTTCATATTAAGTTTGCAGTTGTAGAGCTGAACGCCGTCAAATAAATTTAAGGCATAGTTAACAGAGCAACTGTGTTTATATGTTATAAATCCATATGAAACAAGTCTTCCGTCTCTGTCAGTCGGAATGAATACTCTTTCTAACGGTCCAGCTTGTAAAAATAATTCATATAAAAGTTCTTCTGTCACCTTACTTGCTAAATTTCCACAGTAAATAGTCCTTGCGTCTTCTGACTGTTCGTAATCGCTATCCATTTTACCTAAAATTTAGTTTTAAAAGACTCGTCCAATTTAGAAAACACTCAATAAATTACCGTGTTGTCAATATTAAATATAATATTAAAACATCAGCATTATTCTATTTTGATTAAAATACAGTTACAAAAATTAACTCTGCTCTGATTTTGACAGACAGTTATCAAACAATGGACATATTAAAAATTAAAGTTCCTAAAAACAGCAAACTTGTACAATGGATGCATTCAGCAAACTTGTGCGTTCAAGTGAATCACCGGCCATTGGTAGGTTCCAAAACAGCAAAAATATCGCTATTACAATCAGCACTAGCAAAGTAATGAATCTGTTGAACTGAACGGTTCATTTTAGTTTATATGTTTATTATGGGAGGCCAGCATATTTAATCTATTGTTTACATTTATGTATTATTTAATCTTGAACAAAGTTACAATGAGTGATAAAAATGTTTCAAATGAAGATGGGTTCTTCAGTAGGAATGTTTTGTAATAAGTCTGTTCGTTTGTATTACACTAACTTGTACAACATGTACTGACATTAGTGCAGTTTAGAACAAAAAAGTACACTATGCACAATATATCGTACAGCTAGAACCATACAAACGAACAGACCTATTAATTAAGTGAGCTAAATGTACGATGTTTATTTTTTAGCTGGTAACCAACTAAGAGATTTAAATTTGATCACATCACAATACAACAAATATTTCTCGTTACTTTTGCACCCGAGCAAAAGTAGCAAACGCTCACTTTGCACGTGACGTCATTTCCGTTTTTCTTGATTTGCTATACCATATTGAACGCACCTTTTAAGTTGTCACCGTCAGCAACAAAATCTTTTTGGGCTACAGTGGATACGTTCAATGATCCACGGAAACAGTTCATGTTGAACAAGAAAAAACAGCTTGTAACAAAAAAATAAATAATAGACCTTTTCAAGGGATCCATTGCACGATAATTGCCCTGTGACGTCATATTGTCTACCATGCGGTATTTTTCTAAAGCTTTAGTTCTGTTCGTTTGTGTTACACTAAAACATGTACTGAGAATTCGTCATTAGTGCAATTTAATACAAAATAGTATACATTTATTTTCTAAATACAAACGAACACAAATTAGACAAGTTAGTGCAAATTACAAGTTAACTACCAAAAATAATAATAGTTTACTTTGGAAACTAATTTTTCATATTCATCTCTCACAAGAAAACATTTCTTTTTATTCATATTTAGTATAGATTTCGATTTTTGAAAATATTATAATGCCAGTTACAAGTTCATAGTAGCCCGTTTGTCAAATTACGGTGAAGTTGTAAACTGCACTAAGTGTACTAGCTCAGGAGGTAGAACAGTTCTGACAAGTTAGTGCAATATGCACAACGACATCCGAACACATTGCTGACAACTTGAACACACAAACGAACATATTTTTCACAAAAATTACAAGTTCG
Organism: Harpalus rufipes; assembly: GCA_951394225.1. Lineage (NCBI taxonomy): Eukaryota > Metazoa > Arthropoda > Insecta > Coleoptera > Carabidae > Harpalus > Harpalus rufipes. Next base: position 8,160,564 of record OX596283.1, read on the forward strand.
TGCAGCTGAACCATATAAACGAACAGACCTTTTGTATAGGTGTTTTTTCATCTCTCATTTTAAAATATCTTTTGCATATACTGTGATTGAAATCATTTAATAATTCTGATTTATTGTCCAGATTGTTGATGTTATTGGTAACACGAACATGATGGATATTTTAATTTAAAAAAGAATTATTACAGGTCATCACCTACATGTGCAGAAAATCAACTGCGCATTGAAAACATTTCACTTTTTACGATCCCTCTCGTGTTTAATGGATCCATTTAAAGAAATAGAAAATATGCGTAATGAGATCTGCGCATAGTAAGCCAACAAATGGCGGGAACCATGATTACGTGTTTCCTTACTGAGATCCATGGCGTTTGTTTTTGACTTTAAAAAACTTCTCGAAAGAAGTTATTGAAGCTAACGATGCAAATTTTCACCGAGAATATTTTAATTCTGCAATATTTTTGACATTTTTTGGCGCCATTTTACTTACTATGTGCAGCGATAGAAAGAGATAGCAGTTAAATTGAAGAGGTCTATTATGAAAATCACTGAAACAAAACAAGAGTTCAATGATCATTAGTTTACTGAATGCGCCCAATTTAAAATAAAGTTCCTAAAACTTGTCCAATCAAATGATCGTGTCAAAAATTTAAAATTTGACATTTAAGATTGTTGTGTTTGATTGTGTAAATATTGCTACAATTTTTACAACAAAATCCGCAATTCAATAATTTGAATCAAATAACTGAAAATATAAGTAGCAAATCTGGATGAGAAAATAGATATAATGATAGCTGCCTCAGAGCCACAGGTAATGGAACTAACCTTACAAATAATGTTATTTTACCGGCGTTTTGCTAGGAATTTATCCCAAGTGGACGGCAGCAAATTCAGAGACACCCTGGACTGCCTAGAGGTATCCACGAAGAAGCATATTTTGATAACAGAGGCTTAGATGCTCTAGTATTGCACCGTCTCAAACATGTATCAATTACTGAAGAAAATACATCTGAATGGTGGGCTGTCCGTGAGTGCAAAGCTTACAATGAAGAAGGAAAGAAATCAACTGAAGGAAGTGACAAAAAATACGATGAAGATAAGTCACTGAATAAAACTTGTGAAACAAGTTCAAATGAATCGTGGAGCTGGAAAACAATAGACCCAAATATTGGGAAAACTCCGCGACGAGTATCAGATTCAAATATTCCCAGACCATCTATTAACAAAAGTAGATTTTCTGGAGATATCGATACTTACAAAAATGATACTAAAATGAGTTATAATGCAAGTAAATCTTATTTATCTACTAGTACCAGCAACATTAAATTAAATGAAATGTCTTGCAAAGAAGAGGTTGCTTCTATGGAAGAAGAGCTGTATGTGAAAGGATGTACTGCTATTTGGTCAAAAGGCTTATTATCACCTAATTCAAAAAATAGTACAAATTCTTCGCGAATTACAATATGTTCGTATACTATGATGAATCCCATAAAATACGCTTTATGGTGCACATTTTATTTGGAACGTCCTTCATTTCCTCGGGAAAATGAGGCGCCATACAAATCGGAAAATCCTGTTGGAAAACCATTACCTTGTGTTTGCCTAATTGACAATGTTAATATGAATGTATACACAGGAAACAGCGAAGATTTCATTGTTACTCTTCCATTTCAAGTAGTAAATGTTTGGAGTACAAAATTTGGGCTTTTAGTTGAAAAAGAAATCTCAAATGTTAATTTGAACAATATTACTAAATCAACTAATAGCATCTCTGAATGTGATGGAACATTAGCTAATTTTTATTCAGTGGCTCATCCTCTGGACGATTTTTGTCCTGTTGCATTAAAAAACGCCACTATTCAATTGCTAAATAATCCTTCGATTAAAATAATTTTTGTAAGCACTGATCCAAGTATATGTTTCGTATATGATACAAGTGTAGGATTACATAGTATTTATCAACTGAGAAAAATGAAAGCTGATGAATGGATTGAAATGTCTGTTAGTAAAATTAAATTATGTAGTACGTTTCCTTCTCCGGCTAGCGTTTCTAGTAAAGCGAAACATAATTTATCAGTATGGAGTGGACAAGGTGCAGGATTGCCTTTAGCCACAGGAAGTCCTTATAGTAGTCGGGCTGCAAGTTTGACGAATTTAGTGAGTCCGTACCATTCAAGGTCTCATAGTCCTATGGCTGCTATTAGGTGAGAATTGTATTGTTTATTACAATCTAGATACAGTAACTAACTATCGTTGCCGGAATGGGATCCTCCACTAGTTTAAATCTTAATTGTTATTCGTTAAGCCGTAATATTTTTTTTAATATTGTATGACGTAGATGTTAGGCTCATTTTGTTCTCAAACAGTGGAGTTCGCTAATAATTGGAGTCTATTTCAACACTAATAAAAATGAGGGAAGAAAAAATAGTCGGAATACAGTCTAAAGATGTTTAATTTTGATTTTAAACCTAAATTTAAAATCAAAATTAAACATCTTTAGACTGTATTCCGACTATTTTTTCTTCCCTCATCCAACTTCCAGTCGATTATCGTTACTCCAACTAATAAAAATATATAAATATGTTTAAAATGACTTTCATAATTAATAACTGGAAATATGCATCGATAATAAACAATTTAATAAGATTACTAATAGAAAACTACGAATATTTATAGTCCCAAGTTTTGATTTCACTGGCAGCCTATGGCATTCAACATATCTTTCATTTTTATATAAACCCATTGACCGTTAGTATGAACAACTTAATTATTTATTTCGTATGGCATGATAAACAATAGCACAACGAATAAAATTAGAATAGGGTTTTCCATTTTTTGATTTTTTTTATATACACATGTATTAATGTAGAGACTCCTATTTTTTTATTTTGCATAAAAATTAATACAATGGGAGTAAAATGTAAAAGAATTTTTCAATGTACTATGGCACTATCACGCGACGTTACGAACTATATATATTTTATTTTGATACAATAATGAACATAAAGATACAACACCTATGTATAATTACAAAAATACTGAAAACAATGATATAAATACATATTTTGAAAATAAGTAATAAACTACTTACTGATAGCATACATTTCATTTATTATTTTCCAAATTTTTCCTACGGTGAAGGACTCCATTTATTTATGCTGAGTACTATAGCGAGAGATTTTTTAGTCGTTGCCAGTCACCAAGTATTTCTCCGTTTGTAAGTGGTGGCGGATGGATAAATCGGTCATCATATTTGCATCATGAAGAAGCTAGCAATACATTCGGAACATCTCAAATGGATACAAGTGTAATACAAAAACCTGTAAATCCAGATATTTGTTTGGAGCATGTTTGGACCGAAAGTATAAGTACTATAAAGTAGGTAACGTACAAGTTTTTTTGTCAATAGTATTTACATTTTTTTTTATAGGGGAAATTTTGGAAAAACTATAGGTCCCGCCAGTAAAGCTTTTCTAACTAGTGATTTAGTTGGTCAAAATTATTTGTGTTATTTAATTTCTACCAAAAGTCAATTAGTTTTAATCAGAATGGATCTCTCTAATGATAATAATCTTATTTTTGGTGCATCGTTCTGTATCGGTGCTAAAGATGCAGTAGATATTCCAAGTTTACATATGATTGCTGTTTTGGAGCCAAATGGGCACATAATGTTACATTCTGGGCCTAATATGATAGGCAAATTACATGTAGGTGGTGTATCTGCTGAACTTACACCTTATGTTGCGCAAAATCTTAATGTGCCTACTAATTTTAAGTCGCCTTTTCCAAGGTAAGAGAATATGCTAAGGTGATAATACATATAAAACGAAATATTTAATTTAAGACGTAGCAGTTTACTGCCCCATTGCGGCACTCCAGTTTTCGATGAAAATTTTACTTCTCCCATCCACCCAGCTGCTCATCCTAAGGAAAGTCGTCATTCAAATCTTCTACATTCAACTTTATTAAGCGAACCATTTATTAGCGGAAATGCAACAAATAATATTACAGGATTACGAGATCCTGTAAATAATAGAATAACTTTACAATATTCAGATAATTCATATTATAGAGTTAGTTTTCCACCTCTAGCCTCTGGAATACTTGTTTCAAGTTGTTTAAATGCTTTGAGGCAATCACTTCAAAGAGATGCAGCAATTACATTATTTTCTAAGTGGTACGCAATGAGAAATGCGCCTGGACCAGTTGATTTAACTATTGAGCAAGAGTGGCATCTGTTTACATCTCTACTTTACAGTAAGTTTTAAACATGGCAAGAGTGGAACAATGAGGTCATGCACGATTTTCTATTTTTACCTTTAATCGATATAGTAATGAATAATAACCCCGTATTTTTTCTCAAATCAATCTTTAATATTGAGAAAATTGCAATTAAAAATAACATTGTTCAAAAGCGCTTTGTCCCTCACTCAGTGACGTCACATTTCAATATCAACGCCCATTTTATTTTTCACACTAGGTTCTAAATGTCAAAGTGATATTTAAAGATAACCTGAAATTTACGAAAGTAAATATGTCGGTGAAACGTTGTTTTGCGCAATCGTGCCAAAATACTAGCGAAAATATATTCATACGTAATATAACAAGTGATATGATTATCATCGATGATATTCTCGAGTGAAACCGAGCTGCAGATTTCACGAGTCCGAAGGACGAGTTGAAATGTGCTGTTTCGGTTTCACGAGCAATATCTTCGATTATTAATCATATCACGAGCTTAGATTTAATGAGAGAATATAATGAATTTTGGCAATCTAACCTAACCTAAATTTTGTTTACATATTCATATTGTATTAAAACATGGTACTTACGAGTTTTATTTAATATTTCGGAGTTTGAATTATTGTTATTATTTATTTTTATACGCAAAATTAACTGTCAATGGTATATATAATGAAAACAAATCCCTTAGTAACGACTATAAATACGGTGATAATTTCATTGTTTTTTATCATCGCTGTGATAAACGCGTAGCTAGGGAGATTCTGAATGTTGATTGGCGGAAAACATGTCACGTGACTAAGGAATTATATTCTCAATTCAATGCCTCGCGTGCGTTTCTATAGCTAAACAAACTTCTAGCGTCTAATCTCAAATCTTTACAAGAAGCATAGCTGCTGTGACGCTTGGATAATTTCAGGCCAAATGAAAATTATATTATAAAAATGAAAAGAATGTTGTTATATTAATATATTATAGCATATTTAGATGTGTAATTCTCAATTTATAGGCTATATATTTTTTTTTAGAAATTCTGTGTTCATATGATATGTCTTTATGAAATGAGTTTGAACTTGTAGTTCTGAAACGTGACATCACAACATGGCTGGTTTTTGCAACTTTTTAAAAATATACTTTAAAACAATTTTATACAACAAAACTTGTTGTAGTAAAAATACCGATTAGCCGTTTTAAAATCGCTGTCTTGTCCTCCTTTTAAGTAATAATAATATTGTGGTCTTTCATAATTTGTAAAATTACAGATTTATTGGGCTACGATGTTGAAAAACTACGAACAACTCGATCAGAAGCTTATTCTATCGCTGACGAAGCAAAGCGACAACGACCATCTCCCCAAGGTAGCACTGCAGACTGGGAAGAAATGTTTGCTTCTGATCAACATAAAAATATTTTAGAAAATTTACACAGTGTTTTAAATCTTACAAAGACTAAAAAACCAGTAGAAAAATTAAAAATACCGGAAAAAGGACAAATTAATACTACGTCTACTCTTTTTGTATATTTTCGATTAGTTTTGTTTACATTACATCTTTTATATGAAGAGTTTAAATTAAACACTGTTCGAACGTGTGAATTACCATTTTTGGCAAAATTTCTACACCAGTTAGCATCGGACTTGAGATTATATAAATATGTTGCATATTACTGGAAAGATTTTCCAAATTTATGTCCGTTACGTTTCAATGTAGAATGCAGTCAAATGTGTGATTCAGATTTGTTAAAAATTTCTCAATTATTTATCATGGACGTCGAACCAGTTAATATTATGCAGTGTTTCTGTAATTTGTTGTCTGGTTATGATTCAAAACCATATCCATATATTAAACACGTTAATCCGTTCAGCAAAAATATGCTACAGGTATTTCTAACATTCATCAAATTTAGTTCATTCTCTGATATAATATTTGATAGATTTGTGCAATAGTTGCGGCTGGTCGTTTAGAAAAAACCGATTATGATATCAATTCTTTGATTAAAGTTTTTGCACCTCCTGGTTCTAGAGCTGAACCACATTTAACAACAGACTGCACAAGTAACATTTATAGAAAATGGACGTGGGCAGAAAAAGTTGTTATGTTCATGACAGAAAACGGTAAATAAATATAAAACAGATTTGCTTTTATAATATTGTACATATGATTATTTTAGGAATGTCACGAAGAGCTTTAGATAGTATACCTGCAGCATTAAATCTTATGTTGCATGAAGCTTTATGGCAATGTCGAGAAAACCCTCCGATGGATTGGCCATCAGAAGCTTATTATTTATTGCAAAGGCCAGATTTGGCATTTCAAGCAGAGCAAAATAATCAGGTAAATTATACAACGGTTTCAAAAAAAGATACCAATTCAGATAATTAGACAAAAGTTGGCCCATTAGACCATTTTAATGTTTATTATTTTAGAAAAAAAATGCGTGCCATTAAATACGCGAAACTAAATTATGCAGTGTTTTATTTTTAAATGTGAAATAGCGGTGGTGTATTTTTTATTACTGTTAGATTTCAAGTTATGATGTAAAATTTTTATATGGACGCTATATTAAAATGAGATTTTTTTAAAAGTTTACAACGATATGTAACTTATCTATATTCATTTGTTCAAACAGTAAAAATGCAACAATTACTCAAATACACACCCATTTTCTTCAAAATACTTAAAATTTTCCGCATTTTTTTTTTTTATACATATGTAGCCACATCGCTCTGATTCTAAATTTTCAAATCACAAGTCGATATCTCATTTTATTTTCAAAATATTGACATTTAAAACTTTACCTATTTCTGGGTTATTATGGCCCAAAAATAAGTAAAAATACGAGCTTGACGATTTTGCCATTATATTCTACGGGCAAAATTATACGAGGCCACCAGTTTTCTTCAAATTTGTCCTATTCAGCTAGGCGCGCATTGCGACTATGTCGTGCGGTATTTTATCGTACGACAGAAAAACGCAAGTATTATCGCGCGCACTGTGATTGTTTTATCGACGTTTTAGTAAGGATAGCTTGTGTTTCTGATCTAATATCGAAAATTAATTTTAAAAATCCCAGAAAAAATAATAGTTTTTGGGTGCATCCTCGTTTTTTCAATTTCTAATATTAGTGTTTCTATATTAATTTCTGCCCGTTGCTCTACCACACTTGCAGAAGTTGCGGATGATACAGGAGAAGAAATCTTCGTTAATACAAACTGACACAACATACAAATAAATATGATTCTAAACAAATATATGTACCAATGAAGCTATATTACTCGGCGGTGAATTGTTATAGAGCGCGTTGTGTCGTATAAATCTGTTACAAATAGTGATTTACAATTAACTGTATCTACTGAATTTTATAATAATAAACAAACTTGTACGATGATAAGCGCATGCATGTTGATCTGCGTAAGTCTAGACATTTAGAGAGATGCACGGCACATGTGCATTGTAGCGTTTGAAAGTTTCATGAAATTTAATGCCTGAAACTTTCAATTTTGAAAATTTCAAATTGAAACTTTCAATGTGAACCTTTTAAATGGCACATCACTAGTTACAATTCAAATGTTCGTCGCCGCACCCGCACTAAAATTGTGATTCATTTCATTTTTCTTGCCACTGCGAAACTTACGGTGCGGCGATTAAAACGCATGGCATAAAGTTGTAATGCGTTCCTAGCCTAAGTTCAGTTTTCATAGCCAAAAAACTGAAATTCGCGAAAATGGTCACAATCGCGATGCATCTTTACTACCCATTTTTGGGTTTTGGTTAAAAATGGAATTTTTGAGATCTAAGTTTGAAGGTAAATAACTTGCAATTTAAAAATTTAGAATCAGCGCGTATTTTTTTGAAAATTTACCCATAGGTGGATATATATGATTTTTGAGGGGCATAACTTAAAATAGGTAGATATACAGAATTGTGGGTATATCAGCTATTTATTTTATGGAAGGGGGGGATCCACTTCCTTATCGCCCTCGACAAGAAAAAAATGGAATCCAAAGGATTATCTTATTTATATAAATGAATAAAAAGTTAAATAACTTTATAGAAACAGACTGAAAAAGAACCAGGCCGCAACATTCTCTCCACCAAAAAACATCTTGATCCCGAACAAGACGACGGAATGGAAGAAATGGAATCAACTCTTCTAAAATTACGCTTTCCTGATGACCACCGCATCGCAGAGGTTCGTAGTCTTCTGCAAAGTTCCGAACCTGTTCACATTGGTGTAGTTCAGCGTCCTGAAGTATCCGATCATGACTTTATTGAAGAACAAGAAAAACATTTATATGCAATATGTACTCGCACAATGGCCCTTCCTGTTGGGAGAGGAATGTTTACTATGAGAATCGCAACTCCAGTTGTGACTGAAGCTTTGCCAGTTCCCAGATTGTGTTTAACTGGAAAAGCACCACCTAGAGGAGCATCTGTGGAGTTATCCCATATAGATACTCCTCCAAATATGAATCTGTGGCCGTTGTTTCATAACGGAGTTGCAGCAGGGCTTAGAGTTAGCACGCAAGCTTCAAATATTGATTCAACTTGGATTGTTTTTAATAAACCTAAATCAACTGCAGAAACCCCCATGGAACATGCTGGATTTCTAATGGCTTTAGGCTTAAATGGCCATTTACAGAATTTAGCTGCAATGAATACTTATGAATATTTGGTTCAGTTCCGCGAAATGACAAGCGTTGGATTATTATTAGGTATGATTTATTTTTACAAAAGTGCAATCTCATTTTCGATTTTTTAACGGTATTTCGGTTAATATTCATGATAGAGAAAGTCGTCTACACATTCATTATTTTACTTAGAATAACTTGGTGTAATGAGGTCATGCACATTTTTTTTTTTTAAGTTTAATCGATAGAGTACTGAAAAATAATAGACCTGTATTTTTATTTTTCCTCAAATATATCTTTAATAATAAGAAAATTACAATTAAAAATGATATTATTCAAAAAGCGGCTGATTTTCCCCGCTTCGTCCCTCGCCCATTGACGTCACATTTCAATATCAACGGCTATTTTGATTTTCACACTAGGTTCTGAACGTCAAAATGTCATTTAAAGATAATCTGAAATTTACAAAAGTACAAAAAAAAGTAAAATTTTTGAAAGATGTCCGATCAAGGGCACCTGTATCACGAACGAATTAACAAATAGGCATACATTTATCTCTTTCTTTTGCAAAGGCTGTAAGAGTGTGTGATAAGGATGGATATAACACGCTTGTCTTTCAAAAATTCATATTGTTTCGACTAAGTTAGGACAGTCCATTTATAAACGATGCTTGTTGTTGATAATACTTTCGCTGTAACGTAAGTTTATTTATTAATTCAGATACATTACCTGGATTCATAGCCGTACGTATAACCATATCTTATTTTTAACATATTTGGTTTTACATTTGCTTATAAACTTACGAGTTATTTTTGAATTTTGGATGCTTTTCCTGTAATATATATTTTTATAATAATAAAATAACAGTAGTATCTTAGGTACCCTCGTAAAAACTAAGCAAACGACACTACTGAATTTGTCATGATGGGCGGAGCAAAAATCTGAATTCATACAATTCGTAGACAACCTTGATCGGACATCTTTCAAAAATTTTACTGTAAACATGTTGTTGAAACGTTGTTTGTACCATCGCCAAAATACTAGCGAAAATATATTCAATTCAATGCCTCGCCGTGGTTTCTATAGCTAAACAAGCTTTTAGCGTCTAATCTCAAATCTTTACAAACGAACATAGCTGATGTGACGCGTGAATAATTTCAGGCCAAATGAATATTATATTTATAAAAATGAAAAGAATGATTTTATATTAATATATTATAGCATATTTAGATATGTAATTTTCAATTTATAGTCTATATATTTCCTTTAGAAATTCTATGTTTGTAGGATAAGTCTTTCTTAAATGAGTCTGAACTTGCAGTTCTGAAACGGGTGTGGATTTGATTCTATTGGCCAGAAATATGAAATCTATTAATTCCGCCTTTAATTCCACAGTGCCTGCTGACAGACTATCTATTTTCCATTCCCATTGGTGAGAAGTATGGTCTGCCGCAGGTGACGTCACAAATTCATTGCAAAACTTTAAAAAATATTCTTGCTTAATATAAGAAATTTTCATGTCGGGTTTTCATTAAAGGTCATATATTTGTACAATGTTTCATAAAAAAAATTTTTATGGAGCTATTCTCGAGAACATAAACATAATGGGCATTAGTATGAACAACTGGTTAAGGAGTAGCGAGCAGTTAACTAGCATTGTTTTTTCACTGTCAGTCATTTATGGATTATTGTAGAGAAAAGTTCTAGCCTGTAGATGAAAAATTCTTTTGGTGACTATTAAATAATTTGCCCCAAAAACTGACTCAAGAATGTGGAAATATTATCAGAGATACCCTAAAAAACATCGAAAATAAAACATTCTACTATATATTTTAATAATTAAAATGTACTTTATAGGATTAGCAGCAACTAAACGAGGAACAATGGATACCAAAATAACTAAAACTCTGAGTATTCATGTAGAAGCTTTATTACCGCCTACTTCAATGGAACTAGATGTTCCGCAAAATGTACAAGTTGCAGCTTTACTTGGTGTTGGTTTAGTATATCAGGGCTCCGCACATCGGCATATTACCGAAGTCCTTTTATCAGAAATAGGTTTGTTTAGTTTAAAATTAATATGTATTGATTTATAGAAATAATTATCTATTAGGTCGTCCACCTGGTCCAGAAATGGAAAATAGTGTAGACAGAGAATCTTATTCTCTGGCTGCTGGGTTAGCTTTAGGATTGGTAACGTTGAAACAAGGAGGTATGCCTTCTGGATTCTCAGATTTAGGAGTTCCTGATATATTGCATTACTACATGGTTGGAGGAAATAAAAGACCGCTTACAGGTAAATTTGAAATTCTACCGGAAATTTTAATATGAGAGATGCGGATAGATCAGAATAAATGAATATTTCTAACGAAGGTCAAGTTATTTGAATCCTCACAGATGTATGTAAACTTATTTATAATATAATGCTGACAAATTTTATTACGCCCAATTTTTTATCAAACTACACTGTTTCAGAACAAAATGGCTGCTAGTATGAACAACTCATTAAAGGTGATTAGCAAGCAGTTGGTTAGCATTGTTTTTTTTTTACTGATATTCGTTTATAGATTACTTTAGAGAAAAATACTTCAAATAACAGTTATAGTAAAATAAATTGTACGCATCTTTTATATGATGTAAAAAACAGAAAAAAAACAATGCCAATCAACTGTTCGCTAATAACCCGTAATCAGTTATTTATACTAACGGTCAATGTGTTTAACATCTACTTCACAGAATATTTAAAAAACTATTACAATTTACGAATAGCAATTAAGATTTTCTGGAACTACAGATCGCTTTAAAATTAGATGGTTTCATAAAAAAATAGTGGAAGATTCCATTTTTTGAAATATTTTTTGGTCTATTGAAGGAATTAAATTTTATTTATTACTTTTATCGTTAAATAATTTTAAAAATACATCTTTTCTGGTCTACCTTCTAGTACATATATGCATATTTTTTATATTTTTAATTAAATTTACAAACAGGATCTCAAAAAGATAAATACAAGGTACCATCATTCCAAATTCGAGAAGGTTCTACAGTGAATTTAGATGTAACTGCTCCGGGAGCAACTTTGGCCTTAGGATTGATGTATCTTGGTAGCGGAAATCGCGCTATTGCAGATTGGATGAAGCCTCCAGATACGCAATATATGCTTGATTTTGTACGACCAGACTTTTTAATGCTCAGAATAATTTCTAGAGGTATATTTCTTGTGTAATTATTGAGTATAAATAATAATTATATTTTTTCGTAGCATTAATTTTATGGGATGACATACAAACGTCAATTGATTGGGTAGATCACCAAGTTCCTGAAGCAATTAGGCCATTTTGTTTAGATAAACCATCTGCAGACTTAGATATGAACATTGATTACGAATCAATGAAGTAATATTTGCTATTCACTGTAATTATATATTATTCTAATGTATTTTATTTCCAGTCAAGCTTATTGTAATATCGTAGCGGGCGCTTGTTTTGCAATGGGTCTTCGATATGCAGGCACAGCAGATGAAAATGCTTTTCAAACCTTATATCATTATTGTCGAATGTTCACATCGTTAACAGGAAAAACCATAGCTGAACTTGCCGGCAAACCAACCATAGAAACATGTTTGAATCTCATTTTATTATCTTTAGGAATGGTTATGGCTGGTACCGGAAAATTAGAAGTTTTAAGACTTTGCAGACATTTGAGAAAAAGAGTTGGGGTTGCTAGCAGCACTGTGGTCACATATGGATCACATCTCGCTATCCATATGGCTTTAGGGTTGTTATTTTTGGGAGGGGGGCGATATACTTTATCAAATTCTCCTCCTAGTGTTGCTGCGATGTTGTGCGCGTTCTTCCCGAAATTTCCTACGCACAGTAATGACAACAGGTGCATAAATAACTATTTTCTATTTATAAAAATATGTACGTTTTATTTTAATTTTTTTTTTCAGGTATCATTTGCAAGCTTTTCGTCATTTATACGTGTTAGCAGTTGAGCCTCGATTGATAATTCCTCGCGATGCTTTAACTGGAAGAATGTGCTACGCAAATTTATCTATGATTAAATTAGACGGTAGTAATACTTCTGTAAAAGCACCTTGTTTACTACCAGATTTAAGTACATTAGCTCGCGTTTGTGTCCAAGACGAAAGATATTGGCCTGTTGTTTTCGAACGTGGTCGAAATTGGGAACAATTACAGTAAGTTTTTTTATATTTTATTATTCTTTTATTATGTCTTGATTTAAAAAAAAATAGAACTTATTTTTTTATTTTTCCAACAAATTAATAATACCCGAAGGGTTTTCCACGATTTTTTGATTTTTATATGTTAATGTAGAGATGAAAATATTAGACCCATATTTTTTTATTTCGCATAAAAATTAATGGAATGAGAAAAAAATGCAAAAGAATTTTGCAATGTACTATGACGTCACGGACCCAGCTAGATAAATTTAATATAATAAAATACTTTTTTTACCTATATCCAATTTATTACCTTTTCTTTTTAAATATTTGATAAAACAGGAAAGTTTAACCACAGTTTTCATATTACGCACATGTATTAACCTCCCAGGCATGCGCACAAACACCATCAAATAAACCAATCGCTGTATCCCTGCTAGGGTCCTGACGTCACTTGGCGACTATTTTGAACATACATATGTATTTTTTAATTTACAAATTCTTTTGTAAATACTATATAATTTTCATTATTAATATACTTTATACTAAAAATTATATGAAATACATATTTCTTCAAAAATAACGACCCCAAAAAAGAGATACACTACTTGTCCGTTGTAAGATAGAAATAGAATAATAAATATAGTGACTACAGTGTCAAGTAGAAGCGGGTAAATAGTGGCGTAACAATCGGTGGTCATGCAGTCACCATCCAAAGGAGTTCATGAAATACAAGAATTTTTTTTTAAGAAGTAGAGATGAAAATATTTTTATGTAGTCTTCTAAAAGTTGTAGACACTCAAGACTTGTTTTTGTTTGTACTCGGACCTATGTGCCTTTTTCTACGCCACTAAGAATATGAAGTTAGAATTGTGGCCGTAACGTCGCAATATAATTAAATAATTTTTAATTTCATTTTTTTAATAAAATACCTACTTTATAATTGAACGTTATCTTAATTTAATTACAACTGAAGGCTTAAATTAATTTGTAATACATTTTTCTTTAAAAGAGATTTCTTAGAAACCCCATTGTATAATTTTTTAGTACTTTATTGGAAGCTTCCGGTTTCGTGAGAGTAAAACAAAGAGCTGGATGCTTAAGTTACTTAGAAGATCCTTACGGAATGCGAAGTCTTCTTGCAAGAACTTTGACGCAATCGAGTACTGTTCCTTGGGCCCCGTTGCCAAGCACCATTTCTTCATTTTCATCTGAACCAACTGTTAAATATTTTACGGAATATTTTCTTGTTCCGAAGTCTACTAGTTGTGCACAAGAACAAAGTTTAAGACAATCAATTACCATGGCCATGTATGAATGTGTTACCAAAGATAAATTAGCTATACTACCCATGTGGATTGCCTTTATCAAGGTAAGATTAATTTTTAGTCAGTGCTTTGACTGCCGGCGCCGGATAGAAATAGTTTTCCTTCATGTTAAAAATTTTTTTTAAAATAATGCCAATAATAATTGCGCTTATATGCACCACATTTTTTATTTTATTTACGCTTTTTCATTTTGTATCCAAATTGTAAAATGTGTCTTTTTATAAAATGCCTAATCATTTTCTAAATAAATATTTCTATATTTTAATAGTATTAATTGAGGACGTTGTCGGCACTTGCTGGAACATTTTTTACCCTTTCTATATTTTCGCTAACCTAACGTCCAAAATTAGTTGGTGAGTATTTTATGGGCATGTTTTTTTTATATAAATAGGATGCATTTTTACCGATGTAACTATATTACGTCACGCTGCAGCGTTAAACTTGTACGTTACTTAAATTTACCAAAGAATAAAAAAAGACTACGTCCACTCAAATCCCAATTACATGTGGTAGCCATTCAAATAAAATATATTCGAATGAAACGAAGATAACAACAGTATTTAGTACTAGTTGGAGCACAGATTGTATTAGAAAATGTATTGGATGAAAGTTATAATTACTTGGTCAAATTTTAAACCAATGGAAAATGCTGGCTTGCACTACACGTAAAAAAACATACCGAAACTATCAATCGCTGTAACTTGTAGAATAGAAAAATGAGTTTTATACAAAAGCGTTGCAACGGATGGATTTAATTTGAATAAAAAAACGTGCCCTAATGTTAGGTTAGACTATAAAAGCATATAGAAATAGCAACCGGCACAGCTGACATTAAGTTTTTTAAGGGTAACCGCCGCCGGCAATCTAGGCACTGCCTGATTTTTATTCAGGAACTGCTTTTGCTTCCGGCGCCGGTTGCCTTGAAAAAACTAAATGGTAGGCAGTGCCGTTTGCCTTCATCGCGGCTGCAGAAACCGACGTTTTGTACATCATTTTACAATTTAGTGCAAATAAAAATTATGGTGCATGTAACGAGAGCAGTTATTGGCCTTATTTATTTATATTTAGCTGGCGCCGGCTGCAAATATGGGAACCAGCGCCGGTAGTCAAGACACTGCCTAACTTTATTCATTTTTATTAAAAATAAATACATTTTAAATGATTTTAGATTATCCAAAATTTAGATTCATCTCCAAAAATGAATCATTTGTGGCAACTGAAACTCTTATTCACTCAAGTATTATCTCCTTCAAATCGTAAATCATTAATTTCATCAGAAGTCATACTTAGCATGAAACAGAGAACTGAACAAATATTAGAACAGTGGCAACATAATTTAAGTCACTCATTAAAAGCATATGTAAGTGGCGCCGAAATAAATTTATCTGTAATGGAGCAATTAAAGCTATCTATTTTCGTGACATATTTTGATATTCCATTTAATATTAATGTACAGGTAAGTGAAAACTTTTTAGAAATGTTTAACGAATTACAAAGTAGCGGTATGAATTATGATTGTGTAAATAAAGTTATTGATATTATGTCGAATTAGAAGTAAGCTTTTGTAATTATAATAAGTGTCTTAAATAATTAATAAAGCCATATTTAAAATTGTGTTGTGTCACTTTTATTATCAGATAAGAAAACTGAATGCGCTGGGTATTTAAATAACATGCAACACTTTAAAGTAATATAATGTTTAAACAGAATTAATATTTACTTCATAAAGTGACCTCAAAAGTTTATAAAGTGATAGTAAAAATATAAATATTCGTAGTACGTTATTACTGAAACAAAAATATTATTATTTAGTATTCCTAGAACATAATGAAAATGTTACTTGTTATATTTACTTTCGTTATAACAGTTTGTTCTGGAAATCAAACTACTGAAAATATTATTAAACTTTTAATAAAAATGGCATACAAAAAATCAAATTGTATGTATTTTATAACCGATAATTATAATTATGGAAAATTAATCTACGAATTAAATATTCCTTTGATAATCGAAGACCAAGATAGTATTTATTCAAATGATTTGAATATGGCTTGTGAAAATAACTACATAAAACTAATTTTATCGAAGGACATAAACAATTTGGAAAATATATTGATGAAAAATGATTCGAATAATCTTCCAATACCAGCTTTTACTACTATAATAACATTTGTTTCCTACAATTTGTTTACTCTACAAGATCAACTATCATTAATTATAAATCGACAAGCAGCAAAAATATTTGTTATTAATAGTATTATCAACAATAACATCAGCTTATGGAATGAAAATACAATTCAAAATATAACTGAAATAAAATATTTAAATGCGAATTTATCCTTTCTTCACTGGGATGACAAAGAAAATATAAATAATAATACTGGAAAATTAAAATCTATCATTTTGAATACTACTCCTAAGCAATATATGAAAAATGTTACAATATATGCAAGTGTTTTTTCCTGTACTCCATTTTTTCAGCAAATAGAATATTTTGGATTCATGGGTTTAGAATTTCTCTTGCTGGAAGAAATTTTGAAGGGTTTACCAATTAAATATCGTTATTATACAAAACGAAATTCTAGCGCGGACATGGATTTGTGGGGTAAAGTACGTACAGACATTAATAGTGGAAAATCAGATATTGGTATGTGTTCCACATGGTTAACAATAAAAACTCAAACTTATACGGTACCATATACACAAATATGTGCTACGTATTTAGTGCCTAAACCACGTTTAGTGTCGTTGCCACAGTTCGTATTTTTACCTTTAAATTTGATAGTTTGGTTTTGCATAATTTTTGTAACATTATTTTTAATATTTTTTCTATATTTCATGGCAAATTTTATTGAAAAACTAAGTAAATCCTTTACTAGTCCGTATGTATGTATAGTTAAATGTTTTGACCACATAATTAAAATTTTAATTCAACAATCAATTGGTACTTTTCCAAATATGTTCCGCAGTATATTAATATTATGGGTAGTTTGTTCAACTTTAATTGCTACAGGTTATTCAGCAGGTATTACTTCTTTACTAACAATACCCAGATATACAAAACCTATAAATACATTGGAAGATTTGATTGATCAGCAAATTCATTGGGGCGGCTTGAGTGGTAAATATGCAGAACAATTATTAGAGAGTGGAGATTTAACATTGGTAAAATTGGGGAATTTATTTAAAAGAGAATACAGTTATGAACAGAAAAATTCTCGTTTAAGAAAAGGGGATTACGGTGCCCTTGTTAAATGTATCGGAAACAAATTTGTTACTGACATCGAATATATGAACGATGATGTAAAGAATATTTTGAAGATTATGAAAGAATGCATATTAAATTATTACGTTGTATTTAGTTTAAGAAAACATAGTCCTTTAAAAAAACTTATGAACAAAAAAATATATCACATAATTGAAAGTGGTCTACATAAATATTGGTTTACGATGTTAGAAATTCATTTGAATATTAATTATATGAAAAATTTTTTCATGTCTTTTGAAGAATACGACATTCAACCGTTAACTTTCAAAAAAGCTCAAGGCATTTATATAGTTTATTTGATAAGTATAGTATTTTGTATCATTGTTTTTATAATTGAAATTATTTATTATAAGTATTTACATAAAAAATAAATATAAATATGAAAAATTGATCGCGACGAAAATTTATCACTGAAAAATTGATTGCCCGAAAATTTGTGTCGCATTAAGTTAATTGCGAAAAATAAAATATGATCGCCTGAAAGTCAATGGCAATTAAAACTAATTGCAGAGAAATGTAAAATATTTAATGTTTTACTACTTCGCGTCTACGGTTTACTGCCGTGTCATACACTTTGTATGGACGCGACAATAAACTATATGCAAAGGAGCGAAACGAGCAGACCTAATATACAGAGTTCTAATAATGAATATGTGTTACATATTTATAGGGGATGTAAAATAGACTAATTTTTATTTATAAACTCATATCAAGAAACGCCGTTTTTGAGCTACAGGCTCTTAAACAGTAAAGCCTGATTTATAAATTGACACTCTGTTTACGCAACGCTAACGCAAAAGATAAACTTATTATTTAAGATTGCTTCATTTATAATATTCCGTTGGCGTTCCGTTAACGCAAAACATGAATCATCACGACCTTTTGCGTTAGCGGCCCAAACGGTAGCCTATCATACAGTAGCATATGCGTCGATAATATTGTTGTCTGTATGACTGTACAAAAATAAATTCAACGATGTCCTATTTAGACAAACAACAACGAATCCAGCTAGAAACTTTTCAAAATGATTCCCAACCATTATTTTATCAATCTCAATTTTAACAATTTAACACAAAACAAATTGCAGTAAAACTGTAAAAGAAAAGTTTAACCTCAAAATGGTTATAAAATATAGTACGCATGCGTCGCACGTCAACGTATGTGCATAACGTAAATTTATTAATTGGTTCTAACGTTAACAGAACGAGGACGTAGCGTTGTATAAACAGAGCGTCAATATATAAATCAGGCTTAATTATCTACGTTAATTTTAGTTTTTTAAGGGCCTCTAGCTCAAAACGGTGCGTTTCCGGATATGAATTTATTAGTAAAAGTAATTTTGCATCCTCTACATCCTACATACCCTATAAATTTGTAACACCTGTATACCTTTGTACATGACATAGACAGATTGTAAAATCCGTTTTTTTTTTATAAAAAGCCAAGTCATTTTCAAAATGACTATAATCCATTCACGATAGCGAGAGAATTTTGAACTAATTCGTGATCAGAAATAAGTCATTTTATTGGTCGATAATTTTCAAGCTGAACCAATAGAATGACTTGTTCGCAAATAAGTATAAAATTCTATCGCTATCGTGAAAATATTATAATTAAATTATTAAATGAATACATGGACATTTTCGCTTATAATTTTTTTAATCATACCTTAACATAACTTAACATACAAAATTGCAAAACTAGAGCCAAAAAGTTATAAAATTTTATAGTTTGTATTTAAGGTAGTTCACCAGTAAATCGAGTTTCTATAGATGTTCATAAAAAATTAACTATGTGTTAAGAATGACCTAATACATGCACAGTTAATTTTTTATAAACTTCTGACGTACAAAAACTGAGCTATTCGCCTCGAAAGTCAGACATTTTAACAAGTGAAGCATAGGACCAATGCTACCAAAACCAACGTTTTGATTAATAGCATCATTTTGCTTCAATAGATTTTAATAAAAAACTAATATGTAGTAGTTTCGAATGTTATTTCAAACGATGAAAGCGATCTGACGTACAGTTTCAGAGTAATCGTAGGGTAAAATAATGTACTCGACGACAGAAAAACTCGAGGGAGAGAGGCAGCGGCAACACTGTATGTTTACGTCAGGGGGAAGGGTAAAACTAATATAAAATATAGATAAAAATATTACTTACATTTGCATTTAATGTATGTTTTATTTATTTATATTTGTGAAAAACTGTATAACAACGTTAGAACTGCTAAATTGATTTTTTGACAGTCTCAAAATGACATTTAAATGACAGCAGGCATAAATCATGCCCTCATTACCGGTTTTAGAAATAGAGTTTTGGGCAGATTTTGAAACAAAATTTGAGTTGTTTCCCGGTCTTGTATTAGTAAAGTAGGCCATGATCCAGCAGATATTAAATTTAATGTCATTTTTAGAATGTCAAAAAATCAATTTAGCTATTATAACGATGTTATATGGTTTTTCAAAGATATAAATGAATAAAAAATACAAAAAATGTAAATGTAAGTACTATGTTTTATCTATTTTTGTTATATTATTTTTAATACGTCAAACTTGACAGCGGGAATAAATCACGTCAAATCGGCGAATTTGTAACTACGGCTGGATTCAGCGGTTCTCTGCTAGAACTGTTCCCCCCTACCCCTTCCGATTAGAGCGCGACGTTGCCAGCTTTCCTTTAACAATGTATCGTAGCGGTGTGGGTGTACATACTTATGACATACGGCACAAGAAAGTACAGTCACCTACCAAAAGTTTTCTTTAGAGAGGGGTTATCGTAGAATGCGCAGTATACGTTCAGCGCGATCAAATTTTTGGCCTGGACGGTAGCTGGTGAACTACCTTAATAGGTTTTGTTAGCGACCAATTTTCCTCGTGATCATTTTTCGCGATAAACTTTCCGGACTCGATAATAAAGATGTGATGTGAAATTTTTAAAGTGATGTATTTTTGTGATCTATATTAATATTCATTTAATATGAATGCACTAGTACTATATTTTTAAATGTTTAATGATAACATGTCACTATTTGAATTATGGTTGAGTAAACAAAACTATCAACATTGGGTCGAATTTTTTTTTTTTTGTTTTTGTTAAAAACTGTCTCGTATAATTTAGTATTTCTAATTATAAAACCTTATTTATAATTATTTTCTGTCACATTTATTATCTGATAAGAAAAATGGAATATGCTTGACATGTAAATAGCATGCTTCAGTTTTTGAATAATTTATGTAGCTCAATCTTAGAATTTAACTAATATTTGCTGTATTGAAAGCGAACCCAAAAGAATATTTAGTGATAAAGTAAATATCAATACAGTACATATTTAATGTTATTAACACATTGGTGAAATGTTGGTGTGTTATTAAAATTGTAACTAAGGAAAATTTTTATTCTCACACTGGTACAAGAATTAGAAGAACTTCTACATATTTGTAATACAAAATGAAGATATTACTTATATTTGCATTTGGTATAACAATTTGTTTTGGAAATCAAAAGACAGAAGATATTATTAAGTTGTTAATAAAAATAACAAATAAAGAATCGTATTGTATGTATTTTATTACTGACGAGCCTTATACCGTCGGAAAACTTACTAGTGAATTACATATTCCCATAATAATGGAAAATAATATTTACTCAGATGATTTGGATATACCTTGTGAAAATAATTACATAAAACTGATTTTAATAAGAGATATAAATGAAGTAGAATATGTATTAAAGAAAAATGATTCTTATAATATTCAAATTCCTGCATTTACAACCATAATAACATTTGTATCTTTTAATTTATCTGCTGTTGAAGATCAGTTATCGTTAATTGTAAAACGACAAGCTTCAAATGTAATTACTATTCACAGTAATGTAAGTAATAATTTCAATTTATGGAATGAAAGTGTGAAATATATAACTGAAATATCATATTTTAATGATAATTTATCAATATTTAATTGGGATAATAAAGAAAATATAAATAATAATATTGAATTTTTAAAAAGAAGAATGTTAAATACCAATCTTTTAAATAACGTGAAAAACAGTACAATTTATGCAAGTGCTTTTTCATGTTCGCCATTTTTTCTCCAATTAAATAATAATAAATTAACGGGTTTAGAGTACTTAATGCTGGAGGAGATCTTGAAAGATTTCCGAATTGATTATCGTTATTATACCAATAATTCTAGTTTGGAGTTAGATTTATGGAATAAAGTACGCAATGATATTTCAGAAGGAAAATCAGATATTGGAATGTGTTCTCAGTGGTTAGCATTTCCAATAAGTACTCATACCGCACCTTATACTCAAATTTGTGCAACTTATTTAGTACCTAAACCACGTATAGTTTCCTTATCGCTTTTTGTATTTTTACCGTTAAATTTGAAAGTATGGATTTGTATATTTTTCGTTACATTTTTCTTAATGATGTCTTTATATTTCATGGCAAATTTTGTTGTAAAATTTAGCCAATCTTTTAGAAGTCCGTACATATTTATGAATAAATGTTTTGATCATGTAGTTAAGATTTTAATTCAACAATCAATTGGCACTTTTCCGAACATGTTCCGCGATATATTAATATTATGGGCTGTGTGTTCATCTTTGATTGCAACAGGATACTCAGCAGGTATTACCTCTTTGTTAACAAAACCCAGATATTCGAAACCGATTAATACATTGGAAGAATTTATCGAACAGCAAATTTATTGGGGTGAATTAAATAACGGATACGCAGAACAATTACAAGAAAGTGACGATTTAATAATGATGAAACTAGGAAATTTATTTGTAATGGAAGAAGATTACAAAGAGAAAAATTCTCGATTAAGAACAGGAAATTATGGTACTCTTGTCAAATGTATCGCAAATAGATTTGTTACAGATATAGAATTTATGAATGATGATGTAAAAAATATGATGAGAATCATGCATGAATGCATTTTAAATTATTACGTCGTATTTAGTTTGAGAAAGTATTCTCCACTGAAGAGAATGATGGATAAGAAAATATATAGAATTATTGAAAGTGGCATACATAATCATTGGTTTACAATGTTACAAATTAAATTGAACCTGAGTTACATGAGAAATTTTTTCGTTGATATTGAAATATACGATTCTGAATTCACTGAACCATTGTCAGTAGTAAAAACTCAAGGCATTTACATATTTTATTCAATTAGTATTACACTATGTTTTATTGTATTTATAACTGAAATTTTATATTACAAATATACTGTAAAGTCTGTAATTATACAATAAATGTATGTAGTAAATTTAAATTTGCCTCTTTTTTCTTCGTTGTCCTAATCAAAAGAAGACCCAACCAATCATATTTATTTGTTTGAATACAACGTTATGATTGGTTAGTCTATTTCAAATTTAACAGAAATGTGCAGGCCGCATAACCGAACAATTGTGTTTTTATTGTGTTGTCGGATCTTGTGAATTTTCGTATAATAATATTTGTTTAAAGCAAAACACGTATTCACAAGACAATTTTTTTTCCTAGTCCATAATTTTTCATTATTTTCATATATTTTATGTAAGTATGAAAATTTATTCAATATCGCAATTATGAGATCAACAGGTGGTTTAAACTAATTATTTTTCTAGAAGTTTGTTATCTTATTTTGCTTAGTTTTTATAACCTGTTTCTTTTGCAGTAAATTGCTGCAATCATGTCTGAGGATAGAATTAAGGCTTTCAAGAACAAAGGAAAGGATTCCGAAGTAAGTTTTTTTTCTTTGAATAGATAAAAATAATTAAACAAGTACAAGGTTCCATTAAATTTTGAATATTTAGAAATTAATTATAGGCAATACGCAATACGATTATTTATTGTTCTTTAGATTTGGAATAGATTCATACTTTTTAAAAATAAGTAATATTTGTAGGAAATGCGTCGTCGAAGAATAGAGCAAACAGTCGAGCTTCGGAAAGCTCGTAAAGGAGATCAACTACTAAAAAGACGTAATATAAATGCTGGAGATGAACCAACATCTCCTTTACAAGAAAATACTTCTCCCATTACGATGAGCCCGGAGAACATCATGAGCGGAATGATGAGCTCCGATGAAGAAGTACAACTAGCAGCAACTGCTGGGGCTCGAAAAATTCTGAGCAGAGAAAGAAATCCCCCAATTGATCTCATGATTTCATGCGGTGTTGTTCCTAGATGTGTTGAGTTCTTATCTCGGTCGCATAAGTATAAATAGTACACAATTTATAAAAGAAAATGTTATTACATAAGTTTATTTTAGTCCTTCGTTGCAATTTGAAGCTTGTTGGGCTTTAACTAACATAGCTTCTGGAACATCGGAACAAACACAAGCGGTTGTGACTGCAGGTGCTTTGCCTAAACTACAAGCACTTCTTTCTTCCGAACATGCTGATGTTGCGGAACAAGCAGTTTGGGCACTTGGTAACATTGCTGGCGATGGTGCCGGCACAAGAGACTTGGTTCTTAATTGTGGTGCTCTTCCAAGTTTGTTACAACTCATCAAACCTCAAACTTCGGTAAGAAAAAATCTTTAAGGGCCTAAATATTATATCAAGTATTTGCGGTCAGAAATTTTTATGTGTGGTGTGACAATCTGGTGTTGTTGCTCCCCCATTGTGTTCAAGGTCGACCGGAAATATTGTTATGCTATGAAAACCACATACGTTTAAGGCGAATAATAGGTCATTGTGACGCCTTATTGCTATTAATATTTATACTATAATAGGTTCATCAGTGATGCACATTTCAATAGATAGAATCACACTGAAAATTTTTAGGTTTAAAAATAACAAACGCGACTCGTATTACCAACAGTCAAATAATAATTCGGCATAAAAGCATATTAAAATTTATTTGAAAATATACATTTAATTTCGATTTTCGTTTGTTCACTAAATGCGCTTTTAATAACAATAATAATTTGCCTACACTTTAACTGTAAACTAGTCAGATATTTCTAAAAAAGAAATTAAACTTGTTAAAAGATATTAATTTTTTGAAATTATAATTGCAAAATGTCACATTTATTTTATGTGTTAAAAAAATACCAATGTCACAATATAGTGGGGGTATGTGACAATAAACACTAAAAATTTACTTAAATCATATTTAATAACTGTAATATTTATTAAAATATAACCATCTTCCACTGCATTTATCTCGTTCGCCCCCGTTGCTAAGCATAAATACGGGTAAATTAATTGAAATTCTTATTTTAATAAAATTTAAAAAAAGAGTTGGTCACATACCCCATTATTGTAATATTCTAAAATATTTTAGATATCGCTAATGCGTAACACAGTCTGGACTTTATCAAATTTATGCCGAAACAAAAATCCTCCACCTAATTTCGAAGAAGTTCGACTTGCTTTGCCTGTTCTTGCCAATTTATTACACTATAAGGATAAAGACATCTTAGCTGACGCATGTTGGGCATTATCATATTTGACTGACGGTTCGAATGAAAAAATACAAGCTGTTTTGGATACTGGCTTGATTGGAACATTAGTTGAGTTACTTGGCAGTGAAGAAGTGACTGTCCTTACACCTGCTTTAAGAGCTGTAGGTAATATTGTCACCGGCAACGATGTTCAGGTAAATATTTATATTAATTAAAATTGTACTAAAGTCGCGCTAGAGTTATGGTTCATATTTTTTTAGAATTTTATTTTAAATATGTTCAAAGTAGTTTCCTTCAACAATTATATATTTCACCATTCTTTCCTTCCACTACTTAAAAACTCCCAACTAATCTTCTTTTGGAATGCTGAATGCTTTCAAAATAATCATGAGTTACAGCTTCAATCTCTTCTTCAGACGAAAAGCTTCTATCCCGTAATTTTTTCAAAGTTCAAAAAATAGCCAAAAGTCCCTCATTGACAAATTACGCGAGTGCCATACTTATATTACTTTTTACTTTTATATTATTTTTTTGCAAAAAGTAAGAAAATTCTCTGTTTAGTTCAATATTTTTGCTCACTACGATAATTTAAAAATAACTAAGATCAAACTAAATAACTTTCGCAACTTAATTTCAAATGACATATAAATAATTTCTCAAAACCACTAATCGGGAATCAACTCAGACAAATCTCAGAAGACAGTGACGCCCAAAAATGTCGCGACGCCAAGCGCTGTTTCTGAGTTGTTCCCCAAAACCACTCTTCGATAATCAACTCAGACGAGTATCAGAAGACACCGATATAGTGTAAATGGGGTCATTTCACATTTTCTAATTTACTTTTTTCTTGAAAGAATAGGTCAAATTAAATATGTAGGTGTATGTTTTACACTTTACAAGTCTTTAGAATCAGAGATATGATTTTTTAAAAGTTGTCTTTAATTTCAAATATTTGGACGCTGACCGCGTCTACGTCACGGCTTAGCGGATGCGGAAGTAGAGCTCTACCGGCTTTGTTTGGAACTATGATTGTTTGGGTTGCAGTTTGATTTTGTGTTGTGATAGGAACAAACATATTTCATAGAACTTTTGATTTTTATTTTAATAAATGTTTTATTTACATACCTTTACCTTTGAATATATAATACATATAAGAACGGCAACGTAATGTATTTAGATTAAATATTTCGAGAGAAGGTGCCATCTATCCCTCCGTATACGAATTATTTCTGAGTTAGTTAAAAAAATACATAATAGGTGGATGTTGCACAGTGTTGCCACGTAGCTAGAACAGCAAGATAAGATTTTATAAAGGTTTTTAAGTTTGCTACTGTAAAACAAGTATACATTTACATTGAAGATTCAAAATATATTATCTGGTTATTATGAAACAATATTTTTGAATTATTGATTATTGAATACCTCTAACAAATGCTGACAGCAGCACGATTTACCGTAGTTCATAGTTTTGTGGTAGGAGTCACTAGCTATCTATAATAATTTTGTGAATAAAAAGAGACAGATATAGTATCTTGCTAGGCCATATGCGTTGCCGTTCTTATATGTATTATATATTCAAAGCCTTTACTCTTAACTCTGCTGTCACCTGTCACAATTTTAGGTTAGTTTGTTTACAACAGCAAACGGAAACCACGTGGACCGTAAATGTGTGTGTGTGAGAAGAATTTCTTTGCGTGAGTAACAAACCGTGACGTCACGAATTTTACAGACGCGAAAGTTTATTAGCAAATTTATGAATGAAAATTCGCATGTTTCATGTTATTTTATATTACTATATTTATTAAATGAGACGGATTTCATGATTTTATAAAAAAAACTAGTTTTTTTTAAATGACCCCATTTTGTTTACAACGCCCTACTTGTTTTTATTTTTCTCAGTAGTACTACTGTGACCCTGGAATTTACATTTCTATACTACTTATAATGTTTAGAAAGATCACGTACCTAATCGATCTGAAATTGTCTGAAAAAAAATATATATTTTTTTAGACTGATATGGTAATCAATGCAGCTGCTCTATCATATATGCGTAATCTTTTGCAACATTCTCGTGTGAATATTGTAAAAGAAGCTGCTTGGACTGTTTCAAACATCACAGCTGGAAATTCCGAACAAATTCAACAAGTTATCGATGCCGGCATTTTAACGCCTTTATTAAATGTATTGCAATGTGGTGATTTCAAATCTCAGAAAGAAGCAGCTTGGGCTGTTACAAATTATACCAGTGGAGGAACAGCCATGCAATTAGGAATGTTGGTTAAACTAGGAGCTTTGAAACCAATGTGCAACCTACTCAACTCAAAAGACTGGAAGACTGTTATTGTTGTTTTAGATGGTTTAACAAATATTTTGAATGTAAGGGGAAATATTTTTCAGAAAAATGATGAGATGCTAACAATTAAGAAATCTCAGTCATACAGCACTTATTTTTACAAAACCAACGTTTCGGTATGCATTTATACCTGCTTCAGTAATATCTTATAGATTCAACATAAATTCATTAATGTACATATAAATATATTCGTTTAAATATTCAGTTTTACTTTAAAAAATACATACAAATCCGTTCGCTCTCAAAATCGACAATAGAATGAATTAATGCTTAAGATTCTGCAAGATCTTATCTAGGAAGTCATATGTGTATACCGAAACGTCGGTTTTTGTAAGATTAAATTCTATATGATCGAGATTTCGAGTAATTGTTAATACTTAATCTACACAATAGGCGAGAAATTCATCTACATATGGTATGATTTTTGTTTTTAGGCTGCTCAAAAATTAGGGGAAGATGATAAAGTAGCAATCATGATTGAAGAATGTGGCGGATTGGACAGTTTAGAAGCTTTACAATCGCATGATAATGAAAAAGTTTATGAAAAAGCTTTAGCTTTAATTGAAACATATTTCTCTGAGGTATATTAAAATGACAACAAAAACTATTTTATTTTATAATTATTTTTTTATTTCGTAGGGAGATGTAGAAGAAAATAATCCAGGTATTCAGACAGCTGATGGACAAATACAATTCAACCCATTGTCAAATGATGTGCCAAATGGTGGTTTCTCATTCTAATTAATAATTATTTGATGTTTTTAATTATAATCATGTGCCTCATATTAGAATTTAGTGTTAACTTCAACATCGATGTATAAATTCGGAACTGTTTTGCTTTTCGTAACTACGATTTTTAATAAATATTTTTTCATTTATAAATGTATTTGAAATAAGTTTTTTCGAATAATATCCATCCTATATTAAGAGATACACTGGCGGGTCACTTAAAAAAATATTTTCAGATTCAAGATATTAAGTATGCTGGAAACTGTATTAAACTACTAACAACAACCTGTCTTATTCATTAACAACCTAATTAGTGAGATTTCATAGTTACGGCTTTTATTAAACGAACGAAATTCTTAGAAAAAAAAAAAATAGAAATTTGAAATAAAAAAACATATCTTCACCAAAAAGAATAAAAGGGCTATGAAGGCGGCTATACATGCTCCGGTTTACCGGAGAGGTCTACCAGGCAAACCGCCTTGAGGGCGACCTGAAACTAGGGATACGCCCACACGTTCAGGCTGGCCTTACCGTACCGCCTTGAGATCGACATAAATTTTCAGCAGTGATCCTGCGATCACAGCGCCAACAAACGATGCTTTTGTCATTTCCAGTTTGATGATAGCTCTGGGACACACCAAAAGAAAAATTAACCGAAAGTTTGGTGTCAAGAATAGTTGCAAAAAAGAAATAAAATATTTACTTGTAAATTTGTTAAATGAATGGAGACTCATGCCGGAATATTGACATTGAGGAGGGTTGACAAAATCGCCTCAAGGTCCGCAAAAACAATAGTACTATCGTACACACGCTTCGGCCGACCTGGAAGAGGGCTTCGCCTTCCGATGATATTCGATTCGATATCCGTCGACCTCTTTAGGCTTCGGCCTTAAAGTGAATTTTTCTATGCCTCAAGGCAAACGTCTCCGGTAAGCCGGAGCGTATGTAGCCGCCTTTAAAGAAGTGCAAATCTAAATTCTATATTATTTCAAATTACATATTTATTAAAATAAAAAGCAGAAAAATTTCCATTTATTTAGTAACCTGTTTTACAGGTGAATGGATAAACGTTTCCTATTTAACAAAGTTAATATCTTTTAAGTTTCGAATAAATTCAATGCACTACGTTTGATTATATTGGAAGTGTCCCGGTTTTTTTGCTCGCAATATAAATTTGGTCCAGGTACATTTCCAGGCAACGCCGGCGCCTGGAGATAAATCAATGTAAGGATAAAATGCTTTCTATCTCCAGTGGCGTACTATTTATCCAAATAAATATATTTTACACTTATGTTGCTATTATATTGTAACTATTTCATTACATTTTACCTAATTATTACTACAATTTTAAGGTTTAATAATAATTTGTTTATCATTAAATTATTTAATAATCAATGCATCAAATGCAACACTTCTTTCAAAAATATCCATAAATAAATAAAAATATATTAAATTTATAGTTTGTAACAATATAAATAAAGAAGATAAATTTGAATTACGAACGTCACTGGGTACGGAGTTGCACAGATGCAAACAGATACATATTCCGCCTTTCCGGTAGTGGACGTTACCACCTAGGGTTGAACCGGATCACGCGATTTTATAATTAAACTCCCTTCAGCGCGGCATAATGTTCATTGAAAATGCCTAAATTGATAGTGATCTAAACGTAAGTGTTTGTAAATATCAATTAAGTTCGCATGATCAAGTGTTATAAATCACGAAGTTATACCTATCTTTGTTTATTTCCGTACGGAAAATTAAGACGTAATTGTTGAGATTAAAATAAATAAGAATTGTTAATATTTAAAAAATTGTTTTCTCAAGGTGCATTATAAATTATAAACAATGGAGAAAAGATCCTCTATTGAAGATACCATTAGTGATCAAGCGTTACCTATACCAATTCAAATATTTTTATGGAGACAAATTAGGTAACTTTTGTTTAATAAAGTTAATATTTTAAAATAATAAATTAAAAATTCCAGTCCGTTTATACGTCCAAAACTTGGTAAATTACATGAAGCATCATGTATGGTAAGATATAAAAAATACAAAAAATATTTATTTGATTAATAAATATTTATTTTAGTTTTGTCAACATGCACCTGGCCATCATGTAAGTTAATGATATTTGAGTAAAATAAATCATTTATTATATCGTTTTTATTATTGTTAGGAGCTTAAAGAAGCGTGCAAGGTAATATTATTTAAAAAAATAATATATAATCGTAACAATTTCCTAAACCCCCACATTTTTAGTCGTTTGAAAAAGTTTTGGTTCAAAACATTCAATTTGGTTTGTCGCCCAGTTTAACCGACGCAATACATTCAATTCCGAGATGGAGATTTATTCAAGCATCGCTTCCTCACGTGATGCATTGCGCGGCAACTCTTTTACACAACAGGACAAAAGATGGAAGTTTACAATCTTTGGGTGCCGTCGAAACCAAATTATTGTATACTCTTCATTGGATTATTTTAGATGCCGCAGAAGAATGCATCGCTCCAGATATGGAGAAAGGAATTTATCACTCGTCTCCATTTTATTATTTATTTTCTATTCCTACTATTACGGTTAGTATTTAAATATTGGCTGCCGGCGCCGGTTGCCTTAAAAAAACTAAATGGAAGCCGATACCGGTTGCTATTTCTCTATGAATACGAAGCCTGTCTAAAAAGAATGCTACCTTCAATTTTCTACAATGGAGGGGAACACTTTCATGCGCATGCCTGAATTTTCGCTTCGCCATCGGGTGTGGTATTCGCTGCTTGGTAGCTGCTGTGTGAGTTGTTTCAAGTGTATTCGTTGAATTTCCGATTTGCTCGAAATGGCATCCAGCTTTTCGCGAAAAATAGAATACCAGTCGTTCTGTTTTTTTTTTTTAATTAAAGGATTTCATTTTGTGAGTAGAGAAGAAATCATGCTGAACGCGACGGCGAAGCTGCAGACCATTCCAAAAGAAGGCTTCCAGAGGTGTTTTCAGCAGTGGAAGGATCGGTTGGCTAAATGTGTAGAGGCGCAAGGGGCCATAACCTAACGAACAAAACTTACCATCGTGAATATTTTATTTACCTGACGCCGGCTGCGGGTATGGGAACCGGCGCCGACATCCAAGACTCCTTAAATATATTTTATATAATTTAATAACTGTTGTATGTTTTTGTTTTTCTAGTTATTCGTATATCTCTTTGCGCCCATTTGCCACCATTTAAAAGAATCTGATTTTCAAAATTTCCGTTTGGAAAATGGTTTAAAATTATGGCAATCTATGTGGGAATATCGTCACCCGGAAACTCCATGTTTCACAACACACTGTAAACCGAAACCAAAAACACTATTGAAGAATTCAAAACAACAACCGCAATTTGGAGATATTTTCTTAGGAAGTATGTTTTAATTATTAAAAAATATATATTTTTCCACTACCGTTTCAAAATTGAAATAAGTTAAAACACTATTACTTTTTCGCTCTCAGTATGGAATTTTTTTTATTGTCGCAAATAATTTTATTTATTGTAAATATTAACAGTAACATTTTTACATTTTATTCCAAACGGTAGTAGAAAAAATCTCGAGTGCAACATAGAGGAAAAGTATATTTTTCCTTTTTTGTTGCATAAATAGCTATTTTAATATTATTATAATTTCTTTTAGGAAAAAATTCAAGTAACGAAGGTTTATTAGGTCCAGAAAGTCCTCCAAGTCAAGCAACTACAACTTCTTTTCCAGAACCTGGAACAAGCGTGACAGTTACAGCTACGATTACAACAAGACCTATGGACGAAGAAGTAATTAACAATATTCAGCAAATAATTTAATATTTATTCAAATTATTTACAGGGTAATTGGGTTTCTTCTCCCAAAGATACTGTATTTCCAGAAACCATTCCGGAAGAAAGCTCTAGTACCGAAGAAGAACACGTGGTATAGAAAATTAGTTTTCATATTTTTCAGATATCTTTGATTTATTAAACTGTTTTCAGGTAATATTTAGATTACCGTCTCTTCATGAATCTGATGGATTTTTACGGGATCCCTCCATATATACGGTAAATATAAAGTAACAACATTAATATAAAAAATAAATGGTATAATTTTCTAGGCTGAAACAAGTTTATTTCAACTAGCAATGACAACGAAAAATGGTACAGGTAAATCAAGTTTAAAAGTTGAATCAGTGACTGCAATTTCTGTTTCCGATACTAAACAAGTTAAAGCAAAACCAGTGCTGCAAAAAATTGGGTAAGTGTAATAAAAAAGAAAGAATTATTGCATTGTTGAATGAAGATCAATTTCAAATAGATCATCAACAGATAAAGATTCCTTGGATAGTAGTAAGCAAACAGCTTCGGCGGATACTGTTGATGGACAAGGCTCCACAAAAACTTCTACGGGTGGACAAACCATTGTAGATATATCAGCAGCATCATTTTTAGATGTGGCAGTTCTCCGGGCACTCTTTATTTTAGATTGGCAAGAAGAAGGAGTATTTTGGGGTCTTCTCTATGTTTACAATCGGTAACAAAATAATATAATAGTGAAATATTTGTAGTATAAATATAATAAACAAATATTGGATAATTATGTTTATAGCTTGCGTGATATAAGCGAAGAAAACGTAAGCCAACAACAACCGAGAAGACGGAGTAACTCGCTGCCGATTCCTAAGATAGAGGTGTCTCTATACCAGAGTCCTGAAACAAAGAAACGTGAGTCGAAGGATTTTATGGAAGTCCCGGAGGTCAAGGATGTCTCACTGCGCACAGGTTAGAATTGCCTGTTCCCCAAATGTAAAAATTTAATTCATAACTGAGGGTGTTTATTTTTCTTTACCCTTAAACAGAACGTGAAATTTTTACTAATTCATAACTATTTGATTCTTTGTACGGGATGATCCAATTGGTATGTTATCACTACAATCTGTTTCAATAACTAGCTTTTTTTCTTACTTGTCTTCAACAGAAATTCTGTATCCATTTGATCTGATATCGTCAGTATCTTCCAAGACCTCTGGTTATTGTTCTTATAATATTATAGCTTTTGTGTCTGTATTGTACGCTCTTCCGCTATTAAAATAGGCATGAACAGTTAAATTTCTCTTCTAATTCTCCTCCTTCATGCATGATAAGCTATTGTATAATAGGCGAAAATTACAACTATCTCCCCTCTACTCTTTTGCTTTAAAGCACTTTTCCAGGTATTCATTCCTAGCACATTTGTATTTTTTGCGCTACCGTCTTCAACATTTGAATAAGATATGATTGTCATCTTTGTCTGCAGAGTCACCCTACCATGGTCAAAAGCGTCCGGATTTGGATACTACTACGCATATTCGTAGAGCTAGTGAAAAAACAAAGAAGAGGATGAAAATGGCTGATCTTAAAGCTTTTGTTGAAACTAAATTGTTATCTAAATCTGATAAAGCGCTTGAAAAAATTGGTCAAGATGATCCAAAACCGCTTAGTGATCAAATTGTAAGTTAGATATTTTACTATAAATTAATTAAGTAATCAGTAATAATAAATGAAATAATGGGAATATTTAGCAACTTTTCAAATATTTCCGCCAGTATGACGTCAGTAAAATACATAAGAAACGTTTATGATTTCTTGACTATACATATTTACGGTGTAATTAATGTGAGGAATCAAAGATTTAGGTTTAATGTGTCTAGTGTCATCCCAACAATGGGGTCTTTAAAAAAAAACCTTGTATTTATAAAATCG
This sequence comes from Harpalus rufipes, assembly GCA_951394225.1. NCBI lineage: Eukaryota > Metazoa > Arthropoda > Insecta > Coleoptera > Carabidae > Harpalus > Harpalus rufipes. The sequence goes on from OX596283.1 coordinate 8,194,442, forward strand.
TGAAATCCATCTCATTTAATAAATATAGTAATATAAAATATAAAAATATAAAAAAAAACATGAAATATGCGACTTTTCATTCATAAATTTGCTAATAAACTTTCGCGGCTGTAAAATTCGTGACGTCACTGTTTTTTACTCACACAAAGACATTCTTCTCTTACACACACATTTACGGTCCACGTGATTTCCGTTTGATTTTCAAAAATCTACTTCTTATGTTTTAAATGTTTTAATGCGCTGATTCTAATTTTTTTTACACCTCAAATCTCTTTTAGTTCGTGAGATATTTACGTTCAAAATTGGATCCCAAAAGTTCTATTTTTGTGCAATAACCCAAAATTGGGTGGAGCTTCCTGGCACCTTCGTCATTCGATTCTACTGGTAAAATTACAAAAGCATACAATTTTTCAGAAAATTTGAACAAGGAATACAATTTCTAGAGCAAAATAACTGAAAAGACCAAAAATTGCGATTTTGGCCATTTTCAGGGTTTCGGTTTTTTGGCTGTGCACACTAATGGGATAAACATTAGTACATTTACGTCTGTAAAATCGAGTGGCAAAGTCACCAGGTTGGTATTTCCACCCATTTTTGGGTCATAATTCAGAAATTGGTAAAGTTTTAATTGTAAATATCTTGGAATTCCAATTTTTTAAAGATTTTGGATAAAATAGGTGTATTTATTTAGGATTCGAGGGCTATAACCAGGGACGGATTTATAACTTTTATTTAACTGAGCTAAACTTTCTCATTGCGCTTTTGATAATGATTTTTGTAACAGTTGACTTGTAAACCCATATAAAAAAAATGAGGTGTCATATTTTATCTGTTTTATATTTCACGTTTGTATTATTTTTACAATTTTTATTTCAGGAATATCACCGAAGTTTGGATACAGGAGATGAGCATTTATCAAGACCTAGTTCAACTTTATCAAAAATGTTTGGTCCTCTTCATCATCAAGACCCTACAAGCAATTTAATCAAAGGGAAAAGCATGCCCAGCCTAAGGTCAGACATTACTTACTATTTGTCTTATTAATGTTTAAGTAATATCCGTTTTCATTAAAACTAAATTATCTACTTGTATATTCTATAACAGATTCTAAAATTTTAGCACACATTTAGAATTGTATAGATCATTTCTCACACCCTAATTATTTTTGAAAATCTTTTACAGAGTCATGTTCATCCTTTAAACTGAATTTGTTGTAGCGTATGAGACTGCAATAATTGTAATTAGCGATTTAGTACTATCAAATGATGATATAGATTTGTAATCAATTGATGGTACACGTATGTGATTGTGAGTGTCATATAACTTGTATGTATGATTACAGTAGGTGCTTTATTTGTTTGTTCTATGTTGTACATTCTTACATATGTGTTCTTCTCTTTCCTGGATCAGCTGTTTGATAGATGAGTTGACGGCTGGTGGGTAAGTGGCTGTTCTCTCCCCTTCTCTCTCATAAACAAATTCTTTTATAAAGAATATGTATCTAAATTATTATTTAAAATGGGGATTTGCATATTTTTATTTTTTGTTTTGTTAAATTAATAATATCCAAGATAAAATAAATAATAAACTTGTTAAAAATAAGAGTTTATTGGATATCAATGTTCATTATGTATAAGTAATATTAAGGTCAATATAATCGTTAATTTTCTGATTTTTATTACCCAAATATCAAAATGAAACTTTAATGCATTTAAATCGAGCGCTTAAAATTCAGTAACAGCCATGTTACGTGCTGGGCACTGGCAAATACTATTGGCTAATGGCAGTTCGAACGCGCAAGCCGGTAACGTGTATCGCCTCCGTCATGTTCGCGCTGGTTTTGACGTGATACGCAACGACGTACCCAGCATGTATGTCATATATCTGTCTCACTTAGCTCTAGAAACGTATGTTCTCAGTGTAGTTTGCGTCACACGCGTCATTGTTTTCTCAGGCCTCATTTATTGAAACTTTAACATTTTTTTTCTAGCGTATTACAAACTTTTCGGCGAAAATACAAAATACGGGTCTAATGTTTTTATGTACAGGCTGGAATAAATTCGAGATCCTTATATGAAAAACTTTCATATTACGCACGCTACAGAAAATTGATGTAGGTTTTTATGGGTCAACTTTTCGACACAATTTTAATAGGCACCACAGGAGTTTTCGATCGTCTTTTGTTTTTTAGATACAGGCTAAAACTTGATTTTCGCTTATTTTGAAAATATCTCATATCTCGCTTATTATGAAAGATAAAGAAAAAATGTTTAGATAATTTTTACGTGGAATATTGTGATGTAATTGGATTTTTTCAAAACTTAATAATTCTCGAGATATATCACAAACATAATATTTTTTTAAATGAGAACAAATACTGGAAATAGTCTCATCTTTTTCCTTATTTTATTTGATAAGCTTTTCAACAATGTATAACAATGTACATTATTTTCTTTTAAACATTAATAAAAGATGAATTATTAATTTATTGGGTTGAAAGAATTGAAAATTATTAAGATTTTTTTAAAAATATTGTTTGTGGTATATATCTCGAGAATTAATAAGTTTTGATACAATCTAATTAAAACACGATATTCTACGTAAAAAATATATATAAAAATTATCTAAATATTTTTTTTTTATCTCTCATAATAAGCGAGATATGAGGTATTTTCAAAATAAGCGAAAATCAAGTTTTAGCCTGTAGCTCAAAAACAAAAGACGATCGAAAATTCCTGTGTTTCCTATTAAAATTGCTTCGAAAAGTTGGCCCATAAAGACCTATATCAATTTTTTGTAGCGTACATAAGGTAATTAGAAAGTTTTTTATATAAGGATGTCGAATTTGTTCCACCCTCTTGTATTGTGTAAATCAAAAAGTGGCCATAGACATGGGAAATCAATTTTTTTTTGCGCAAACGTTACCTAATTATTTTATGCAAAAATACTTCAAATAAATGTTATAGAGATCTAAATTCTGCATCTAAATCATGTGAAACGATTATTTTAGCTCTTCATATAAACTAGTTAGTCTGCTTTAGGTAAAAATTAGTATTTGATTTTTATAATGTAAATATTATGTTCCCCCATTATAGAGTTTCCTTCTTTCTCTAGATAATTGTTATCTTCTTCAATGTGCAAACTTATTTATGTTAATTGTTTTGTGTTTTCAAACATAAGACAACATTTCTTCTATGCTAAATTTAAAATAAATTTCAAATCTATGCAGGTACATAGGGGAAACTCGTACAGAGCGCGTAAGGCACAGCAGAGTTTGTCCACCAAATACTTTACCAACACCAAATCCAATTATTACTGTAACTGAACATACTCCCACGCCTTCACCGGATTATATGAAAAGACATGTAAGTCAAATTTACATAAAACTGTAAATTTATAATATAAATAAATTTATATTGAAAACTATTTGATTTCATCCAGGGATCTATTGATAGCCAGTTGGACGCTGTAGGTTCTGTAACTGGTAAAAGTGCTCGATTTTTCGAGCGAAAATCAAGTTTAACTCGGTCTCAAACTGACTCAAATATTACTTACACTGCTGAAGAAATTCCAGAAGCACCTGGGTCTTCTTGTTATATCACAAAAGAAGGAAATATCGATTATCAAGTAGTGTTAAAGGTATACTTGAATAATAGGCAATAACTTGGCTGCCGGGCCGGTTTCCAAATCTGCAGCTGGTGTCAGTTAAAAATATCGATAATAATTATTAAAATTATTGCCCTCTTCATGCGCTTACACACACCATAATTATTTTTATTTAATTATTTAATTGTAAAATGATGAGTTTGATCTTGACTATTTCTTTAATAATGTAACCTAATAACGAAACGCATAAAACGTCGGTTCCCATATTTACAGCCGCGATGAACTTAAAGCTACCGGCACCGGCTAACATTTAGTTTTTCCAAGGCAACCGGCGCCGACATCCAAAGCGCTTGTTAAATAATACATGAGTTTGTTGTAGACAAAAATTGATTATATTTCTCTTGTAGGCTGTCCATACAATTGCTTTTAGAGATAATTGTTGTTCATTGAGAATATTAGAAGTTTTATTAAATTTAGTTGAATTAATGATGGACTTAGGAGTTTTAAAACAATTTTTAAGAGATGAAGCATTGGAACAATCTACTACAGAGGAATCTAGTCCTCAAAAAGGTTCTAAAAAAGATACACCAGCTCAAACACCATCATCGCCAGCTGTAGAAAAGACTACAATGTTTCCTGATCAAATTACTAATCCCCATAAATTAATAATGGATGTTATAATAAGGTATACTTTCCATTTTTACATATGAATGTTATCTAGCTAGCCATGAAAAAAAGGGGTCCTTTATTGTAATAACAAATTAGAAAATGGATTATTTATATTAAATTTAGACCTTAAAACTGTATGATAGGGACTATCAAAGTTTAAAAAAGTTATTAGTGACACTTCTACTCTATTCCACTTTCAAGCCTTCTGCTGTCGCCTTTTTGAAATCCGGAATCCATTTTCGAGAAAACGAATGCAGAAAATAACGAAACACCGAAAGTATACTAAATAATACATGGGTTGCCAGTGGCATTAAAAACTTGGACTACGATATACGTAATTTTTTTATTAATTATTTTATTAAACTGATTAATTTTCCACGCATTTTAGCCTTCTGTTACTACTTTTTTGAAATGCGGAATCCACTTTCAAAAATAATTACATAAAATAAGAAACTACGAAGGTGAATCAAATATGCAATACTTTTATAAAAAAAAAACATCATCACAACATATTACCATTATTGAGTATGCCAATCTGCTTTGTACACAGATTCCGGTAAAGACGATGACATTTTTACCGTGCGGGCGTTTACCAGGAATCACCTCACGGGCACTCATTGATGGCGTGGAGAGTGCACCACATGGGTCACTTTTGTGCTATTTATAATTCGAAATATTTCTTTTTGGGATCGTGGACCCCATAAAATATTTAATATTCAATATATCAATATTAAATAATACTTGTTTACATTAATACTTCAGATAGATATTATGTGTGTTTGTTTAAAAATGAAAGATATGTTGAATGGCATATGCCAGTGACAATCAAAATTTGGACTATAATATACCTAGTTTTCTTATTAATTATTTTATTAAATTACTTATTATCCATACATATTTCCAATAATTAACCACGAAAGTTATTTAAATATATTTATAAATGCTTTAAAAAGATCAATTTATGTGACTTCAATTATGTATTAGCCAACTCCAGTGTTTCAGAACATAATGAACTTAACAATGTTAACTTCTATGTCATATTGAAAAAATATATATTACCGCTTAACGAATAACAATAAATGCTTTCTAGAACTACAGATTGCTTTCAATTTACATGAAGCATCGTAAAAAAAATAGTGGAGGACCTCATCAAGGACTTTGCGAATATAATACTGTTTCATTTCACTCATTTTCTTTTACTTAAACGAACAAAAAATTACAATCGATCGTCTTTTGTTTGATAGCTAGGTAGAAAATATTCTAAATAATCCTCATATTTAAATAAAAATTAATATTTGTTTTAATCTTTTATAAGAATTTTACGACATCTGGGATGCCCGCATGGATGCAATGATGGTCAGCGGGGCCCTCCTGCTGAATTCTTACGAACTCAATCGCAAAACATACTTGCCAAACTGAACCGCGCGAGCAATAAACAGTTTTCTCTTTTTCTGAAGGACTATGTTCGATATCAAACAATCCCTGAAATCTTGGATTTTTTCCACGCATATGTTGGTTTCTGCATCGACCCAAGTTCTTTACTATCACCACTAAGTAAGTGTAAATATTTCAGGTCTTATCTTTCGCTTCTATTTCACTTCTTTTACGTAAATATCTTTTCTTCACTTAACTATAAAATAGTCGGTGACTATGCTAGAGTAGATTATTCTCGTGACCATTGAAAAACTGGCTAACTTCTAAATATCTACCTCTTTCTATTAGATACTTACGTTAAAAGTTAGTTTTTCAATGTATTCGTTTAGTTTTGGTTGAAGATGTCGAATATTTTTTACGAGCAGATCAGAAGAGAGGCTCTAGCAAGTCTCCCGACATTGTGACGCAAAGTGGTTATTCTACGAACTTTGACACAGGCCTTGGAGCTGGCGGTATCAGAGGAGTCGAAGGACAAGTTGTTTCCTACGTTTTTAAAGCTCTTGTTACAAGATTCTGTAATTCTATGAAAGAAATCAAGGCCCAAGAAAATCTGGTATGATATTTTAATTTTAATGTTTATATAATTTATAGGAGTGATTTGGTAGCTGAGTGCAATGTGTTGGCGGATGGAGTAAAACTGGAGCAGGTGAATGAGTTTGTATATTTGGGTAGCATGATGTCGAGGGATGGACGAATTGATCGAGAAGTTTTGCGTTCAGCCGAGATAGCGCTAACCTAGCAAAAATGTTCTATTTGTAAAGTATTGCGCATACAGCTCCCTTTTACTACGCTAGATGTTTTAACGAAATATTTCTCGCTAGCTATATCTAGATTCTAGCGAACCGTTCAATTATTTTGCTAGTATAATGCTAACCCGGCTGAAAGCGAGTAAAAAGGAGAGAGAGAGTGCGGGAGGTAAAGTATTGGGGGTTCTGGGTACAGTTGCTAGAAACTTAAGGTCTGTTCGTTTGTCTTACTTCAAACATGTAGGAGTACTCTAATATTTTTCTCTTATTCGCTTAGAACAGATTTAAGCAATTACTCGGAGCGTATACAAACGAACGTAATTTTTGTGTAGCGCAAGAAATTTGTCCAAAATTTAGAGCTATCATAGAGAAACAAATAGTTAAAAAACATGGATCTTTTGATAGAAAACGTAATAATAAATGATGACGATGATTTGTTGTATATGTCATCGGACAGTAGCAATAAAGATGAAAATGTTAACAAAAATTTAAAATTATTTATTAGCAGATCATTTAAATATAACCTAAAGAATTGAACAAATTACAAGTAAAAATAAAAATATTTTATTCATTAATAAAATTTTAATGCTATAAATATTTTGCACTTTATGTTTATAAACACAACCCAACTGAGAAAGTTACCCACTATACTTGCTTGCTCTTTCTTACTCCTCCTTTCTACATGGAGTAAGAAAATCATGATCTAAGCAGAGACGAGCAATTGCTTGATTGAAACCGAACAAAATTCAAGTAATGATCTGTGACATACGAACACGGATATTCGCATGGAGTACAAAGAGTAAGACAAACGAACAGACCTTAAAGGTACATTCGTAATCGAATTTGAACCTAGTGCAATTTGGGTTCGGATTTAAACCATGCAAGATCAAATTTTCACTTCTTAATCAAGTCGGGAGTGATTACACATGCGCATTGGGATTTGAGATAACCGCATTTTACCCAACAGAAACAGACGAGCTGTAAACACTGCTTTGAACTTGATTTTGATATTTGGTTAGTTAAATAAGTACAACCTAAGTTAATGAAACCAATGTAATAGTCAAACATTCTACCGAATTTAGTATTTTATCATGTTACTAATAGATGTCCCACGTACATTTCAAGAATGAGTAAAGGTGCTTGTAAATGGCACAAATTTATAAGCGGTACAATTTCCACTTAAAGTGCAAATTAAGTAGGGTCTAAATTGACTGTGAATGTACCTTCAACGTATCTTAAGAAGCTCGGTTAAGTGTGTATAATGGAGTACTTGTGCCTGTTTCGATGTATCGACGCAAATGTTGGGCATAAAAGGAGAGTATCTGCCGTGAAATTAAGGTACATATTTACATAGTGTATGTAGGTATGAAGGGCGCAGTCGCGTGAGAAATAATTCGGTGTATGAAGAATGTATAGTTAGGAAGAATGTTTTTAGAAGAGTAGGGGTGAGTCAGTTGTAATGTTATGGACATGTAGATGAGAGTGATAACGGTTTGAAAACGTATATATTCTGGTGAAGGTATTCGATCGTGTCGTCTAGTGCGTAAGTGAATGGACATCTTAAGTAGTGTGCTAAGAAAGTTTCCGAGTGGAAAGAGAAAAAGAGCATGTATGAATACGATTATAAATGTGGATGAGGCGAAAGACGTGTAATTGAAAAGGAATATGTGGAGAAAAATGCTTGCATTCACCATGTGCGTGATTTTATGTATGTATATAATTTCATGCATTAATAAATATTTTATAGGGAATGTATTGTGAGATTCGGCAATTAATGACATATGTTAAAGAAGGACATGGAGGAACTTTCAGAAGAGTAGCATTGAGCGCTTTATTAGATACCGCCAATAAACCTAACAAAAAGGAAACAAACATGCAAACAACTAGAGTTATTAGGTAAAACTACCTAAATTTTCTTATTTACATAATAATTATTATTTCGCAAGTAGGCATATGCACCAATCAGATATAGAAGAACCAACTGAAATAGCTACAGATCCTTCTTATGTAATGGATGATCGCGGGAACCGAAAATTACTCTTTAAGAAGAGAAGTACTTCATCTACTTGCGCAGTAAGTGCTTTGAATTTTTTTAACCACTGTAATACGAGGGGGGCGCAACGTCGAGTTTCTGATTGCTGATGACGACCATTTTGTTGAGGAGGAACAAACCCACTTGGACTTTAATTGTTATTTTTATGCTTATTTGTCCATAGAGTCTCTTAGAAACTGAAGTAGAAGAAGCATCAAAAACAAGTCAAAGCCCTTTAACTAATATTCGAAAGAAGCATCATATTTTAACACCACGGCAAAGTGAGCGTACTTTGGGAATTGGAATAATTGAACCTACAACTTCAAAAAATAAAAAGTCCCGGCTTGGGGGTTTTGGTAATATAATTCTTATAAATGTATATAGTTTGTACAATATTCTACGTATTTTTTATTGTAGTGAATTGGTTTAAACGGGAAGGAAATAATTCTGAATCAAACGATAATTATGATAATACAGATTTATCATCAGAGCATTCTTCTGCATTTATTAGACAACCATCTATATATCATCCTCCTGGGAGCAAATTATTAAATAAAGCCAGCTCATCGAGGTTTGAATTTATTTTATATTTAGTTGAATTTATTTACATAATTATTTTTGTAGTACTAATACGCTTCAAAAAGCTAAAAAGAGAATGGAAGATCGGTTTAGTAAATTTGTCTTAAAAAAAGGAAAAAAGAAAGATGGAAGTTTAGAAGAAACACAAGGAAGCTGTAAATCATTTAATTTGTAATATAAATATTCAATATTAATTGAAAAAAATTTCAGATTTAAGTCGTAAAAATTCTTTAGAACTAGGGGAAACATCCCGAGAAAATGAATTTGTAGTGTTGAAAGAACGACGATTAGTCGCAACATTGCCAGTATTTAACGGCATGCTTCGATTTTCATTTCTTCTTGAAACATGCCATCCAGGTTCAGTGCCCGATCCACATTTACTTGCGGCTGTTCTAGATTTGGTAAACTTTATTATATTACATATTTAATTATTTTATTTTTTGTTTACTTTCTTATAGCCTCATACAGCAGTTGTTTCCCGAGCAGCATTCATTATAGAATGTTCCTATTTTGTTCATTGTTGCAATAAAGGACAATGGCCCACATGGATGAAAATGAATTTTCCCATGTTTAGACCGTCTGGTCCTTTACCTCATCGAGGTCCAACAACAGGACTAAGAAGAACCCATATTATTCAAAGAGCTGCAGGAAAAATGTTCTATCAGTGGGCAGAGGTAGTGTTTTTCTATTATGAGGGTGCTTCAATAAGTAATTACAATTTGCGCGACATATAATACAGTTTCTTGTACTTATCTCTAGATGGTGTAACGTGTTTTTTTTTATTATGGGTTTAAAAATATATACCAAGTGTTTATTTACTTAATTTATTTTAAAACACTAATATAACATTAAAACAATATACAAATACAATTTATAACAATAACAACCATTTATCACAAATTTAAATTGAATACATATAGTCAGCCAAGTAAATTCTAGTACATAGTTTCATATGTATACGTAGTCTACGAAAAAACAGACCGTCAGTTTGATTGGGCTAGCTTAAATCTTCCAAACACTGTTGATTTTTAGAACTTTTTTATTTACAAAAAAAAAACAAATTATTACAACGTAAAGAACAAAAACGAACTAAATCGGCTCAAAGTAGAGCCAGCCCCGGTATGGAATCTGCAGGATCCTGCTAGTTGATCTCCTTGGAGTAGTGGATAGCGCCGTAGGGGAGGAGCGAACTGGCATGGTGAGGAGAACCCGTCGTGCCGTTGTTAACTCGCCATGACGCGTGGTGCGGGCAATAGGGCGGAGCTTGTACACTGCGAGCGCGAGAAAGAAAGCGTGGCTCGGGACTCTCTAGTAGGGTTTAGAGCTAAACTCGGTACTTTGTACTTTTGTCGATATTGTGTTGGCACAGCTGTATTGTTCTCCGATCGCTGGTTCGTGGGGGAAAAGACAGCGCGCGCGAGTTTGGCTGGGTAGCGATTCAGCTTGTCTCATTGGTTTGACTCCACGCGATGGCTTGGACCTTAGACCATGCGTGGCGTGTGATATGAGGTTACTTTACTTTTTTGTCATATACAAAACTCTTGAGTAATTTCCTGCTACTCTAATACTGTATTCAGGACCCCTATTCTATAACTTTTCACCGATTTATGGTGTTATTTTAATGACGACATATCACCTTTCACGGGAATGATACAGGGCGGTGCTATTTTAGCAACATTCACTTGCTTATGTTGTCACATAAATATTTGTATTTTGTACTATGAAGAAAATTTCAATTTTCGTTTACATCATCTGTTAAGTTGACATTAGGAGGTTGTTCATTATGGCGAAAAAGTTCGAATAATGTACAGGCATGCATCCTTATTCAAACGAAAAGTAGTAACAAATTCTACATCACTGGTTGAATGGGTATTCCATGTATCTAATACGCCTTCGATTCAAACATTCTTCAGCATCTTCTTTCTCTAATTCTTCAACAATTCTTAGTTGAGTATAAAAAAGCCATACATAACAAAATACCAGAAATAAAAATTATGCATAACACAGTACCATTTCAAACAAATGTCAAACCAAACCAAGATAACATCGGCGATACAAATATAACACCACCTCTTCATGAGGTGATATCTCTTCGCCAAGTATGACGTCATATGGCCATGTTTGGCAATCTTCCGCAAGATGGCTGTCCGAAATATATCACCTAGCGACGCGTATCACCGGTGATAAAAGTTATAGAATAGGGGTCCAGGTCTCCGTTCGAAAACTAACTCCCAATTAACTGCACACGTCCGGAAATTTTAGCTTTCCATAATTGGCGTTCGAAAATTCAAGCTACTTTACTCGGAGTTAACTATATATATTTTTTTTATATTTCAACCTACCTCAAGGGAGGTTTCTAAGTTTTTCTCGATAGTAGTTAAGTTCTGTAGTTGTTTGTGGTTATTAAGATCAGTAGTATGTGCCATATTTTCCAATAGTTACACCCCTCTAACCCAATATAAATTTGTGCATGTGCTCTTGTAAACATATGGTATGGTTTTAGAACCCACCTTTGAAAGAACATTTCTTCCCTATGTGAATTTGAAATTCCTGAGGTGATATTTTTCTGAAATATACTAGCAATTTGTTATTACTTTTTGAATCACCCTCGTTTTACAAATCAAATGTATAACAAAATGTTTAAAGGCTTTAGGTGCTCGCTTGGAAGAAATGATTATAGAAGACAAACAAAATGAATCTCTAATTACATCGATGGTTACAGATGAAACTATGCAAAAAGAATTATTAATACAGGACGAAGAGGAAGATTTCTTAGATGAAGCAAGCATTAATAGCTTCGGATCGAATTGTCCATTAGCTTTACGTTTAATGGCTTGTAACTTATTATTAGAAATAACAGCATTCTTAAGAGAAACTTACCAAAATCTCCCTAAATCTACACGTTTATCTGGAAGAGAAAGACCCCATCCATGGGAGCGAATGTACAGTAAAGAAGCAAATAGACGATGGAGTATGGCTTTATCATCAATGGGTCATTCACAAACATCTGCTCAGAGTTTACAATCCATTGCTGGAGACAGAGACACTGGACAAGCAGAAAGAAAAATCAGTTTTGTCTTACATGAACCAGACAATGAATCCGAAGGTAGCTCAAATACAACAGTTACAATGCAGGGCGAAGAAGGTCAAGCATTAGAAAAAGTTAAGCAACGAGTCATGGGACCAAATCGACCCTATTTACTTCGAAGAGGTACTACTGCTGCACCAGCTGGTGGTTCCTTCAAAAGAAGAAGCTTGAAACTGAGAAGAGGCACCAAAGAGGGTCATGCTTTCGAAGTGATTCCTACACAAGCAGAACAGGCTGTAAAAAGAACTGATTCTATTCAATCAAAAAGAAAAGTTAGCTCTATTTCAGACCGAAGTGATACTTCAGAACCTGGAGTACCTGGAGAAGCAAGTGGAGAAGAATCGCCAGGAATTTTAAGTGATGACCAGCCTCCAGAAAGCCCGAGCGATAGTAATGACACGGATGAAACTACTAAAAATATGCCGTGGATGAAAGTGAGTTCTTAATTTCATTGAATAAAATATCGACAAGAAACTGAAAAAAAATAACGGTTAATGGATAATCGAAATTTTGAACGTAATTTTTAAGATGGTTTTTGTTGAAAAACCGGTTTACTTTTTACTTAACCCTTTTTTAAAACGTTTAGAAAAACCGATTAAAAAAATCTCTTTTTCTACGCCCATTAAGAAGTTTTTTTCATCCATTTTATTAAAAAAAGAAGTTACTTTTATTACAATTAAAAATAAATTAAAATTACTCTTCTTTTTTGAACCGGTTTAGAAAAACGACTTTAATTATTTCGGTTACTAATTACCGGTTTTTTAGTACGTATATAAAAATATAGATTTCGGATTTGGGTAAAAATCCAATACATTAACTTTTTCTAGACCGTAATACAAGTGGCGAATTCTTTCAATTATTTCTGTTCGCATCAACAATTTTGTCATCCGTATTGTTTCCGACGTCATATGCGAGCAAGTTCAAGATTAGTTAAAGCAGTACGTAAAGTTTATGGAGAAGAATTCGGCGTAGTTGAAGAAAAATTGGAAATGGGTTTAGATATGAAGTCGAGAGATGAGACAAAGAAAGAGAAAACTCGAAATAGAAAAGTTTCAGATCAAACAAGCTCACAAGTCTCACCTATAAGACGAAAAGATAGTGTTGGAAAACGAGACAGGTAATTTGCTTTATCCTTAAATGGGGTTCTCCACCATAGTAACAAATTAGAACAGCGATAATTTATATTAAAACTAGTCCTTAAAACTGTATGGTAAGAACTATCAAAGTTTAAAAAAAGTTATTAATTTTTAAAATATTTAAAATAATACTTGGAATAGTTTAGAGGACCGCGTCATCGCTGTGTAGATTCAGAAGAAATACCCATTAAAAAATAAATTGTGAATTCGATAAAATAACGGCCAAACTTTTAGCCACACTGTGTATATCATAGAATATTTTAAAAAATATTACAGCTTAACGAATAATAATAAAGTATTTCTGGAACTACAGATTGCTTAGAATTTCACTGGTTTCATAAAAAATATATGGAGGACCCCAGTGTGGCATTGATTAATATAATTATTATATTTAATTATATTTTGTAGAATTGATAAAAATGTAGATGGATCGAAATACAGTGGAACAATGGGCAGTAGTAAAGATTCATCTAGGGATATGGCTGATACCGAAAACGATAAAACCAAAGAAAATACTAATTTAAAAGACTCCGAAAGACCAAAAGATCAACCAGCTATTTTAAAATATATTAAACTTCAAGTTAAAAATGCGTTCCACGCACCATTAGCAGTTTTAGTAAAAGGTGCAGTTATCTTAACAGAAGAACATTTCATTGATATCATGCCCGTTGCTTGGGAATTATTACTAGAATGGAATCAAGAAGTAGCGGCTTCCGCTGCATCTTTATTTATTTTAGCAGCTGTACGCGCTCCTCATCAAGTTACAGAACTTATGCAGCAGGGTTTAAATCATCCAGACCCAGCAATTCGTATCAATGCTATCTTACGGTTTCAAGTTTTATGGAAATTGCGATATCAAGTTTGGCCAAGAATGGAAGAAGGAGCTCAACTTACTTTTAAAGTTCCTCCTCCTGGAATTGAATTTACTTTACCATCTCCTAAAATTGGAATTGAATCCTTACCTGTTGTTGATCCTCCTTGGATGCCCCAAGTAAAGACCAAAGTTGAAGAAGTTACTATTAATCAGGAACGTCATGTAAGTTTTTCCATCATCATTTGTTAATTGTATATTTGGACAGGTACCTCAAAACTAGTCTGTCCTGTGCCTCTCTCTTTCAACTTCTCGTAATTCCTCCCTCCTTGATATTTGTTAACATTTCAAATTTTCTTCTTTCTTTTCCCCTTCACCCACGTATATATCCCTTCAATTATAACTTTCTAAATTCAATTCCACTTTCTTATTTCTCAAATTTTTTCTCTTCAACACCTCGTTCCTGACTCTCCCCCTCTCTCTTTCCACCCAATTTTCTCTAACCATCGCAACAATCATATTTCAAAATATTCGAAATATTTTTCCCCTTAGTCCAATGTTCACATCCATACAGCACAATTCTTCATATAAAGCTAATAGTTTTTGTATTTTAAAGTATGTTGCCTTTCCATGTGCAATTCTGTTTCTAATTTGTTCCTAACTTAGCATTCTAAGTTTTTAAATTTCCTAGATATTTGAAAGAATTTACCGTACAGGTCTCTTTTCCTTAGCTATCATCTTTACTTATGATTTTTTATACTTATTTTCTTTCCATTTAGTTCGATAAAAGTAAAATAAACCGGCGCCGGATGCTATATCTGCAGCCGCTAACTAAATAAAAAAGCCAATAATTACTCTCTTTATGCGCTTACACTTACATGCATCACAATAATTTTATTTGCACTAAATTGTAAAATGATGAGTTGTAACTTGGCTATTTCTCTAATAAATATAGAATGCGTCAAACTCCCTCCCTAGTTTTAATAGGGCATTATTAAGCAAGTAGAGGTTTAAAAGGGTCGGGATGGTGTCTAGGGGAGCAAATGGATGGAAAGTTTACGTTATAAAAATATCAATTGTAAACATAATGTGGACGAACGAACAGCACATTTTTGCCGTGGAAGCCTATTTTCGCGAAAACGGGTCCGTAGCAAGCAGTTCCGATCCGAAAATCGATTATATTGTGGATAAAAAACTTTAAGGAAACAGAATCTGTTGTCAGAAAGGGAAGTGTACAACCATGGATTGCTCAAACATCCGAAAACATCGACGCAGGGAGATTGGGTAGTAACCGTCAATTCTGAACGGTATGTGAGCATCCTCCAACTCTAAAAGAACCTGGTCTGGCACAGCCATACAGTGCGAGCATCAATGCAGGTTTCGATGGACATGTTCCCTAGGCGTTTGATCTCCCTGAAAGACGATATTCCGAGGCCCGTGCGCTTACCAGATTTTACCCCTGCAACTTTTTTCTGTGGGGTAATCAGGAGTTTAGAAACATCGTCCAAGGAACCTGAAAACTTTAAACTCGAAAGAGTTATGCGAAACTTCATAAGTCGCTTGCAGCATAGTTCGGATAATGACGGACACTACTTGGCAGGTATTATTTTCAAAACCACGTGCAATAAAACTTCCCATGTTGTAGGTTCAGGATGTGATTTTTTTATCGAATACTTTTTTTTAATTCACCTCCAAAAATAGGGAGGGTGTTTTCCGCACCTGTATAATCTAATAACCGGCGCCGTAAGCCAAGGCACTTCCAAAATATATTAATATAGTTTAGTAATAATATTTTGTTGTACAGAGATCATTAGTAACAGCAACAAAAACTCGAAAAAAACAGCAAACAGAATTAATTAAAATGGCATTGCAAGCACAGGATGATAAGAAGCGCGTGGAAAGAGAAAATTTTCTTATCACCACGATACCTATAACTGTTCAAGCGGGATATGAACCTAGTTTACATCATGGAGCGGGAGACGATCACGAAGAAGGTACCTAAACGAAATCAAATTAAGAAAATTGTTTTTTAAAATATAATAATCTTTCCTTATAGTTGCGCAAGGGGATGAAGAACAAGGCGATGGACAATTACGCAATACAAGTCACCATTTGCATTCTGCTCATTCATTATTCCCATCAACTTTGTGTTCAGCTGTTATTCAAATTGTCAATTTACTTAATGATGCTGCTGTTACAGGCGATGGAAATGCTGTATATGAAGTTGCTTACCAAGTAAGTGAATAAATACATTCGTATTATGCCGCCATTAAGTCCTCGTTATTTATCAAAATAAGTGAAATCCTACATATTTCTAAGAATATAAAGAAAATTTATTACATTGTATTTATAGGTAATATGGAGTTGCCTTGTTGAAGACAGCGCATTATTTCTGCGATATGTTTTGGAACGTTTAACTCGAGAAAAACAAGATCTAATGTTTAAAGTACTCCGGCACTTAATCAGATTTGTACCTAGACTGCCACAGCAAGCAGCATTTGCTCTCTATAATTACATAATCGGCTATGTCATGTTCTACACCAGATCGCCTCACGAAGAAGGACAAAAACTTATAGGAACTGCTTTATCCTTGCTTTGGATGATTGTTCACAGTGTTCACGGAATTATGTTCAAAGATTTGAAACAAATATTGCGAAAGGAACAGTGTGATGCTTCGATTTTGTTAACAGCAAATGTTCCATCGGCAAAGAAAATTATTGTTCATGGTCCTCAAGAATTAGATGCGGGAGGAATTCCTTCTCAATTTCCAGTTCAAGAAGATACGCAGTTTTGTCAAATATTGAGAGAATCTCTGGACTTTTTCGGTGTGGATGAATCGAGACATAAAGAGTACTTTCTTGTTGATTATAAAACTCGTAAGTTTAATATAAATTTAAAAAAAAAAGGCAGTACTTCGGCTGCCGGCGCCTGCTCCCATATCTGCAGCCGGCGCCTGTTCCCAAATCTGCAGCCGGCGCCAGCTAAATAAAGTCTCCCGTATATTAAAATTGTTTAAAGGCTAAAAATAATTGATCCGCTTAAATGCACCACAATGGGGTCATTTCACATTTTCTAATTTTTTTTTTTTCAAGGAATAGGTCAAATTAAATATGTAGGTGTATGTTTTACACTTTACAAGTCTTTACAATCAGAGATATGATTTCTTAAAAGTTGTCTTAAATATCAAATATTTGGACGCTGACGTCACGGCTTGTCGGATACGGCAGCAGCCCTCTACCGGTTGTGTTCGGAACTAAGATTGTTTGGGTTATCAATTCTCAGTTTGATTTTGTGACAGCAATATATTGTTAACGAAAAACATATTTCACTCAATTTTTGGTATTTATTTTAATAAATGTTTTATTTACATACCTTTATTCTTAAGTCTGGTGTCACCTGTCACAATTTTAAGTTAGCTTGCAAATGGATACCAAGTGGACCGTTGTGTGTGTGTGAGAGGAATGTCTTTGTGTGAGTAACAAGCCGTGACGTCACGAATTTTACAGCCGCGAAAGTTTATTAGTAAATTTATGAATGAAAAGTCACATATTTCATGTTATTTTATATTATTATATTTATTAAATGAGACGAATTTCATGATTTTATAAAAAAAAACGATTTTTTTTTTTAAATGACCCCATTATTATTATTTGCATTGAATTATAAAATTATGAGTTTGGACTTTTAATAATATAACCAAATAACCTAACGCATAAAACGGCTACATTTAGATTTTTCAAGGCAACCGGCGCTGGTAGCTAAGGCAGAGTTTAAAAAATAATGTACATAATTTTAAAATATAATTCTCTTTCAGATCAAATTCATAATCCATCATCATATGTGCGAGATTATTATTTCTTCAAACGGTCTCAATATCCTCAATTGGAATTAATTTTTATGAAACCAGATGACGCATTTAATGCGTTACAAAAACAAGAATTGTTGCACAAATTTGTTGAAATAGGAAAAGTATTATTAACTTGGGCAATTCTGAAAAACGTTGATATGGTACGTTATATTTTTGATCATTATTTCAGTATAATTAATTTATTTTTTTAAGGTGGTACAAAGAGTGGTTTTTCTTCATGAAGAATTAATGAAATTACCATCTTTTCCGAGAAAAGCATTAGAATCGAACTTAGATTTGTATAAAGGTGGAGAAATAGGCAAAGTAAAGAATATTATAAAGAATTATATCAACAAAATAATTATTTATATTTTTACAGGAATTACTTGGATTAGACGTATTGCACAAATTTATGTGGGTGAGATTAATAGCAAGAATGTTTGAAGCTATGGCCGGAAATTTTGCGTATTCTGGCGATATCCACCTGTTTCTTAACGTATTAAATGGCGCTGTGATTCTTCATTCTGAAGATGCTTGCATTTTGCGATACGTAACAGCCACGTACATAAATGCAGCTTTCAATTTTAAAAATATATTCTCTACTAATGGATATTTATTAATAATGCCCACATTATTAAAAATTTATTCAAACCATCAAACTAATAAATTGGTCACAACAACAGTGGAATATGCAGTAAAACAATTTTATTTAATGAATCGAAAACCGTTTATTTTGCAAATGTTCGGTTCAGTTTCTGCGGTGTTGGATACCGATGAGGAAGGAACATATGGAGATGCTCATAAAGTACAATCTAGTTGTTTATTTAACTTATTATTAAGTTTGGAGACTCCGTCACCAGATCCATTAAATATTGCTGAACTTGTAAAAGAAGAAAAACCATTGAAAGCAATTGATTTTTGTTATCACGATGAAAATGAAATGGTTACTGTTTTGGATTGTATTTCGCTTTGTGTTATGGTTGTTTCCTATGCGTCTGAGAGTCACCGTGGCTATCAAATGCTGGTAAGTAATTTAAAATTAGATTAATACAAGGGTTGCGCTAGAATTATTGAGAAGAAAAATAAGAATTAATTTAAACAGTTATTTATGTCATTTGAAATTAAGTTGCGAAAGTTAAGTTAGTTAGAACTTAGTTAATCAATTTTTTAAACTACCGTCTTGAGAATATGGAATGGAGAATATGATTGGAATGAACCGACTGTCATTATAATAAAAATTAAACATTATTTCGTCATAATATAGTTATTTGCGAAAAAAAAAGTAATAGAACAAAAATATATATATTGATAGGGCTAGCTCAGTTTTTCATCAAACACTTTTGATTTTCATGACCTTTTATTTACAAAACAAATAAAAATAAATGAATTATTACAAACAAAAAAGACAAAATTTAAACAAATTTGGCTCCAAAATAGAGCCACCCCCGGCTTGGGGTCGGCGGTAGACTATCCGTAGACGGGGTGCCCACCGAGGAACGGTCGTGGACTCGGGGTGGACGGCAGCAGCGGTAATAGTGGCTGTGGAGACGTCGTCACCGAGATCCGGCTCGGTTGCCCTTCTTGGGTGGCAGACTTGACTCGCTACGGCGACACTGATAGCGCTAGAGAGGATGCTGGGCTTGGATCGGCTCGAACTCTCTAGTCTAGTGGAAGAGGAGCTTGACTTAGAACTCTCGCGCCATGTAGGTAGGTGCGCGCGGTGACTTCGACCACGTGTGGTATCAATATAAATAATGGAACATTCGCTTTAATCATCTGATTTGGCAATGTGCGACTTTTGGTTATTTTTTGAACTTTACGGAGTAAAAAGTTTTCGTCTAAGAAGAGATTGATGCTGCAATAGTGCAATTTATGATTATTTTGAAAGCAATTCTTTTAAAAAAAATTAACTCTATATTCATTGACTATGAAGTATAAAATGTAATCAATTCGTATAGAGAATAAATATTCTTTAATATCCAAAATAACATTTAATGTGGAAAAAAAAAGAAAAACTGTTAAAATCTTCAAATAAGGGTACTTCCGGTTGACCAATTGTAACCAAAATCTAATCAAGTCTGCATATGGATGTAAGGAAGAGGAATACGTAAAAATTGTAATTTTTGGAATTGTGGTATTGGAGATTTCGCGGCCGAAATTATAGGCGCGCACACACACACATACATACAGATATCATCGTAAAAATAGTAAAATCGTATTGTAGGGATCCTAAAACATGTTTATTCATTGAAAACTCACCACGAATTTTTTGACCAAAGACAATACCTTTCTTACCTAAAAGTGACAGAAGGTTGGTTGGGAGATTTTCAGAGGTGGAAGGAAGTGATGATTTCATTATTGTTGTATTATTGTTGAAGGAAACTACTTTGAACATATTTAAAACAAAATTCTATAAACCACGTATCTTATTCTTAATAATTCTAGCATGACTCTTGTATTGAATTAAAATATACATAATATTGCTTTTAGATTATTTTGGAAGCAATTCTGCCTTGTTATTTACAACATATTCAACTACCCACTTACAACAAAGAAGGAAAAACAGAAAAAGAAATCATACATCAACTAGCAGTTGCAATTAAAACTTTAGTTAATAACTGCGAAGCCCTAACAAAGTATATTTCGTCGCAAAATACACAATACAGAATAAAAATAATTATTTCAGGAGTTACAACGGTCCGTACAGATCCAGCCCAGAACATAAAGGATCCAGTCAACGAAATTATAGCCGAGGACCATATTCTCCAGGTTTTGACTTTGAAGATGAGTCACATTCTAAATACATGAGCGAACACAGTCGAGCAAAGAGTATGTATGAACATGATATAGAAGATTCTGAAGTTTTAAGGGCCGAATATAGACGCCCGCGTGATGTACTGTTGTCGTTGGTGGGTGATTTCATGTATCGGGCTTCAACCAGACTTCAAGAACTTAACAAAAAATCTAGCCAAGAGGGGAAAATTATTGAATTATTAGATATTAGATCTCATGTTGTAAGTATTGAAACTTTTCTGTAACAAATTCATATCATTGCCTTCTTTTTTAGCGATTAGCTGATATAGCGCACAGTTTGTTAAAAGTATCGCCATACGATCCAGAATCGATGGCATGTCGCGGATTACAACTTTACATGAGTCATATTCTTCCTTCAACTGAATGGGCAAACGATGCAATGCGACCTGCACTTGTGACAATATTACGTAGATTAGATAAAGTATTCAGCAAAATATCTAAGAAACCATCCATAAGGGTAATGAAAAATTAATTTAATGTATATTAAATACTGGAATTTAATAATTTTACAGCGAAATACGGATTGGGATGCGGCGGCTGGTTTATTAAAAGGAATTTATGAAACAATGATTAGATATCCGTATATAATGCATTGGCAGTATATTAAAGTTTTAATAAATACTTGTCAAGTAAGTTACATTATTTTTATCAAATATGCGGGTAGGTACTTCAGTAAATAGCAGCAAATTCAACATTATTTAATAATTAATTTATTCTTCAATCTACTTCCCGTACTGTTAAACATGTTTCACATCGCTATGTGGTTTATGTTTAAGTTTATAAACCAAAACCTTAAACTTCAAGTATGACGCATGACTGTTCACAATTTTTTGATTAAGAACGGGTGTTTTCGTCTCTGGTTAAACTTTTTTTAAGTAAACGAAAAATGTCACATCAAAAAATTGACACATGAATAATTTTTAAACTTCTGTTATAATAAATAAAATAAATATTTCATCACGGCATATTACCCATTGCTGGGTGTTCCAATCTGCTGTGTTCACAGATATCGGTAATTATGGAATATTTGTACCGTGCGGGCGCTTACCAGGCGTCACCTCACGGGCACTCATTGCTGGCGTGGAGAGTGCGCCACAGGGATCAATTTTGTGCCATTATAATATCGATGCTATATTTTTCATATTAACTGATGGTCAAGTTAAAAGACAGTTTAACCAGAGATGAAAATAACAGCCATTAGCATTAAGGTTAGACGTTTGCAAACTTTAAATTTCAAGCTGTAAAAGAGGTCATGCAAAAAAATTAATTGTTCTTCGAAGAAACATTCTAATTTATCGTACTGTACGATTAAATTATTTTTTATTTACATTTTTTGTTGTATAAAATTGTTTTAAAGTATATTTTTAAAAAGTTGCAAAAACCACCCATGTTGTGATTAAGATTAGACGCTAAAATAATAATAATTTATTCTCCAAGTAAGACCAAAATTACATCGGTATATGGAATGCCAAAAATACATACATGTCACAAATATAAAGTTTTCATGATATTTCAATAAACAAAATACCTACTTAATAATTATCCCTAAAATATTCATTAATATTGTAGTAACATTTATCAATTAATAAATATTTTAGTTTCCTTTTAAATAAATTAAACGAATCAATGTTCTTTATATGTTCTGGTAAATGGTTATATAATTTGATTCCTATTACAAAAGGATCATTTAGAGGTAAATTTAACTTATGTTTTGGAAGCACTAAGTTCTCTTTACCCCTAGTATTATAACTATAATGATATATTTTTTGGTTCTCTTTTTTATTCGTTATCAACCTATACTTAAGAAATATCTGGAATATCGACAATATTCTAATAATAACAATAGGTAAAAAATCCTAGTATAAACAATTTCACTTTTTTTGTCAAACAAATCTTAAACCAAAACAAGTAGCTTTGAATGAGGCTTTACACAAACTTTTTTATATTATCAGAAAAAAGTTTTTGATTGTGCCGTTAGTCAAGAATGCTTCGATTCTTTGATATGTTGGTCACGATAAAAATTAAATATATATTTTCTAACTATTTTCAGACTCTGGTTGTAAGCGATGGTTTCGCTACTGAAGGAGTATCGTCAGCAACTGCTGCATTAATGTGTCAAGCTCCTCCACCTCAATTTTGTTCCATTGTTGTTAGATTAATAGCTCATCAAATACTCAACACTGCGGTAAGATTTTATAAATATTACTTTTTTCATTTAAATGTCGTAACTTTTGTAGGATCAATATAATTTGGAACAAGTTTGTGGCGGCAGCTCGATATTTTCTAGTCAAGACAAAGCAGAAAACATGATCATGAACTTAATAGTCCCTCTCTGCTTACGCGTTGGTAGCGGTAGAAAAGATGTAGCTAAAATGCAACCTTCAGATATAAGTTTTGCGCTTATGGTCATTCTTCATGCTATGAGTCCACCAATAGCCAAATCTGCTCCAGTCACATCTCAAAATTTAAAAAGTGCTTCCGAAATCCGCACTGGAAGTTTAACTTACACGGGGCGAGATGTGAAAGTTACAACGAAAATTAATACATCATTATATTTAGTTTCGTTTTTAGCTTTGAAAATAATGACTATTTGTTTTGAAAGTGAATTGATTTTGGATTGGCCAAGAATTGCTCGAACTATGCGAGATTTGAGTAAAAGAAATGAAGCTACTAGCTACGTATGGGACTTTTTAGACTTTGTGGTGACCCAAAGAACTCCTTTGTATATTTTAATGCAACCCTTTATATTTCAAAAAGTACGTATTAATTCAATTTTTTTTTAGAGTTTTATTTTAATGGTGAATTTTCACCATTTTTTCTTTCCACTTTTTGAAATCTCCCAATCAATTTTCATTTGGAATGCTTGCGAAATAATCATAAATTGCAGTTTGTAGTATGAACCTCTTCTTCAGACGGAAACCGTCTAACCCTGTAATTTTTAAAAAAGTATAAAATAGCCCAAATCGCACATTGTCAAATCAAGTGAATATGGCGGGTTTTATCTTTTATTTTTCGCCAAAATTCATAAATCAAAAATACTTTCTAATTAATTCCGTATTTTTTACTCACAACGATACAAAATTTATTTACCTTTACTTGAGTACATGCATACATACACGCACACAACTGCTGTCCCGACCAGATTGCATAACTGAAAGCATCAATGCGACTAAAACGCTTATAAGTGTCGGCGGCACATACACATACTTCATTTCACGTAAGAAAAAATAGATGGCGCTTGAGAGCCGACCGTTTTTACATGCATTAAATAAATAATTCAAATTCATGAAACCAAACTTTGTCAATAATAAATATTTTTGTCTGTAAAGTAAATGTTAAACATCACTTAATTTTGTAGATTTATTTTGATAATTGACAACTGACAGATGATATTTTTTTTTCAATTTTGTGAACTAGGTTTGCATTCTAACCAACCAAAGGGCAGAATTTATATCCCGATCTAAAGCAACGCTATTTTCGTACGTGGAATGAAGTATTATAAAAATATTATCTAAAATTTATATAAAAGTATGAGCATACTGTGTAATACTTATTTTTCTACAGTCGCGAGGGAAATAAGTGTTCTCATGAATGGGACAAATAGTCAATTCCCGCACTAGTGCAACAACGGCATCCAACGTGTTGAGGATCAATTTTACAATCTTTGGTTAAGATTTTAACCGTCAGTTAAATAAACAAAACTGAAACAAAATGACAAATTTATCAATGCTGTCAATAATCCGATTTATTAGGTCCGATATTTTCTGTGGTCAGTTTGGTGACCGAGTGGGTCAGCCAGATCAGCGTACATTTCGTAGTTCGCAGTGACGTCACCCGAACCATGTTACGCTCGGTCGACAATGTGTGATTTGTCGTAAAAAATAAATACAGCTACTTGTATTTATCATACTCGGATGCTATAAGCTGGCCACTTATACGTCTTAAATAAATGTAACAATGGCTGAAATCCAATCGGCAGTACGGCAGTGGTAAAATACTGCGGCTCGGTTAGTTCGATTGGAGGGCAGCTGCATACAAGCCCTAAATAGATTTTTATCTCTGGTTAAAGTATCAGTTAAAAAAAGAATAATACAGCATCGATATTATAAGTTGTAAAAATTATACATATACAGTTTTTCCTATGTTATAATCTAGTTTCCCACGACCTACCTGATTTTCTTATTCTCAATAATTTTAGCGTACTCCTCGTATGGATGGGTAACATAATTATATAAATACTATATTTTAGTTAGCCCAGCCACCGATTTCTGATCATGAAAGACATATGCAAAGTACAATTAAAGACAAAATGCGTGGCATAAACCTGCCGCAACAAAAATGTAAAGGCGCACTTCTTATGGAACTTGCTCATGAAATTAAAGAACTTAAAGAAGAATTAGAAGAAAGTAAGTTTAATTTTTTCAAAAAATTAAATATTAATAGATTATTAAATATCTAAGCAGACAGTTCTGAAGAAAAAACAGATCCGGCGACTAAGAAAGATCTTCCTCATTCACATGTCCAAATGACGAGCGAAGTAAATCACGGAAGACATCAAAGACCTTCGTTGATAGAATTCCTGACAGGTGATCACGGAAATAATAAGACGCAGACCAGTGCCGCACCTACTTCTGAACATCCAGGATCCAATCCACCACAGCAGCAACAACAACGGGGTAAAAGTAATTTATTTTTGATAATTTTATAGATAATTTTTTCATCAATTTTTTGTAGAATCAGTGTCAAGTGCGAGTGCTACTTCTACTTTAAATCAGGGGCAAGCAAGTACAAGTGACTGCCCCCATGAAAATGGTCATAATGATGGATCGCCTCCTTGCAATGCACCCACTGGTATGTCTGTTACATTTCTGGTCTAAATGTGTTGTTGTCTATGTATAATCTTTCCTTCTTATACCTAATATTTTCCTCGCACTATGAGAAAATCCGTTGTTAAAATGGTCCTATAAAACATATTTTATTAAAATAGTCTACTTAAATGTTAATGTAAATTTAAAATGTTGAACCCGTACACAATAAACGTTACAGAAACTTACTCAACACTTTACTTATCATCACACATTACATTATTCAGGGACGGATTGCTTCATATTTTCCTCAGTCCGTTCTTTCCACATCTTTACCTAACAACATTTACAGTTTGATCAAGCAATATTAATTTTAGATAATAACAAATAAATAAATAAAGTAAATATTACCCATTGTGGGGTGTGCCAATCTGCTTTATACACAGATTTCGGTAATGATAATGACATATTTGTACCTCACGGGCACTCATTGCTAACGTGGGTCAATTTTGTGCCATTTAAAATTCGAAATATTTGGCGTCGGCCGGGATCGAACCCGGTTCCCCAGATTCGCGACCAGACACTCAGGCACGCGGCCACAAAATCCCATCTTCCTAGATAATAACAATAAACCTCAGTTATACAGCATTTATTTTTACAAGACCGACGTTCCTGTCAGTGCTGTTCTGTTCCGAATAGTGTGCGAAAGCGATAGCCTTAAATGAATGCCAAAACGTCGATTTTGTAAGACTAAATGTTGCATGATTGAGATTTTGAGTAATTAGTAACATCTAATCTACACCACAGTTGAGAAATATATTCCATTTTTTTTTTAATAATAACAAGATTTAATTACTTAAATGGAAGAAGTTGTGGGCCCGGATGTAATATTTTTACAAAAGAATATTTGTAAATAAAAAATGCTTGGTAGTATGAACAAGTGATCAAAGGCTATCGTACACTGTTCGGGATAGAACGGCACCGACCGGCTGCGCGCCAATCGGCAGAAAAAGGTTTGCATAGTTTCTTATCGAAGTGCGCACCCTAGTCAGCATGGCGGCGCTGCGACTATCTCCATAAGAAACTATGCAAACTTATTTCTGCCGGTCGGTGCTAAACAGTGTGCGATGGCCTTAAAGGTGATCAGTGAGCATTTGACTAGGATTGTTTTTTTCTATCAATAATTAATGGGTTATTTTGGAGAAAAGTAGTCCAAATAAAGTATACGTACAATTAATTTTTCTATAACTGTTATGTGAAGTATTTTTCTCTAAATTAATCCATAAACGACTGACAAAGAAAAGACAATGCTAGTCTGCTAGCTAACTGCTCGCTAATTACCCTTAAAAAGCTTTCCATATAACGGTCTTTATGTTGTTCACAAAATTAAATTTACTATGCATTTAGTTTATACAGAGTATCTCTATAAGCTTGCTCACTATTAGTAAGTTTTTTATTTGAAGAGATATGAGGTTGATTAAATGAATAAAATTATGCAATTTTACATTAGAAAACTGGTCATGTCGATAAAAAAAAATTGTATCGATGGTTCCCAAAATATGGGACAAAATATATTTTTTTTAAATGGAACCATATATTTTTTATTCTTTTATTGAAAAGAGTGTTTTTTTTCTCTCTTTTCAATAAGCTAATGTT
This sequence comes from Harpalus rufipes, assembly GCA_951394225.1. Classification (NCBI taxonomy): domain Eukaryota; kingdom Metazoa; phylum Arthropoda; class Insecta; order Coleoptera; family Carabidae; genus Harpalus; species Harpalus rufipes. Next base: position 8,221,665 of record OX596283.1, read on the forward strand.
GTTTTTGTATAATTTTTTCAAATACACGAGTTATTCACTTTTAAAAATGAAAATTTTGTATACTGTTTTTAGTTAATTTAGCCAAGTCATGGAAACTATATTTTTTTAAATAAATTTATTATTTCATCAACAAATTTGCAGTAAGATTGTTGAAAAATTGCGAGAAAAAAAATTACAGGCTTGTCAATATGTAACTTGATATCAATTACATATAACGGTCGGAACTATTCCCAAAAGAGCTGCTGAAATGAGCCTAAGAAATGCTAACTTTTAATTTGTATATTTACTTTGATTATTTTATATTACTGTAAAATAAGTTAATAAATTAATAAGTTCATAAAAAAAAGTTTCCATGGCTTACTTTGCTAAATTAACTGGAAACTGTATACAATTTTTCTATTTTTAAACATAAAAACTTGTTTATTTGAAAAAAATGGACATAAACATTATCTTATTGAAAAGAGGGAAAAAAACTTTCCGATAAAAGATTAAAAAATATATGGTTCCATTTAAAAAGTATATGTGTTGTCCCAAATTTGGGAACCGCTGATACAATTTTTTTTTTTTTTGACAGCAAATTTTCTAATATAAAATTGCACAATTTTATCATTTAACCAACCTCGTATCTCTTTAAATAAAAAAGTTACCAATAGTTAGCAAGCTTATAGAGGCACCTGTATACTTTAAATATATAACATAGATTTCAAACTCAATGTTCTTCTCATTCTCATAAAAATGTTGTATGAAAACAATTAATATCGATTGGTTAAACTGTATACACATAAACACAAGGTAATATGAATAAATGTTTCCACTGTTGCTGTACGAATTGAGAAATCCAGTATTAGTTGTTGTGGCTTGACGAAAATGCAACAAGACAACATATTTGAGTATACCAGTACCAGCCTTTTGAAGATAACCGTATGTTTTCATTAGTGTTTGCTGTTCACTTGCATGTTTCAGACCGATCCCAGCATTCCTCTGTTAGCGATGAACATTGTTTGCCTACACAAAAATCTGAAATTTGTATGTCTCATCAAAAGACGCCTAAACTTCGCTTTGTCTCTTCTGTAGAACTAAGACACTCTTCAGGTAAATCTCTAACAAAACCACTTAAAAGAATCTTTTAAAATGCTGCTCGCTTTGTGTCGGCGAAACTTTAAAAATCAATATAGTTTAAATCATAAAAATTTTATGTTAAGGGGAAACTTCAACTACTCCGTTAAGTCCGGGAAGTCCTGCAGATGATAGTTCCAGTGAAATTCATCCCAATAAACCGCGCTTACAACGAGTAAAGGCTCAGAGTCGAAAAACGTTTCGGCTAAGAAAAAGCCGGAAAAGTCGTATAGAGGTATGCTTAAATTATACATATATTATACGAGCTGTTTATCGGAAAGTTCTCGAATTGTAATTATTGTGACTCACCGAGAGTGTGGTTTCAATTTCGTGTTCCATTCCGTCTGCGAACGCGACGACAGATGACAAAACTGAGCAACAATTTGCATTATTTTTTTTCTATAAGTTCTTACATTGCTTTGTTACGGTTTTGGCGAAATTCATGCCGGACAGTTTTTGAATGGCACGTGCAGCTCTAAGCCCATCGAAAGTCAGTTGAAGATAAGTAGTGTTCAGGCCGACCAAGTATCAGCAAAATGGAAGAAAAGTTGCGAAATTTGTTTCCCGATTCTTGAGAAACGATCAAAAACAACAGCGCTTGAATGTCTAGGGCTTTAAGATAGAACTGGCGATAATCCAGCTTTCCTCTTTAAAATTATAATGATACGATAGTCACCGCATGTAAACAATAATCATTCTGTTGGCACATAACTGGGTGGTTTATACGGAGCGTGCCTATTTATTTTTAAAGCGTTTTATTTACTTTACCTATTTTTTTTTATATAATAAAGATACCTATACCGGGTGTGCACCGAAACACGAAATATAAGAGTTTAACATGGGGTTTTAAATAAGGTATTGGCTCTCCTTTTAGAGCAAAACTACAAGAACTTTATTATCAATGTAACAGAATTAAATATTTCCACTACAGTATAATTTTACCAGAAAACTTTTTTTCTGTTTTATATGCATCCACTTTATAACATTTAAATTTTATTTGTATGAAAACAATAATGACTACAACAATAATGAGCAATGATTCTTTATTAAACTGCCACCAAATTGACACATTGATATATTTTATTCACAAATTTTGTATGTATACACAAAATATTATTTGAGTGGGGGTAGTGGGCCGCCACTGTAAGCAGCAATCATCGTTAGGGATGTAAATGAGTAAATTATCTTTTTTTTTGCCGTAAGTTAGACAAATTTCCGACAATTTGTTTTTGTATATCGCGAAAAAATTGGAAAGCACGGCTGAATAAGAAACATTGTATGAAACTATATTCTTTTTTTTTAATTCGGAGGAGCGATTCAAAAATTACGCGCATAAAAGAAAGCTTGTGATTAGCTGCTGGTAAGTTGTTTTTACTCTCAAATTTGGACCAACCGGCATGATTACTTCAACAGATAATTGAGCCTACAACCGAGCATTGTTTTCCGATTTGTCTTCATTATCAATTTTTGAGTAATATAATCATTTCTTTTGAGAACTAAGTGTTTAATCTTTACTTTATTCGCGGTTTTTAATGTTTTTATATATGAACCTGTTTTTTGCTTGTACTCCTCCGAATTAAAACTATATTTTGTTAAAATACGATTACGATCATTTAAATAGTTTATCAGAAAATATATTATGTTAATTTTGCATTCCTTATTATAATAGTAGAAAAGTTTTGTCTTCCATCGCCTCGATCGTATAGAGCCAGTGAGCATTCACAGCGCAATGCTACCCCACTAATATTGGAACGAGTGGAACTTTCCGATATTATCTCGTATATTGTAAATAAATTTTAATTAAAATAATTTTTAAATGTATTATAGGTAGCACACATTAAACTAGATTCTCACGATCCATCAACACCAGTTCTTCAACAGTCTCATTCTTTACCACAACCAACTTCTTCACCAATTCAAGGCGGTCATCCTCTCATTGATCGTTCTAGACTTTTACTACACTCTCGAACTGAAGGTTCTTGGGATGAAGACAGCGCTATATCTCAAACCTCGAGCACATCAGGCTATAGAGAATCATACAGTTTACAGTGTACAATGGATAGTCCCAAAAATATACCGCCCTTAGCTTCCCCTGACATGCATGACTTACCTTCAACAAGTAGCGCAACTACTAATAATTATTTGCAATGTGATAACAGCTCAACGGATTGTTCCTTTAATGAAAATGGAGAACGAACCGCACTTTTGAGCAGAAATGAAAGATCCTCTTCTCAACATTCTCTGTTAATGGTTTTTGATACTCAAGATGAAACTACACTTATATAAGATGTAAGTTTTTGTTTATTTTATTTTTCGTTTCTATTTTGAATAAGTATTAAAAGGTAAATGTTAGACTGATTACATATTGATGTTAGTAATTTATTGTATAGAAAATAGTTTAGATGTTTTGTTATAAAAATATTTATTCTAAAATATAAATAATTACAGTACATTTATTCTTTATATCATTTTAAAACTAAAAAAGAATATATTTATTGTTGCTTAAAAAAGAAATCAAACGTATTGTTATTATAATCGAATAAAAATTTCTTATATGAAGGATTACGTAATAAGTTATTTGGCAAAATATCAAGTAATGAAACAGTAAATTGGTCATTATCTGTACCTGAGGTTTGTTGTAAAATAAGATATATTTGCTCGTATAATTCCCGAATTTTACTCAACTTCAAAGTTGCTTCTTTTAATAACAATACCCCAGAATAATACTGCACTGACGCAAAACCATATAAGAACAGAAACAGCAACGAAGCTTCGAATCGTGTTAGAAATAACAATCCAATTACTATTACATTATGTCCACAATTAATTTTACGAATTGTGTCATAAAACTTGTTGAATAAATTTAAAGAATTCGTTTTATTATCATGAGAAAATGTAAACTGAATTTTATGGTCATAACTAACAGTAAATTTTTCTAACAAAATCATAAAATCAGATGAAGAAGGTAATTGTTCACATATACGAAAATGATTTAAAAAATTAATATCACAGAATTCGGAGTATATAACTTTGGATATTTTTTTTCCAGTTACAAAATGTAATTCAATATTTTGAGATTCTGCGTTGAACTCATCACCAAATAAAATATTTTTGATATTCTCTTCATAAATATCATCAAATATTAATATTTCTTGAGGTATATAATAATTATATTTGCCGGTTGTTAAATATTTAGAACGATCTATTGGTTTTATATCATACTTTTGTGTAAAATATATTGAAATTGAATTTTTAATTTGTTCATTTTTCCGATATTCATTCGGTAACAAATTTTTGAAACAAAAGATATTATCATTGATTGTTTTCATTTGTTTCGACATAAAAAACATATTACATTCTTCTACTTGTGAAATAAATTTATTTGGTACAAATCTTAATGAAAACATAACAAGATTAGCATCAGGATTTTTATAATATTCTAGAAGTTTATCACGAATGTTCATAAAATTTTCTTTGGCTTTATATTTTAAACAAATCACGTACACTTCCGAATTTCCACTTTTTGAGGTACACGGTTTAAAGACGTGTAAAGATTGAAAACAATTATAAAGCAAATATAAAAGGCAGATGGTTGCACTTTCAAACATTGTAAACATTTTAATTACGAATGAACCATCTAGAAAAAAAATAGTAAAAACTATAAATAAGAAAGTGGTAAAACAAAAAAAAATATACCTGTAGCAAGAACAGTTAATGCTGTAACGACTTCACAGAAATGCAAATGTTCTACTAATGATTCTTGTTCCCCTGGATTCGACATACAGTCTACGCTTCCATCGGCAGTGACTAATAAAATCTAATAAAGATATTTATTGTAATAGAATGCTAATAAAGTTATTTTTGTAACAAGTGCGGGGAATTAGTGATTTTGAAACAAATGTAAGTTTCCGAAAATCAGAATCACGTTTTCCGAATGTGTTGTAAATTATATTTTTTCTGTAATCGTTCACAAAATACGAAATATGGGTTCATAAACCATAATCGAAATATTTTTATTATTTAAAACTAAATAATTTTAAAATACATTCTTCAGTAAAAGTTATAACGAATTAAACATTTTATAACGTGACGGGTGTGGATTTGATTCTATTAGCCAGAAATATGAAGCTGAGAATCCCGCCTATAATTCTACAGCGCCCCTCCCACAGACTATCCATTTTCCATTCTCATTGGAAAGTAAAGTTGGTGGAACTCTCATGACAAAATATTATTACAATGCCACTGGTCTGCCACAAGTGGCATCACAAACTCATCGCAAAACAAAAAATTTTTTTTTTTGCTTAATATAAGGAATTTTCATAACAGGTTTTTATTAATGGTCATATCTTTGTATCATTTTATAAAAACAAAAATAAAAAAATAATAAAACGAAATGTATTCTAAAGTTTTGAAATAATTACTACTTAGGCGGCTATGAATGATATTTATAAGCGATCATGATATTGCTATCATGACAGCAAAAATCTTTTGTTTTAATAATTACTTCTCATGCTAGTGCGGGAATTGGATATTTCCCGCATTCATTTTGAGTTTGATAACATTTTTCGCACGATTGTAGAAAAATAAATGACAAATATACCTTTCCCAATTTTTCAGCTTCGGCAATTAATGCTTCATAGTTGTAAATTTTTGTTAAATCTCCTGAATTATCAGCGCCAAACAGCCAGCGATCGCGAGTAAAATTCATCAATCTTTTATCAGGAATCATGTGGCTGAGATCATTTCCTTCATATTCTGGATTTAAACTATTGACGCGCCAATCCCACTGCGCAATACAAAGATAAATAAAATCATGAGAATCATGTCTACAAAATTACCTCTAAATTGCTATAATTTGTTGCTAAATAATGATTTAACGCGCTGATAAATGCTCCTGGTGCTTCACATAAATGAAAACTATTAAGTTTATTATCATTGAGCGCTGTCTCGTTTATGATTGGAAATTGGCTGACGCATTCGAAAAACTTACACCAAGCCTGGAATATTACATCATATTATGACTAATTATTCAAAGTTTGCCAATAAGATTGAATACCTGTGTTAATATTTCCGGCTTTACATATTTCTTTAGTTGGCGAAATACATACCCTGCAGGATCTCGTAGTTTCGTATGACGGGACCATTCTTCTAAATTGAATGAACTCAGCTGTCCTTTTACTTGGTTTAGCTGATATTTCATTATTTGAAATTGATGTACTTTCCAAGTTTTTTCTGTAAACAAATCTGCCGGGTTCGGTATCTTCCATTCTTCCTCACAATAAAAATCGTAACGTTTACTAAAATACTCTTCTACATTTTCACAAATGTTTTCTGAGTGTTGCCTTTTTCTGCTGCGATATTTTTCGAATGGATCTTTATTTAATTTATTATTTTGTATAGATCTCATTTTGAGTGATACTTGTTCTACGTTCACCGTTTGACTTTGACATTGGGTATTTTTTCTAGAGTTGGTATTTGGTTTGTATTCATTATTTAGCACAAGCGCCGATTAAAGGAGGTTTTGAAGGATACTTGCCCCTAATATTTTTTTTTTTTCATTTTAATCTGGAATTTTAAGTATTCTCAAATATAAAGAATGCGACAAAACACATTCTGTATAATGAAATAATTTGTAAAGAAAGTATAACAATATATTTTTTTCACAATCGTGCGAAAATAAATGTTTTCCAACTCAAAATGAGTGCTAGAAATATTTAAAACAGATTTTTGTTTGTTTGTAATGAAAGTAATTGTCACGATCGCTTAAAATGATCAAGCTTAGCCATGCAAGTATGATAAAAAATTTAGAATATATTTCGTAGTTTTTCTTATTTACGAACGATTACAGAAAAAATCTTGTTTGTAACACATGTGGAAATGTGATTGATACTCCATGTAAATACCAAAACTCGCTGCGCTCTTTTCGGTAACTTAAATCCGTTTCATAATCATTAATTGTCTGGTCTTGTTGCAAAAATAACTCTTAGATCATTAATTACAATGCAAATACATATATAGCTCCCTCCCCAAAATTATTAAAAGTTTACGCCAATGTTCTGTTTTGAAATGTAAGTGTCAAAACCACATATTTACGCTAACCTATTTCTTTATTGCACGCATTTGAGTGTTATTTACAAATTTTTGTTTATATTTTTTTCAAATGAGTAAAATGCGAAAATGTTTTTTGTGTTGTTTGCAAAAATCTCATGATCCAATAGATTTACCTCACAATAAGGCAGTTATTATCGGTAGAAATTCAATTTCTGGTATAAAAGATGCATCTTTATCAAGAAAACAGCTTCAACTTACAGCAAATGTGGATTTATGTACTGTAGAACTGACAACTTTAGGAATAAATCCTACAGGTGTCAATGGATTTGTTGTAAATCGCAATAAACAATACACATTACGGCATAAAGATGTAGTAGAACTATTATTAGACAAATATTTTCATGAAATCCAGTTTACTCCTGCACCAGTAAATGATATTAACAGTGATATATCTAATATAAAGAGAAAATTAAGCGATGATAGTGAAACAAAAGATACTACGCCAGTGGATGATATTAAAAGTGATACATCTAATTTAAAGAGAAAATTAAGCGATGATAGTGAAACAAAAGATACAAAACATTTGAAATATGATACTCCTCGCTTAAAATCTGTTGCTGGATGGGAAATAATTGATAACAAAAAATTGTACATATATACGTCAGACAATGTTGTATCTCAAAAAAAGGTAAAACAATAATAACGCTTTTATAAATAACTTATTAAACTTTTTTATAGATAGCTGCATATGATCTCGATGGCACAATCATAGTAACAAAATCGGGAGCGCGATTTGCAAAAGATTTAGATGACTGGAAATTTGCCTTTCCAGAAGTCCCAAAAAAATTATTAAATCTACACGAAGATGATTATAAAATAGTAATTTTTACCAACCAAGCTGGAATAGGATTAGGTAAAGTTAAAATAAATGATTTTCGTACAAAAATCGAAAATATAGTGAAGCAATTGAAAGTCCCAGTTCAAGTTTTTGCTTCAACCGGGAAAGGAATTTATAGAAAGCCTGCACCAGGAATGTGGGATGCTCTGCAAAACGAAGTTCGTAAAATTATTATTGTATAGAAATTTGTGATTAAGAGGTATTTTTTTATTTAGAAAAATAATAATATTGATATTGATTTATCAAAATCTTTCTACTGCGGTGATGCAGCAGGAAGAGATAAAAATTGGGCTCCAAAGAAGAAGAAGGATCATTCTGTGGGTGACCTCTTGTTCGCCCTGAACATTGGAGTAAAATTTGTAACACCTGAAGAACATTTTCTTGGTGCACGTAAAATAGAAGGAATAATGCCGGAATTTGATCCTCGTAAAATAAAACCAATGCCATTATTAATTCCAGAAAATAGTCAGCTTACTACAACTCAGCCAGAGGTAAATTTTTGGTACCCTCTTTAAAAACCTTTTTAAATTTTTTGGAAGAACGCAATTGAGTTTTAAAATTAAAAATACGTGTTTCTCGTTTTGAAAAACAAGTAACCTACATATCTGTTTTTTCCTACTTTTCATAATAGAAAGTTACACCATTGAAAAGGAAATATTCGGGTGGTAAAAATCTCAGCTTCACACACTTGCCACATAATATACTATTATTTTATTTTGTTGTTATAAACTTGTTAATTTGCCCTCAAAATCTGGGACAATTTACCTTTTATTGCCCGAGGGCCTATAAAGTTGGCAGGCAACAGCTATTCAAACTTATCAAAATAGCGGTTCATGGATAAATGTCAGACAACATAACGAATTTGACAAATTACATATTTTGAACATCGCTACTCGCAAAACTTTCGTATTCATTCTTTCCCGTATACGTCTTTTGACTTCTGTGGAACTACCTTGTCCTGTGTAGCCTCAAATTCATTTAATATTTCTTTGGAATAATCGATATCTGTCATTTTCATTTGACACTAAATTAAAATTGTTGGTAACAAATAACATAGCAACCAACACCAACAAATTACGTAAATACCACAGTATACTTACAATTCACAACGCCAGCACGATAACGAATATATAATATAAAATAAAACGTTGTATGTACGGGAAAATTAAAGCTCTCAGCTACGCGTCGAGATTTAAACATTCCCCCGTGCTACAATCTTTCAATTATGCCCTTAATACATAAATAACTATTTCATAGGGCAACTTTAATCGACTGTGTTTTTTATAGTTCTCGAGATCCCTATGTTAAACACATTACCCCGTATAGACTAAGAATTATTAAATAATATTTCCTTTTTTCGTAGGTAATAGTGTTTGTTGGATCACCTGGATCAGGCAAAAGCAACATTTGCAAAAATTATTTAGTACCAAAAGGATATATTCATGTGAATCGCGATACCTTAGGTAGTTGGCAAAAATGTGCATCTGTATTAGAAGATGCATTAAAAAAGAAACAAAGTGTCGTCGTAGATAATACAAATCCAGATAAAGAATCTAGGAATCGATTTATAGATATTGCAAAGAAACATAAAATTCCATGTAGATGCTTTATTATGAATACCAGTATTTACCAAGCGAAGCACAACAATTTATTCCGAGAAATTATAGATAAGAATCATCAAGTTGTTACGGACATCATAATTAACTCATATAAGTAATAATATGTTATAAAAACTTATGAAAGTGTTAGTAACTGGTATTTTTGTAGGAATAAACTTCAAGAACCAACATTGGATGAAGGATTTAGCGAAATCGTAAAAGTAAATTGTAATCCAAAATTTAATAATCCTGATCATGAAAGATTATATCATATGTTTTTATTAGAAAAGTGAATACATTATCATTTGTAATAGAATATTTAATACATAAATCTTAAACTAAACAAGGGGATAACTAGCCAAGCTAGCAATACCGCAATTATTATGCCTATTTCGTGACATTTTAATGTATCCGTTAACTCCCCAGTCTGTACCCCAAGAATTTTTAACAATCCAATAATCTTTACCATTCTCTCTCCCATAACCAACAACTAAAACTCCGTGGTCGAGATCAAATCGTGTATTGCCACAATTTGGTTCGTAATAAATTCCTCCTTCATACAGCATAAATGATACGTGATTAGCATCTATAGCTACAGAAACAGGGCCCACAAGAGCAACCGCATTCTGAAGTTTGGATTCATCTCCGAATGGCAAGTCGACGATACCGGTGTCAGTAGCGCCAGAATTTTTTGGATTGTAGTGACAACGTCCGTCTTCCATTTGGTAAGGATATGATGTTTCTGTATCAATACCTTTATTATTTTTTACATATTGGAATGCATTGTCCATAAGACCTCCCATGCAACCCATGTTTCCATATTGCCATGAACAGTCAATTAAGTTTTGTTCACTTAGCGATACTAATTTGTTAGTCTTGCGAAAATGTTGACCCTCAAGTGCTCCAGTCTAAAAAAAAATTACAGATTTAATTTTACGAAATATGATATTATCTCCCGTTGGATCCATTTTTACGTCCCGCCACTAAAGGTAGGGGAGGTAAAGGGATCACATATTATAATAATAATTTTAATCAATAATCACATTTTATGATTTCTAGAGTGTTATTACAAGAAAAATAATTTTAAATGCCTCCTACTATTTTTTTTATGAAACTTCATCTCAATAAACACAAAGAATTGACGTCACACGCAAGAGAGAGATAGAAGATTTCGATATAAACAAACCACCCTCCCGTTTTTTTTTCTGTCATTCACGGTTATAGGGCTCGGACACTCAGCTGTTTCCAGTAACCTTGCGATCAGCTGTCCCGGCGCTCTGATAACCGCGCCATCTGTTCTGTCATAGTTTTCGTTAGCGCTAATTCAAAAGTTGGAATCAGTTTGCTGTCTTACATTGAGGTGTGGTGTAACAACATGTATTTTGTGCCTAAAGTATCACATGAAATCGTATAAATATCTTTAGTATTCCTAGATGAAACTAATAAGAAAGTTTTAATTTTGTCTTTTGAGCTCGTCTTAAAACTCGGAATACAACATTTATGTTGTACACACATGGTTGGCACACACACATATATACTAAATACATATTAAGAAATCACCCCCACTAAGATCACACTAAAATCCCAGAAAAATACAACGCAAAATTCAAAATTTCAATTAATATTTAAAAATTCATATCTCGCGTAAATTAAATAAAAAAATCTGTTGTGGCCAGCACAAAACCTTCCGTCAATCCTTTGTATAATGTATAAATTCCATACATAATTTTTCTTCGAAAAGATTCTAAATTTCCAGTAAAATTATTTCATCAACAAACTATTCAAATTGCACTTGACACTGACATCTTCTTCCTCTTTAGCTTTTCCCATTCGTTAGGAGTCGATATTTTTGCGTGTCGTTCTCATTCGGTTCTTTTTCTCTCAAGTCTTCCGCAATACAGTCCTTCCATCTTATCTTTGGTCTTTCTCTGCTTCTTCAACCTCCCATTACTAAACTACTCATTCTTGTTCAAATATAATTCTTCATTTCTCCTCATGACATGTTCAAACCAATGTAATCGTCTTTCTTGTACCTTCTAGTAAATTGTAACACTAGAGTTATTTTATTACCGTATCTTTCCGTGTGTTCCCCAACATCTACTTCAACATCCTCATCTCAGCCACATTAATTTACTTTTCATTGATACTGACATCTGTCAATTTGAATTATATGAATTTATTAGCAGTTTCCATATTTAGCATAGCTGGCTGAATTATAAAATTTAATTTCTTTAAAATTCTTTAACCCTGTATCTATTGAATATGAAGTATAAAATGTAATCAAATCGTATAGAGAATAATATATTCTTTAAGTTATAATAATATTAAATGTCAATAAATCAAATTAAACTGTTAAATCTTCAAATGAGGTTACTTCCGGTTCACCAATTATAACCAAAATCTAATCACTTGTTCTTCTGGATGTAAATTTGAGGAATACGAAAAAATTATAATTTTTGGAATCGTGGTATTGAAGTTATGGGATCCGGAACTTTTGACACACAGACACACACACAGACATACATACATACATACAGACATCATCGTAAAAATGGTAAAATCGTATTATAGGATCCTAAAACATGCTTATTTAGTAAAAACCCATCATTGAATGTTTTTGACCAAAGACAATACCTTACCTAAAGGTGACGGAAGGTAAAAAGAACTAAAAAATTTAAATTTATGATACAAATATGTGAAAATTTCAGAACATAAAATTAAAAAAAATATATATTAAAATACCCCATTTGTTTCAGTGGTGGAGAACCTTATTTAAAAATCTTAAATACAAAGTAACCGGTCACTTTAATATGTTAAGAGTAAGGATTTGTTGTATGATTGATGTTGTTCTTATTGTTATCGGGTTTGTGCGAACCCACTAAGTGGGACACGCGTGATTTTATGTATGTATGTATGTATGTATGTTAAATACAAAGTTTTAGTCTTGTAATATTTAAAAAAAAAAAACATGTAAGTATAGGAGTCACACGTATACACAAATGAAACAATTTTTATTTCTGTTATTAAAAACTTTGTAAAAAACTTACCGCACTAAAAGCCCAACATGATCCACAATCTCCTTGGTCCTTAATTTCCGTAACAGCTCCTTTTTCTCTCCAATCAATTGATTCGGGGAGTTGAACTGATTCCGGAGATGGAATAAATGTAGAAGCAGTAATATTATAAACATTATATTTCAATCCATTCATAATGCGAGCAAATTCTGTTGGTAGTAAATCTCCAAAGCGATTCATTCCAAGTTCATATGTAATTCCATTTTTTCCTTCTGCGTACAGTTTATTATGCTCATAGATTATTTTTTTATTTTCTAGGAAAATTTTTTGACGAACATATTCTTCGCATGGAGTTTTATATTTTTTACCGTATTTGAGCTGAAATTTGGTAGGAATTAAATTTTAAAATTCATACAGCATTAATTCTTACAAAATCAACGTTTTAATATACTTATACCTTCTTGTCTTGATGAAACATTGATTTTGTAAGAATAAATTCTGTATGAAAGAGATGTCGAGTAATTGTTAACCATCTAATTTAAAATTTAACTTTAAACAATTATTTGGAAGTTTGGATTAGAACAGAATATATTTTCTTTACCTTAAAATTTTCCCATTGTAAGTTTGTTATTGTAGCAGATAGTACTCCGCCAATAATACATTGAACATACAGAACAACTATATTAACCATTTTGTTTACCAAATAATGTAACTAAATTAGGTAGTAACACTCCAGTACTATTTAAAAGACTGATTTTTATTTCTTTTAATTCGTATTTATACTCCTTAATGTTATTATTTTTAAATATAACGTGAATAATATTATATAAAGAAATCATCAAATTTTGTAAAACAATAATATATTTTAAAACAGAATTGATAGTATTTTGGAAATACTAGAATTAATCTTATATATTATAAAATAAATAAATTATTTATCTATTCATATTTTTATCTACATGGAAAACAGAAAAATTGGAAAATATACTATTAATTTACTTTCATTTTAAAAAATGTTTCTCGTGTTTTACTTTTCATTGTTAAATAAAATGATACATAGTTTTAAAATATTTACAATTGTTGGGAGGGAAGTACTATGTTTCCTAATTTATTTATAAGAAATAGAGTGCTCCTATTATACAGGTGTACCACAACTTCAGATACAAACTTTAAGTACTGATCAAAATGAGTATAAAAATTAATCAACATGAGTCCGATCTTCAATAGTTTCCGAGATACAAGGCAGTGAAAAATGAGTTTTTACGGGGTTTACATCTGCTATCTCGAAAACTGAGTTTCGACTTCAATTAAAAACAAAAAACAAAAAATTAGACATTAAATGTTGTGGCGACATTGGTCAATATTTAATTTTCAAATAACTTCGTAACTATTAGAAATTGAAAAAAATGTTTCATATAAAATTTTATTGTTTTTTTATAGTCTATCTACTGGCATAGACAAAATTTTGTTCGATTACTATCTTTGTCAGTTTTTCTTCGATTCTAATACAAATGGCCTCTTTCTCGGAAACAGTTGAAGATCAGACCTATGTTGATTAAACTTTTTTTATGAAATTTTATATATATATTATTTATTTAATTCATGCTTTTCAGTTTTGAATTTTTACATTAATCAGTACATTTGGTTGGAATACTAAACATTTTCTATATATATTTTTAATACTTATAGATTTACTTGCGTCCTTTAGTATTTTTGTCTCGAATCGGACTTATCTTGAATGTGATATACGTAGATTACTGGCTTGACTTAATAAGTTACTGCAATTTTATTTCAAGTACGAAAGTTGCAATAAAAAATCAATCCCTTTAATAAAATAAATAAAATAATACTTCTCTAAGTAATTTAATTAAAACTAAGCTAAGAAACTCAATGGAAGCTCATCATCAGTTTCGGAACTTTCCTCAGGCCCTTTTACTCTCTCCCAAATCCAATCTAAATCATTTTGCTTGTCATATTATTGTTCTGAATTAAAAATTTGAGCAGGAATATGATATTCATTTTAAGTGGTACACTATTGCTATCTCGAGAAGTATAGAAGCTACGAAGTCGGTTAAATTAGCAACCATTTTTTTATTTTATAAGACTACTTTAATGGGCAAAACAATATTTTTTTTAGACCAGTGGTTCTCAAAATACAAGGTGCAATCATTTAATTTTATTGTTTTCTTATTTGTTTATTCGATTCAGTAATATTCAAAATATTACAAAATATTTGAGAGAAATTCAAATGAAAATTATACTGATTTAATTTAAATCTAATCGTAAAGAGCGCTATGAAGAAAACAAAATATAAACTTCGTACATATCAAGCTTTTCTTCATGAATAAAATTAATTTATCACTGAATAGTATACGAAATAGTTGTTTTGACTTAAACTACAATTAACATGAAACAAAATATTCAATTACATATGGATATCGTTGAATTAAAAAAATTCTATATCGAATAAGCAAAAAAAATAACCACTGCCCTAAAAAAATTCTTGTTTCGCTCATTAAATTAGTCTTATAAAATAGAACTTGTTTGCTAAACCGACTTCGTAGCTCCTAGACTTCTCATCTAGATAGCAGTAGTGTACTACTTAAACTGAACACTTGTATATCAACGTAAAATATCGGGATATATATCGTATATATCTAACATATGTATCAATAAATAATATATATCCTTGGAACCCATAATAGTTTCTGAACTCAGATGTATTCATGACTCTTCATGTTCACTGCAGTATGCAAATACGGTCTTCTTATATCCGATATTTTTTAATTTTTGCTCGATTTCGAATTTAAGTCGTAATTAATTTTTGGTTTCATTGCTTACTTTCTTCTTATTATCTTGGTCTCTTTTAGTTACTTTTGTATTAATATTGAAAAAAAAATCTCTTTCTTTCTTTGTATTTGAATGTATCCATTAATATCGTTATTTGATTTTGTTTTTAAAATATAATTTAATGAAACTGCATGTTTAAACTGAAATTAGTAATTATCAGCTATCCTGAATTGGTATTTATAATAAGGAGTCAGTTAAATGTTGGCGGAATCAATATATTTGTAAATAGTTATAGGAAAAATTAATTGTATGAAAATATGCTAATATTTATGAAAATGTTACTTTATTAATTAACACTACAAATCACAAAAAAAAACTTTGTTCATACATACATCACATCATGGCAAAATTATACAGCAATATATCAAAAACTTATAAAATATAATTATTTTTCCACAAGGTAAAGTTATGGAATGCCTAAACTTAAATATGTATCTCGCCTACTATATAAATTAACACAGTTGTCAGATCATTGTACATAAAAAATTAGATTAAACTAAAGGATAACTAGCCTGGGTGGCAATTCCGCAGAGATTGTTTTTATTACGGGCCATCTTCACATAGCCTTGGTCTCCCCAGGTGGCACTCCAGGAGTTCTTTACGAGCCAATAGTCCTGGCCAGTTTCATCAGTTCCGTATCCTACGGCTAGAACACCGTGGTCGAGCTGGTCGCTGCTGCATTCGGGCTCGTCGTACACACCCTCGGAGTAGAATTGGAAGGATTGGTGGCTGGCGTCAATGGCGACGGAGATAGGACCAACAGTAGCCAAAGCGTGCTTCAATTTTTCTTCATTTCCAGATTCGATGTCTACGAAGCCTTTGTCGTCGGCGCCAGCGTTGCTAGAGTTGTAACGGCATTGATCGTCTTCACCTTCATAAGGGTAAGATTTTTCGGTGTCGATACCACGGTTATCTCTGATGTACTGGAAAGCTTGGTCCATTAAACCACCGTTGCATCCACTGTTTCCGTATTTTGTTGAGCAATCAATCAAATTTTGTTCGCTAAGAGAGGTTAATTTGTTGGACTTGCGGAAATGTTGTCCCTCTAATGCACCAGTCTGAAAAAAGAAAACTACAAATATTAGTATATGAAGAATGGCAAAATATCAGAGAAAGTCAGGGAATTAAGGAAAAGTTAGGGAATTCTATAAATAGTGAACAAAATCGCAACAACACTTGCCACTCTTATGCATAATTTTATATTAATCAACAAAAATAGATGTGCTTTTGTCAGTTTCTTTTACAGATTTAGACTTACAGTTTTGACCATAATACGGCCATTATACTGTATTCAGAAATTAAACCACGCACACCGCGTTACTTTTCAGTAACCGGTTGTAATTTTTCGGAACGCGGAATACTGAAAGTTGTGATAACTTTTCCGTAACCAAGTTAACCGCGCTAGATCGGCAGTAGTGGTACGGTTACATTTTCGCGCATGGTAGATGAGAACTTGCGTGCACGTGTGTAGATTTAGTTTGTCTTCATATAACATAGGGTGATTAAACTTTTGTATAAATATGTACTATAGACCATTCGCTGAGACGAG
This sequence comes from Harpalus rufipes, assembly GCA_951394225.1. Taxonomy (NCBI): domain Eukaryota; kingdom Metazoa; phylum Arthropoda; class Insecta; order Coleoptera; family Carabidae; genus Harpalus; species Harpalus rufipes. The sequence goes on from OX596283.1 coordinate 8,238,741, forward strand.
AGAATGTGGAACTACAGTCTGACCAGCAATTCGTGACCGATTAGGTTGGATGCACAGTAGCCTGGTCTTAAATATGTGATATTTCATTCGCTTGTTAGCAACCGTACAGTTAACATCACCGACCAAGTTAACATCGAGAAAGTACATTCTGAGGTAGAAGCATGGAGTTTAAATCCAATTTGGATAGGAGCACAATTTCAAGTCAAAATCGCGATTCAAGTTAAGCAAACTCTATCTGATGGCTAAGTTTTGAACTAAAAAAATGCCCAGAGAAATTTTCTGGAGTTTGCAGGCCATTTAAATAATTTAAAATATGCTTTTAACACAAGTTACATGTTTTTAAATTTCTCTAAAAAGTATAAAATGCAGTATCAGTGACAGATTTACAGAACTTATATCCCAGTTGTGACGTCACATCAGGACTATATAACAGCGGGAAAAGTTAATTTGAATTTCCGAACGTGTGCAGTTAACTGAGAGTTAATTTCCGAACTAAGCCCTGTAATTCTTCAACAGACACAAGTTATTCTATGGCGTATATAATTTTATTGTTAGGAAAAATATTATTTATTATGTTGCTTTTTGCACGGAGAAGTTTTTTATACTTTTTTGCTATAAATTAATTATTTTGATGATATATGCATTCTTTAACTCCTTTAACCTTTGTCATGCTTTTGTTTCATTTAACAATCGAACGTAGTATTTGAAAGCCCCCTAAGTTGTTTTCTTCAGTCTTTACCCTTTTCATATGTTAAAAAACTTTGTCATTTTTAGAAAACACAATTATTACAAGATCAACAAGTATTTAGGAACTATAAAATCAAAAGAAAATATTATGGAAAATATTAAATTTCATCAGAGTCTTGAAAAAGTCCGGAATAACAAGCTATAAAATTATCATTACCCATTTATGAATGTAGCAATATGCTTTTGTATGCAGATTTTAGTAATGATATATTTGTACCATTGAGGACGTTTATCAGGCCTTATCTCACGGGCACAAAAAGTTGAGTAGATTTTTTAATATGTAATTAAAAAGAATTATACATATATGTTTCACTTACCGCACTGAAAGACCAGCAAGAACCGCAATGACCTTGATCCTTAACAGGAGTAACTGCACCGTGTGTTCTCCAGTCGATTGAATCAGGAACATGCACATTCGCTGCGGGAATGAATGTGGCTCCTTCTAGTTTACGAATGGCTCCTAATTGAAGGCCATTTGTTGAACGATTAAAACCATTTAAAGTGCGGACGAATTCGTGATGCAACATATCAGCGTACTTGTTGACACCAAGTTTATAGCTGACTAAACCCATTTCATATTTTTGGTTGTGTTTGGCTATTGTATGGCGATTCTCCATGAATATCTTCATGCGGAACTTTTCTTCGATATTACTCTCATATTGTTTGCGATGAGTCAGCTAAAATGATTCATTTTTAATGATGGAACATCACTAATATTAAATTTTATAAATTACCTTATAAGCTGCCCATTCTTCAATTACTAAATCAAAAAATGATACAGCTTGCGAAACAGCCAAAATAGTGCTTAATAATACTAATGTCTTCATTTTTCCCGAATTATCTGGAAATGAATATTATGATTTTTTAATAAAAAAACTTAAAAGTTCATAAAAAATATTAAACTGCGTATTAAACAAATTGCATATCAACAACAATAAAAACAAAAGAGACCTTGAACTACATAAGGCAGTGATTCATATTACACAAGAATTTATACATAAAGAATTTACAACAATATTTAAACTTTAATCTTTTATATATGTGAAAATATTTAGTTCTTATAATAAACAGAGCAAAACAACAAAAGATTAACTAAAGTAAACGAAAATCCTTATTCCGAGAACAAAGAAATCATAAAATGAAAATAAAATATTTCTGTCAATCACTAATATATAATTTAAAATAATTATTACCTCTACTATTTGATGTTAATAACAAGAAACTTCAACACACAATGATGATTCAAAAACTGGAATTCTGGTTTTATTTGTTGCAGATCAAACACACGGAAATACTGGGGACCACTGGTCACATGACAAATTATTTGTACATTCACTGAAGTTTGGCAACACAGTAGAAATAAACAAAGACAGCAATATACATATCTGTATGTGTTAGAAAAGAATAGCAAATACACCCAAATCAAACAAATGACAGGTTAGTATCACGTCCAAAATGGTGCAGCAATATGATGTTTCTCCGGCGCAGCGAAAATTGCTGGAATTAAGGGCAGAAAGAAAAGCTGCCCTACGTGCTGAGTTCTTGAAACAAGTTACCAACCCTTATGCACATGCTACTGGCGAAAGTGGTGCTGTTGTAAGTATAATAGTTTTGTAAAGATGAGTTCTGTCAGTTTTGTAGGTTAGTTGTGTAACACTTTTTCATATAAACAAAAATTAAATTATCCAAACTTAAAGTATATATATTTTAAGGATATAATAATATTTTTAAGCTAAATTTAATTTGACAATTTAATTTTCATAATTTTGGAATTTTTCTATACATTGTTGTCAAGTTTATACAATTTGTATGACGTAATATTGAATTTCATTTCATTTGTTATCGGGATCGGGACATGTGCGGAAAAATTTGTTTATGTATGCTAAAGATTAAAAAAAAAATGTAATAGAAACAAAGTAGAATTACTACGTCTAATTTCAAAACTATTTCTGTGAAGAATTGAATATAAAAGAATACCGCAAATTATTTTGGAACATGAATATTGTTCAACTATTGATGTAAGATTTTTTTGTGAAATACCTTTTTTATTCATATAATTTTCGGTGTTTTTCTATTCATATCATTAATATTTTTTGCCTAAACAAAGATATCCATTCGAATATACATAACGAAACAAAAGAATTGGTAATTCCACATCACATGACTATAAACATAGGATACGAGGTCATGAATACAATCTTAAAATCAGCTGTTTATATTTTTACGAGTATTTACGTGTATGATCTTTTTTTTATTTTATTAATTTTTCGCTGTACCCATTTTAATTTTTATTTCATAAAAGAAAAAATAGTAAATAATTCAACATAAAAGAAATGGAATATGTAACAAATAAACAATGATTATTTTTGAGACGCTTTTTGTTTTGAATTTGTTATCAATTGCGCGCAGTGACCTTTACTCACTTTTTCGTACAAGGTTTCTCAATGGTAAATAGAAAATTGAAATATGCAGCAATCGAGGGAGCGATAATATATTTTACGTCAAATTATTGAATATTTAGTAAATATTTATAATTATATACAATATATGGTTATTAGAAAGAGCAAATTCAGCAAACATAATACATTATTAAATGGGAGAATACAACAAATTTAAATGATTGAACTTTCTCTTATTAATCCGATATCGTACAATTATTGTTTCCAAGAAATGTTTGTTTTGACTATGGAAATGTAACAGAAAGTGAATAATTTGTTAAAAGAAATTATGTTATTTATTATTAATAAATCATTCAATCTTTTGGCTGATTAATTTAGTGTTCATTTATGTTTTTTTAAAGCAGGAATACTACGTAATATAGAAATTGACGCTCTCATAACTCATAAGTATTATTAATTACAATAGTTTACCAAAGGTAAAACATATTTTATTCAAACTGCTCCGGATGTTAATTTACAGTTATTATCAATTTTAGATTATCCATTAATTTTCTCGAAGTTGTGCATTTCGTAAAAATGGAAAGCTTGAGATTTTATAATCTTATTTAGAAACAAATACAGATTAGAAACGTAAATATAGTTTGAAATGTCAAATATTATAAGGCGAGCAATAAATCGGTCGATTTGTGGCCTTCAATTTATCAGCACGTGTAAACGGAAAAATTCATCAATTTATCTTCGCAGATAAATTGATGAAATAGAGCAAGTTCTATTTTCCGTCAATTTCAATCTGTGATTTCTTGGAGAATTTATATTTACGTACTAGTGTCAATTCTATAGTATTTGATATTTCAAGCTATGTACATTGACCGACGCGGAAAACTGCCCTTTAAAAAAATTATGTAGTCCATTCGCTGAGACTAGAGAATGTGGAACTAATTCTTGAACAGTGACAAAATATTCTATTGATCAAATAGGATAGTTTTGGAACCGAATCAATTGAATGACTTATTTCTTTTCAAGAATTAGTACCACATTCTCTCGTCTCAGCAAATGAACTATAGTATTAATAAATTTGACTATTTATTACAAAATATTATTTCCGAGATTATTTCTGTGTAGTAACTAATAGTTTCTTCAACTTACATCTCATTACCTCTTAAATATATGATTAATTTACATTTACTTCAATATTGTTTCTTTTAGTTACTTGTTTTATTATTTATTTGTCATTTTAATGTCTTCGAAGTGCTACTAAGCTCAAAAATAGTAACTTCTGGGGTCGCATTACTTGAAGACGGAAGAAGTCAACGATACGTCAGCTAGATACCTAAAATTATCTTCAAATAATGCAAATTAAACTTTTGTAGGTATACTACAATTAAAAATCCTTCATAATTATACAAAATAAGGGAGAGATAACAATTATCTAAACAAAATATGGCCACTTTTCCGTGCCGGTCGTATATTTAACTTTCTATAAATTGTTGTTGTTTCTAAAAAGATTAATTTCTTAAACTTTTTGTTTTTACGAAATGACACGATTTCGGTTAGTAACTTCCAGAAAAACAATCGAAAATCTAAACAATGTAACATTTGCATTGATTGTTACATGTAAAAAGTAAAAAAAATCTTGGAGGTGGTGGTTGAGACCATGGTTTGATTAAATTAAACCAAAGGCAATTTACTTTTATTTGGCAATGTTTGTAAATAAGGATTCGGAGTAGTTGAAACAAAGTATTTTTAAGGATGGATAAACATGGGTTTGATAAACTTTAAAATTAATAACTACAATAGTAAAAAAATGAGTCATTTTCTAGTTAAGATAAAATAATTTTAACAATATTAACAAGTTGATAGTTCTGCTTTCCATGGCAGAAAATCGTCAGTGTAAATGATTAATCGATATATCCGTCAATAAATTGATAGCAATATGTAAAAAAAAAATATTTGTGTTTGGTATGTATTGGGTGTATATGCGTATAAGGCTAAGTTCTAGCCATATGCCAGAGACATAAATGTCAGTAAGGAAAATTTTAATTTATTCTTCAGGTTTAAAACAAATACATAATATAAAATATTCTTAATTAAATTTCTTGAAAAACATCTTTGAGATCTGTTCTGCCAAAACTGCCATATACAAACGGTAATATATTTAAATATTTACGGCACTAGGGGATACGTAGCAGACGTAGCAATTCCGCATTGATTATTATAATTCCTCGCCATTTTAATATAACCTCCTTGTCCCCAATCTGAGCCGTAAGTATTCTTCACTATCCAATAATCCAAGCCGTTATCTTCTGTACCGTAGCCAACAATGAGTACACCGTGATTCATCTTATCTGGAGCAGATTCACAGTGTGGCTCAATGTAGACTCCATCGGAGTAAAACTGAAAGGAGTCTTGACCAGCGTCTATGGCCGCTGAAACAGGACCTAGTGTAGCCACCGCCATTTTGATGGCTTCCTCGTCACCTTCGTCGAGGAGGACGTAGCCGGTGTCGTCCGCTGCTGGATCCGATACCTGCACGAAAGATATATATGCCTTTTGTATATGGTGGTTTTGTTCAAAACAAATCAGAAGTTACACAATAATACAGAGTGATCATTGGAGGATGAGCCAGCACATATCTCATTTATTAAGAGAGAGAGTGATTTTTCTGAAATAACCAATAGAGGTCATGCACTATTTTTTATCTTTAATCGATAGAGTAATAAAAATGCTAGACCCGTATTTTTTTTCTTAAAATCGGTCTTTAATAATGAGAAAATTGCAATTAAAAATGATGTTCAAAAAGCAGCTGATTTTTCCCGCTTCGTCCCTCGCCCAGTGACGTCATATTTCAATATCACCGGCCATTTTGATTTTCACTCTAGGTTCTAAACGTCAAAGTGATATTTAAAGATAATCTGAAATTTACGAAAGTAAACATGACGGTGAAACGTTGTTTTGTGCCATCATGCCAATATACTAGCGAAAATAAATTCAATTCAATGCCTCGCGTTTCTGTGGATAAGTTCAGGCCAAATGAAAATTATATTTATAAAAATTAAAAGAATGTTGTTATATTAATATATTATAGCATATTGTCTGTATATTTTTTTTCTTTTAGAAATTTTGTGTTCATATAATAAGTCTTTATGAAATGAATATGAACTTGCAGTTCTGAAACGTGACGTCACTATATGGCTGGTTTTTGAAAGTTTTTAAAAATATATTTTAAAACAATTTTATATAACAAAAAATGTAAATAAAACTAATTTAATCATACAGTACGATAAATTAGACTATGCTTGTTCAATTTAAACAAAAAAATGAACATTTTTTTTTTTGCATGACCTCATTTACAATAGAAACGTGAACTAAGGTCCTGTGCTTTCATCTTTGGTTGAATTGTTTGGTAACTGTCAGTTATAAGAAAAACGTCACATGTGTAATTTTTACAACTTATACCAACTAACAATTAAGTTAAAAGTTAACAGACAATATCGGAGCGGGCCTAAAGATGGTTATTTGAAAGAAATAGCTGTCTCCCTTTATAACGGAGATATTTTCTGGTTCATTCTCTTGTGAAAACCCTCTATATTTGTTTCTTTATAAAAATATACAACAATGAATATTTTAAAATATTGAATGATTTTTAATTCGTTTCGACTAAAATATGTCTATTAAATCCAAAAAAAAGCTATATATGTATTAAGGCACTGAAGTTCTTTTTGTTTATCACGAATGTGGAATTTAGTTGCCAAGGCTCTTAGGGCAGAGGAAAATAAACTATATGAGTGATAAAAAGGAACTTCAATGCCGAGGTGCATATTAAATTTTATTTGAAATCGAAAAATTGTGAAAATGAAAAGAATATTTATTTTTATAGGTTATGCGTTTAATTATCTGTCAGTCTGAAATTCAATGCTGCTAAAGAGCACTCAAAATTGTGTTTTATCTCAAACTTATTCATCGGAATTATTTTGTTTGTTCTTTTTCCACATATTTTTTGTGATTTTACGTACAAATTATCTTACATGTACAATAATTATCATAAAGTTGGCAACAATACATATGCATGAAATCGTTGAATAATGGATTATTTTAGTGCCGATTGCTGAATTTTCAATGACGATTTTTTTGCACTTTAGTGCCGATTTCAAATAAAAGTACTTTCCGTATTTGATTTGTAATTATTTTGCTGATACTAGGCGCTGATTTTTTTTGTCATGCAATGAAAACAGCAAGTTGTAAAAGGAAAATTTTAAATTGAAAGTGTTTTTTGATTTGATAATACTATAATAGCTTGTGGTAAATATTGATTATATTCCTTAAACTTGAAAAATATTGGTTACATTATAGTTTCATAATTTTGTGCGTCAAAAAAACTAATAATATTTACTTAATAGTTTTAAAATTTGTCCCGGTTTTATTTTAGCTTATTATTAATTGTAATTTGATAAGTAGATCACATGCAAATTAATGGTATAAATTTAAATTTTAATCTCTTTTGAGTGACCCAAAAATAAACAAAGCAAAAATACTATCTATCAAGGTCATGTTACGTAATTTTTTGTGCTCATCTAAATTGAAGAGCAAAAGCCGTTTGAATATTTGCAATAGTTATACATATATGTATTAAGAGCGTAAAGTGACACTTTACGCTCGTAACACGCACATTCTTTTTTCTGGGTTCGTTCTGTATATCGATATTTGTAAAAAAAAATAAGCAGGAAACAACGAAAATTTATCTATGTAATATAATTTTGAGCGCAGGAATTAATATTAAAACTTGTCAAAAATGTGTAATCTATTTTAATATTGTAAATGAAAATATTTTTTTTTATTTTGCGAGCACTCGTAGAAAAAAAAAGTTAATATTTCTACCTGGTAGCGACATCCATTGTCAGCAGCTTCATATGGATACGTGCTTTCTGAATTGATACCATAATTGTCTCTCACATATTCGTATGCATTATCCATAAGGCCTCCATTACAACCGTTATTTCCATATGGTGTTGAACAGTCCATTAAATTTTGCGGACTCAATTCTCGTAGTACCCCTGTTTTTCGAAAATAATGTCCTTCTAAAGCTCCAGCCTAACGAAAACATTAAGAATAAATTACATATGTATGTACTATATTAAAAATACAAATGCTTTGTACATCAATTTACATAATGTTTAGAAATGTTGAAACCTAAAAATGTCCCACATACTGACAGAAACAGTCAATGAAAATATTTTAGCAAAGTCAATTTTCTACAGAACATATTCCATTATTTTCTGACTTGTTTATTTCTTATACCTACAGCAGTTTTAATTTTATTATAGCATTAACGATTTTGTATATAGAATATGTTAATTTCCTATAGCATTTTATTCTCATCCAAAAACATTTATTTTCTTTATTAAAAAATGTTTAATAAAGTAAGAAAAACTAATATTTTCAAACTAGTCTATCATATTGATTGAAAATAAATAGCATAATATTGAATTTTGATAATTAAACATGTTATCAGTGACACAAATTTATTTAATTAAATAATAATGACACTAGTCAAATAGTCATCAGCAAACAGTGATTCAACTCCAAATTTTCCTTTATGTCCGTGATCACATCACACCGCCTGCAGTCATCCACGTACGTCATAATGCTTTGTTTGCGAAATTTCTTCCTTTTATATTTACATAAAATATTTTTTAATAATAATATATACATAGATGGGAATAAAATGCTGTGTAAGAAAATAAATAAAATGATTAATACTATATGAAATAATTAAATTTGTTAAAATGATGATTATTTATTTTCAATTACAGTCTTCGTCAATATGTGGTCATCGTCATAACGTTTCCTAACATACATAAAACTGGAGCAGTTATCCTGTTTTTTTTTAATTAGGTTCGCTGCGTTTCGAAACAAACCCTGAACCTGTGAAACTCAAATTTAGAGAACTTGAGACGTTATATTTTCTTTTTTTACATTTAACTCATTCTATACAACGTTTTTTTTTTTTGTGGATACCTATGTCAAATCGTTTTTTTTATATACCTAGCATGTTTGTAGATATAGTGAATGAACGCGAGAATCCGTGACAGCTTTTACAAATGTTATCTATCCCATTAAATTTATGGAATGATTTATACATACAATTTTTCAAAATAGAACTCTGCCAAAAAAAATAATTTACGCTTTTGGTGCCCGAGTTAATTTATTTTAAGGATGTGGTAAAAATGGATTTATATTATACTTTGTTCCACCTTACCAATTCAGTATTGTAAAGAATAGGGCATAATTTTGAACTCTCTGATTGGCTGAAATTGGAGCCAAGTTTACGCAATGTAATTTCATACTAGGGTCAGTGTATATGACATGTGACATCTCGTGTCATTTTTATGTGTAATGTCAAGTATAATCTTTATCCGATATTGAAAACAGGTAGATAATACTTTATATTTCATACTTACTGACTAGAATATATTAAGTTTATTATGGCATTATGTGACCTTTTTAATATTTTAATAAAATGTCAGATGACAGCAGTTGAATACTGCCATTTTCTAATTTCATCGGTTTAAAACTGGTGTCAATGTGATCGCCATCTATTGAATTAGTTATTTGGAACAGAGTTATAGTATGACATTTCAAAAATAAAATTTAAAAATTTCCTATGTTAATTGGCTATGTTACGAATTTTTGTGTTCACCTGTATAACATTTTTATTATTTTATTTTAGGGTTGCTATTATGGTTGAAATGATTAGGCAAAGGACTCACATCATCCACCTGAAAAAAAACCTTATAAAAAGAAATATAACTTGTAGTAATTATTAGTTGTTATTTATTTTTTAAAAAAGAAGAAAAAATATACTAGTATTAAAGAAACGTATATATTAAGTAATTTACAATTATTTCTATGTCAATCCTTATTCCTTTTGCGGAATATAAAATCATTTGACACAATATGGCCATTCTCCGAAAATAAACTACAATTATTTCACATTCCGTAAAAGAAATAACGATTGACTAGGAAATAATTGTAAATATCATTAATATATACATTACTTAATGTACTAGTACTTTTTTCTTCTTCTTTTAAAAATAACTAACACCAATAATTTCCACAAATTATATATCATTTTATAAGGGTTTTTTCAGGTCGATGACGTGTGACCATGTTCTTCTGGCATTTATTGCTGTCAAAAATTCGCGCTGTATTTGTCCATGTACTAAATATACTATGGAACTAAATTTAGTTGGACCTTTATAATATGTACTAGCCCGCAATATAGCATTCTCATAATATATCATTACATTCATTTCCGGTTGTTTGCCAATCTACTTTTATTTGCAGAGTTTACCAGATATCAAACTGTCAATTATCGCATATTTTTATATTCTGACGTAATACTCTTTCCAGAATATATTACTAATCTGTCATTCAATATTCAGTTAAGATAATTAAATCATTGTAACTGATTCACTCCCATTCTTGTAAACATACACAACACATTGAAATCATAATCATACATTCTTCTATCGTCATATGGTTCACGTGATCTTTTTTAATGTATCTGTATTTACATGCAAATATATCGTATCTACTGGTCACGAGTGTTTTAAAATTAGATATAAAAATATTTGATAAAATACTGTAAATACAAAAGTATGGAAACTTTTTTTTTTCTTCTAATAGTATTACAAACTTTCTATTTATTTAAAGCCTTTACGACAAAAAGTAATAAATTTACAAAATGTCACACGTTTTCAAATATTAGTTATAGTTTAAATTGTATACCGGTGTCTACTTTTCTATGAACATAGGAAATACAATGGTAAAACTTTCATGTCTATAATTTCTGCCTTAGATTTGGACAAAATTCGGGACTTCACAATAAAGGAGACTTTTTTATAAAGTGCTCTTTAAAAAACGATTATGGAACAGGTTTTACCACAAATAGGCTCCTTTTCGCTTTAAAGGAGACTTCTATATGATTATGGAACCGGATGTTAGAACAAAAGTGTAAATATATAAAATGTTCAGAAATAAAAAATGAACCTATTTATTGAATTATTACGTTCTTGGCCTGAGATAGACGCAAAATAATATTTCCGTCTTGTTCAAGCTGTTTACAGAGTGCTGTGGAAAGCATTTATATAATCCAAATGGTCGTATTATTTGAGTTTGACAGATAAATGTTTATTAATTGATATTTAATTGTCAATATTACTTTTTCTGAGTTGGCAAATGTATGATTACTGATAAATAATTTAATAAAATCAATAATTATTAAAACTATATGACAAATGTTAAACAATACAACTATTAAAAACAAAGTTTTATTTTTGCATGGCACTCTCTAAATAGCTAAAAATTGTAATTTTTTTCCTCTATAAACAATAATTTTATACTTATGTAGTTTTTAATTCTGAACAGTTTTTTACACTTTTCAGCTTAAATTAATAGGGCAGAAATTACAGCTATATGAAAATTTTATTTGTATTTGGTATGGTTAATAAAAAAAAGTAGTTTATATCGAAGAAATTCGTAATAAAATATAAAACATTAATGTTCTATTATAAATTATTTGCATTTATTAATTCTTGAGATTTGGGCAAAAGAAACGACTAAGGTTCAAGGAAAAACCATCTTTCAAATTCTCAGAAAATTAATTCTAGTTTTCAATATTTCTTTTCCTCCTTATCTAAATGTTTCTACAGGCGTTCAGTAGTGGTTAAATCTAGTAGTTGTGAAGATAAGTCTAAAACATTAGTTTATTTTTATGAATGTGAATTTTTGAAGTATGTTTGAAGAGTGTTCATAGTCACAATATTTATCAACTTTATTTCTCAGTATTTGGGACCATTGCATTCTTTAATATGTTATCATAGAAACATTAAATTTACGATCATTGCTTCAAATTACTGTTTTTTATTTTTCAATTATTCACGTTAATTGAACTTGTGCATATATGGTAGTAATCTTTCAGTATTTCTGTGAAAAGATTTTCGGTTACCAAGTTGAAATAATTTCACAGTACATATTATTACTTATATTATACTAATGTTAATTTTTTTTTTTTACATTTAAACAGATTGCGTGAAATTTACAACGGCCTTTTACGTTATAAATGTTATGGTTTTATTATTGTAATTACTATTTTTTAGGCAATCAATTGTTAGCAAGTATTGTTAAAGTTCAGAGTACTAATTTTTCGAAATGTACTACTTTGTTATATTTATAAAGATCTGCAAGTTTTATTCATACGTCTTTTGGAAAATATTTTTTTCCATTTCAGCATCAACTAAGAATAAATGACAAAGTACAAATGAAATTAATCGATAAACCAACATTGTAAAAAGTTTCGATACTTTTTTCCAAGACAAAAACAAACTTATACTATTTAAATTATAATATAAACGTGTAATATTTTGGGAATTTATTCTTGTTTTAGTTTAAGTGGGAGTAAAAATTTTCTGAATGGTAGTATTTCAGCTAGGTGGATATCCGGATTCACACAAACACATGTCTTACAGACATCATCGTGAAAATGGAAATATCAGATTCCTAGGAACATCTCGATATTTGATTTTTATCATAATCCCTACCTGTCTTACCGTATGTGGCAAGATGTAAAAATGGAAAAGTATTATGAAATTGTATGGCTTGTAATTTCACAACCAATATTTTTTACAAGATTATGATTTTTTTAAACTCTTTAACAACTGAGTAAGGTTTCCTACCGCACTAAAAGCCCAACAACTTGCACAAAGCCCCTGATTTCGAACTGGTGAAACAGCTCCTAATTGCCTCCAGTCCCAATGATCGGGAAGATTCACATTAGTAGGACGAATAAAAGCTGTAGATCGAATATTTTTCGGTATTTCTCTACTGACAGATATGTCTGGAGAAAAACGAGCTGTTCGGTTGAAACCATTCACCACAAATGTGAACTCGTGGTTTAGCATATCTCCAAAACTAGAAAATATATTATTAAAAACTCTTTCAGAACTCATAATACAATAACAATAATACAATCTTTTAGTTTGTTTTGTGTATTTATTAAATACCCAACGTTTCGGCAACATACACTGCTGCCTTCTTCAGGGGAAAATGCATAACCAAATAACAAAACAATAGCAACAAGTAACTAAGGTAACATATTACAACATATTTAATATAGGAAACCATGCTCGACTAAGTATTAAACCGTCACAATGGTTGAGACTATTATTCTAGGTTTTGAAAATCTTAATGGCTTCTCTAATTAACCTGTTGTTGAAGTGAGAAGATCTTGCAAGAATTTTTGTTTCTTCGAATTTGATTCGATGGAATTCTTCCAGGATATGCTCTGCAACTGAAGATTTTTAGGCTGGTTCAATCTGATCGATCACCGGTGTCCAATCTTGTTATCAGGGATTTACCAGATTCCATGGCCGCTAGTATGAACAGTGATAAGGGTGATTAGCGAGCATTTGATTAGCATTGTTTTATCTCTGTCAATCGTTTATAGATTATTTTAGAGAAAAATACATCAAATAAAAGATGCGTGCAATTAATTTTTCTATAACTTTTATTTGAAGTATTTTTCTCTAAAATAATTTATAAACGATTGACAGAGATAAAACAATGCTAATCAAATGCTCGCTAATCACCCTTAATCACTTGTTCATACTAGCGGTCAATGTGTCTGCAGGGAAGTTTATATTCTCCAAACTAGTTAATTAGAGAAGCCGTTGAGATTTTCAAAACCAAAAATAATAATCTCAATCTTTGTGATGGTTTAGAACTTAGTCGAGCATGACTTCGTATATTAAATATATTGTAATATATTACCCTGGTTACTTGTTGCTATTGTTTTTTTATTATTTATTTATGTATTTTTCTCTGAAAAAGGCAGTAGTGTATACTGCCGAAACGTTGGGTATTTAATAAATATACAGAACATAAACTAAAAGGTTGTATTATTGTTAGAAAATATATTTTACAAGTTACTTAACTTAAAAATTGGTACTATTTTTTTAACTCATTAAAAATAAAAGTTAAAATAACGGAATAATTAACGGAACTAGTCTTGAAAGTTCTATTTTCTGGACTAGTTCTGTAAAATCTCTCAAACAATATGAGGAGCTCTAAAGTACAAATCAATAAAATGCACAAATTTTTGTTTTCATTTGTTAGTTTAATGGGGTCCTCCATTATAGTAACAAATTAAAAAATGGCTTATTTATATTAAAACTAGATCTTAAAACGGACTATCAGAGTTTAAAAAAGTTGTTTTTATAATATTCGAGTTTGTAATTGTTTTAATTTCTACGACATTTCAAATTTTTAGTACTTTCAAATCTTTTGCTATCGCCTTTTTGAAACCCAGAATCTATTTTCAAGTAAATGAATGCATAAAATAACCGAATAATACTTGTTTGAATTTATAATGCCACATCAAATAGAAAACACGTGCGTTGGTATGAAAATGAAAGATATGTTGAATGACAGGCTGCCAGTGGCAATCGAAGCAAAACTATAATATAGGTATTTTTTGTATTAATTATTTAATTAAATTGCGTATTATCCATTCCTATTTTCAATTATTGATTACGGAAGTTGTTTTTATGAATTTTGAAATAGATTAATTTATGTGACCAATTATTAGCGAACTCCACTGTTTAAGAACAAAATGCGCTGAACACGTACATTTCTAAGTCATATAAGTGATTAGGGCTTAGCGAATAACAATTATGACTTTCTAGAACTATAGATTGTTTTCAATTTAGATAAAAAATATAATATTAGTGGGGGGGCCCCATTAATAACATGTATCTACTCCTAATTATAAATATTTTATAAAAAAAATTCTGAACCTGTAGGTAATTTTAAATAAAAATTGTACTTATTTTTTTTATTATTTCTTTTTTCCATTTTTTTTTTCATTGTTGAAAAATAGGTTACCTGTTCAGTGCTTCAAAAAATGTTGAAGCCCCGCGCCCAAATTCAATATTGTGCATCGCAATTTTATGTCTGTTCTCAAGAAAGATTTCCCTTCGGAAACTTTCTTCTTGTTCATTGTTGTAGGTTTTATTAAAAGCACTCTGTAAATAAATTATGTCTAATACCAGCACTCATAAATGAGCAGTTGAAAATTAGAGTGGTGTAAGACGAGTTTTTTAAAGGATTAGTTAGTAGCTTACGATGTCAATTTTTTAATTGAAATAGTATTTTACTTGGTTTGTTAATCACCATTTTGGTAAAAAATTGATATCTATGCTATGAACTCATTTAAAAAAAAAAACATGACACACCACTAATTTGAATGGTTCATATTTTCAACAAATTATAAAACCTTCTCAATTGATGAGGAATTTCGAATTTTTAATATGTAGACTCAATACTTACAAAAACTGTGGGCTAAATGATGGGCGATATTAGTTTGACCGGCATTTAAAGGAACATCTTCTAGTCCAGATTTATCTTCTACCGAGACATTTTACTTTTGGCACATGAAAAACAACATCGTAAAATTCAGGCATTAACCTACCTTGGAAGACATAAATACGACAATACTATAACAAAAGAATTTGCGGGGCTTGTGGATACAATACCTAAGAATTAAAGCTGTTATTATTAATAAAGGCGATATAAATAATCCAATATTAAACGCCGGAATACTTGAATAACATATTCAGTTTTGTGAGTAAAATATATATTTTAAACTAGTCGAAAGAAATTTGTAGAAATTTCTCACCATTTGCGTAGATTTTATAATTTGTTTGTTGTATGTAAAGTGGCTGAAATATTATGAGCCTATATGTAAAAAAATAATTACCTTAAAAGCATTCCATTCTTCCAGAATTAGAGATTCGAATGATATTGAGTGACTTATTGTGAAAAATATTGATAAAATCAAATATAGATGCATTTTTGATAATTTAGCAAAAATAGTTAAATATTCAATAATAATTTTGTATATCTTTTAATAATTATTAAATATATCTTTGTAATGAATGAACTATTTCATACCTTAAAAAGATTATTATCACTTATAACTGTAAAAGATGTAACGTTCTTCATGAGCGATGAAGAAGTAAATGGTGAAATGTTAACATCTTTCTTTAGTATAAATCTACAGAGTTTAGTAAAGTTTCTGGGACAGGTTTTCATTTTTTGTTTGTATTAAAAGCTCTTGTATTTCAAAGAATCAGCTGTCACTTATAATGATGATGATGACGTGACATAAACGCGTATACTTTGTAATATTTTGCAAATTAAAAGAATATTTCTTTTTTCATATATTTTATAGAAAGCTATTTTGTAATGACTGCAATTCATAAAAGTTTTATATTTATGCTGTTAGCGTTCATAATTTTTAAACTCCCACACAGACATACAATTAGAAGACAATTACTTGATAAATGACAATTTTGCAATAACATAAAGCAACATTTATTTTTTAAATTGATATTAAAATATCAATTCAATTTTAAAAATATGTAGAAAGTTGTTCATATTTATGTTTTATTTGTAACAATATTTCTGTAAAAATTCAGATGAACCTTGACTTCTCGTATCTATTTTATGATCATTCTTTGTTTATTATGACTACAGTTTGTAAAACTTATAATACAAATGCGTAGATTTGCTTATTATTTCATAAAATATTACCCATTTTTATTACCTCCCGCCATATGGATAAGGGAGGTAAAATTTTCGGTTCAAAAATTCGATAATGAGTTTTCAGTGATTAAATGACGTTTTCTATTCAAAATGATTTCAGGAATAAGCTATTAAATTTTGTTACACTACAACCTGGTTTCATAAAACAAATCAATTTCAGATTAAATTTTACTTTCACAGTAAATTAAAAAAAATGAACGAATGCAACGCAATTTTTTGTCAAAAATGTGTCAACTGAGTCGACTTTGTTCATAAGATTAGGGCGCGGTATATCTCTGGTTAAACTGTCAGTTATAAAAAAAACTGCCGCATCGAAAAATTGACACGTATAATTTTTACAAATTATGCTACAATATCGATGCTATTTTTCTTTTAATTGACAATTAACAGATACTTTAACCAGAGGTGAAAATACCGGATCTAAATTTACTTTGGAAGTAAATTTAACTAGGCATTTATGTAGTTCTAAAACATTCTGTATACTTACCAAAAATTTATTTTTAATGGTAAATTGAGTATTAATTAATGTCTGATTATTAATTACTATTTAAAATTGATATGACAAGGGGTCACAATAGTTTCGTCATTCGTCACATGATTCGCTCATGTGACTCATTAACTATACAAAATATGATAAGCATTTTATGTATACCTATATAAATAAATAAACAATTCGAATCAGTAGGTTTTCAAATAGTACATTAAAACACAAGTATCATAAGGCAATCTGTTAACGTACGAGTCCAAGTTTGGAAAACGAGCCGCTAGGCGAGTTTTACAAAGGACGAGTGCGTCAACAGGCCTTATGATACGTGTTTTTTATACTATTTTTTCTATTGAGGTATTTTTACGATTAAATTTATTTAAATTGCGACGTCAAATTATGACTAGGTATTTTTTTGTTAGTTATGTTTATGTTGGTAACGCTTCTCGCTAACAATTGAAATTTCATATTTTGTCAATTATAGATTAATTAGTGTATTGCAAGGTGTATTGTATTTATGATTCAAGGTCTGATTCTGGTTGTGAAATTAATATTATATTTTTTTCTAGTCCTATCACCTAAAGAAAGTATAAAAATCCATAATTAAAAGTAATATGTTGAAATATTATCAACAACTTACCATTTTGAGGTTACCTGTCATCTGTCAGTTATGAAAGCATGACTACCAACTCGAGAACATGAAAGGCGCCAAAAATAGTACGCTTATAGATCTTCTAAACGTCGTGTTTGCAGTACAAAACAGTGCGTTTATAGAAACATAAGAACACCGAAATAGAAAAAATATTTTATATTTTCCAAGCTGACAAATGAATATTTTTTTTTTGTTTTGTTTGATACCGCTCTTCAGAGGTTTATTGCACTAAAATATAAATAAATAAACATTTCGACATGCAAACAATTTTATTTTCAAAAATATTTTTCAAGCAGGCAAATCAATATAATGTATATTATTTTTGTTTTAGTTCGATGCCAATCTTCAGAGATTTCTTGCCCTAAAAGTTACTGGATATGATCACTTCAAGCCAACTCCAAAAACTAGCATGCTAGGAGTTTTTCTAATTGCAGTTCCTATTCTTGGATACGCCTACCTCTTGAAATTTGTGCGTGATCGCAAAGAACAACAATTTCGTTGTGGCGAGGTAGCTTACAAAGATAGAAGTTTCAAATTTCAATAACTTATTTACAACTTATCTATGTTGTTTAGTACAATTGTATATTATTGTCATTATCTCTCAAAATAAATACATAAAATATTAGCTTTTTTCAATTAATTCCAAGTATTATTATTACGAGGGAACCTTAGAAAAGTACACTATTTTTATTCTTAAAATCTTAACGGTGCTTTGTTAATAAAAATAAGTCAACAATCAACAATTTTATGTTAGTATATTGTTGTTTAATATTTATGGTATATATTTCACACCTGCTGAAAGGCAAAACCTTGTTATATTTTGAATAATTACTAGTATTTACCCTCTGTGAAAGAGGTGTTAATCGGCTAAAGTGATTAACAATGATTATAGGGTTATTACTGTTCGGAGAAATTGTTTATAATAGTGTTAGAATTATTAAACATTAATTTTATTGCAATATTTTTCCCAAATATGAATAAATAAAGGTACAGTATTTTTTTTTACAGATGTCCGATCAAGGTCATTTGTATCATGAACGAATTAACAAATTGGCGTCATTTACTAAGGCTACAAACGTGTGCAATAAGGATGGATATAACACGCTTGTCTTTCAAAAATTCATATTGTTTCAACTAAGTTAGGGCATTCCATTTTTAAACGATGCTCTTTGTTGAAAATACTTTCGCTGTAACTTAAGTTTATTTATTAATTCAGATATATTACCTTGATTCATAGCCGTACGAATAACGTTAATTTCTGTCAGTGTCTTATTTTTGACATATTTAGTTTTACATTTGCTCATAAAGTTACTAGTTGACGTATTTTTGAATTTTGAATGATTTTATTGTAACATATTTTTATAATAATAAAATAACAGTAGTATCTTATATATCCTAATAGAAATTAAGTAAACGACACTACTGAATTTGAAAGAATGGGGGGAGAAGAATTATCTTAATTTAAACAATTCGTAGCAGACCTTGATCGGACATCTTTAATAAACATTAAAACGCATTTTATTATATTGTACCGTTTATTTATTTGGGTTAAGTTAGCATAGCTGGCTGATTTATGAAATTTAATATCTTTATAATTCTTTAACTACATCTGTTGAATATGAAATATAAAATGCAATCAAATCGTATAATATAATATTTAACTGAGTTTTTTCAAGAAAAACTGTTAAAATCTTCAAATGAGGGTACTTCCGGTTGACCAATTATAACCAAAATATAATCAAGTCTGCATATGCTTGTAAGGAAGAGGAATACGTAGGAATTGTAATTTTTGGAATTCTAGTATTGGAGATATCGCGGTCATATACACACACATATAATCATCGTAAAATTAGTAAAATCGTATTGTAAAGACCTTAAACGTGCTTATTCATTGAAAACACCATCGAATTTTTTGACCAAAGATAATACCTTCCTTACCTATAGGTGACGGATGGTAAAAACAATAAATACAAACTATTATTTAAACATCCCTATTTCCAATTTTTCAGGATAAGGGTAAGTATATTTGTATATAAAATATGAAGAATAAAAAATACAATTTAAGCTATGAACATAATAAAGACAACAATGTATTACAAATAAACAATAAAATTACTTGACTAATAATAGTATTTATTTAACACCCCCTTATTTATTCCAGAGGAAAATACTCATAAAAATACAACGAAATATAAATTGGGAGATTATGTTATAATTAATAATGTTGTTACTGAACCAGGAGTAAATAAGAAACTTTTAGCAATTTACAGGGGTCCTTATGAAGTAACGAAAGTATTGGATAGAGAGAGATGTTATTTCGGATATTCCTTAGTCTCAGATACCATTTTCAGGAATTTATGGGACCGGGACGTATGAAATTGTGGATTAAAAATATTTCTGAAAATGAAAACACAGGTGATGATAAATAAAGATTTAGTCCCATAAAATGTGATTTAATGTTATTTAGTGTACTTTCAGTTTTTAGTTTTAAAATACATCGAATACTTTAGACCTATTTGTACTAAGTCAAATACATGTTACATTATAGATAGAAGGAGTGATATTTTCTCAAAAACATATGTTTGAATTTTATCGGTACTTACCACTGAGTCATTTTGAAGAACTATAAAAAAAGTTAAAATTGTTAAAGCTGGTACATTTTAATTATTGATAAATTATTATATTTATAATCATATTTAGTTTCAAGTTTTACTTATTATTCTGTACATAAAAAGTTTAATATCTAGATAACATACATAAAACCTGAATTAAAAGCTATATCTAATTTTAAAATAATATAAAGAAAAATGTTTATAAAAGAAAATACATTACCGACTATTACTAACTCATGTTAATATTATACATTTAATAATATGTATAGTAAATTTTATGTACAGCGTAGAGACTTGAAAATATTTGTTGCAATGTCAACAGATTCTCTGTAAATAAATATTTGATTAAATATTTATAATTTTTTAATAGTTAACTATTACTTACAAATGCAAAGGATTATCTTTATCTAGCTGAGTAGCGAGTTGAGAAACAAAACTGGAAAACATTTGTAAATGTTGTAGGTCGCCTTGCAACCAAGCTCTTGGTAATATGTGATTAATCAGGCCAGCTTTTGCCACAGCATCAATCAGCTAAAAGGATATATCTTTTAGTTATCAATAGTTATAAAGATTGTTTCAGAACCATAAAAAATACGTAGTTCGTTTTACACATTTATTTATGCTCATAAGGAATTTTGATTCGCTGTTGCATAAAATATTGTTTATTTTCTTTCAAATGTTGTGTTTTTATTTTAAACAGGAGTTTTACATGCATTATTAATTTTATGATGGACAAAAATGAAATAAATATTAAATTATTTTAACCAGTTCCTGAATGACTATTTCTCTCTCAAATATACGCACATTCGCTCTTGCTCACATAATAAATAAATATATATTAGAATTAATTAACTTCTAGACCCCCTTTTTCTTCAATTAAACTTTAAAATGAAATATTTGTAAATTATACAGGCTCGTGGCGGTTAGGGGTGAACAAAGGGATTTAACATGGGATTTTGGTTTTCTTCAATTTCCCGCTCTCCTATTCATGCCAAAACCTATAGAGTCATTAATTAGTAGCAATAGCCATAACACTTGTTTTCTTTTTTCTGGTTTTCAGAAATTATTAATAAACGTCAATCTGACTTATGGAAAATAAATCCCATATTCTACAATGCCTATTTCCACCACAATAATTCTTTATAATAATGACACGTTCCTTATTCGAATAAACATTTATTTTTTATTTACCTTTTACAAAAAAAAAATCTGTTGTGGCCATCACAATAACTCTCGCGCCCTTTCCATTGTGGTATTTATTTAACATTTCTTGTACACATAAAAAATTCTAATTACACCTGATCTTTACGTATTTTCTATAATTTTAAATTCATTCTATGAGCAAGTTTTCTCCATTTCTTCTAAATGTTTGAGATTTTTCCAATTCATTAACAGGATTAGCGTTATTTCTGAAGGGTTCATATAATATACATATAATTTTAAATATATAATTAATAATACAATAAGAAATATTAAATATCGTTCCCAGAAAAAGCCTTCAGTACTATCTCTAAATTTTTGACACAGACATTAGTAACATTTATCTGTCAATTACAGACATTTTAATTTCTCAAGTAGTTGCCATGACGCTGTTTGGGCTGTGAGATTTACTACAACAGATTATTTTATAGATTATATATCTATATCTTTAAATCTATAAATGATATAATAAAAAATTTAAATGTGTCAGATAGAGAATTTTGTTTTTTAATATTTGTAATAACATAAATATTCAAAAAATAATATTTAGAAGATTTTTGTTAAAATACTACTACTTCCGGTTGTCCAATTGTTACCAGAATCTATTCAACTCTTCCCATTATTGTTAGATTGAGGAATCCGTCGTTACACAGGTCTTTAATCTTATAGAATTTGAGAAATCGTACCTCCACACACATCCACACAGACATCATCGTAACAATGTTATCGGATTCTAGGGACCTTAAAACGTACTTATTCCCTAAAATCTGGATATGCGATTTTTAGTATGATTCCAATACCTCTCTTAGCAAGAGGTAAAAAAATTGTCAGAATATGAATATTGTTTTCTACATACAATATCGTAAGTTAGTGCCAGTTATTGCTACTAATTAACGGCACTTTTGAATTAAAAAAAAATGAAGAATGAAAATCAAACACTTGATGTAGTTTCACAGAATTTTTTTTAGCAAAATGTTTTATCGATTTCGGCTTGTTAAGCCATCTTCAGAAACAAACGTTGACTGAATAATGTACGAATTTTTCACAGTTTAAATACAAATTGTACAAAGATTAACAGTAAAATTCATTGTCCAAATTCTTAAGAGTAGCTGAATGAAACAAATCTACCTGGTCATTGAGAACGTTTAAGCCGCTTTGAATAGCTTTCTGAATCTCGAATGCTTCTTCGCTGACCTTTATCGGTAAAGTGCAAAATTTCCAAGTTCTCAATATTGCAGGTGTGATTTGCTTTATTCAGATGTATGTATGTATGCTATTTAAATAAATAGCGTTTATATTGGGCAGACAGGTAGATCATTTAAGATTAGATTTAATGAACACATGAGATCCTTCAAATATAAGAAAACTGACTCCAATATGGCCATACATCTGAATAAAGCAAATCACACCTGCAATATTGAGAACTTGGAAATTTTGCACTTTACCGATAAAGGTCAGCGAATGACCTTCTTAGAAGCATTCGAGATTCAGAAAGCCATTCAAAGCGGCTTAAACGTTCTCAATGACCAGGTAGATTTGTTTCATTCAGCTACTCTTAAGAATTTGGTTAATGAATTTTACTGTTAATCTTTGTACAATTTGTATTTAAACTGTGAAAAATTCGTACATTATTCAGTCAACGTTTGTTTCTGAAGATGGCTTAACAAGCCGAAATCGATAAAACATTTTGCTAATAAAAATTTCTGTGAAACTACATCAAGTGTTTGATTTTCATTCTTTGTCCATAATGTTTCACCAAGTGCCAACGGCCGAAACCTTTAATACTATTAAAAAAAAATGTTATATGCAAAATATGGTTTTCCAGTGAGAGATATATCCTTGTAGTAAATAAAAATTAAGCTGATATTTGAATTGTATAAAATGCATGCAAAATAGAGCAGTTCCAGAAATAGTTGATACGTCAATGTATCAAGGTACTGAAGTTCTACCTTTTATCATGAATGTATAATTTAGTTACCGAGGCAGTAGGGCCGAGGAAAATAAACCATATGTGTGATAAAAAGGAACTTCTGTGCATATTAAATTTTATTTGAAATAGAAAATTAGTGAAAATGAAAGGAATATTTATTTTTCTAGGTTATGTTGACAAATCTGTTAGTTGCTGTCAGTAAAACAAAAGAACTTATGCTCAGTGTTGCGAACCTCCGGACATTGAAGTTATAAATTTACATACACAAATTATCTTTCAATAGCTATTATAAGGTTGGCAATATTGCATTTGCATAAAATCGTCGTATAATGGATTACTTTAGTACCGAGTTCTGAACTTTTAGTGAATTTTTTGTGCACTTTAGTAACAATTTCAAATAAAATGAATTAAATTCTTTTATTTTTACTTTATTTACTGTATGTGATATACCCTAATCATGTTAAATTACAGTGACATATCTTGTTTGGTTACTGTATAATAATAACGTGAAGAAGTTTCTAACTTTGTCATATGATTGCAGTATGCCCAAAAGATAGTGGTCGATCAGTGAAGAAAAGTCCTAAAACCGTAAGAAACATCGCTAAATTTTGTGAGGAATTCAACTAGACAAAAAATACTTTCTCAAGTGTCAATATTATCAATTGAAAATAACCTGATCAAGGAGATGTCAGAATTCCCCGTTTTTATGAAGACATAATAACAGAGTTTTCGAAGAAAGATAGAAGAACTTAAATGCACTAAAGTTTATAAAAATTGCTTGTTCTCAAAATTTCACCGCACGCCCCTGGCACGTACATATTACCAAATTAGCAAATGTAATTAATGAATAAAAATACATATTTATTATGGAAATAATGAATTAATGGATTGCAGTCAAAAAATTTTTTATTTAAAATTCGGCCTCTACCGGTTTCGGCATCTCCTGAAGAAGGCATAGAATATGCCGAAACCGGTAGAGACCGAATTTTAAATAAAAATATTTTTTTACTGCAATCCAGTAATTCATTATTTCCATTTACCCATCCAGTCCATCATCCACATATTTATTATATTTAAAAAAATCGTGCATACCGTAAAATCTCTAGTAATAATTTAAGCAAAATGAGATAAATCCAAATATTTATTGCTAATTACTCGATATTAGTCAAATATTTTTTATTTAGATTTTTAGTAATTATTACAACATAATTAAAATCATAATATGTAATATTCATTAATTTAATGAATTAGACATTGGCGGTATAACATTTCATCATTTAGATGGATTTATCCAGTTTTGCATAAACACTTCCCATTTTTGCTATTTGAATATTGAACATAATTTTCAAATTTACCATCGATAGGAACCTCAACTAGTCATTTATTTATGAATAAAAAGAAAAGACTGGAATTCTAATTAGTATAGCATAAAAGGAGAAGATGAATCTGGTTAATTGTAGTAATTTAAATAGTTCACGCAAACGATTGCCACAGAAATTTGGATAAAGATTGTATGTCGAAGCTTACCTGGCAAATCCGCAAGCCACTTAATAAGTATCTATTAAGAAGGGCCCCCAACGCTAAATCTTTGAGCATTTGATCATTAATTATTCCTTGCCAACTTGTCACATTTCGTAATAACTTTAATCCACTGGCAAACTGTCGTTGGAAAAACGGCGATTTACTTTCTAACATTCTGTAATAAAATCATAGTTTTAAAAAAATACACCCTTAAGATCTTTATTATTCATACTTACTGTTTTGGAAAAATAGGTATAAAAACATCATGTTCTACAGCCGCTTTGAGTTTGTCCAAAATAGCATTAAACAAGGTATGCAGCGATTTGGAAGTAGGTGCAAGACTAGGATAGCGGCGTATGTACCGCCCCAACAATCCAACAAGTCGCAACGTTTGCGAACTGGACATGGGGTCCCAACATCGTTCCACCAACTGTACTAATTTTGGCACGATAATTTTTTCAATAACCGTTGGAACAAGTTGTAAATCAGGATCATTTACTAAAATATCTTCAGAATCGCCGGGACGGCCAGCATACAACATAAGCGTAGCATACCAAGTGCATTTATCTACATCCACATCGTCGTTTAGCGGCTGCCAAAATATAAGTGCAAGTCGCACTAATGGGCTGATAACTCGAGGTAAACACAAACTAGCATATGCTTCAGTGTATGCAGTTTGATCTGTGTTGCGCCATCGAGCAAAGTGATCAAGAATTGCTTCTATACTGGAAAAATCCTCTACTACATCTTCAAATACGGCATTCACTTCCAGCATGATTTGTTCCCTTTGTGCTTGAAATGTGATCATGTCTTGATCAGGTTCTTCATCATCACTAGACATGCCTTCTATGTGTTTTGGAAGACCAGGAGAAGCATTGTTTTGAGTTTCGCGTGCACGTCGTCGTCTAGCGCGCCGACCCTCGCGTTCTGCTGCTCTTCGAATTCGAGCTTCTTCCTCTGGACCACCACGGCGCATGCCTGGCCGTGCTGCTAACGCGACTTCTTCCGCTTGATCGCGAACGTCTTGGCGGCGTCTTTCTGCTAGCCGTTCAGCGCGGCGACCAAGTAATTCAAGAGCTCTTTGTTCCAGTGCAGCAATGACAGGAATCTGTGGAACATACAAGCCATTATTTAATATGTATACATAATATGAATGATACAAGCATAAATGAATTTTGTACAAATGTATTTACTTATTTACATAAAAATATATTTGAAATAAAAATATGAAATTTATGAAAATACTTGTATGATATTATATAGTGAGTTCCATCAACCACTTAAATAATTTAGTTTTTATTTTTAAAATTTTCAATAAAATAAATGTCTTACTCATAATACTAATCTCTTGAAAATAACATTTGAATGAAGAGAATGCAATTTTTTTAAAATGTAATAGTTTTTATTTTACAGTTTTTCAGTTTTAACGATATTTAAATCGATTGTATTATTACCAAATAAAAATTCGCTAAAAATTGTACCATTTTATGTTAAAAAGCATTCAAATTTAAATATAATAACCTGTTGTAGAGTAGATTGTAAAATCCATCTTTTTATAAAACATCGTTTTAAAATAATTATAGTCGCCGTCAAATATGGACTGATGCTCAACTTTTACCCTTCTCCGCACCCTGTCCCTTGCCCTGCGGTGGTATCGTTTCTTCATAACTTAGCATTTTCAACATGGCCACTGAGTTGGCAACAGTGTAGAAATCTCCAGTCCATACTTATTTGACCAGAACTATAGGCGAATTGTAAAACGAATATTTGGATATTTTCGCTACATACCTTTTTGTACAATATTTTTTTTAAATATTTACCGATAGAGTTTCCAAGGCAGAAGGTTTTATTTACAGATATTTAGTTGCTAAAATAACAAAGGCAGTAAAATCGTACAAAAAGCTCACGGGCGGTAAATGAATAAATAATTTGTACATCACCTTAGCAACAGCTTTAGAATACAAATCATAATTGCCTTTAGTAAAACAACTACTCGTAGTGTAGGGCGC
The DNA here is from genome assembly GCA_951394225.1 of Harpalus rufipes. NCBI lineage: Eukaryota > Metazoa > Arthropoda > Insecta > Coleoptera > Carabidae > Harpalus > Harpalus rufipes. Next base: position 8,265,957 of record OX596283.1, read on the forward strand.
GCCAATTTAAAATTGTAAACATTTTTGTTTCATAAAATGTATTTATTTAAATGTTTCTGATTATAAACATTGCAGCACTATAGCAAGTTCTGAAGAAAATATGGCAGTTCGCACTTTATGAAGATTTTATGAATTATTTCGGACAAATAAATGACTACATGGAACAATTTCTGATAGAAACAAATGATTCAAGTGGCCTTTCAGTCTCACTTGAGTCGTCGTATATAATATTATGTAAAACTACAGAAATAAGCTCTATTTTCTCATTCATTTTAACAAGTTTCATCCATTTTAACAAGTTAAACTTCTTCTACAACCTAAGATTTAAACGTCAAAATCATATACAGGTCTGACGCGTTTGTAAAATTCGATGGATCTGATATATCTGTGACGTCATCAAACAGATCCATCGGATAAATTCGACTGACTTTACAAAAACGAAAAACAAGTAACATGAATGTTAAGTCCATTTATATCCATTATAACAATAACTGTGACATTCAACCGGTGTCACTATCATTCATATGAATGATGGTGAATGAAAAAAAAAAAAAAAAAAAAAAATGACACGCGAAAGATGAAATTTTGACCGTATATAATAAAGTGAAGTTAACAGTGCTCTCGCGTATGAAATTAGCCGTGACTGGTTGAGAATGACGAGAAAATAGAGGCCCGGAAATCATCATGCTCGGAGATCACTTCTTTCTCTTTCACCATCATTCATATGACTGATAGTGTGACATCGGCTTTAAACCAAATTAGTCTGGAATCATTTTGCGCATGCAAGTGATGTGTCACGTTACTCCGCCTCTATGCCTGGTAGTTCAGTTGGGGGCCTTTTAAACAGTAAACGGAGGGGTTAAATTGCAAATGAAGAACCCAAAAAGAGTTGAATGGGCGCCACGTAATTTTTGACTGGAAAATTACGAAAACGAATAAAATTGTTACCTATGCACAAAATTATCGCCTGCAAAATTCGGACCGAGTTTAGTGTGTTCCATTCCGCATATCATTTTAGATTTTACCTAGTTATTTTACGAACGAATAGGCGTTTTATAAAAAGATGAATTTTACAATCAGCCGATATATAAATATACAAGTTTCTACAAAAACACATTTTATGAATTAACTCAGCTACTATTCAAATTATTACTTTAATGCTCATAGAAGTTTTTTTCATAGCCAAAAACTACGAATAAAATCAAACTGACACACCCAGAATTGGGAAAATATATATTTTATTCATATTTAAAAAATATTTTTTTCCGTTTTAAGAATAAATCCTAGAAGGATAACACAGAGAAGATTAAGCCCCCCGAAATGCAACAATTCAGCAAAACAAATAAAAGTAAATAAAACTAGCAAATATACTACATTAAATAAAATAAATCCCAATCTGAAACTATGAACCGCTTATAAGTAAAATGGCAAAAGTCTTGCTGAATGTTTAGCATATGTGCGTGACCCCTGTGAACAAAGGATTGACCCACCTTCTCGTCCAAACACTCTACCAAGTCAGTGACATACCCACGCAACTCTTGGTAAAAACGGAAGCGTTGTGCTGCTCGCGGAGCCCTAGCTTCAAGGCGTTGCAGCTCGGTCGCCGAGTCTCCTAAATCAGTTGTCACACGCGCTAAGTCTGCGCGATGCCTTTCTCTAGATTCGCGAATCGCCAACAACCTGCATCAACACAGCTAATATACAGTAAAGAAACCTAACAACAAGTACCTAATAATCAGAAATGTTTATATAAAGTTTGAAAGAAATCGGTTGAATATTACCTTTGCCGCAACTTGTCGGCAATAGCTTGTGGGGTACGCGGAGCACCTGGTTCAGAAGCTGGTGGGGCTATTGTACTTGCCGTATACTCTACTTTTACTGTCGTTGTTGTTATATATGGAAAGTTAGATTCTTGGCTTGCTGCCATTATCTACAATAAATTTATATTCATGAATGGTTGTCCAAATATATGAAAACCGAGACATTAACAAGTTCACTGCGTTTAGGGGTCATTTTGTCCCATAGTGCGGTAAAATTTAATGTCTATTTACAATTTTGTGGAAATTGTAATTTCTATAGGATTTGATAGTTAAAGGTAGTATTTTAAAGTTTATTAAAGAGATAACACATTGTTAAAGATCACATTGTTTGAGGCGTTTAGCTCTTTTAATTATAAACCACATATGCGATTAGAGACGATTAATCCAATCAATTCAAGTCTTAATAAGCTGTTTTCATCACTGAACTTATTTTATTGATAATTAAAATTCGCCTTTGTACGAGATGAGTAAACGTATGAAAAATATTTTAGTTTTAGCAAAACATATCTACGCGTTAACAGATCTAAAGTCTTTCGGTAACGATAAAGTAACATATGAACGTACATAACAGTTTATAATAACCTTCCGTTGAAGCCCCATAAGGGTTCCGAGAACAAAGACTAAATTTAGAATATGCCACATAAAAAAACGTGGTAAAAGTAAAATCAAATTTTATTGTCTCTCATATGTAGTCCTATCATAGACTGACCTTGAGAGGTTGACTTTATTGTTTACAACAGCAGCCCTACAGGAGTGCTGGTGAAGAAATTTAGAGCTAGTACCAAATTAGTTCGCCCTTCGCAATCCCACTTTTAAAAACTTTCGATTTACGAATTCAACTGTCGGGCATAAAGCCGTTTTAAAATGGTTGAAAAATGAAAAAAAAAATCATTCGTAAATAGTTTTTTAATTTATACGATGATTTGATACGTCCAATATTATCTTACACCACAATAAAAATTGTTATTTTTAAACTACTGTTTCTATTCTACCTAAACATGCAAAGAACTTATGTTTGGTTTTTGTTTGGGGTTCACAATGGCCAATAAAAATGTGGAATGGATTTGAGGTTCTGCGAAACGCAAGCGATATTTTAAGGGTTCCATGATCAAAAAAGTTTGGGAACCGCGGATATAACCCTCTGAATGAGGTCATGTAAAGTAATGAAAAATAATAGATCCGTATTTTTTATTTTTCTGCAAATCGATTTTTAATGAGGAAATTGCAATTAAAAATGGCATGGTTCAAAAAGCGGCTGTTTTTCCCCGTCTCGTCGCTACCAAGTGACGTCACATTTCATTATCAACGATCATTTTGATTTTCACAGTAGGTTCTAAACGTCAAAGTGACATTTAAAGCTAACCTGAAATTTACGAAAGTAAACATGTCGGTGAAACGTTATTTTATGCCATCGTGCCAAAATACTAACGAAAATATATTCAATTCAATGCCTCGCGTGCGTTTCTATAGCTAAACAAACTTTTAGCGTCTAATCTCAAATCTTTATAAAGAAACAGCTGATATGACGCGTGGATAATTTGAGGCCAAATGAAAATTATATTTATAAAAATGAAAAGAATGATGTTATATTAATATATTATAGCATATTTAGATAAATTTTCAATTTATAGTATATATCTTTCAGAAATTCTGTGGTAAGTCTCTATAAAATGAGTCTGAGCTTGCAGTTCTGAAACGTGACGTCACAACATGGTTGGTTTTTACTACTTCACCATCATTCATATGACATCGGTTTTAGAAGCCAATCGTATGTAATCGCATTACAAAAAAAATCGTAAAAGAAAGAGTTCCGCAGTGAACGTGTTAACCAATGCACATCATATATTCCAACATTAAATTAAAGAAAATGGCCATTATTTTTATAAAATGATTTAATTTTTCGCCTTTTGTTTAAGAAATTATAATAATGCACATTATCCCGACCTACCTGAGCACCAGTTACACCTTTACGAATTTGTTGATTTTCCCATTCTTCCATTTCCTTATCTGTATCTGGTTCTGATCCTAAAATATAAACAATGGATACAATTTATTTAAACTAAAGGCTATCCACAAAATCAGTTTCCATTTGTAAAAATTTATTAAAAATGTAAATATGTAATGAAGAAAGATTTTTGTGAAAAATTCAAGTCCTGATGAAGTCCATAACTTTTTAATAAAAACTATTCTTTGTTATTTAATATTTGAATCGTCTCTAAATATTACAAAAGTAACTATGTATAAAAAGTTTATAATATAAATATAAATTATACTCACAAACTACAATTTTATAAAAAATATTTGCCTAAATCCAATCATTATCTATATATATTTTAAGGGCATTTTTAGAAGTGGAGACGAACTTTGTGGACAGCCTACAAAATTTATAATACAAACCTTCATCTTGAGCTGCAAAAAATTGCTCTCTTCGCTTATCACGATCTCGAGCAGTGAGATTGACGGTCATATCTATGCGTTCCTCGTCACTATCATCTTGATCTTCTCGTATCAATCGACCCCGATCCTTTTCAGATGCAGTACCAGTTTGATTCTCTTCCAGAGGTACAAAATCACCCAACTCCCGTGCCCGTTGCCGCCGTTTACGTGCCGCGTGGATCATGGCGGCATCGGGAATCTTACCACTTTCCAGAACGATCTTCACTGACTCTGGCTGTGAAAATTTGTGCATGGAGGGCTCCTCCTCTTCTTCTTCTGAAGACATGTCATCACGGCCAGCACATAATGCAGCTCGCCCATTTAGAATTTGCGGCGTTTCCGAATTCTTTACTACCATCTGAAGATTGAAACCAAGCAGTATAAAGAATGATCGTGACATTTTATAAAACTACGCGAAACACAGAACGAGAAGAAGAGAATTGACACAGACCACCAGATCTCCAGTCACAATTTCTGTACGCTTTTCATCAGTTTTTGGTTTTACTTCTTCAATTTCTATTTTATCCTCCTTCTTCTTTTTGCGTTCTTTGTCAAGTAAACGCATTATTTTTTTGCTATGTGATGACTTTTTTACTTGAAATACTTCGCCCTCATCTGAAATATGAACGTTAAGTAGTTACAGTAAAACGAAATTAATGGGGTATGTGACTAAATTTTGATTTTTTACATAAAGACAAAAAAATAAAATACCCGTATTCTTTGAAATCGATTAATAATTTGTAGTTTACGGGAAATAATTTATTAGTTTTGGAAAATGGGTGACGTCAGTGTATCAACAACAATATACAGTGCTCGTCTCGAGTGATGGCGAGAGGAAGATATGCGCAGAAGAAGAAAATTGGGGTAATTAGATCATATTTAAGTTTAATATCTTGCACGCCACTGAATTTTTTCGCACCAATCTTGTTTAAGTAAGGCGTGGCCTGGTATGCGCGGCAGCTCACCATCACCGTGGCCAGCACTTTACTCAGAAAAATTTACTCTCTTAGGTCCAGCTAAACTATGCAATTGTTATTTATAATAAATTTGCATGTCGCTTACTGTTTGCTTTATAACATTGGATGCCAACGGGCGATTATTTACGCCGCTCTCTTGAAAACAAGACATGCAGTGATGGTTTGTCTACCTGCAGTGTATAGCAAAATAACCTTATTTTTCCTTTAACATAAAAGCTATTTTTGTTTGAAGTAATATCTTATGGGAATGAAAACTGTAATTCCAAACATTATTTCATACAAATGTTAAAGGTAGAGGAACATGTCTTCATTTCAACAGAACGGTGCAAATAATTGCCCGTTGGCATTCAAAGTTATAAAACAGTGAGCGATATGTCGATTTATCATAATTACGATATAGTTTTATTGCTGAATCCAACAAGTCAATTTTTTTCCGATAGACATTGTCATAACGGTACATGTAAATCTCCAACATGTTCGCATCACAATATTCCCTCTCCAAAACAGTCAATTGCAAATAATTTTATTATGAAAATAATGTTAAATTTTTCTTATTAGAATAAGAATTATAGTGGTTAGTTTATATATTTAATGACCCATATATTGAAATTCCATTATGGTCACATACCCCATTACTTTACCTTCATCTCCAAAGCTTAATAATGTTTGTTTCGTCTGAGGAGGGCGATCTTTTGGAATCTTTTTTTTACTTTTCTGAATTATTTGTACTTCCATTCTTTCATCATCCATTTCCATGCTGAATTCGCCGTTTTCATCATCTTCATTACTTCCGAATACACGACGTTGTATATGTTTTTTTGGTTTTTTAAACAATGACATTGTGAAATGTCTATAAAATTATCTCCAACAATAAAATTAACCAAGAAATAACATCATAAAACCACTAATTACAGCACTATTGAATAAAATACTCTTCTTAAATCGCAGTTAACTGTGAACCACTGTGAAATTGTACCGTTATGTTTTTGGTTACCAGATGAACCAACAAAAAATATTAAAAAGAACTCAAAAGTATTTTCATTGTAAAGAAAGAGAAATAATTACATTTATTCCATATTTTTGAAAAGTATATAAATATTATAAAAAATGTTCATGTCAAAATAATTTTTAGATTTTAAAATCTAAAGAAATTTACAAATTTAATCTAGTCAGCCATGAAAAATTTACTAGGACGTTATTTTGTTTTCTTCATTTGTTCATAAGTACATAATAATATAACAAATATTTATCTTCATTATTGGAAAAGATTTCAATGTCTAATTTAAATAGTACCGTTACCTATATCTTAAATAAATATTTCATTACAGTAAATAAATGTGTGTAAGTTCAAACAAAGAAACGCAATATTTGTTTTCTAAAATTACCCAGAAGTCCTTGTTTCTTTGCTGTCACCTGCATGACTGAAAATGGCAGGAGTTCAAGACAAACCTTCGAAATTAATTTCTAAACAATTACGAGCTAAAGCGAATGAATTCCTGACATCCAGAAAAAATTCCAATATAATTGTGGATATTTTAAACCATTTTGAGGTAAGAACTTTATTATTCTTCCGAATATTATTAAACATGTTTTATTTGAGGTTAATTTTTGTTCTTACGTTGTATTAAAGAATTTACTGCTTATTTTAACTGTCTGGTTTAGTAAAGCATAAGAAAATATTTAAGTTTGTACTGAATTATTTTATACATTTGCAAATGTTTCAACACTTGAATTAATTGTTAATATTTAGAATTGCGTAGTATTACTCACTTCCCATTTTATTTAAGTCTGGAGGTAATCAGTCATCATGTATCTTGACGTTAGAGTTAATATTTGTCGAACTTTTGAAACGACGAGAGATGTATCAAGAAGTTATTCCATTAAAACCAATAGGTAATACTATTTATAAATATAAGCGTGAACATTTTTACACGATATGTCACTTTAGGTAACAATCCAGATACACAATACAAGACTTGGCTGAGAGAAATATATGAAGAAACCTATTTAAAAATTTTACAATGCATGGATAATGGAAAACCAAATACACAAATGCAAGCTTTTACCACGGCTATGAAGTTAATTGCGTGGGAAGGAAAATATCCTCTAGAACCTAAAAATAGTGAATATTATTTTCCAGTTCATAGATTGAAGGTAATAATTATGCAACAAGTATAGTCTTATTTCACGAATAGGAAATTTGAATTTACGAACCAATGAATGGTTCATTTTCTTCAAATAATATAATAAATTTTTAATCCGAATTGTCTAAAATGAAAATATTTGACCTTACGAAAAAACGCTACCAACATAACTGATAAAGACCAAATCTTATTTTTGACAAGTCGCATTTTAAAAATAAAATTATCTGAATAGGAAAAATAGTATAAAAAATATGTTATCGCACTCGTCCTTCGAGAAACTTGGACTCGTGCGTTACCAGATTGCCTTATGAAACTTGTTTTTTAATATACTATTCTACAATCGTCCACGAAATTGAGAAAAATTACGAAATGTATTTTAAGTTTTTGTTATATCCTCTATTGACGGCTATGCATTGTATTTTTAAGCGGTCATGACAACAAAACAAAAATATTGTTTTAATTATTTCCTGCACATTTTGAGTGTGAGAACATTTCATTTCCCACACGATTATAGAAAAAATGTTATGCAACCCTTGATCGGCAAGTACAACAGGACTCGAAAATTAAAAATGAACTCGACCCTATGGGTTTTGTTTTTCTCACGCTTACCATTTATGTGTCATTAATATAAGGCCTGAGTACACACGTGACTCTAGCGACCTTGAAGTGCTTGGAATCAGCTGATTTGTGTGCGCTTGTAACTTTGACATTTTGATTTGAAACTAGCTATTTAAAGGTGCATACGGGTGCTGCACTTATCTCCCCTATTGTTGTTCCTTCTAAATGGGGTAGACTACTCTTATCTACCCAGTTACCTCGTCCTTGCCCCCGCAAAGCACGAAGAAAATTTTCAAGTGAACTGATAACGCTTGCATATGACATTTTGTTAGATTAGCGGTTTTTTATTTTTTTAATTACTAATCCCCGTAAACGTAAAACTCTAAGTAAAATAAAAATAACTTGTCAAATTCGCTGACAGACGAGAAGCGTCTTTTGTTCCTTTTATTTTGTCCAGGAAGAGTTGCGGATCAGTTCAGTTCAGTGCATGTAAAAGGAAACCACCTTATGTATTAAGGTCAGTAAGTGCTTCCTACCGGTTGAGGATGATTTTGGAGTTCGAGACGAAATCGAGATCTCCGATATATCCGATACCGGTAGAAGAGAATTTACTGACTCCAGTGCTTATTACGTTTTTTTCTCAAAATTAAAAAAAAAAAAACATTTGAAAATTATTTTCACATAATAAACTTTGGTTGTCAAAGTAAGCTTTGATCGTTGTTTTTATTTACTTATCGCCTCTGTCTCCTATTATAGAAAACAGACGAATACGATTTTACTTTTACGAATATTGGTAGCAGGCACTTTAGAGTTCTATATTTGCTTTTTGTTCCGGGAATTTTCGGGTTTTATACTATTAACATAGATAATATTAAGACAGTTGTATATGCTAAATATATAAATTGTCCTCGAAATTGTCTTTGAATTGAATTGGGACGTTAGTTTAATACTTTCGCCTCAAGACGTACGCTTACAGGCGAATATATTCAGGCACGCATGCTACCAAATTTTCGCTTTCTGGCGAAAAGCGAAAACAAATGCATCATTTGATAGAATTCGAAAGTGCGTGTTGTGACTACAGGTCAATAATTTATAAATAAAGTTTACTGCCTTGGAAACCCTATCGATAAACAATTAAAAAACCCTATCATCCAAAATAGTTATTTGTGTATCAAGGTTATAAGAGTGATCTTTTTTGAACGAATCTGAAGTTTCCAGCCGAGGCTAGAAAATCAGATGAGGCTAAAAAAGAACTTTTAAGCCGAAGTGCATACAAAATTTTTTAGGCGACTATGACTATCCCAGTTATACATTTTTATTTAAAAATATATTTCATATCTGATTGATTCATGTGTTTTGTAGAGTGTCACGCTGTTATCTTGACAATTCACAAAATAATTTGCTTACGTCAAAATGTTTTACAACCTAAAAATGAAAATAAATACAATAATTAATTTGTTGAGTAAAGAAATGAGCGATAGGGACTAGCGTCTACGATTTTTCCATTACTCCCGCTTAAAATTTATGAAGCTGCATGTAATATAACACTAAATTTATTTGCTATTTAAACAAACGTTTGGCAATGGGGTCATTTCACATTTTCTAATTTATTTTTTTTCTTGAAAGAATAGGTGAAATTAAATGTGTAGGTGTATGTTTTACACCTACAAGTCTTTAGAATCATAGATATGATTTTTTTAAAGTTGTCTTTAATTTCAAATATTTGGACGCTGACCACGGCTTAGCGGATGCGGCAGTAGAGCTCTATCGGTTTTGTTTGGAACTATGATTGTTTGGATTGCCAGTTTGATTTTGTGTTGTGACAGCAACATATTGTTAATTTAAAACATATTTCATATAATTTTTGATATTTATTTTAATAAATGTTTTATTTAAATACCTTTAATCTTAACTCTGCTGCCACATGTCATCATTTTAGGTTAGTTTGTTTTCAACGGCAAACGGAAACGACGTGGATCGTAAATGTGTGTGTATGTGTGAGAGGAATATCTTTGTGTAACAAACCGTGATGTCACTAATTTTACAGCCGCGAAAGTTTATTAGCAAATTTATGAATGAAAAGTCGCATATTTTATATTACTATATTTATTAAATGAGACGGATTTCACGATTTTATAAAAAACGATTTTTTTTTTTAAATTCAGTTCGTAAAGTAAATGTGGGCGTAAAGTAAAAGCAGCCGTTACGGTTACCAAAGGATACGTAAAGCAACTATTTATGTAACAGCTGCCTAAAAAATATACAATTTTTAGATTAAAAATATTTTTCCAAAATTAAAGTCAGTCAAATCATTGTTCTTATCAAAGTGACAAAATTCCAAGTACTTCATGGGTGCTCGAGTCACGTGTCTGCTCGCGGCCTATATTACTAGGAACCGCTCTGAAAAAAAACACCTTTTATAATTTGATTTTCTATAATTCAACATTAGTATTCCAAAAAGGTGAAGGTTATTTGGATAAGATGACTAATGCAAGACTGAAAAAGTTATACTTAACGGACTTATTTCGTATTTTTAATAAAGGCGACTTCATTCCCCAGAACGAAATAAAAGATGTTTTTTATAATAGTATTTTTTTATTAAAAAAAACACTTAATCTATTATTGTATTTCAGCTTGTTATAATGAAGTTATTATCGAATGAAAAAAATAACTCTCAGTTACTTCAAAAATATCAGGAATATTCTGCTTATCCGGATGTTCTGTATCATACATGGAAAATTTTACCCCCATTAACCCCAAAGACGCACCCAGATGAAACTTATATAATGAACTTTTTACTACTACTAGATAAATTAGGATTACCACCAACAGATACTAAAACTGTAGATTTTAATCCAGATATTTTGCTATGCTACACAGAAGACAACAATGCTTTTAAATTTGAATTAGTATCAGCTCGACGAAGTTTAAACAAAGTCTGGAGCTGCGTAATGCATTGGGAACATAGTCCCGCTACACACAAACAGCTTCTTATCGTACTATTAGAAAGAATTCTTCCTCATCTAGACAAACCATTATTACTTACTGACTTCTTGATGGATTCTCTGGATATGGGAGGTCCAGTTAGTCTTCTCGCCTTACAAGGAGTTTTCACAATGATACAAGTTCATAATCTAGATTATCCGAATATATTTACTAAGTTATATTCTATGTTTGAACCAGAAATATTTCATACTAAGTTCAAAGCTCGATTATTTTACTTATCAGACTTATTTTTAAGTTCTACGCACTTACCAGAAACATTAGTGGCTGCTTTTGCAAAACGTTTGGCTCGACTCGCTCTTGTCGCGCCGCAAGAAGATATCATTATCATTTGTATGTTCATAGGAAATCTTATTTTGAGACATCCAGGTTTGAAATGTCTAATTAATCATCCGACGGGGGGAACAGCATCTTCTGATCCTTATATTATGGAAGAAAGGGATCCTATGAAATCTAATGCCATGCTTAGTTCTTTATGGGAAATTCAAACATTACAAAATCATGTTGTTCCTAATATTGCAACAGCTGCAAGATTCATAAATGATCCGTTGCCTAGTGTAGAGTGGGATCTTAGTAAAGTGTTGGATTCCACTAGTAACGATGTAAATATTTTCAAATTGTGATTTGTACTAATTCTATATAATATTTTATTTTGCAGATTTTTGATAGAGAAATAAAGAAACGAAGCAGAGAAATTGCGTTAACATTTAATCGACCGTTAGGAATGACACTACCAAAAAACGACAAAGTTTCACAATACTGGAAGCTATTCTAAACTGATGTGATCTTTAATTTATAAGAAGCAATTCAAATAGCAAATATTCAAATACGTAACAACATTTATTATATTATAATAAATAGAATATGCTTTTGTATTTGCCATTTTGTTTATCACATGTTAAATGTTTGTATTTGTGTTGATTTTTAATAAAATGGTTAATTTTTTTATTAATTATTTTTATTAGATTTCAGATAACATCAAAATTATTTCATCCTTTTCTGTTTCACCAAATGATTTCGCAGCGCAATTTGTTTATCTTTAAAACTTCTCTTAACTTTTCCTCTAGCTTTGTGCTTCAACATAAGGAAGTTTTTGGTCTTCCTTTTTTCTCTGTTGGTCTTTGAGCAATGAATATTCATTCTTCCATCTTTATATCCAAATTTTTCCCTGTCTACTTGTCCGCGCTTTACAGTTTCAAGTCGTGTTTGTTTGTCGTGCTTTCGCTTTTTGTAGATATTTTCAATGTCCCCAAGACGCACAAGTTCGGACTGATTGGTTTTAATATCATCTTCCGGTTTTCGCTTAACGCCTTTTCGTGCTGCAGTTACTTCCTTTTTAGCATTAGCTATTTCCATTCGCTTGAAATCTTCATCTGTTAAAATTCTTTCTAAAACAACTTGTTTTGCGAGCTCTACTTTCTTTGCTCGTTCTTCATTTGAAACAGATTTACTAGTTCTTTTTGCTTTTAGAATTTTGCGGTCAGATTTAATTTCATTATCATTTTCTTCTGAATTTTCATTGTTAAATTCTTCTTCATCTTCTAATTCTTCTGTTTCATCAGCAGAAACATGATCTTCGTCTGAAGAATGCGGTAAATCCACCCATTCTTCGTCATCAGATTCTGATTCAGAATTTATTTCTACATCAGAATTATGTTCTTTGAGTAGAACTTCTGCTCCAGCAATATAGTCTTGTACTTTTACTTCACCGTACTTTTTCGAAGAAATTTCAACAGAGGCTTCTGTAGGACGACCGCGGTCTTTTTTGTGTAGTAATTCTGGTCTTGTTCTTCTAAACAATTGTATTAAAGATCTAGCAGCCATCATTACTGATCTGTCCCTGTAGTTTTTATAATCCACTAAATCGCGTAGCAAGTCTTCGTTCATTACTAGTGGACAGCGAGAACAAATTTCTCTCACAGCATTCAATCTATAAATAAAATGTCGTATTTTAAAATGTAAATCCTTAACAAAAAGCAAATTATATTTACCCGATTGCCATCACATCTGAAGAATTCCTTTCCGTAACAAAATTATTTACAAGAGCTTTTATTACTGGTTCTAAAACGTCTGGTGGAACTAATTCATGACTAGCTTGAGCTGCAAACTGCAAAATTCTGGTAACTTCTCTTTGATGGGGTTGCATAAAACGTTGAATATAAGGATAATAATTAAACAAAAATAAATCGTGCAGTCCAATGAGACGAGATATTACATCAAGTGTCATTAATTTTACTTCAAATCTTTTTGTTGTACCATCAAGCTGTTTTAAAAGCTTTTCAGCCATTCCTTGAGGATCGTGAAGTAAATGAATAGCTGAGAAATTAAAAACTGGTCCATTTGATTTCTTTTTTTGACTCTTTACCTGTAAATTTTTATAATATACCAAACATAATCTGTAATAAGCAAACAATATATTTACCACTGCTTTCTTGACTTTTTCTAATTGTTTCCCCCTTTTCTTCGTTTTCTTGTTAACTTTATTGGCCATCATAGCTTCTTTCAAATTTGGTTCATCATCAGAATCGCTATCGTCTGATTGTTTCTCTTCTGGATCAGTGCCCAGGAAAAATTTCAAACAAGCAACCATAACTTTAGTATGTTTAGAAAAACATCCTGTTGCAATAACATTTACAGTTTTTTCGTCGTTCCAGACGTTTTTCTTATACAATTCAATCATAATATCTACAGACATTTTTGCTGCTCTTTGATTTGTATCTTTGAGCATAGAAAACATAAAGTTTTGTAATGTCTAAAATGTTTTTCTTTTATTATTATGCAATGAAAAATAATATACGTTTTCTATAGCAGATTTTAAAATGTGCTATTGTCTACACTTTAACCACAATGGTAGATTAAATTATATACATTATAAACTTTGACTGTTTGTCCCAATAACAATTTCATTTGTGCAATAAACATTACCAAAAAGATATATTCTTGGAACAGAACCAGAACTTTATTAAATTTTAAAATTCGCCATAGAAAAAAAAATTATACACAATAAAATTTAATTTAATAATTCTTTCGCGATTTCTTCGCTCGTGAATGGGCCCATAAACCAATTTTTATATTTTTTTAATGAAACTGTACAAAGATATGCCCATTAATGAAAACCCGATAAGAAAATTATATTAAGCAAGATACGGTTTCTTAAAGTTTTGCGATGAGTTTGTGACATAACCGGTGGCATAATTTCTCCATCATCTTTAATTACCAATGGGAATGGATAGTCTGTGGAATTATAAGCGGGATTCTCAGCTATCATATTTCTGACCAATAGAATCAAATCGACACCCTTGATGGTCATAAAATGTTTAATTCGTTATAAACTTTTATTGAAGGATGTATTTTAAAATTATTTAGCTTTACTGTTTATTAATCAATTATGGTTTATGGGCCCATTAACACTTTCCGCTCGTCGGTAAAATAGAATTTTATTGTCTTGTATTAAAAAATAACCATTACTTACCGTGTTAAGTTTTGCGTTCTTGTGTTTGGCGTTTAAATTTTTTATATCAGTAATAATATGAGTTTCCAAGAATGTTCTTAAATTTTTATCTTGACATCTAAGAAGTTGAAAGAAAAGTTCTAGTAAATCCGTAGGTGCTAATAAATTTTTATTTCGAAGCAAAATTAACGCCCGGCAAAATGTCATTCGCATATTGTTTTCAAGAACAGTATTGTGAGTTTGCAATAAATTTATTAACTGTTGTGGAAATGGAGCTAGCTCTTTTGGATAGCATTGTGCTACCTGAAAATAATTAAATATACAGTTTTATCATAAAAAACTTTATTATTAAAAATACATTACATATTACTTAGAAATATAACATGAATCTTAATCATTAAAAAGCAAATTAAATAAAATCATATAAATATTTTCTTATATTGAATCCAACCATTTTAGCAACAGTTTGAATAAACTCAAAACTAACATTACATTTATATTTTTGATTTTCAAGGCTGGTATTGTCACCAATCGCAGAGAGTAATTGTAACTGCACTAAACTAGATACTTGGACTAATAAATTACTATTAAGTCCAACTTTATCATCGAGTATAGCGTAAAAAATAGCAAGCAACCGATCAAAAGCAAATGATTTAGGGCCAAGTTGAGTATTCAACTGTTCTGAAATTTTATTTTTAGCATCCATTTGTTTTTTAGTGTTCCTCTTTTTTCCATGATATTTCATAAAAAGTCTTTTATCTTCTTTCGCAGGATTATAACTAGCTAAATAAGCAGCTATTAGCAAAAATTTAGCGTAAAATGGAAGTTCAAGATTTTGAGCTAACTTTTTACTAGTTTGGAATGTAGAAATGTCTTCCTGATTATTAAGGCACATATTAGGTTCCTTCATTTCAATAGATTCAAAACCTAACGCATTCATTCTTAAATACACAGCATTTAACTCTGCTTTAAGATGAGGTACAATATTTTTCCATAAAGTAATAGAATCAGATTCGTTCACTTTTCCATTTATTATTGGTTCACAATATTTACTGAAGTTTTTCCTACTTAAATATCTTAATTCTGATACGTCACGACATATCCAATAATAAACTGAGAGAAAAGCATTCAAATAATCTTTACACAATTTTTCTTCATTTATACTTTTCACATTAACAGTAGATAAGAAGTTATTTTTAGTAAAATCTTCCATAAGGATTTGAACAAGTTCATCTAATAAATACTGAGGAAAATGTATTTCTATTGGCGGTGCTACTCCACCTTTAGGGATTAATTTTGAAAATTCAAGTTCCGAAATGAAAATAAACGAAACTTCTAAATTACATAATTCGCGAAATTTAATAAATGATGGTAACAAATTCATATCCATATCTCTTAACCGCTCTGCTTTATCCAAAACAACAACAAATCGATCAAAATAAGAATTTGCATTTAAATTATTTAAATTATCGATAAAATCCATCAAATTGTCACACTTTTTATATGACTGTCCGTTAACAGGATCAACAGAAAAATTAGCTAAATGATTCAAAATCTTTTCAAATAATATTTTCGTGCTATAACACTCTACTAAATTTATATTAACGTGTGTAATGTTAAGATAATCTAATACCGATGTAGTTACAGATGATTTGCCAGTACTAGTGCAGCCATAAACATAAACAGAATCAACAAAAGTATTGTCTTGATAGAGATTGTACAGCTCTATAATTTGAGATTTACGACAAGGAAATTTTGAACATATAGGATTAACAGAATCTTCGATGTCTTCTGCTAGTTGATTGGTTATCAAAGATTTTAACTGTTTGTCTGATAAACAGTTAAATGCTTCGAAATATTGATCGTACATGTCCATTTTTATGAACTTTGTGAATTCGATAAATTAAACCTAAAACATTTTTATTCTATAAGAATACAATCACTACCAAGCCAATAGCACTTGTTATCGTATGTTTAAATATTAAATTTCATCATGAAAAAATAATCAAGAAACGGTAAAATCTGATTTTCGTGAATTTATCTTAGAAAAAAGTTTTCAACTCGTGAAACAATCTTTTGATTACTAGTGTATTGTAATCATAGACGTAACATAACCTACATGTTTTTAAAGCCGTTTATTTATTAATTGAAATTTTAAAGAAACTTCTATAACTATGTTAAGTAACCAGTTCGGTACTTATTTTGTCCAAAAAACTACTTATTTCTATAAAATCAACGTTTCGGTATACACTTATACTTTAATCCGGGTAAGTAAAATGTTATAGATTCATAAACATAAATTCATGTACAAATAAATATATCCGGCTTTACAAACATCCTACAAAAAAAAAAAAAACGCAAAAAAACATACACATCTGTTCGCTCTCACTCTGTTGTCGATTTTGAAAGCAAAAAAAATTATATGTATTTTTTGCAAATTTTTGTACGGTGCTTGTAAGTGAATATTTAAATAATTATGTTTACGTGGCGTATGTTGCTATGTAAGGCGGTATCGCGTGAGGAATAATTTGGTGTACGAAGAATGTATAGTTAGGAAGAATGTTGTTAAGAGAGTTGGAGATTGCATGGCCGTCCAGTGTGTAAATGGATGGATGTGGTTGGTAGTGTGCTAAAAGAGAAAAAGTTCCGAGTGTATGAATATGGCCTAGGCGAAAGAAGTGTGTGTACTTAGACAGAAATGTGTGACGAAGGATGATTGTTTTGTAACTATTATTGTGGCCAGATGCGGTATTTCGCTACCGAAAATCAGTCACTTTAACACGTTCGCTGCCGTCTCTGTCTTACAGATGGAGAATAAGCGTGCCCTCTACGTCGTCTAGAGACGTAGACAGATCTAATGTAGACCGAAATATACAGACCTAAACGGGGTATAATATATAATAGTAAGATTAAGTCGCACACGCCGAGAAGAAAATAAGCTAAAATTCCTTTCTGCAGTGAACGTGTTAATATGTAAGGAATGAGAAATATTTGTTGTATGAAGATAGGGTAAGAAAGAATTTCTTAGGAGAGTGGCGTGAGTCAGCTGAGCTCGTATGTTATATAAATGCGACAATGAATGTGGACGAAGCGAAAGTAGTGTGTGGACAGAAATTTGTGGCGAAGGATGGTTGTTAAGTAACTATTATTATGGTCTGGATGCGATATTTCGCTACCGAAAATCGATCATTTTAATATGTTAAGTGTGAAGAATATTTGTTGTATGATGTACGGTTAGTAAGAATGTTGTTAAAAGAGTGGAGTGAGTCAGCTGAGTTCTTATTGTTGTAATTATTGTTTTCGGGTTTGGGCTAACCCACTAATGGCCATTTGCACCGCTAGTTAAAATCTTAACTACAGGTTAACAAAAAAAGTGCGTATCGAAATTTTGACAGTAATATTCAATAACTCATTTGACATTTCGTTTCGATACGATTTTGTCAATTTAACCAATAGTTAAAATTTAACTATAAGCGGTGCAACTGGTCATAAGTGGGATATGCATGATTTTTATATATAGAAAAATGTTATATACAAAAAATGATAAAGAATTGTATAACAATTATTTCGAATAAAATAGTATTAAAAATTGGCAATAATGTAATAAAAATGGCTTTACTACTAGGCAACAGACATTTCAATACTTATGTATTGCATAGCTTGTAACATTCTTTTATTTTTAATACCATTTTTCTCTGAATGATTGTTATACAATCTTATACAATATTTATATCATTGAAATCAGAAAAAAATCTATTTAATGAACTAAAAAATTATATAGCATATCATTAAGTACCATTTAACAAAATATAATTTTGTTCTGCCATTTAAGAACCACTGGTTGAATTTTCGGTTTGTTATTATTGATAAATAATCCCCTAATTCTTAATAACTTTTGCATATAACATATTTCCAAGTTGGAAGAGAAGAAGAGCATTTTCTGTATGTATATTTCTCTAAAGTAATTAGTTGTCCCAAACAAGCGCTGGAGGTTTTAAAGGAAACACTCTGTATATGTATTTATAAGTACATGAATTTGCCAGATCTTACCCTGATGACGGTAAAAGTGTATACCAAAACATCGGTATTGTAAGAATAATATATGACTGAGATTTCGAGTTAATTCCTAATCTGTACCAAAGACAAGAAATTTATCAATATTTACCTTATTATTACTCCAAGAGAAGTACTTTTCGGTTTGAATTCACAAATATCTACACTTTAAAATAAATATGTTTCACCATATTAGATGTAAGAAATATAATTGAGTTATAAATTTATTACTGAATAGCTTATTATTGCTTTCATGACGGAATTTGAAATATAAACACACAATTTCTACAAAATAATAAGTTTATTTTCTTACCTGAGCAAGGAACATTACCAATTCATCGAGAGATTTATTAGCTTGGCTAGGGTTCAAGAGAAATATTTCAACAGTGTTTTGATAATGCCGATATTGTTGTTCAAATTCCTCTTTGTATGATGCTGGATCCCGTTTAATTAAATTTTGCAACTGCGGTAAATTATCGGGCAGTTTATTATTATGACGTACCATTCTGTAATTTACATTGAAAATATAAAATTACAATTAAAAGAACAGTAAAACTTACTTACGTAATTATATATTAACCATATAGGCAAATAAACATTATTTTACTGGCACAAACATACAAAATATTTGTTACGCATACCACGTGCAACGAACTTTCAGATACAAGTACAAGAGAAAGAAAGGTTAGGTAATTTATAACGAAAATGGCGGGAGTATAAATTTATTAAAAATGTTTAATCTATAATTAAATAAATTGATTGAAGATTACAGCATATATATAGGTTGTTCCTGCAAGGATAATCATAAAACAAAAAACTAGATTTTCATATAAATTGTATACAATGCCCTTGTTTAGAACAATCTGTATACATTAGCAGATTGATGTCAAAAAGAAAATAACAAATCCTGATCAATAATATACATAATATGCTAGAAAAATTATCACATTAGTCATATATTTTTATGCTAAAATATAAACATATATTGAAAACCAGTAATTATTATGCATTTTCGTCATTAAGATATGATGTTGCAATACGTTCAAGATCATCTAAACTTAAACTTCCTACTTTTTGCTCGAAATCCTGAAAGA
Source organism: Harpalus rufipes (assembly GCA_951394225.1). NCBI lineage: Eukaryota > Metazoa > Arthropoda > Insecta > Coleoptera > Carabidae > Harpalus > Harpalus rufipes. The sequence goes on from OX596283.1 coordinate 8,285,493, forward strand.
AATACCATAATAACAAATTAAAAACAATTTCCTATTAACAATTAGCAACAGAGATTTTTATTACAGAAAACAATGCGATTCATATAAATTTAGCAACAATCATTATTGATAAATTCTCTGCTTATGATCTCTGAGTTACAAAATAATTTTAAAGTATTCATGGCTTACCTTCATAAATTCATCACATATTTTCTTCGATTGTGCTTCTGTATAATATTTTTGTAGAAAACGAGTCATTACAACATTTAATGCTTCTGGTTTTTTTACTACAAGATTTAATTTAGTACCATCCTTTATTGTTGGATAAAAACTAATAGGTTTTTCGTCAACCAACGTCTTTCCCACTAATAATAGTGTTTGTTGGGATATAGGAATTTTTAAATCATTTTGTATGTGTTTTTTTAAATCTAGCACTGTTGAACTTTCTGGAATATCCACAACACAACCATCTCCTTGTACTATTTTAATAAGAAGCTTCATTTTGTTGAAATTTGCTACTAACGTCCACAAATGTCAAACAAATAAGGTTAGACTAGAAAACGCAACAATCATGTAGTGATTTTATTTTTACACTGTTCATTAGGGACTTTTAAACGCGCATATTTCAAATGTTTTTCTTTAATCAATTATTGTATAATTGTTTATTGAATGACTATTGTATGTAATTCGTATAAAAATAAGAAAAATATAAATAATGGATAAACGACAAAGCTCTACCAAAAATACTCCTCAGCAATCGTTACTAGGAATAGAGTCAGAATCATTTATACCTCGCAAACCAAGTGTAATTTTACCGCAATTACAAGCCGCCGAAAAACGGTATTTTGAGTTAATTGCTACTGGAAATGTGAATGTTGTTAAAGAATTTTTACAAGAAAATCCTGGATTTAATATTAATTGTGTCAATTTTCAAGTAAGCCGATAAATAACAACATGCGACTGCTTCCGTTGCCGGCAACGGCAAAATGTATCGTTGCCGGTAGGGCGTCTTCACACACCGGCAAAACCGGTGCTATTCAATGACGCTTTTCACACATACCGGCATTTACGGTACCGTTGCTTTTTAAACTAGCATGTTTTTAGCCTTGATGAAAGAAATATGAGTACTACTCTCAACAGATATTGTTTCCTTGTGCTATTGTATCTCAAAAGAAGTCACCAGTTTATTTTATACGAGTTCAAATAAAATAACAGTATTAATTAACACTTCACTCATTTTTGGTAAACAAATAATAATATAATAGAAAAATAAAAGAAGACATCCTTGAGCCCTATGAGAACAACGAGAATACTGAAGTAAAATCAAAAAATAGTTCTGCGGCATCCGATTTGTTGAGTTCAACACCGACTGCATTTTCCGGACCCGTCTATGTGTAAAAATGCTCATTTCAATACATTGCACCGGCTCCGGTTTTCCCGGTGTGTGTAAAAACGGCGTAACAATATATCTATAATATTGTTGTCATTTTAGGGCGTTTCTGCCTTGCATTTAGCTATACAAATTAGATCCGAACCAATGGTAGAATTTCTTTTATCACAAAAATCTATAGATGTAGGTGACTGTGCCTTGCACGCTGTTAGAGAAAATTTACCGCAAATTTTGGAAATGATTTTAAATTATATTCAAGACACTGCAACAGGTTTAGAATATACTGGATATACTCAAAGTTCTGATTTTCCGGATCATATTACACCGCTTGTTTTGGCTGCACAATGTGGGCATTATGAAATTATTGAAATGTTAATAGAACGTGGACACAGAATTTCAAATCCACATCGACCTGACTGCAATTGTGAAAAATGCAGGTTTTTTATACTTTATTTTCCGTCTAAACTTTAATTACAACTTAATTTATTTGTCCATAAGATTGGAATTAGAAAATGATGATCTACTACACGCAGAAACTAGACGTTTAAATTTATATCGTGCAATTTCAAATCCTGCTTACATTTGTCACTCTACTGATGATCCCATATTACAAGTTTTTCTGCTGTCAGATGAATTAAAAAAATGTGCAGCCCTAGCACCAGAATTTAGAGCAGCCTACTTAGAATTAAATGAAGAAGTTAGCAACTTCGCAGTTGATTTAATAAGTTTTTGCCGAAGTACGGAAGAAATGGAATTAATTCTTAAACAACAGAAGGGTATTGATAGTGTTCATTTTTTATTCCCTCGTCTTGTTTTGGCCATGGATTATAAACAGAAAAAATTTGTGGCTCATCCGAATACCCAACATGTATAAAATAATATTTAAAACAATTTTAAACATAAAACATATTTTAACAGATTTTAGAAACAACCTGGCGTGGAAATTGGCATTCATGGAGAAGTTACAGTATATTTCGTAAAATAAATTTGGTATTAATACGCATGGTAATACTACCAGTAATAACAATTATGACGATAATACTGCCTAAACATCCAATGTCAAGACGATGGGCTTTACCTGTGAACAAAATAATTAATCATTCTGCTTCTTACATTTTATTTTGTATTATTGCATTTTTGTTATCAAATACTAGCAAAATTGGACAAAAAAGAGGACCACCAGGAACCGGTTAGTGTCATTCACATTTTATTGTTTTCTATATTTTTTAACGAAGATCATCAAAATTTAACCGGGCATTAATAAAAGGGAACTGATTAAAAATAGTACATTACGCAATGTATCAAATCTAAAAAAATAACTTCCCGGAATTTTTTATGACTATTTACTATTGCTGGCGCCAAATAAGTATGTATTGGAGATTTATACACTGTTGCCAATTTATGTTAAGTTATGAAGAAGCGACAACACCGTAGGGCAAGGGTCAGGGTGCGGAGTAGGGAAAAAGTTAAACATCAGTCCATACTTATTTGACGGCGAATATAACACAAATGAAAACAAAAAAATAAAAAATCTTTGCATTTTATTGACTCATTATCCTAGCAACGCTCACTGTTTTGAATAATTTTACAGTAGCTTGAAAAGCAGAATTTTCAAACCTGCGTCTGATAGTCTAGTAGGTAGTAAAGTAATTTACGTAACAAGACCTGAAATTGATACTTTACTGGGTGAGCCCAGTATAGACCTTTTCTGGTCATGTTAGGTACAATTTTTTTCGCGGTTCTGAAAAAAAGAATAAATAAAAATCTATAGTTATGTATTATTTTATTATAAATAACTGATTGCCATGGAAACATTCATCTAGGAATCGTAAAGTTTCTTTCCGAACCCTTAGAGGTAATTTTCCGAGCTAGCTCAGTAAAGGAGGATTTTCTGGTAAAAAAAGTGATCAAATTAATTATTTTTTGTAACAAATGCAGGAAATTAGTGATTCTGAAACGAATGAAAGTTTTAGAATTTGTGTTGCAAACAAGTTTTTTCTATAATCGTCTACAAAAATAAGAAAAATTACAAAAAAAATCACATTTGCTTCCATGACAGCAAATAACTAAAATAAATGTCTTATGTTGTTAATTATTTCCAGCACTAGTGCGGGAATTCGCTACTTCCTGCATTTATTTTGAGTTTGAGAACACTTATTTCCTACACGACTGTAAAAAATATATATTTTTCAAAAGCAATTTGAATTGAAAAGATTTCTTTTTAATTTTTATATCGTTGAAAAAGAATAATGAATGAATTAAAAAGTGAAACATTTCTTACAGGTTTTGAACCTATTGTTATTTTGTACGTATTCGGATACATGTGGAGTGTTATTAGACTATCAATTAAACAAGGCCCAGTAAGATATTTTCGCATGTTGTGGAGTTGGTATAAAATTTGTTAGATATTTTGTATGTATTATGTATTAATAATTTCTCAAACCGTAGGTATGAATTAATCATGCTATTTCTATTTGTCAATACATTTTTCTTCTGGTTAGCTGCCTACATTGAAGCAAAATCATTAGAGCAACCAGATTTGGAAAGGAAGTACTGGCATTATTTAGATCCAACTTTAGTTGCTGAAGGAATGTTTTGTATTGCTACAATAATGGCATTCTTTCGCTTATTATTTCTATGTCAATTAAATTATAATTTAGGTCCACTACAAGTTAGAATAACAATAAAAATTATTCATCACTAATAAAATATAAATTATTTCTATTTTAGATATCATTAGGAAAAATGGCTGTGGATATAGGCAAATATACGTTAATATACACGATAATTATTGTTGCATTTTGTGCAGGTACAAAACAACAATTAATTAAAAAGTAATTTATTTCATATGGACATTTTTAAGGATTATGTCGTCTGTATCACTATTATGATGGCATGGTTCAAGTAGATGAATCTTCAGGTTTAAAAACAGTTCAAGTATCATCATTTACAGATTTTGAACATACATTAAAAACATTATTTTGGGCTTTATTTTGTATGGCTCCTTTGGAATCAGCTGATGTTATTATAGAAAATTTACCAGGAGAACAAGAAAACAGCACCATTATTAACACACATTCATTTACAGAAGCTGTTGGTTACATTGCATTTGCTTGTATTTTAATTTATTATTTATAAAGTAGAAACATTTAAAAATTAATTATTTTAACAGGTTTTGAAGTATTATGTGTTATTATAATTCTGAATATGTTAATTGCAACAATGTCAAACACTTTTCAAAAAGTTACCGATAATGTTGATATTGAATGGACGTTTGGCAGAACTCAGGTTATTTTTATTTTAAATAATTTTACATTTGAAACAATTTAATTGCAAAGGGATCTCTAAGTGTCCAAATTAATTAATTTTGTAACAACTGTGAGAAAATTGTGATTCTGAAACGAATGCAAGTTTTCCAAAACGAGTTTTAGATTTTGCATGAAGTTACAGAATCATGTTTTCAGCATGTATTGCAAACAATTTTTTTTTAAAAACAAGAAAATATATAAAATATATTCTAAATTTTTGAAATATCATCTACTATTACTTGGGCGGCCATATATGGTATTTTTAAGCGGTTAGTATTATAGGCTATTCCACGGCATTTTTTTTCTTGAACTACATAAAAATATAAAACTTCATGTGGTAAGCTGAATTCCTCGAAATAAGCGAGGTATTAAGGTCCGAATTTTAAATTTGTTTGGGAAATAAACAAAAAGTGGTTCACTGTGCAAATGACAAAATAATGTATATTTAAATTGCAATATTTCATTACTAGAGAAGTAAAATAAAGTATTGTACTTAATTTTTTTCACTTTTTTCTCATTTTTCAAAAAGAAAGTACATGTCCTGTGTAATCAAAAGCAAATCACACCGTATTTTTTAGAGGGAGTAATTTATAATTTAAAAAAATGGAAATTTTCGTGTCCTTTAACTAATATCTTTCATATTTCTTCACTAGTAACTACAATTTTACCGGCAATTTTTGCCATCATGATCACGACTCCTTGTTACGACGAAAATCGAAACAAGTGACGATTTTCTACAGTAACAAGCAGGAGTGAGCTAGGCATAAATTACCAGTAAAATTTTCGTTACGAATGGTATTCAGCATGACAATTCCTCGAAATATATATTTATACAATTAATTTTACTGAAATACTTGTCACTCAAAATTTTTTGACATATGTTGTGTCTAAGCAACTCCTAGTCGTGAAATTACAGCGGCAATATTCACTAGTGAAAATTGTCAGTGTAATTCGAATGTGATTGGTTCAATTCACCAAAATACTGAGTTTTAATTGGATGACATATTATGAGTGGAATTGTCAATAAAATTTTATTATTTTGATTACGGTGGAATAGCCTATTATTTATAATTGTATTCTGCACTAGTGCGAGAATTGACTATTTCTTGCACTCATTTTTAATTTAAAATTACAAAATCGAGGCTCAAAAAACGCAACCATCTTTTCGCGAAGTGATGAGGAAAATTAGATTTCCCTTTCTACTGAAGAAAACATATAATGTTGCTATATTTTCCTCTCTATAGCGGGAAAACTATTTCACAATAAAGTTGAGTTTCTTTAAACATGCGATTTTTTTGTCTAATACAAAAGAAAACCATTTTTTTTACTCTCGCTAGAATATTTTACTCACTACGCTTGTGAGATATACTTCGAGCTCGTGTGAGAAAAAGTAGCGCGTTCCTCTCTAGGTTGAAAAATAACTATTTCTGCACAGAAATATTTATCCACGCTGAGTGCGAAAAAAACGTACTTTTCCTAACTCAAATGAATATTAAAATTAATACATTTTTAATTTCAGGTTTATTTGCAATATATAGAACAAACAACTCTACCATCTCCCTACAATCTTATACCAACTGCATCTGGTATTCATTCAATAGTAGAATGGATACAATTAGCTATGAAACCAGACCCTCATCGTAAAGCTATGTGTTCGCTGACACATTGTTGTTACATTGTATGTTACTCGTTAAATCCTATAGTTAAATTTAAAGATTTTCAGGCCAAAATTATTTTAGGAAAGAGATACGTATTCAAAAATTCATCAAGATTTTCCAGTAATAATAAGTCAATTAGCACAAAGATACTTTCGTGAAAAAGGCAGTGAACAAGCTGTAAGCGATATGGAAATTTTGCGACAAGAAATCGCTGATTTAAAAACAATAGTTACTAGGTTGGAAGAAGAAGTAGAAGATTAAATATTGTATGTTAAAAATAAAATTACCTATTTGACAAAACTATTACTTCTATGGATCATAATTCTCTATTGTAAGACTTTTATTTCTTCGAAGTTTCGCATTTAAACCTTCTCCTCTTTCTGACGCTGATAAAATTTCAACTCTTGCCACTGTTAAAAAATCTGGATTTTGTACACTTACTCCTTTAACAATATCTATTTCATCGCCAACATTTAACTAAAAGTAGAACAAAATAATCATTGTTGTCATAAGTGATTTAATTAATTTAATTTACCATTGTACTCTTTTTTAATAGTTTTTTACCGTTTACTCTAATCTTGCTTTCGTAAAACATAACTTCTATTTTACTAAAAACAAAAAAATATAAATTAAAATTGAACAATAATTTCGGCAATTGTTTTATAAAACGGCCTGTTAAATTTAATAAAATAAACAAATGCAGTGATTTACACATCATATAAACATAATTATAATTTGTTCATTTTATTACATTATTGTGGAAGTAAATTTAAATTAAAACATTTAGTAAAATAAACGTACTTTCTTGCAATACCTAAACCTGCTTTTAATATTACATCTGCTCGGAGAGAATTTACTTTAACGTTTAATATTTTAGTTTGCTTATCTTGGACTTCATTTTCAAAATCATCCTTGTCATTTTCTTCATCGGATTCTGTTAAATCCTGTAATATAACATTTTTAAACCTTGAATAATATTTAAATAATAAATCATACTTGCTTTTGATTCTTTTTGTTATGTTTGTATCTGCATATTTCTAGGTTAGGTTTAAAAATATTTGAAGATTTGTTTATAAAATATGCCGAACCTGCTGTATTCATTTTCAAACATTGTGAGTATGTTCGAATTGGCAATTTGGTAGAATTTAAACTTTTAACTATATTTAAAAACCTAAAATATATTAACCGTGACATTTTTTGCAGAGACTAGAGACTGGGCAATCAGCTGTTTCCGATAACCTTCGAAACAGCTGATCTTAGTGACCCGGGTTGTTACTCACTTCATTAGCAAATAAATAGAAATTTAGTCGCCATTTTGTTTTATTTCGCAAGTTTTTGTTGGGTTATAGTTTTGTTTGATTTTATTTTATATGACATTTTCTTTGTGTGGTTTGTTTATAAACGATTAACATTAGTGTATCTGTGTGTGTGTTTTGTTTTTTTTCTGGTGTTTTGTGCAGTTTTTGACCATGGGTGGCCTGCGTTTGTAGTGTAAAAAGTTGCAAGACTAAGTTTAAAGATAAAGTGAAGGTGTTTGCAATACCAGCAAATACAGACAGTAGAGATATTTGTGCGTTTTATATAAAAGTGCCACATATAAATTACATTATCTGCAGGCTTGATGAAGTGAAGGCCGGGAGGCGACGACGTTGGCTACTGGCACCGCTACTGGCTCTTGCCAGAGATGAACGATTGAAGAATGCTCGAGTATGTGCACTTCATTTTATAACAGGTACGTTGTTCATAGTTGTTTAAAAAAAACGAATTCTTGTTTCAATAGTTAAATTTTCATAATGATTTTTGCGCACTAGGACAACCTATGGAAGATCCTGCCCATCCTGATTGGGTGCCAACCCAAAACCTGGGTTCCATCACACCCACAGATAATATAATATCTAATGGTCGACAAATAAACGGCCACGATGAAAAAAAAAGAATAAAAAAGATTAGGGCAACGCGGTCCGACCGGGCAACAATGGCACTCACCAAAGTTGCGGGGACACGAACGGGTAACGATGGCACACACCAAAGTTACGGAAACACGGTACGGACGGACAACAATGGCACACACTAAGGTTGCGGGAACACGGTATGAACGAGTAACAATGGCACACACCAAAGTTACGGGCACGCGGTACGGCGTCAGTATCGGCACCCACCAATACTAACCACGGATATGCTATCTCGTTTAACAATGGCACCCACCAAAGCTAAACGATGAAGGCAAACGGACAGAGTAAAAATCTTACTCACCAGCTTAGGGCTGAGGACCGCAGTTATCGGCACACATCAAAAGCTAACTTTACTTGGCAGAGAGCACACACTCTCGATACGAATTTTTCGTATGGGGATTCTATTTTGAATAAAATGTACACAAATTTACACACATATGTCACTGTAGGCTAAGTTGGAAGAAATTGAACACAGCATAGCTGCAGGTCCTTCAACTCCTCTTTCACCAGCACATTATCCGGTGGTTGTGATGACACCATCTAAATGGACACCGAAAACACCGCCACCACCTCCACGACAAACATCGGAGGAGCTTCGGGTTTTCATCGCGAGGAGAAATTTATCGAAATTAAAGGCCTACACAGACGCATTATTACTGTCCAATATTCACAACCACATAGAAGCGGAGATAAAATATTTGACTGGCCAGCCGAAAGTAACATACCTTCTCCTAATCAAACCTATTGAACCACACATAATAGATAAAAGATTAAGTGTTAATGCTACGCAGTGTTTTTTCATAACAATGATGAAATTAATATTGAATTTCGATTACACTTATTTAGGATATCGGTTCCAAGTAGACAGGCGGACAATTAGCCGCATTTTCCACAAATGCGTTGACATTTTGTACAAACTACTACAACCGTTCAGGGTTTGGCCACAGCCAGAAGAAATAGTAGCCTGTATTCCTAAATGTTTCAAGTCCTTTGGAGAAAAGGCTATTATAATCATAGATTGCTTTGAGTTAAAGATAGAGGGGCCTGGTATGCCTAGTGAAGCAGTCGGCACTTGGAGTAATTACAAAGGGTCAAATACGGTAAAATATTTAATAAGTTTGTTTCGGACATTGGTTATAAAATATTTACGTACATAATCTACATGGGCATTAATTTTTGTTGGTATTTTGCCAACAGGATATATGACAGTCATATCCAAAACATATACTGGACGATCTAGCGACACGTTCATGACCGAACATTGCGGTATTTTAGATAATTTACGGCCAGGGGATATTGTGCTTGCCGACAAGGGATTCCACATAAAGGAATCCCTTGGTCTGTACTGTGCAGAATTGTACCAGCCAATATTCGTACGAGGTATTATTGTACATAATATATTTATTATTTCTCCTAATATATGTATATATGAATGTTCTCCACAGGGAAAAAAAACAACTGCATCCGAAAGAAGTAGAACACACCAGAAAAATTGCTAACGTTCGGATTCACATCCTGAGACGATAATGGTGGAACAACGTAGGACCGTACAAGTCGAGGTTTCTCAGCCTTTTCAGACCATAGTCCAGCGCCCATGTCTTCCGCGAGGAACTTTCCATTGGTTCTCCAAACCTGTTACGGACACATCCTGTTCTTGGGATTTTGCATCCTGTATAGCAAAAAGAACTGCCGCTAAGTGATTGCACGTTTCCGAAATACCCACTGTACACGTGCAGTGACCACTGAGAACTCTACCAGCTTTTTCAGCAATTACCTACACGTCCAACAATTCTTCGTTCACTCTTTGTGAATGCATTACCTATAAAATAATATTACATGTAATAATGTATGGATATTAATTTTAAATAATAAGTGTGGATAACTCATTTCATTATCAAAGTAAAATTAAACATATTTTTTATATATTTTTAGTTTCCTTATTGAAATAAAAATTAAATGAAACAAAATATGTACTATTAGTTATATACAAATTTAAATTATTTTCATTTCGTAAAAGAACATATGAGAAGAGAAATTTTTGATCTCATCTGTTGTTTCATGTCTTCATGCCATAAAATGTTGTATTTGTAGATACATTGTAAATGTTTAACTTCATGTACCAAATTAAAAGAACATGATGAGATTTGTGATTTCGTCTCGTACCACTTTTAAAAGATTGATATTTTACATGTTCTGTTATTATTAAATCATATATTTTTGTAATAAAATGTGTATAATAAAGCATTAAACATATTGCATCATAAATAGATTACTCACCTTTCCTTTTACTAGTACAAGTTTTTCAAAAAATTTCACATTTAGATCGTGCAGCCAACCGCACTGGTAATATTTGTACGCTTTTAAACTACGGAAAGCGTTTATTTGTTCTTGGGTATAAACACTTTCGTTCATAACAAGATAATTAATTATATCCAACAGCAAAATTTTCGGAAAATCCGATATATCTTTAGAAAACCCACTTTCATCGCAATCGTACGGGTTTATATTACCAATTACCTTGATTTTATCTAAATAACGACGTTGCATTTCGGGTGATAACATGTTCTTGAAGTACAAAGACATTGTAAAACCATTAATTAAGATTGCACAATGAAACACCAAGAGAAACATGTTGTTCACGCCACAGTGTAAGACAACAAACTGATTTCATATTTTGAATTACCGCTAAGGAAAACTCGCTTTGAATAGATGGCGTATTTGTCGCTCGGCCTCATTTATTTGCTAATGAAATGAGTAACAAGCCGGGGGCACTAGGATCAGCTGTTTCGAAGGTTACCGGAAACAGCCTCCTGATCTTAGTTCCCCCGGCTTGTTACTCACTTCATTAGCAAATAAAAGAAGTCGAGCGACAAATACGCCATCTATTCAAACTGAGTTTTCCTTGGCGCTAATTCAAAATCTGAAATAAGTTTGTTGTCTTACAGAACAAATTTCTCTCGTATTTCATTGTGCGAGATTATTTAATGGTTTTTATAATGTATGTGTATTTCAAGAAGAAGCTATCACCCAATATGCAACTTCACTAATTAGCCAAAAACGAGTTAATTTGTAATATTGACCCGCACGATTGTGATGAAAGTGGGTTTTTGCAGGATATATCGGATTTTCTGAATATTTTGCCAATGGATATAATTAATTATTTGTTACCAACGGAAGTGTTTAAACCCAAGAGCAATTAAACGGTTTCCAGAGTTTAAAACCGTATAAGTATTACCGGTGTAGTTGGTACTTTATATCTAAAAATCTGATGTGGCCAGCACATAACCTCTCGCCGTATATTTTACCTGGCTGTATGCATAAAGCAAAGAATATTTTTATAAATACAAATAATATATTCATATAAATCTATGACGTATAAACTTCTTTATTATTCAATAATAGCATGTCTCAACATAAAGATATTTACCATAAATTATGTTATAATAAATTACAAAGTAGAGTTTACCATATATAAATATTAGGCTGGTAACAGCAATTTTCAATTCGAACAACTTTGTTTACTTTCTCTTCATATTCTTCTAGTAAAAACATTAATTGTGGGCGGTCTAAAATGTATATATCTGGATTGTGCATCTATTCTTACATATCTTCTTTTACATTTTATTTTTTCATACTTGTTATATCTAAATAACACTAATTCCTTTTAATAAAGTGACGGATAGATTGCACTCCGATTATTCTTATATCGATGTGTAATTTTGTCAATATTTACAACTTACTTGAGAAGAATTTGATAGCTTTTTCGCAATTCAAAGTTACTCTAGTCTACAGTACTGGTGTACATTGTCCCATAATGTTTGAAACAAATTTAAGTCCTTCAACCTAGACTTGTCATCTCCATAATAGTCACAGATCAAGAACTAAGGGATTCTCCAAGTACATTTTTAATTCATTACTCATTATTTCTGACACTGACATTTATCTGTCAGTTACAAATAATTTAAATTATCAACTATTTTTCATGGCATCCTTTCGGTTGTAAAATTAATTACAACATTATTTTATATATTATATTCCTTTTATCTCTAAATCTATAAAATATGTATAAAAATATTTAAATGTATCAGAAAGAGAATTTATTTTTCTTTAATATTATCAAGAAAAATTTTCAAAAAATAATATTTAGAAGATTTTTTTTCAAGAATCTTCTACTTCCGGTTGTCCAATTGTTACCAAAACCTTATGTATCAGAAAGAGAATTTATTTTTCTTTAATATTATCAAGAAAAATTTTCAAAAAATAATATTTAGAAGATTTTTTTTCAAGAATCTTCTACTTCCGGTTGTCCAATTGTTACCAAAACCTTTTCAGATCTTCCCGGGAATGTCCGATTGGGAAATACGTTGTTAAACAAATTTTAAGTCTTATAGTTTTTGAGTAACCGTCCTTCCAACATCCCACACACACACACACACACACACACACATCCACACACACACACACACACACACACAGACATCATCGTAAAAATGTTAAAATCGGATTGTAAGGACCTTAAAACGTGCTTATTCAATAAAATCTGGATATGCGATTTTTAGCATGAATGCAATACCTCTCTTAGCGAGAGGTAAAAAGTATGCAAATTTTCGCTTATTTTGCAAATATATAAGCTATTGCATTAATTAATATTTACCGGAAGCTTTCTGGGTTTCCCAAACACGAAATTAAAATCAGTGCCAGTTTGTTCATGCCATTTTCGGATGTCCTCAAAGTTTTTTTTCTCATATTCACTTAGTTCACGAACGAGATTAATTTTGTATAATAAATCTTCAAACGTATTGGGATACATTCGAAAATTCCCGTCAGGCAAATATTCGGTATTGTTCAGCATAATTATTTACTTATGCTAAAATATTTGAATCATGCTCCCCATCTTAATACGACTTATTAAAAAATATTTCATGCGCTACCATTAGTACATTTGTAAGAACACGAAAATCCATATTCAGCCGCTAATCTAACACGTACGGTTAATATAAAATCGATATTAGTAATAATAATCTGAACTTACACCGATTTTCAATTGCTAAATCTATCTGTGGCTGCGTTCGGTTTTACGCTCTGAGCAGTCTGAGCGCTCGATGCCATTCGGTAATTACATCTGAGCGATCTTTTTACTCAGCTCCAGTGTTGCCAGATGCGACATAATTATCGAAAAGGCAACATATTTTTTAAGCTGCTACCATACAAAAAAATTGGGCACCATAATCCATAATTACAACATAATTTTAGAATTTTCCCATAATTATAACTACTGTCACCATTAATTTTATAAATAGAATTAAAAATGTCAAAAATCACACCAAAAATAGCGATAGCCATGGAATTGAAACAAATAAGATAACAAATGGTTAACGTATCATATATGGTTGGGTTAATTTATTTTTATTAAATTGTTAACATTTGTTTTTTTTTTCAATTCCATGAATAACGCTATTTTTAGGGTGATTTTGCAACATTTTTTATACCTAATTTCTGCCGTTACAAAAGCATGCAAAATTGATTTTGCGTTTCTGATTCTGATACAGAATTTTATGCTCTGCAACTTTTGACACTTTTTACCTAAACTAATTAGAGAAGCAGGAATTATTATGTGAATTACTTATTCTTAAGACTAAAAAATGAAATTCCCACAATAACACCATATTTTTTTTTCAAATTCGATAATTTTCATAACGTGTTTCGATACTTAGTGATTTTAGATATGGCAACATGGCTCAGCTCTACATTCGGTTATTAGCTCACGGAGCGCACAGAACCCGATCTGTTCGCTCGTTCTCTAACCAAGGAGCAACCCAGCGAAAGAATACGGCTCATGTTGTCAAGTAAAATGATTAAAAGGACAAGCATTTATTTTTGATAAAAAAATATTTAAACAACACAAAAACTGAAATTATTTTGACTTGATTATAAAGAAATTATTAATAAAGACAAAACAATTTAATTAAAAATAATAAGTTTTATTCTTGTTTGTAACTTTCTTAATAACAAACTGGCAACTACGCAATTATCTGTCACTTTTTGTGGTGTTTATTTCGCGTCTTTAGAAGATATAACCACGTATCTGATTCCCATTTACCCGTCCTCTCGTCTTGAAATATTTATCATCACAAACGCTTTGTGTGAATTTATTTAATATAGTTACATTCTTATTTCCGCCATTTCAAATTTTGTTTGAAATATATCTGGCCTCCTCTAAACAAACTACTGCGCACTACATAAACGTCATTTTTTTCTCTATCTTTCTTTTTTTCATGTAAAAGGTTCATTGTGTAGCCACCTTAAGATTAAAAATTCATTTTTTTAAAATAGTATTCAAAAAATACCATTTTTGGTTTACAGTTATAATCTATAAATTTTTAATGCAATTGTAATAAAATTTTGCATTTTTAACATTCTATACGCTAGCGGCAAATAAAAAATAGCTTATTTCTAATTATAATTATTGTTCCTTATTTAATAGAATATACAGAACTTTTATTTTTGTTACAAAATAGTAAAATATAACAACAAAAGTACTTATAGTAACAAAAAAGTACTTACAACAAACTCAGTAATAACAAAACCCTTCTTTATCTAGTTAAATTAAATCTGATAAGATTATGTTTTCCTGAGTTTGGAAATAGTTACAAAGTATCTATGGAATTTCTTATTATTTATTTTTATTTCGCTACACCAACCAAGGCTGGTCTTATAACTCGATCTTGTAATTTATATCCAATTTTTGAAACTACTACTACTGTTCCAGCATCTTTTCCTTGTACCTCCTATATAAAACAAATTATATTTTTTTATTATAAATATTAGAGAGATTAACTTACTTGTTGAAATAATGCTTCATGCAAATTAGGATTAAAGATTTCATTTAAAGGATTAACTTGTTCAAGACCATGCCGTTTAAATACAGCTTTTAACTGTGCTTCTGTCATAATTAAACCTTCGTATAAACTTTTTAAGTGTGGGTTTTTATCGCTAATTTCATCTTTTGGTACACTTTCTGTTGCTTTGCTTAAAACATCTGCAACTTCTAGTAAATCTTTGCAGAAATTTTGGATTCCAAAAATTTTTGCATCTTGAATTTGTTTCGTCAATCTAGTACGTAAGTTTTCACCATCGGCTAATGCTCGTTTGTATTTATCCTGTAATAATATAATTGTTTGATTAAATTTAGACAAATGCAATAATAAAAATTACCAATAATTCTTTATTTTTCTCTGTTATTGAAGATACTTCCTTAGTTATATTTTCAATTTCAGTTTTCATTTTTGCCTCATTTTCTGACACTGGTGCAGCTGATGTAGGTTGATCAGTTTTGGGTTCTGTAGTTGTTGCTGTGGTATTATATAATGAATTTGATAAACTAATAAATCTAAAATAATTATATTAATATATAATTTGTCAATTTCGAGTGGACAAACCTTGAGTTTAACATAAAATATTCTTTTATATAGTGACCACATTTTGAAGTAAACCGTGCATTTACAAGAGCCATTTTAATGGTAATATATTCCGGTTATGTTGAGCTAAAAATTGAAATTAAATGATGAAATGTGCTAAAAATTTAGAAGTTATGCTAACCGTAGAAGACATGTGATAAGTAAGGTTATGTTGAAAAGATTTTTAGGGAATTTTACTTCCAAATATTGCATTCCTTGTAAATATGTCACATGTACGGTTTCAAAAACCTCAAAAATAGATCCAATTTTTGTTTGAAAATACGCAGTTATGTCAATTAGTTCTACCTTATTAAAAAGCAAATTTCGAGGATGTTTACTTGGTACATTAATGGGAGATTGTTTCGGAACACCATTTATTGGTGATACGTACATGCCAAGTTCTAAATTGGTACTGCAAAGATATTTTGATAAGTTAGACGGGCCGTACTTTAAAGGTATTTATATTTAACGCAGTAAAAAATATTCTAATTTACACATTTCTTTATAGCTCCAATAAAAAAATGTACCAAAGACACAATCATGACAAAATGCGTTACGCAAACATTAATTAATGACCCAGCTCAGTTACATCCTACAAAATTGGCAAAATTACTGGTTAAAGAATATTTTACGGATCCTAAAAGGGGTTATGGTGAAGGTATTAGTTCTATCTTCCATAAATTACGTGCTAATAAATTTACGGATCCATTTAAGCCTGCATTGGAGCAAACAGGATCGTCTGACAATGGAGCTGCAACTCGAAGTGCTCCTGTAGCTTTGTACCTTCACGATAATTATCAGGCTATGATAGAAACATCAAAAACCGTTTCTGAAATTACGCATACGCATAAACATGGAGTAAGTGGAGCTTTACTACACTGCATAGCTGTGCAACAATGTTTACTTACAGATCCAACAAAATTAGATGTTAATACATTTATCGAAGACCTGATTAGTAAACTCAAAGAAGTTGAGAAAGACGAAGAAGGGTAATAATTTTGAATATTATAATATTGTCAGTAATTATTTTTCATAAATAGTTTAGGAATAGGGCATCCATCTCCATTTGCCTGTCAAATGAAGGTTGTTCAAGAATTATTAAGAGGTAATTCTACTTCAGACGAACAAGTTGTGGAAAGTCTTGGACATAGTATATTGGCGATTTATTCTATACCTACATCTATTTACTGTTTTCTAAAAGCACAATGTGAAATTGAAGACATTAAGGTAATATATTGTTTGTGAAATCTAAATAACCGAAACCGATAATTTTATTTACTAAAAAACCGGTAAATATTAACCGACATAAGTAAACTGTTTCTAAAAATAAGGGGGAAAGGAGATTATTTTTCACTCTTTTTACCTGTAATAAAAGTAGCTAACTAATGTATGACCGATTTAAAAACTGAATAGAGTAAACTGGTTTTCGAATAAAACAAGTTTCTAAAAGATTAAATTTTGAAAAAAAAAAATTTAAAGGGATTAAATGACCAAATTAGTTATTTTTGTAACAAGTCTGGGAAATATGTGATACTAAAACGAATGCAGTTTCCGAATCTAATTTTGGAATTTGCATGGGGTATTCTAATGTAGTAAAATTTAAGGTAAAAAATGTTATAACATTGTGCATTATGCTAAAAAAATAATGGAACCACAAAAAAATTAAAATTTAATTTTTATAACATGTTATTATGGCGCTAAAATGACATCACGTGGTCTGTGACGTTTGTAACAATTTTTGTGCATAAAACAACACTATTAACAAGAAACCCTTTTTCTACCATTGCCGCGTTGTCTTATTTGCGTTAGGTTTATTTTGTTACAAATTTTCTATTTCTAAATGTCATCAGCTTTTGGATTTGTAATACAAATATGTGAGTTTCAGAAAATAAAATTATTAGAATACCCCAATTAAAGATAAAGTCTGAAAGTAATTCTAATTAGTTTTACAGTGACCCAGAGCCAGATTATGACAACGGTCTTTAATAATATTATTACGTTACCGATTTCAGTGAACCATTAACTGTTTTTTTTCTGGTTTTTTTTTGCCATCGTTAAAAGTTGAATAATGTATAGAAGAATGATTGTAGTGATTTCGGGTTTGTGCTAACTCATAATTGTGAGAAATGGCGTGCGTATGTACAAACATTTTTATTTTATAACTATTTATAGACTACGAACCCATTCAGAAGAACTCTACAGTATGCTATTTCTCTGGGGGGAGATACTTCTACAATTTCGGGATTAGCTGGAGGACTTGCTGGCGCCTTGTATGGAGATGAAGACATCGGTTCAACTATGTTACAACATTGTGAAGACAGTGAACAACTTGCTAAATTAGCTGAAGAGTTATTTAATATTAAATTTAATAAGTAGTTATAGAAGACTGAATTGTATAGTTATTCAATAAAGACTTTACTAATAATTTAAAAAAATGTGCTTTTTTTTTAATTTCACCAATAAACTTTTTCAGTGGCCTATAAAAAGGGCTTATTAGTACCAATTATTTGCAGTAATGTCTATCATTTAGGGGTAGGCTGCTTACGGGCTCCTAAAGCTCTAATGAAAAGAGCACCGCTAGGGGTTACCAAATATATGGGTTTTAAAAAAATACTTATTGGATGTATAAGTATCATTGGTAAATATAATCGTTAATTTTCAGATTTTTATTACCCTAATATCAAAATGAAACTTTAATCTTTAAATAGAAAAGCCATTTCTTCTATCTGCAGACTATGATTCAACCACCACCGTTTACCAAGTCATCTATATAAACTTAAAATCATTGAATCTGAAATATGCAGTTGTAATGGAAGTGATGAAGCTGTAGGGTCACAGTGTACGAAAATTCAAATATCACTTTATTCACATATCAATTTATAAAACATGATATTGGATAAAAATCAAAAAAATTAACATCGCCTTATTCAAATAACGACTTATGCGTTTTTCGAATATTCAAATCTCGGAAAAAATTATACTGTCTAATACAATTTTCGACTTGTGCAAATCTCTACCACTATGAAGTCGGTTGCGCATTGATTTATTCATGTCTGGTTTGTTCACTACCGCTTCATTCCGGTACTGTTTAGTAATATTTGATTTTATATTTATTACAAACAAATGAAAATGTTAATATAATTGGGGTTACAATATTTAAAAATGATCAAAAACATATTTTATATATGCCAAATAAATTTATCTATTCACAAATTATGTGTGCATATTTTTGATATAAATTTAGCACATATTTCTTCGTTAATAATACTAATCTAATATTAAAACCATTTAATTGAAGGTATATAAAAACAATAAACATTTTATAATATAAGTATAGAAAGGCCATGGAAGGGCTAAGTGTGAAACATTTATGAAGATAAAATGAAATGTATGGGAAAAATAAAATCACCTTTAAAATAAAATAAATATATTAGTTATTTGATAATTATAGCTGGTTTATGAAACATGTACCTACCATAAGCAGTAATACAGACATATGATACGATTGTACAATCTTTACATTTCTCTGTATAATAATAAATGATTTACTTTTTTATGAAAATAAATAAACAAATTACTTATACTAGTATATTAAAAGAATAACAATGTACCGAATATTGTATGTTACCTTATCATTTACTAAATTATGTGTACGTAGATTACAAATCAAAAATAGTTCATATTGTAATAAAACTGAGTTGTTTAAAATTTATTTATGTTATTAATATTATTCATATATACGATATTAATGTAAAATAAAATGGAATTGACGAGATGTATTATACTGGCAACAACAGATTGAAAATCCTATTCATTTTTTCCACAGCTGCTCTTCTTTTCCTAAAATGCAATATGGGACAAACAATCTCTGGTTAAAATTTTAACTGCCAGTTAAAAAAATCTGATGTGGCCAGCACAATACCTTCCGTCAATCCTGTGTATTATGTACAAATTCCATAGATAAATTTTCTTGCGAAAGATTCTAAATTTTTGGTATTATGTGATTCTCTTTCTCGGCAACTGAATTCCATACTCATGATAACAAACAAACCACATGAAATAAGAAAATTATGAAATTTTGAATGAAAAATTATAACACTTGTCAGTTATGGACATAATTAATTGCTGTCATTTTGACACAGGTCCCCATATCTGCTTGCCAAAGTCAGCAAAATCATGTTACTGCACGCGGCCCCATACATAAATTTTCTTGCAAAAGATCCTATATTTCCAGTAAAGTTATTTCATAAACAAACTATGCAAATTGCACTAGACACTGACATCTTCTTCTTTAGTTTTTTCCATTCGTTAGGGGGTCGCTATTTTTTATTTTCTTCTTCCACTCATTTTTGTTTTCCGTGTCGTCCTCAATCAGTTCCTTTTCTCTCAAGTCTTCTGCAATACAGTCTTTTCATCTTATATTTGGTCTTCCTATGTTTCTTCCACCTTCTATTAATATATTCATCTCTCCTCATAACATGTTCAAACCAATGTAATTGTCTCTCTTATATCTAGAAACTTCTAACACTCTAGAGTTACTTCCCTTTTTCTTTCATTGATTTACATTTTATTGATACTGACATCTGTCAATTTGAATTACCTGAATATATTAGCAGTTTCCATGGTTAAGTTAGCATAGCTGGCTGAATTATGAAATTAATATCAAATTTATTATCTTTATTCTTCTTTAACTCTATATCTGTTGAATAACAAATATAAAATGCAATCAAATCGTATAGATAATAATATATTCTTTATGTTATAATAACATTTAACTGAGTTTTCCAAGAAAAACTATTAAAATCTTCAAATGAGGGTACTTCCGGTTGACCAATTATAACCAAAATCTAAACAGGTCTGCATATGGTTGTAAGGAAGAGGAATACGCAAGAATTGTAATTTTTGGAATTCTAGTATTGGAGATATCGTGTCCGTAAAGGCGGGGACACACACACACACATACACACACACACACACACACACACACACACACACACGAACACACACACACACACATACAGACTTACAGACATCATCGTAAAAATAGTAAAATCGTATTGTAAAGACCCTAAAACGTGCTTATTCAATGAAAACTAACCACCGAATTTTTTGACCAAAGACAATACCTTCCTTACCTAGAGGTGACGGAAGGTAAAAAACACAGTTGAAACGAAATGAACCGTCAAATGACAAATTGATCATTGCTGTCAATAATCCGATTCAATATTGTTTCTTACAGTTAAAATTCTAACCGGGGATTGTAAAACTGGCACTAAGTTGACACAAATGTTAAAGAAATAATCAGAGTAACTCTTTTGTTTATAAACATGTATTTAGTGAAACTCAGGTCCGGTTTTATAAAAATTCACTATAGTTTTATATTAATGATTTTAATTTAATACAAACGATATTTCTGACTACATAAGATAATCTATAGGTTAGTTAAATAAATTATTGTAAATTTCACCTTATTATACGTCAATAAATAAAATACATATCAAAGTATATTGTACAAACCAAATTAAAGTAAAATAAGTTGTGCTGTGGAGCTAAAAGAAAACTCAAACCTTGTTTATAAAAATCTGATGTGGCCAGCACAATACCTTCCGTCAATCCTGTGTATTATGTATAAATTCCATACATAAATTTTCTTGCAAAAGATTCTACATTTCCAGTAAAATTATTTCATAAACAAACTATGCAAATTGCACTGACATATTCTTCTTCTTTAGCTTTTCCAATTCGTTACGAGTTGCTATTTTTTATTCTTCCACTCATTTCTGTTTTGCGTGTCGTTCTCATTCAGTTCCTTTTCTCTCAAGTCTTCCGCAATACAGTCCTTCCATCTTATCTTTATGAAAACTAAGCAAACGACACTACTGAATTTGTCAGAATGAGCGGAGCAAAAATCTGAATTCATACAATTCGTAGATGACCTGGATCGGACATCGTTCAAAAATTACATCGTTTTTTCATGGTAGAATATATATTTTATGTATGAAATATTATAATATATGCTCCTTAAACATTTATATATAGCGTTACTATATATTTCAAGGAAATCCCTGAAAAACTACTTGCAAAAATATTGATTTTTCATATATGGAACCTTAAATTAGGGATTAATTTACAAGTATCCTATGGGATAGTCAGGAACAGTAACATTCTAGGGATTTGAAGAGTTATCTAATACATAGGTATCAATTACTTGTAATTATTTTAATTGTTATTGTGTATTTGAGTATTTAATTATATAGTTATTTAATGCCTAAAGATTAATTTTGCGAGTTTAGTTGTAGTTCTAGTGTCAAGTGTGTGCGTGTGTGGTGTGTTTGTGTACTGCGACGTTGGGGACGACTTCCTGGTGCTTGGAGAGAACTTCGGGACTTGGAGTTTACATAGAGATTTTATTTATTCTAGGTAAGATTTTATTATTTTTGCAGTACATTTATAGACTGATGAACATACTTATCATCTCTAGAAATTGTGGTACCTACATTGTGATTAAAAGTACGTATAAAGTGTAGATTTTTAAAAAATTAGAAATTTGTACTCAAAGGTGGTTATATATGAGTTTTGGAAGGTATAATTTAAAAATAGGTACAAATACAGACTTTTGCAACTCAATAATGTAATGAAGATATTTGTGCACTTTTCCAAATAAAACATTTTTATGATATAGTTCTGTTTATATTCACTAATATAAATATGCAAATTTTAATCGTATATTTAATTGTTGTAGTACTCTAGACTTGTTGCGAAATAAATTCAAGAGGAAATTTTTTAGTCTATTAAATTTTTGACCGTTTTTTTATTGTTCTTTTTAGCTCTCATAGTCTACTTACTGCCCTTCAAGGCCCCTCTGTTAACCCAGAGATTCCATCGCCCCCTGGATCCATACAGCGCCCAAATGCAGATGTAGTGCCGGGATTATGTTAGCTTACAGGATATGGAGAGGATTTCCTTGGAAATATTACACCCTACGTATCCCCCAAAACAACCCCTAATTTGTATTTTTAACCCTTGCATCTTTAACTATAAGATTTATTAATAAATAAACAAATCCTTCCCAAAAAATATCATTTATTTCATTTTCATTACAATAAAAACATTTATGAATCAGTATACAGGTTTATGTTTCATAATTATGCATACATATATTACAATACGTAGAAAAAAAGTTAATATCTTTTAAATTTAGGAAAAAGCGTTCATATTAAAGAAAATGTAAGGCTGTTTATGATGGATTCAATATAATTTTACACAACTAACTTAAATTAACTAATTTTACAAAATAATCTTCAAATTCAAATATCAGCTGGTCCATTTTAAAGTTCCTATCCTCATTTCATATAAGAAAATAGCATTACATAACTAATTTAAATATGTAAAACTAAACTTTATCAATAATATATATTTTTATTAAGACCTGAATATTAAAAATTGCAACAAACATTCCAACGATCATGCACGCATGCGTCGGCGTCGACTGGGTAAAATGGCTGAAGAGAATGTCATTCGTGTAGCGTGTAATTTTTGTTTCGTGTTTGCAAGTGTATTACATTATTTTATTTACTTTGTGGTGTGTTTTAAACAAATTCAAATGACAATGGAGCAGTAGAACTAAAGGTCCAGCTGATTTTTGCAAGGTAAATTGTTAAGTTTTGCTATAAAATTGTGTTGGATTGTAATCGCATCATATTTGGTTCGTACCCATAAAAATAATAAGTTGAACTTCTGTAACAAAAGTATATTCCAGAAGGGAAAACAATGTTTTAAAATTTGTTTTCTGAATATAAAACTTTAAATTACATCATAAACCAACCTTATAGAAACAAATCATACATGAGTAAAAAAAATATGCATTCCAGAACAAGTAGGCATGTTTAAAATAAAGCTGATTATTCTTGATACAATGGTTTTAAGCTTTATCGTTATTTTAAAACTACATTTCCTTGTTTGAAAACAATACAAACAATGACGTGACAGTCGAATTAAGGGGTGATGCTTCAAATTTGAGACTAGTTTTGAATAACCACAAAAACACGTAGTTAAATACAAACCGTTTAACTAAATTTTTAAAGCTATACTTGTGGTTCATTATGAGGAATAAACACAATTACAAACTAATTCCAGCTCGCCTAACGAGGTCCAATTTTTTTTTGATACGCCTTCAACCATCTTTTGTACAAAGATCAACTTTTATGATAAAATACTTAATGCGATTCTGTAGCTCGGTCTCAATTTTTGTTTGTCAATCTTTTATGTAAATCATTCTCGTAAGTATTAACCAAAAATACCCCATTGGGCACAATTCGGACACACAAGGTGGGTTATTGTAGTTTGCAATAAAAATGACGTTTTCAACGACAAATACACTTGTCACAGATTTAGCTTAATGTGGATGAATTTAACTCTGTCCAAATTTAAATAATTGTTGCTAACATGATTTTAATAAAAAGGATAAGCCTTTGCTTAATGCTTTTAAAAAAACATACTGGTTGATTTCCATGAAAGACAAAAAATGGTTGAGAGATCCAATGTAAAACCCTGCATTTGCATTTTTATCAGTTCTTAAAAGTAAAATAACTTTCATCATTCAAAATTAAACATTTTCCAGATTTTTTTCGGGCAGTTGCGAACATCTTGAACATATTTTTAGCTTTTGATCCTCAATTCTTTCGAGGATGGCAATCCTTCTTTGTGTATCTAATGTTGCATTTATTTCTTAGTGACAATATGAGACACGGTCCAGTTAAATATTTAGCCAATATTCTCGTTGAGATTCTAGATTTGTTGTTAAGTTGTTCATTCAGTCGACGGTTGTTGGCTTTCGTCATTTTTGTGGCTTTTCTACCAAACCCTGACTTGGGTTTTGAATAAATCCTTCTCAACGTATAATGTAGCAATATATAGTTAGCTTTTGGTACATTTTCTTTAAAAAAATGCTATAAATTTATTTCCTACAAAACTTGTACATATGTTCAATTACTAGTTCGCGATTCATGATGATACAAACAACTTAGAAAACTCAACTAATAAATGATGAAAAGTAACATAACTGTGTTTCTAAATTTCAAATAAGAACCAATATTTCTAACGCGTAATAGATTTGGTCTTGAAAAATGTCTAGTCTCAAATTTTAGGGATCATCCCTTATATTCATTTCATATACAATTATTAGTTTGAAACATTTTTTTAAAGTAGTAGAGATATTTGACAAGCAAAATTCATTCAAATAATAATAATAAAAATATATTTCATATATTGATCTATTTATTATTTAATTCATTTATCATGTATTAACTGTACGTTATTTGCATGTTGTTTAAAGAATTTTATACATATTAATGTCATTATTATTCATTCTTTTTAAGCTGTCAAAACATTCAATTAATAACTTCATACATAAACATATGAAACATGTAATAGAAAATTTGTATCGTGAAAACAGATAATAAAATAAACCAAATTTGACAATAAATCCATGTTCACCGCATTGAAATACTAATAAAGGTTTTCTCTTAGTCTTTTAATTCTCCTACTACAAAATACGTACATTATATGTATGCATATGCTAATTGAAACTACTTGGAAAATACAATTTAACGTGTGATTGCACATATCTGATATTTATTTATTTATAATCAATCTTATTCTTGTATCATAATAAACTTTCTCTACATAATTTCCTATGAAAATGACATAGTTTTTTTTTCCTAAGACTTATAGACAAACTCTTATAAGTTCATATATTAAATATATTAAAATACAGATCTATTTTTAATTGTGTGTCATAGTTATAATATCCAAAATATCTCCATGTCGATAAGTCTTAGAAAAAATATTAATAATGCACAAAATGTAATTATTATGTAACATACAACTTGATATACATTTGATGATACATATTTCATTTTATTTATTTCTTAGTTCTAAGTGATATAGTTATTTTGATAGGGACAAAAATGTATTATATAAATGACCAATAAACACAGAAAAACGAATACAATCTATTAATTAAAAATCCTAATTTTTTCATCCCCAAAATTAGAAGTAGTTATGTAATCTGCAAAATACGAACTAGAACAACTAGAGCATCGATTTGCGATCAGCAGCATCTGAAGGAGCAATCCTGCAAACTGAAGATCCAGGTTCGATTCTCATTACCGGCCGAGAGCAACGGCAAGCGATTCACGGTAGCGTGATTACATAATAGCCGATATGCAGCCTACAGCAAGGCTTCTGGCCGTCCAAATCCAAAAATCCTGTAAAATCGACGATTTTAGCGTGTAGCGGCAGAAAAGTAGAATTTTCAACCGATCCTAAGGCATATACTCGACAAAAATCAAATTTGCTGGCTCTAGCAAGACCAAATCTTAAAATTCGCAGAATCGAAAGGCTATAGCACGACTTGCGCCCACAAAATTCAAATCTACTGGCTATAGCAAGATGTCTGATCATCAAACTTTAAAATTCGTAGAATCCAAAGGCTATAGTAAGACATTCTCCCACAAAATTCAAAATTCAATCGGCTGGTGGTGGATTCATGAATCCTAGCCTTCCCACCATAGAGTTCAGCCTTATATACAGCTGTTTGTTGAATTTACAGTCATTCAGCGTGAGAGGTGGTGTCGAACCGGACACTCTGCTTCGTAATCTTACGTAATCGAGCTATATACTTGCTTTTGCTGGATTTCTAGCTAGCTGGCTGGATTTCTAGCTAGCTGACC
Organism: Harpalus rufipes; assembly: GCA_951394225.1. Classification (NCBI taxonomy): domain Eukaryota; kingdom Metazoa; phylum Arthropoda; class Insecta; order Coleoptera; family Carabidae; genus Harpalus; species Harpalus rufipes. The sequence goes on from OX596283.1 coordinate 8,311,970, forward strand.
TGCTGGCCAGCTGGCCCCCAGAATCCGTGCGCCTAGACCGCAGGCTAGGCACGGTGGTTGCTAGCTAGGAAGGGGTGAATATGCTGGGCTGGTTGCTGGGTGCTGGATGCTGGTAGCTAGTAGGCGGGAATCGAATTTGGATCTTTGGTGTGCAGGATTTTGTAGGTCGCCGTTCTGATTGCAAATTGGCGGCCTACAAAATGCTGGCTAGCAAGCGGAATATGAACCTAGATCTTTCGAATGCGATTTTTGATCGGTGTATTGGAATGAAATAGTTTGGTTATAACAAGGATTTATTTGTCAGAGATGTGTTACAATAATAATATTACAATATATAATACATGAAATACATACATTATTTTAACAATGAATAAATAATTTTTGATTTATGTATTTGTGATACATTACTCATATGTCGTTCGCAGTGTCACAAATACAGAAATAATGATATGTGCTCTAATTACGTCCAATTTGCGACTTTGAAAATGTTACTATACATGAATTCTTTATCTCATAGATATATGATAAGGAATGATATATTTTTTAACAATAATATGTAATCCATTTTTTATTAGGAATAAGTTTTATTGCGTCGTTTCGTAACATTAAGATATACATTTTAGTGATACAGTTTTGCGAAATATTTATATATGAATCTAACTAGATAAGTGTATTCAATATATGAGATGTATATACAATCAGGAAAATATAGAAATGTCACGTATATCATATATAATTTTAATGTGTGTGCAACAATACATTATCAACAATGCAATTACGAATACAAACACACACATATATGTATTTTTATAAATGATTTTGCTATCTTATTGTAATTAAAAGTATATCTTTTTCTCGCAAGATGAAAGATAGTTTTTCTTTTAAATATGACAATATATGAGTGTTTGTCTACAGCGTAAAGTCTGTAGAATAATTAACAATTATATGAACTATATTATACATTTATTTATTATGTGTTTGTATTTAATATAATCAATGGTGAGTTATATTTTGTTTTATGTCAAATATGTTTATATATACAGGGTGTCCCTTAACTTCGAGCAAAAACTTTAAGGGCATATAGTACTGACCAAAATGAATAAAAAAGCTTCATCAACATAGGAATGATCTTCAACTGTTTCCGAGAAAAGCGAAAAATCTAAGAAAAACTGACAAAGATAGCGATCGAATAAAATTTTGTCTATGTCAGTAAAAAGACTATAAAAAACAATAAAATTTTATATGAAACATTTTTCTCAATTTCTTATAGTTACGTAGTTATATGAAAATTAAATATTGACCAAGGTCGCCACAACATTTCACTTTTGATTTTTATAAAATAACAAAAGGCCATCTAAGATTACCTCTCAAAGGTAAACAAAAAGTCTCAATTAATCAAAATCGTAATTCTTATAGTTTTCGAGATAGCAAAGGTAAATCTCGTAAAAACTCATTTTTCACTGCGTTATATCTGGGAAACTATTAAAGATCGGACACATTTTGACTGAGCTTTTTTTTACTCATTTTGATCAGTATTATATGCCCTTAAAGTTTGTGCACCAAGTTAAGGGACACCCTGTATATTGTATATTACTTTATAATTTATTCATGTATCTCTGATGATGGTTTACTAATAAACCGAAATCCATTAGATATTAAATTAGTGTTTTTATTTTATTTTAAAATAGAGGTATAACATCAAGAGAATTTAAAATAAAAATAAAAAGAAATATATATATATATATATATATATATATATATATATATATATATATATATATATATATATATATATATACCATGCGTCATGAGCGTAACATTACATTTATATGTAGAATAACATTAATATATCACGGCCGTATTTTAAAAATGAATATTTTACATACTTTTTATATATTTATAGGCCTAAAGGACCATAATTTAATTATAATTTAATTCAAATTTAAGCAGCCATGTTGTCAATGTTGCCACCAGTTGAGTACAAAAAATCGGGCGTGTCAGTAATATAGAACATAGTAGTTCAAGCATTTTGGCGCTGATGTTATACCCAATGTTACGCAGGTTAGATAATACAATTTATCCTTAATTGTAGCCGTCAAAACTTATATTTTCATTAAAAAATAAACACTTCAGACTGATTTTAAGTATAAATAAATGATTTTTAGTAAATTTTGTTTCCTGTAAATTTCAGCCAGATTCATGACCAGATAAAAGTTTTAATGTTTTGACAAAATCGCTGGAGAAACGGGATGAATCTCATCTTTAGAAATATTTAATTTGAACTTATTCCAGACTATTTTAAGCGGAGTAAATGTTGTGAATTATATTTTAAATTCCGTAGAATTCAAATTTTCATACCACAAATCTATTGCGAATTGCTGAAAAGATATCAGTTATATTTATTTCAAATGTAGCTAAATTTCTATTGTGTATATATTATGATTAATATTAAATGACTGAAAAACTAAGTGAAATAGCGACTTATGGTTTTCAAATTTGGATTCAGGAGTTTGTATTATATATACGCCATATATTTCAGGAATTCGAATTACTGAAAAAATGTCAGTCATGTTTGTTTCAAAAGTAGCTAAATTGATGTTGTGTATATACCATGATTAAAATTAAATGACTGAATAACTAAATGAAATAGCGACTTGTGGTTTTCAAATTTGGATTCAGGAGATTGTATTCTATATATGCGATATATTTCAGGAATTCGAATTACTGAAAAAATGTCAGTCATGTTTGTTTCAAAAGTAGCTAAATTTTTATTGTGTATATAGTATGATTAAAATTAAATGACTGAATAACTAAGTGAAATAGCGATTTGTGGTTTTCAAATTTGGATTCAGGAGATTGTATTCTATATATGCGATATATTTCAGGAATTCGAATTGCTGAAAAAATGTTAGTCATGTTTGTTTAAAATGTAGCTAAATATCTATTGCGTATATACCATGATTAAAATTTTATAACTCAAAAACTAAGTGAAATATCGACTTGCGGTTTTCAAATTCGAATTCAGGGGGTTCTTTTGTACATATATACATAGTTTCAGAAATTCGAATCACCGGATATGGTTTTAAATTTCTGTATGCATTGTTTGAATAGTACGTATGTATGTTTGTATATTTTGTGTGTGAATTTCTTATATAATGTAAGAATGCATATTCTTTCAATACTGTAGAAACTGTGAAATATATGAAAATGAAACTATATGTATGTGTTGCAATATGACATGAATTGTTTATGTATTTGTTTTTGCTATATATTAATTTTATATAAGAGTACTTATTGTTTAGGAGGATAAGTTTTATTTAATTATTTATTTACAATAATCTTATAAATAAGTCTTGAAGGGATGTGTGATGCTCTGCTACAATATGATCATCTCCAACGTTGAAATCAAGATATAGGGTATGTCCTTCTGCAACTCACTCACATCCTTCTAAGGCTCGTCCAGGTCTGTAGTTTATTTCTCTGTTACATGTTTCTGTAACAATAAAAATATAATCGAAATAATATTTGAATTAGCGGTTATAAATAATAGTATGGACTTAAAAATGTTTCAATCGTGTGTAATTATTGAAAAATAATAATATGAAAGAAAGTGCGAGTAATTCAATATTGAAAAGAATATAAAATATATGTAGTAAAATATTTAGTACGTACAATAATATATGAAATTTGTGTATGGTAGTAACACTAAATTAATTCAAATTATTTTTCACAAAACATCAACACTTATACAATTATAAAGTATATCTACAGCCGAAATAGCCTTTAGAAATAATGGCTAATATACCCAATAATGGGTACTATAAAGTAGTTCAATAATAATAAAAAACTTACTGCGAATAAATTATTTCCTTAAGTATAACACCAAAAGTCTTCTCCAAGGATCAGGAAGTCGTCCTGGAAGGCACAGTACACGAGCACACCACACACATCTGTTCACTGGCACTGTAACAATAAAACTGACAATGACAAAATTAATCTACGTAACAGTTAGGCATTAGATAAGAATAAAAAAAATAGTAGTCAACAATCAGAATAATGAATAATTATAAATTATAATTTATGTCTATGTATTACATAATCGTTTACTCGCCCGTACGATTTTTTAAAATGTGTATCTGTAAGGAAGGCCCATGGACCACCCGCGGAAATATAATGTATGAATTTTAGGGTTGATAGGAAAAGTGCTATATTGCTGAAAGAAAAATCACTTTTTGCAAGGTCAAATATTTTTTTATAGTAAATTTTAAGTTTATGAATCGATATCTCTTAAACTAAGCAAAATAATAACTTGTATGTTTCAAAAATGGATTCAGCATGCATTTCTTTACAAATATGTTAATTTTCAAAGTTGGTGAAATGTTGAAAAATTTGCATTTATGCTTGTTCAAAGACATGTGAAATAACGTGAAAATCAGGAGATTGTTTTCTATATATTTCTATTTCTATATATATATATATATATATATATATATATATATATATATATATATATATATATATATATATATATATATATATATATATATATATATATATATATATATATAATAATAATAATAATTATAATTTATGTATATATATATATATATATATATATATATTTCAGGAATTCGAATTGCTGAAAAAAATGTCCGTCATGTTTGTTTAAAATATAGCAAAATTTCTATTGTGTAGATACCATGATTAAAATTAAATAATTCAAAAACTAAGTGAAATAACGCCTTACGGTTTTCAAATTTGAATTCAGGGGGTTCTTTTATATAATATATGTACATAGTTTCAGAAAATTGATAAATGAAGTTGATAGAACAACTTGTAGTTTTTCTGGTTAAAAAAGGAATTTAATTTTTTATCTATAGGATAAATGAAAAAAGAAATTATTCGCAGTAAGATTTGAAACCAGTGTTTTTATTATCTTTTTCAATGGACGTAGAAAAAAAGTATATATATCATGCGTCATGAGCGTAACATAACATTTATATGTAGAATAACATTAATATATTACGGCCGTATTTTAAAAGTGAATATTTTACATACATTTTATATATTTATAGGCCTAAAGGACCATAATTTTATTTATAATTAAATTCAAATTTAAGCAGCCATGTTGTCAATGTTGCCACCAGTTGAGAACAAAAATTCTGGCGTGTCGGTAATATAGAACATAGTAGTTCGAGCATTTTGGCGCTGATGTTATACCCAATGTTACGCAGGTTGAATAATACATTTTAGCCGTCAAACTTATATTTTCATTGAAAAATAAACACTTCAGACTGATTTTAAGTATAAATAAATGATTTGTAGTAAATTTTATATGTTTCCTGTAAATTTCAGCCAGATTCATGACCAAATAAAAGTTTTAATGTTTTGACAGAAGGAGAAACGGGATGAATCGCATCTTTAGAAATATTTAAATTGAACTTATTCCAGACTATTTTAAGCGGAGTAAATGTTGTGAATTATATTTTAAACTCCCTAGAATTCAAATTTTCATACCACAAATCTATTGCGAATTGCTGAAAAGATATCAGTCATGTTTGTTTAAAATGTAGCTAAATTTCTATTGCGTATATAACATGATTAAAGTAACTAACTCAAAAACCAATTGAAATAGCGACTTGTAGTTTTCCAATTTGGATTCAGGGGATTGTTGTACATATATAAGATATATTTCAGGAATTCGAATTGCTGAAAAAATGTCAGTCATGTTTATTGCAAATATAGCTATATTGCTATTGTCTATATACCATGATTAAAATTAAATAATTGAAAAATTAAGTCAAATAGCGCCTTTCAGTTTTCAAATTTGGATTCATAAATTTCTATTGTGTGCATACTATGATTAAATTTAAATAACTCAAAAACTAAGTGAAATATCGACTTGCGGTTTTCAAATTTGGATTTAGGGGGTTGTTTTATACATATATACATAGTTTCAGAAATTCGAATCACCCGATACGGTTTTAAATTTCTGTAGACATTGTTTAAATAGTATGTATGTTTGTATATGTGAATTTCTTATATAAGAATGCATATTCCTTAAATACTGTAGAAACTGTGAAATATATGAAAATGAAAATATATGTATGTGTTGCAATATGACATGAATTGTTTATGTAGCGATTTGTTTTTTCTATATATTAATTTTATATAAGAGTACTTATTGTTTAGGAGAATAAGTTTTATTTATTTATTTTCATAAATCTTATAAATAAGTCTTGAAGGACATCAATACTTGTTGGGATGTCTTCTGTGTGATGCTCTGCTACAATATGATCATCTCCAACGTTGAAATCAGGATATAGGTATGTCCTTCTGCAACTCACTCACATCCTTCTAAGGCTCGTCCAGGTCTGTAGTTTATTTCTCTGTTACATGTTTCTGTAACAATAAAAATATAATCGAAATAATATTTGAATTAGCGGTTATAAATAATAGTATGGACTTAAAAATGTTTCAATCGTTTGTAATTATTGAAAAATAATAATATGAAAGAAATTGCGAGTAAATATTGAAAAGAATATAAAATATATATAGTAAAATATTTAGTACGTACAATAATATATGAAATTTGTGTATGGTAGTAACACTAAATAATTCTAAATTAGTTCAAATTATTTTCCACACAACATCAGCAATTATTATACAATTATAAAGTATATCTACAGCCGAAATAGTCTTTAGAAATAATGGCCAATAATAGGTATTATTAAGTAGTTCAATAATAAAAAAAAAACTTACTGTGAATAAATGATTTCCATAAGTATAACACCAATAGGTATCCATTAGTCCTCTCCAAGGATCAGGAAGTCGTCCTGGAAGGCACAGTACACGAGCACACCTCACACATCTGTTCACTAGCACTGTAACAATAAAACTGACAATGACAGAATTAATCTATATAACAGTTAGGCATTAGATAATAATAAAAAAAATGGTAGTCAACATCAAAATTAAGAGTAATTATACATTATAATTTATGTCTATGTATTACATAATTCTTTACTCGCCCGTACGATTTTATTAAATTTATATTTATAAAAATAGCCCATGGACTACCCGCGAAATATAATTTATGAACTTTAGGGTTGATAGAAAGAATGCTAGGTAAGAAGTTGTACGTTTCAAATATGAATTCAGCATGCATTTCTCTACAAACATGCCAATTTTCAAAGTAGGTGAAATGATGAAAATTTTTCATTTATGCTTATTCAAAGACAAATGTTTTTCTATAAGAAATTTCCAATTTAGGGCTCAATATTTCAGAAACTAAACAAGATAGGGACTTGTACGTTTCAAATATGAATTCAGCATGCATTTCTCTACTAATATGCCAATTTTCAAAGTAGGTGAAATAATGAAAATTTTTCATTTATGCTTATTCAAAGACAAATGTTTTTCTATAAGAAATTTCCAATTTAGGGCTCAATATTTCTGAAACTAAGCAAGATAGGGACTTGTACATTTCAAATATGAATTCAGCATGCATTTCTCTACTAATATGCCAATTTTCAAAGTTGGTGAAATGATGAAAAAAATTTCATTTATGCTTGTTCAAAGACAAATGTTTTTCTAAAAGAAATTTCCAATTTAGGGTTCAATATTTCTGAAACTAAGCAAGATAGGGACTTGTACGTTTCAAATATGAATTCAGCATGCATTTCTCTACAAACATGCCAATTTTCCAAGTTGGAGAAAAAATGATGAAAATTTTTCATTTATGCTTGTCAAAGACAAATATTTTTCTATAAGAAATTTCTAATTTAGGGCTTAATATTTCTTAAACTAAGCAAGATAGGGACTTGTACGTTTCAAATATAAATTCAGCATGTATTTCTCTACAAACATGCCAATTTTCAAAGTTGGTGATATGATGAAAATATTTTATTTATGCTTGTTCAGACAAATGTTTTTCTATAAGAAATTTCAACTTCAGGGTTCGATATCTCTGAAACTAAGAAAGATACGAACTTGTACGTTTCAAATTTGAATTGAGCATGCATCTCTATATAAATAAACATAGTCTTAAAATAGATGAAATGTTGACATACTTTTTTATAGGATATTTCAACTTTAGATATTAAATATAGACAAGTGGTTTTATTAATACAGATAAACACAAATAGCAGATACAATAAATAAGTTATTACATTTATAATTTTATTAATAAATCTTATTTTTTGTTACAGATGATCCCGTTTTCGAAGTTCCAGTGGTCAGAGATGCAGACATCGCGACTTGAAGGACCCGTTCGTGTGTCTGGAGTATCCTGGGGCTTCTCTCCGTACCTGATGGATTTCATCCCGTTGCCAGCATCAGGAAACCATCCCCTTCTTATCGTGAAGACTTGAACCGGTTCGCCTGATCTCTGTAAAATATAAATGTGAGTTAATCGCCTCTGGAGAATTTCAGATTTTTAAATTCGTATCTCGGAAATGGTTCGAGATAGAGAAAAAATGTATAGGACCTTTTTTGTAGTAAATCGAATTCTAGGAAGGATATATATTTAAATTTTTAATATACAATGTCACAGTTCCAAGTTACGACGGTTTTAAAGGGTTTTTAATGCCCACACCCTTAATTTGGGGTAATATCGAAAAATGTTTAATATACAATCTACATAACTTAAAATTCTTTATAACTTTTATCATATAAAATTTTCTTCTAGAATTGATGGTTTAGCCGGAAATGACATTACACCTTAAATAGGGTAGAGATACAAAGTTGTCGTATTTTTTTTTTTGATTCTACGTAATTTTTTACATACGTGTCTAAAATTTAGTAATTTAATATTTATAAATATAGGTCCTATGATTTTTTAAAGTTTCGAATTATTTCAATTTTAGTACTTACCTTCTTGTAATGGCAATGATCGGCGAATTTTCTCAACATATCGCCCGCTAGTACTTCATCGCTGAACTGTATTGTCTTTGGCGGTTTACACTGATTTGAATACACTTTCAAGTAATCATTACACAACACTCGCACTATTTAAATTAACAATAGCAGCACTTAATAAAACAAATTTAAAAATATCCAGTAATAATGAACTAATAAATATAGTTTTAGCGTAAATTTTAATACCCTTATTTATATCGCGAACTATAAATTGAATAAGAGAGTGATTGTAATAAAAACTACTAATTTTTTCGGTTCCTCTCAACACTACATAATCGCAATACACGATTATTCACAAGCACCCCATGTTCATTTCACCAAAGCCAGAAAGGAACTGAGGTCTCCCTTATAAAAATATAATATTAATATTATAACGTAACAACTAACATTAATTAAGTGTTAATTGATGATGTTTTTTATACTTTGGCGCTCAAAATAAACAACGTTTATGTTTGTTTTCAGATCCCCCTAACCCCCCTCCCCCCCGCGTTCTACACCCAGCGATAGGATACGGCAACTACAACACTGGATGAAGATAATAGATGATTTTTATGAGAATAAATAAACAAAATAGCTTTTTATTTACCTTTTCTATGTAATAACAAAAGAGACAGGGAAATATCCTAATATTTAATGTTTTTTTTCGAATTTTCCTATCCTATCCTTTAGTATTAAGTTCTCTAGGTACGAAAATAACCATCCGATAGGAATCCGCTCTTTTATAAAGAGCTAAGGGCTTATTTGAGCCCTTAGGGAAAATCCGACCACGGATTTCAATTTTGCAGATCCAAATAAGTTTAACAACACTTGTCCGGTCTTTCTAGCCCTTTTAGATCAGGAATTAGGCTAGGCCCTTTGCCGCACTTGAAGCGCAAATATATTGTGAACCAAAGGGTTTTCATCAATTCTGTGCAAGCCAATGGAAAGCGTGGGTTCAAATCTTTCCGCTACGCTATTTTCCGGCCTTTTAACCCTTTTAATTAACGAATTTAAGCGTTAAACCCTTCGTAAAACTTTAACGGCCCATATCTCGGAAACTATTAGGGCTAGAAGGGCGAAATTCTATTGTACTAATTTCGACCCGCAGATTACGAATCTGAAGTCATATTTTACCTTAAGGGCTTATTTAAAGGGCGAAGGGCTTAAAACGGCCCTTAGAAAAAAACTGACCTTGGAATCGTGTACTGCGGGTCGAAATTAGCCTAATAAAATTTGTCCCGCCCTTCTAGCCCTTTTAATAACGGAGTTAGCGCACGCCCTTCGCCATAAACTTGAGGGCTAAGAATGTTGTAAACTGAAGGGTTTTCAACAATTCTGTGCAGGCCAATCGAAAGGGCATGTTTAAATACCTCAGATACGCTATTCTCCATCCCTTTAGCCCTTCAAATATATGAATTATAGCTAGGACCCTTTGGAAAACTTTAAGGGCTCGTATCTCGGAAACGGCTGGGTTTTCAGCGATATCCTTGAAATTTCGCGTTCCGTTAGCAACCATTGAAATGTCGGGGTCGTAGAACAACATATTTAAGTTTCAAGGGCGTAGGGCCAAGGGTTTCAAAATCGCCTAATTGAAATTTGACAGCTTGTGTTTTTAAAAAAGTTGAACAAATTTTATAACATTTATTAATATGCATAATAGAGTTCTCATACTTTCCTGTCGTCCCAATGAAACCGAATCAACTGTACATAATTCCCTGTCTCTTTGTTGTGGTATTTTCAATGAATAAGGGGTTGTTAAATAAAAACTCGTATTAGTTTAAGATATTTTTATTGTTTATTTGTAATACATTGTTGTCTTTATTATGTTCATAGCTTAAATTGTATTTTTTATTCTTATTCTTTGTATTTTATAAATAAATATACTTACCCTTGTCCTGAAAAATTAGAAATAGGGATGTTTAAATAATAGTTTGTGTAAATTTTACTTGTATTTATTGTTTTTTATATCTTACATTGTTGTATTTCATGTAAACTACCCTAATGTACAATATATAAATAAATATACTTACCCTTGTCCTGAAAAATTAAAAATAGGGATGTTTAAATAATAGTTTGTGTAAATTTTACTTGTATTTATTGTTTTTTATATCTTACATTGTTGTATATCATGTAAACTACCCTAATCTACAATATTTTATGCAATAAAAAATAAATTAAAATGGCCGCCAGGTGGCAGCACCTGTCGGAAAGCACTACGCTTAAAAATATAGGTAATTAAAAATAAAGCTGTCTTTTTTACATACGTACATACAGGATTCGAAATAGTTCGGAAAATGGACGCTAGAGGGCAGCACAGATCTTGAAAACGAGGAAAAATACTTGCAAAAATCTAAGGGGCAATTTTCAGTTGCAACATTATCGACAGGGACTTAAAATCATTTTACGGGTAGTAGAAGCAGATACATGGATGCTAACTCTAAACCCGCATTCAAAAAAGACATAAAATCCCATATTTAACTAGTCTAAACTCTAAAGGCTATTGAAAATTGTCTATGTACGTCGTTATGTACACAAAAAAAAATTTTTTTAGTCGGATTTACTCTTTTTGAACAGGTGCTGCCAACTAGTGGCCGTTTTAAAAACTACATACGTGTAGGAACTTAGAATAAAAATCAATTTTTCAATAATATAAAAATATATTTGTATTTTAAGAAATTACAACACTTTATCTCATAAAAATCAAAGTTTATTGGCATTATTATTACAAAGGACTGTTTGACAATCATAAATAGTCAATAGATTTGTTAACAAATTTAGTAACAATCATAAACAGAAATAGAACAATAGTAAAAGATTCAAAGTTTAAAAATTCTGTTTATAATTATTTTCAACTAAATTTATTAACAAATCTATTAACAATTTATAAAAATGTCACACAGGGTTTAGTTATAAAACTAAAACATTTGTTACCCCTTTAAATTGTCATTATTATGGGGTTATATTATTTGTTGTTAGTTATTTTGCATCTTTATTCTGCAAATAAAAGTTTAACCGAAAGATTTAACTTTTATTTACAGAATAAAGATGCAAAATAATTAACAACAAATAATATAACCCCATAATAACTTTATTTGGTAACAAACATTTTAGTTTTATAACTGATACGAAACTCTAAGTTAATATTATATATTTTTAGACCAAAAACCGCCCAAATATATAATATATTAGAGTTCCGTTTACAATACTTATGGCCTAATTTCACAAATTAAAACTTTGGATCCCCAAATAAGATAACTTGTTCCCATTGTTAAAGGTACAAGATTTTTTTATTTGGTTTAAGATCGTTGGCGAACCTTTATATTATATATACAATATATAATATTTATTAATATAAAGCTTCGTTTACAATAAATACTTAAAAATCTAACTTTGCCCTGATCGCGTCAAAATACTTACTAATAATTACAATTTTTACTAAAACTACCTAACATTAAAACTAATGTGACGGGTTTAAATTAAAATAAACAGAATTAAAAGATTGTTTTATTAGTACATACATTTTAAAAAAGTCACTATGAAGAGGAATCCATGGAGACGCATCCCAATCGGCACTGCAATCTCGGTGACAGCGGCGGCGGAGGAATTGTTTTAATTTATAACTATCTTAAAACTATAACTGAAATGCTTTATTTAATAAATGGTATATATATAGGGAGACACCACCCTCTTGCCAAACCCACGCTCCCCATATATATATCATTTATTAAATAAATACAATTCCGTATACAATAATACCTTATAATCTAACTTAAACTATTGTAGTTCCCCCCAAATTAAGTTTATGAAGTGCGCAAAAAATCCTATCTTACGTTAATATCTTTTTCAAACAATAGCAAATCTAAAAATGGTAAGTTACGTTAATTTGTTCTCTCTCTCAAAAAGCAAAAACAACCCCTGCCTATCTTATAATCTAAGCTATCTTATGTCTACGCAAGCTATCTTATATCTAGACTATGTTAAGCTAAGTTGAAGTGAGAGAGAGATATACGATCTAAGACAAAAAGTGAGAATACCGGGGTGATTCTCACAGTTGTTTACGTGGGGGCTAAGCCGACCCCAAGGGTTTACGGCCTACAACGCGAGCCAATTAAGGACAAGGGAAGCAATTAAGTGATATTCCACGGCTTGGATGCAATAAAGAGCTACTCCCGATGGCATCGCCCGGCCATTCCCGAAACACCTAACACCGAACGCGGACAACCCGTGTGCTCAAACAATGTTAAATCAAAGAAAAACTTTATTTTCTCTTTAATTATTCGTTGCCATTAAAATTAAACGATGATTACGTTGCCTCCGGATGAGGAGAGCACATAACGCCATAATAGAGCTTCCTGTGTAAGCATTCAGGTTTGTTTAAAACTTTTCTCAGTTGAGTCTAGCGGTTTTAAAGCGTCCAAACTAGAGCAGAGGCCAATACGAACGATGGTCAGCACTGGTACAAAAGAATTAAACTGTCCCTAGAAACATTCACACAAGTGTGAAGCGATCCACCAGAATAAACAACTGGTTTCACATGGCGTTGTGAATTACTATACATATCAGTCCACTCAATTATGGAAATCGCGCACGAACCCTACCTAACCATCCCACTAACCGTGATGTTTAATAATAGAAAAAATTAGGAAACCCGAACCCACAAACAAGTTTCGAATCTCACACCCCCTACTTCCTGATTCTCTCACCATTTGACAGCAAGCATGCCCCGACACACCAATTCATACAATTTTTTTTTTCACATTCACTCTCCCTAGATGCCGTCTGGGCAATCAAAACGCACGATTTTAGGATGAATCATTTCGATAAGGGAATGCACTTCAAGTTAAATAAATTTATTTTTATTTTTAAAGAAAACACGTGTTTGCTCAACGGCGCGATGAGCCAAAGTTTAATTAAGAGCTGAAAATACATTTCAAAGAACTTAAAACTAACTTATATTCTATATTATTCTTCACGTAAGAATGGCATTGTTCAATAATGTTTCGTTTATAAGTAGTTCAATTCGCTCTATAATCTGTGCTGACATTGACTAGAAAACTAACTTTTTCTACAGTGCACAATGTTATTCTTACGCAAAGAATCCTATACTATATTAATTTAGTCTTCTTGATGTCCGATTCCTGAAAGATATATACTAATCATATGTTCCCCAGATATTGATTTTATATTGATAAAGTCTATATTTAAATTATAAATTGTTTGAATATTATACAGACATTCATGAAAGTTATATTTATTTCAATGTAGTTCTCAAAATCGAATTTGAGTACAAGATAATATTTAGACATTTATAATAGTCATATTTCACTGACAAGTTAATAGTTAGATATTTTGTCCAACAGTATTTAAATGGTCTCAAAATTATTTGAAATTTGCTTTAATTTGCACCATCCTGTCCATCAGGTGGTTATACAAGTGGAAAGTGCACCACTTTTCCAATGCTTAGTTACTCTAGTGCAAATATTTTACGCACAATACAGATAAAACTGTTTCAGGTAGTCTTTATTGACTAGTAACTAGATTTGAACTAGTTCATTTTAATTCCAAGTTTCGACTCTTGGATTATAAAGTATTGTTGCATTACCAACAATATTAGCCAACCAAATAAATACATTTAATAATGATTAAAAAGAATAAAAGTTAAATGGCTTTTGCCATAAAGCCACAGAATTGTAAATAGTATGAAATCTAGTAAGATTCTTACCTTATACATGTCTCCTGTTCTCCTAAAAGTGTTCTGCCCTCTCTGCTCCCACTTCCATGTTTCCGAAGCCCTCATGGTCATCCATGGAATCTGAATTAGAAAGAGAAATGAGTTACTTTATTTAGTTACAAAACACACAGATTTGACGGGAGGTATTGTGCTGGCCACATTAGATTTCTTAATATGTGTACAACACATAATTAGTTAGCGGGAGGTATTGTTGCTTTAGTGTTTGTATGTATGTATACAAAATACACAGATTTGACGGGAGGTATTGTGCTGGCCATATCAGATTTCTTTATATCTGTACATCACACAAATAGTTAGCGGGAGGGACTGTTGCTTTAGTGTTTGTATGTATGTATACAAAATACACAGATTTGACGGGAGGTATTGTGTTGGCCATATCAGATTTCTATATATGTGTACATCACACAAATAGTTAGCGGGAGGGACTGTTGCTTTAGTGTTTGTATGTATACAAAACACACAGATTTGACGGGAGGTATTGTGCTGGCCACATATTTCTTAATATGTTGCTTTAGTGTTTGTATATATATTTATGTATGTGTGTGTATTATCACTATTTGTGATCAGCGGGAGGTATTGTTGATGAAAAAAATAATGTCACTTTTAAACTGTATTAGTTGGCGGGAGGTACTGTTGCTTTAGTTAGTGTATGTATATATGTATGTGTTTTATCGCCATTTGTAATTAGCGAGAGGTATTGTTGATAAATATATCTACTGTCACCTTTACACTTTAATTAGTTGGCGGGGGGTATTGTAAAAAAAAATCAAGTGCACCTTAGCACACTTGAGATTGGTTGTTTTATTTTATTTAAAAGTATACCCCTTTCCTACATATACGTTTTAAGGGAGGCATTGATTCATAACAAAAAATAAATAAAATTTAAATTCTCAATTTTTACCCCAAAGTGTTCCCCCCTCTTGAATTACTAAATGGTGGGTGCATGATCCAGATATTGATTTTTGTGTGACAAAGATAAATATATAGTAAGACAGAGACAACACGACATAGAATAACAAGTAGGGGATGGAACACTCCCTTGCAAATATTTTTTTTTTTGTAAGACAGAGAGGAAAATATATAACTATTTCATTCTAATGGAATCTTCTTTTTACTGTAATTTTTGTTGGGGAACGAAGTGTTAAGTCCGTACGTTTACATATCTATGGGACCATAGAATAATACAATATAGGGTGGAACACTCCCTCGAAATATTTATTTTTCTAAGACAGAGAGCCAAATATATAACTATTTCATTCTAATGGACTCTTCTTTTTGCTATAATTTTTTTTGGGGAACATGGTGTTAAGTCTGCAGCACATCTCGGTGAACACTTGTAGTCAAAAATATAGGGTAAGATCCAAAAAAATTACTTGAAAATATAATTCAAAACTTTCCAATTTTAGTATTAAAGACTTTTGGACCAAAGGTAACAACATATTAAATTCTGATTAAAATTGATAAACCGGAAGTGGTACTTTACTTGAAGCCCATAGCAGTTTTTAATGAAGAACTGTATTAAAATATGATCCAAAAATTTTCAAATGTAGTATTTAAGACTTTTGGACCAAGGGGAACAACATATTATATTTTGACTACAATTGATAAACCGGAAGTGGTACTTTACTTGAAGCCCATAACAGTTTTTAATGAAGAATTGTATTAAAATATAATCCAAAAATTTTCAAATTTAGTATTCAAGACTTTTGGACCAAGGGTAACAACATATTATATTTTGACTACAATTGATAAACCGGAAGTGGTACTTTACTTGAAGCCCATAACAGTTTTTAATGAAGAACTGTAATAAAATATAATCCAAAAATTTTCAAATTTAGTATTTAGGACTTTTATGTCAAGGGGAACAACATATTATATTTTGAATAAAATTTATAAACCGGAAGTGGTACTTTACTTGAAGCCCATAGCAGTTTTTAATGAAGAACTGTATTAAAATATAATCCAAAAATTTTCAAATTTAGTATTTAAGACTTTTGGACCAAGGGTAACAACATATTATATTTTGACTACAATTGATACACCGGAAGTGGTACTTTACTTGAAGCCCATAGCAGTTTTTAATGAAGAACTGTATTAAAATATAATCCAAAAATTTTCAAATGTAGTATTTAAGACTTTTGGACCAAGGGGAACAACATATTATATTTTGACTACAATTGATAAACCGGAAGTGGTACTTTACTTGAAGCCCATAACAGTTTTTAATGAAGAATTGTATTAAAATATAATCCAAAAATTTTCAAATTTAGTATTCAAGACTTTTGGACCAAGGGTAACAACATATTATATTTTGACTACAATTGATAAACCGGAAGTGGTACTTTACTTGAAGCCCATAACAGTTTTTAATGAAGAACTGTAATAAAATATAATCCAAAAATTTTCAAATTTAGTATTTAGGACTTTTATGTCAAGGGGAACAACATATTATATTTTGAATAAAATTTATAAACCGGAAGTGGTACTTTACTTGAAGCCCATAGCAGTTTTTAATGAAGAACTGTATTAAAATATAATCCAAAAATTTTCAAATTTAGTATTTAAGACTTTTGGACCAAGGGTAACAACATATTATATTTTGACTACAATTGATACACCGGAAGTGGTACTTTACTTGAAGCCCATAACAGTTTTTAATAAAGAATTGTAATAATCCAAAAATTTTCAAATTTAGTATTTAAGACTTTTATGTCCAGGGGAACAACATATTATATTTTACTACACATGATAAACCGGAAGTGGTACTTTACTTGAAGCCCATAACCGTTTTTAATAAAGAACTGTATTAAACATAATTCAAAAATTTTCAAATTTAATATTTAAGACTTTTACACCAAGGGTAACAATATATTAAATTTGTATTAAAATTGATTAACCGAAAGAGGTACTTTACTTGAAGCCTGTAACAGTTTTCCATGAAGAACTATATTAAAATATAATCCAAAATTTTTCTATTTTAGTATTTAAGACTTTTACATCAAGGGTAATAATATATTAAATTTGTATTAAAATTGATTAACCGAAAGAGGTACTTTACTTGAAGCCTGTAACAGTTTTCCATGAAGAACTATATTAAAATATAATCCAAAATTTTTCTATTTTAGTATTTAAGACTTTTACATCAAGGGTAATAATATATTAAATTTGTATTAAAATTGATTAACCGGAAGACGTACTTTACTTGAAGCCCGTAACAGTTTTCCATGAAGAACTATATTAAAATAGAATCCAAAATTTTTCTATTTTAGTATTTAAGACTTTTACATCAAGGGTAATAATATATTAAATTTGTATTAAAATTGATTAACCGAAAGAGGTACTTTACTTGAAACCTGTAACAGTTTTTCATGAAGAACTATATTAAAATATAATCCAAAACTTTTCATATTTAATTTTAAATATGTTTCAGCTGTACTGAAATTTTGAAATAAACTTTTTCTTATGAAAACGACTCTCCTGAATTCAAATATGATAATTGCAAGTCCCTATCTGTCTTAGTTTTCGAATTTTTTTTTTTTTTATTAGAAAAAAAATGTTAAATTAAATTTTGACGTCCAGAAATTCTGTAATTAATTTTGGCTTATCGAAACGTCTTTAATAATTGTCTGTAACTATTTATGAAAATGTAGAAATCCCGAGAGAGAAATGTTTATATGAAATTTTCAATCTTTTCGACGCAGTTTAAGTTATATTTTACCGCTATTAGATAATTTATTATTATTATTGTTTTTAGACATCCTATCTACCATGTTAGCTAACAAATACACATAAATAATTAAATGATATTGTGGGCCTCCTGATGAAACTTAAAACTAAACATATATACATAAATATAAAATGGGGAACCTTAAAATTATACAAAGGGAAAATAAATACATAACACATTTATCTTTTATTTATTTTTACAAAATACCTAATATATAAAAATATTTCATTCATTTTGCACCACCCTGTCCGTCGGGTGCGATTATACAAGTGGAAAGTGCACCACTTTTCCAATGCTTAGTTACTCTAGTGCAAATATTTCACACGCAATACAGATAAAACTGTTTCAGGTAGTCTTTATTGACTAGTAACTAGATTTGAATTAGTTCATTTTTATTCCAAGTTTCGACTCTTGGATTATAAAGTATTGTTGCATTACCAACAATATTAGCCAACCAAATAAATATATTTAATAATGATAAAAAGAATAAAAGTTAAATGGCTTTTGCTATAAAGCCACAGAATTGTAAATAGTATGAAGTAAAATCTTACCTTAGACATGCGGACAGCACGCTTGAATTCTTCAGTTGTGGGGCCCTAATGCAGTAACTCCGTGGTCTCCGGTTTCTTCCAAAGGTGCTCTGCTCTCTTCTGCTCCCAGTTCCATGTTTCCGAAGCCCTCATGGTCATGCATACAATCTGCAATAGAAAAAGAAATGAGTTAATTTAGTTATCCTTTTGCGGCTTCCATTTTGTTCATGTATTACTTATATAAAATTTGTGTGTTGATTCAGATGGAGAATTTTATGCTCTACAGCTTTTATTTGAAGCTTTTTTACCAAAAATAATTAGGGAAACAAAAAATTATTAAAGTCCCAGGAACAATATATTCAACATGGTATAAAAAAGCAAAACCACATAAGCGTCTCCATTTATAAAACGCATTTTGCCTTTGAAAAAAATGATGTACCCACCTTCTGACGACATATTTTCAACATAGGGGCCTACGTTATTTGTATAAATGTTCATATTTCATTTTAAATATTAGTTTAAATATTAATATTTACAGCACAGATATATACGTCCATCCGTTTCAGCGTCTCCCAAGATTCTATGTCGTGCCAAGACGTACCAGTCTACCGCTTTAAACAAGTTACGTATGGCTCGCGGCAACACAAATTAATGTAAAATACAATAAAATGATATTTACAAATAAAATATAAAGTTGGAATTGTTTCCACCCCTTTATTTACAATAGGGGGCGCGTTCGTGTTTTACATTTTAAAATAACCCTGATACGGAAAATAATAAACTTATAATTTTTATATATTTGCAATTAGAAATATTAAAAGATAGAATTGTTTCTACCCCTTTATTTACAATAGGGGACACGTTCGTGTTAAACATTTTAAAATAACCCTGATACGGAAAATAATAAAACTATAATTTTTATATATTTGCAATTAGAAACATTAATATTAAAAGATAGAATTGTTTCTACCCCTTTATTTACAATAGGGGACACGTTCCTGTTAAACATTTTAAAATAACCCTGATACGGAAAATAATAAAACTATAATTTTCATATATTTGCAATTAGAAACATTAATATTAAAAGATAGAATTGTTCCTACCCCTTTATTTACAATAGGGGACACGTTCGTGTTAAACATTTTAAAATAACCCTGATACGGAAAATAATAAAACTATAATTTTTATATTTTTGCAATTAGAAACATTAATAGATAGAATTGTTTCTACCCCTTTATTTACAATAGGGGACACGTTCGTGTTAAACATTTTAAAATAACCCTGATACGGAAAATAATAAAACTATAATTTTTATATATTTGCAATTAGAAACATTAATATTAAAAGATAGAATTGTTTCTACCCCTTTATTTACAATAGGGGACACGTTCGTGTTAAATATTTTAAAATAACCCTGATACGGAAATTAATAAACTTATAATTTTTATATATTTGCAATTAGAAACATTAATATTAAAAGATAGAATTGTTTCTACCCCTTTACTTACAATAGGGGACACGTTCGAGTTAAACATTTTAAAATAACCCTGATACGGAAAATAATAAAACTATAATTTTTATATATTTGCAATTAGAAACATTAATATTAAAAGATAGAATTGTTTCTACCCCTTTATTTACAATAGGGGGTGCGTTCGTATTAAACATTTTAAAATAACCCTGATACGGAAAATAATAAAACTATAATTTTTATATATTTGCAATTAGAAACATTAATATTAAAAGATAGAATTGTTTCTACCCCTTTATTTACAATAGGGGACACGTTCGTGTTAAACATTTTAAAATAACCCTGATACGAAAAATAATAAAACTATAATTTTTATATATTTGCAATTAGAAACATTAATATTAAAAGATAGAATTGTTTCTACCCCTTTATTTACAATAGGGGACACGTTCGTGTTAAACATTTTAAAATAACCCTGATACGGAAATTAATAAACTTATAATTTTTATATATTTGCAATTAGAAACATTAATATTAAAAGATAGAATTGTTTCTACCCCTTTATTTACAATAGGGGACACGTTCGAGTTAAACATTTTAAAATAACCCTGATACGAAAATTAATAAAACTATAATTTTTATATATTTGCAATTATAAACATTAATATTAAAAGATAGAATTGTTTCTACCCCTTTATTTACAATAGGGGACACGATCGTGTTAAACATTTTAAAATAACCCTGATACGGAAAATAATAAAACTATAATTTTTATATACTTGCAATTAGAAACATTAATATTAAAAGATAGAATTGTTTCTACCCCTTTATTTACAATAGGGGACACGTTCGTGTTAAACATTTTAAAATAACCCTGATACGGAAATTAATAAAACTATAATTTTTATATATTAGCAATTAGAAACATTAATATTAAAAGATAGAATTGTTTCTACCCCTTTATTTACAATAGGGGACACGTTCGAGTTAAACATTTTAAAATAACCCTGATACGAAAATTAATAAAACTATAATTTTTATATATTTGCAATTATAAACATTAATATTAAAAGATAGAATTGTTTCTACCCCTTTATTTACAATAGGGGACACGTTCGTGTTAAACATTTTAAAATAACCCTGATACGGAAATTAATAAAACTATAATTTTTATATATTAGCAATTAGAAACATTAATATTAAAAGATACAATTGTTTTCACCCCCTTATTTACAATGGGGGGGGCGCGTTCGTTTTAAACATTTTAAAATAACTCTGATACGGAAAATAATAAACTTATAATTTTTATATATTTGCAATTAGAAACATTAATATTAAAAGATACAATTGTTTTCATCCCTTTATTTACAATAGGGGGCGCGTTCGTTTTAAACATTTAATAATAACTCTGATACGGAAAATAATAAACTTATAATTTTTATATATTTGCAATTAGAAACATTAATATTAAAAGATACAATTGTTTCCATTCCTTTATTTACAATAGGGGGCGCGTTCGTTTTTAACATTTTAAAATAACTCTGATACGAAAAATAATAAACTTATAATTTTTATATATTTGCAATTAGAAACATTAATATTTAAAGATACAATTGTTTCCATCCCTTTATTTACAATAGGGGGCGCGTTCGTTTTTAACTTTTTAAAATAACTCTGATACGGAAAATAATAAACTTATAATTTTTATATATTTGCAATTAGAAACATTAATATTAAAAGATACAATTGTTTTCACCCCTTTATTTACAATAGGGGGCGTGTTCCTGTTAAACATTTTAAAATAACTCTGATACGGGAAATAATAAACTTATTATTTTTATATATTTGCAATTAGAAATATTAATATTAAAAGATACAATTGTTTTTACCCCTTTATTTACAATAGGAGGCACGTTCGTGTTAAACATTTCAAAATAACTCTGATACAAAAAATAATAAACTTATAATTTTTATATATTTGCAATTAGAAACATTAATATTAAAAGATACAATTGTTTCCATCCCTTTATTTACAATAGGGGGCGCGTTCGTTTTTAACATTTTAAAATAACTCTGATACGGAAAATAATAAACTTATAATTTTTATATATTTGCAATTAGAAACATTAATACTAAAAGATACAATTGTTTTCACCCTTTTATTTACAATAGGGGGCGAACATTTCTAACTATTATTGTGATCCTGATGCGGTATTTCGCTACCGAAAATTGGTCACTTTAATATGTTTAAGAGTAAATATTTGTTGTATGATGTTCTTATTGTTTTCGGGTTTGTGCGAACCCACTAAGTGGGACACGCGTGATTTTATGTATATATGTATCTAGGTTCTCATTTATGCATTGATGAACAACTTGTTCCCTTTCGAGAGAAAGCGCCATTTCGTGTTTACATGAAAAGTAAACCTGCCAACTATGGACTAAAGATTTGGGCTTTATCAGATTGTGATTTTACATATATAGAAAACATGCAAGTGTATTTAGGGAAGTTTTTATTTGTTTCTAAGCACTCATTAAGACCAAAATGGTAAAAATTATGCAAGAGCTGAGCGTACATGAAAAATCAATTAAGCTGATAAAGACCCAGGACGACGAATCAAGTAAAATTTTGGTAGATGGAACATCTGAGAATTTTAGAATAGTGAGATCCGGTATCTCCAATTCTTTTTAGTCATGTTCTCGAAGGAATAATAAGAAGTAGCGGCTTGTATAGGACAGGAACAATTTATCGACAAAAGCACCAATTATTAGAATACGCGGATGACATAGCGCTTATAACAAGAACGCAAGGAGACCTTGAAATTGTTTTTAGGAAAATTGAAAAGGAAGTCAAGAACGTAGAAGTACTAAAACTCTAGAACGCAAGGATCTAAAAAGAAAGGTGGACAACGACAAAACATAACTTCGACGAGATAAAAAAATTCAATTATTTGGGAGTATTTGTAACCAATGATAATGAAGAAAATGCGGAAATAAAGGCAAGGTTACTGAAAGGCACTATATTCATCCTTAGAGCCAAAAATGTTTCTAGGATAACCAAAATCAGGGTTTACAAAACGGTAATCTATCCAACGGTACTGTACGGCAGTGATGTGTGGATATTAAATAAAGAAACGCAAGAAAAACTGGAAGTTTGGGAAAGAACGGTTAATATACGGTGGAAAGTGGGCGACTGTGTTTAGAATCTTTTGCAAGAAAATTTATGTATGGAATTTATACATTGTTTTTAGCAACAATGCTTTTCTCTGTTCATAATCTCGACCTGTTGTAAAATCTTCGCCAAAATACTCATCATTGCATACAAATCCACAAAAATTTCGCCATTGATATTACTAAATGTTATTAAACGCCCCAATATACTATCAAAACAAACATTTCCTTTATTATTTTCGCTATAAAACCATTATAAAATATCAAAAACGCTGTTAAAATATTTTTGTCGTTGAGAAATAATGGCTACGCAACGCGTCTTCTAGAGAGAAGCGAACATGCCGAGCCGTGAGTGGACGGTCCGTGGACGCTTGGTCTCACCTGATTGGCTATAATAACGAAGCCTGTGATTGGTCATAAATGCCAGAGTTCGAATGCAGCTAAAATATCTATCAATTTTACGCTATTTGCGTGGAGTTATTTGCAATTTATTTACAAATTTAAACTTCTAAATGATTATTTCTGACTTAAATTCGGTAAATTTATAATACAATTGGGGCCAAATATGCAACAAAAATAAATATATAGACGAATATTTTGAGTATTTTATGGTTTTAACTGTGTTTAAAACATTTTTCGCAAAAAAATTGATATGCACATATCGTTTACGATATTTGTAAGAAATCAAACAATTTTATTACAAAAATAATATTTTTTTGTAAGATCTTACCTAGATGAAGGTATGGTTATTCCACGAAACTAATATTCCCAAACTCCCCAAATGTTTGTAATATTTTTGGAAAATATAAATTATTTTAAAACTGACAATTAAATTTACATTTAGTATGTACGTACATATGGTACGTACGTTACGAAATAAAACTTTATTCGATATGAAACTTTTAAATATATTTTTCTTTTATGCTCCTGTTAAAATACTTAAAATTAAATTTAAATACCGGGTTCGATCCCGACCAACGCCAAATATTTCGTCAGGGGACGCGTACTGTACAAATATGTAATCATCGTTACCGAAATCTGTGTACAAAACAGATTGGCACACCCAGCAAAGGATAATATGCCGTGATGATATATTTATTTGTATAGGTACTTATTTACATTCAATGCTGGCGTGGGGAGTGCACCATAGGGGTCAATTTTAGAATAGTGAGATCCGGTATCTCCAATTCTTTTTAGTCATGTTCTCGAAGGAATAATAAGAAGTAGCGGCTTGTATAGGACAGGAACAATTTATCGACAAAAGCACCAATTATTAGAATACGCGGATGACATAGCGCTTATAACAAGAACGCAAGGAGACCTTGAAATTGTTTTTAGGAAAATTGAAAAGGAAGTCAAGAACGTAGAAGTACTAAAACTCTAGAACGCAAGGATCTAAAAAGAAAGGTGGACAACGACAAAACATAACTTCGACGAGATAAAAAAATTCAATTATTTGGGAGTATTTGTAACCAATGATAATGAAGAAAATGCGGAAATAAAGGCAAGGTTACTGAAAGGCACTATATTCATCCTTAGAGCCAAAAATGTTTCTAGGATAACCAAAATCAGGGTTTACAAAACGGTAATCTATCCAACGGTACTGTACGGCAGTGATGTGTGGATATTAAATAAAGAAACGCAAGAAAAACTGGAAGTTTGGGAAAGAACGGTTAATATACGGTGGAAAGTGGGCGACTGTGTTTAGAATCTTTTGCAAGAAAATTTATGTATGGAATTTATACATAATACATAGGATTGACGGAGGGTATTGTGCTGGCCACAACAGATTTTTTGTTCATAATGAAGTTTTGTATTTATCATTTTATAATCTATGTAATATTTTAGCAATTTATACTTCAATTAGCTTCATTGGGGTGCATATAAACCCCACTTGGTATTAATGTAAAAAAAAAAATACCTGGTAGGATGAAGGTTAAACATGAAAACAATAATAAAATACAGATATATTTGATTTTTTAGAAATACTTTTTTATACCATATTTTAATATTTATATTAAAAAAATTGAGAACAACCATAATCTAAATATGTATTGTAAATTTGAATTATTTATATACAGCGACATATACTTTCAAGGATGCCCAACAGTTTTTTGAAAAAAAAAATATAAAGCGTGTATTACACGATGAAATTTTATTTTTAATTGACTTGAAATGTCTTTATAAATAACCTTACTAGATATTTATACATCAAGTGAGTTAAGATTAATGTTTATTCATGAAAAGAGGGTTTAAGCCAGGGGCCCGTAGGGCCAGGGGGGTAAATTCTTTTAGTGTATAATATATGTTAATTTAAATGCATTGTTTGTTACAGAGTAAAAATTATGTAACTTAATTTAATTCACTAGCAAATAAACAGTTCCTTTTATAGTTGTTGCTATGAAATTAAAATATTCAAGTATCAGAAGTTAAATTATACTTACATAAATTGTCAATGAATTTATATTGAATTTTTCGTATATAGTCTGACATTGAAAACCGGGCCATTCAAAATAACTTTCTTATTTGTAATTATTTTTTATTTTTTATAAATTTGGAAACTAGGCTTAGGGGTTCACAAATTATAGTTTCTGGCATGATGGTAACGATTCCGGTTTGAACGGAAGAGACATTAATTTTCATATTTCAAATGGGACATCCCATATATATTTATTTGGAATCTATATAAAATTACGTATTCAACGATGTGTTTGAAGTGCATTTTTATCGAAGAAATAAATTAAAAAAACGTAAGAAAAAAATAATTATAATTAAACCACGTGTAACTAGAAGCAAAAGAGTTTTAGGTCGCTAGTATGAACAGTGATTAAGGTTGATTAGCGAGCATTTGACTAGCATTGTTTTTTCTCTATCAATTGTTCATAGATTACACTAGAGAAAAATATTTCAAATAAAATATGCGTGTAATTAATGTTTCTATAACTTTTACTTGAAGTATTTTTCTCTAAAATAATACATAAACGATTGACAGAGATAAAACAATGCTAGTCAAATGCTCGCTAATCAACCTTAACCACTTGTTCATACTAACGGTATTAGAGTCTAAAATTTAATTTTCTCCAAAACTCTTAAACTAAATACAGTAAAATCCGGTTATAACGACATCGAAGGGACCACAAAAATCTCGTCGTTATAGCCGGAGGACGCTATAACCAATGCAAGTAAAATAAATACTGTAATAAAGTATAGAATAAATTTAAGTATATTTTATTTAAATAAAAGTATCTTATACATAGATAAATTAAATAATTACATATTTATAAAACTAAATAACAGTACTAGAAAAATAATCTGCAATTTTGCTTTGTTTTCTGCATTTATGTTCATAATAAATGCGCTCGAGTTTACAATCAAGCTTAGAAATACTATCTAACAGCTGCGTATCTAAATTTTCACCCATAATATTTTTTTTTAATACGGAAACCGCTTCAAGGGCTTCCGCACATGAAGGAATTTGAAAATCAGTGTCGCCTTCATCATTTTAATTTACTAGTATGACGGTATCATTATGTTCCATGCTTTGCACTATATCTTCATCACTTAAATTACTCCAGGTCTCTACTTCTCTATCAATGTTAACAAATTCCAACAATTCTATATTAGTCATCTCTGTACTCATTACATTAGTTACGAATGTAGCCAATGGAACGTTGTCTTCATCGTCATAATCATCATCATTGTTGACGTTTTCTGTTGAACCTGCATTCATTTTTCGAATAAACCCAGCATGCCGATAACAACAGCAATTGTTTTAGGCGTTACTTTCTTCCATGCCTCAGATATCATAAGAATGGCATCCAAGAGAGTTATGTTATTTTCTTTCCCCAATTCTAGGTTCTTAATGGTTTATAAAATTTGAATTTTGCGATAATGTGCCTTTACCGAGAGAATCACACTCTGGTCCATTGGTTGTAAAATCGAGGTACAATTTGGTGGCAGAAAACATAACTTTTTAAAACAAGTGAGACCGGTGATTCCCCGTTCTTTATTAGAATAAGCGCGCATAACGGTCGTTATAACAGACGGAAAAAATATTGATCGACAAATTTCCGTCGTTATATCCGGATTCGTCGTTATGAACGAAGTCGTTATATCAGAATTTTTTTACATTAACGTATATGGGAGTTCAAACAAGTGCTTACAATTCCGTCCTTATAACCAGATTGTCGTTGTAAGCGGTGTCGTTATAAGCGGATTTCACTGTATTGTTTTTTGAAATGTGATTTTTGTTTTATATTCACAATACCTTTGTATTAAAAAATACATTAAATAAATATTTATATATCTTTATTTATTTATATATCTTTATTTTCATTCAGAAGTTATTCTATTTTTTAAACTATTTATCATTATTTCAAAGGAAGGGCGGTAGGAAATACTTTGCTTCTATATTTTTACTGTTATTAGTTGCCTAGTTAATCTCATCTTTTTCTAGACAAACGCTTAAAAAATAATTTGAATTTTTCCTACATTTATTGGTACATTCGGGTATAAAAGTAATGATATTTTGAGACATAATACTAGTTATAAACTACAACTGCAAAACAAATTAATATATTTCTTTCTTAAAATTACAAAAATAGTATTATACTGTTTAAACTTTTCATGTTTTTCACATAAAATACCCATTTAAAAATTTAATTGCAAATGTTTCACCTACCGCGTGGTCAATTGTTTTAATACTTGGTAGGTAATAGGTAGATTATACTGTAGATAAATGACAAACTTCATCGTGTAATGCACGCTGCAGACACTATTTATTACATTGTAGAGTTTCAGTGTTTGTACTAAAACAACCATAATCCTATAAAGATTCAACAAAAATCTCACATTGGTTGTTTTTAAAGGAAACGTGTACAGTATTTTGTATAATTCTACGATTTTCCTGTTTGCAAATTATCTGTATCTTACAAAATATCAAGTGTTTTTAATTATTTTAAATTCAAAATAATGGATTATGGTTGACCTCAATTAAAATCCAGTTATAAAACAATGAGAATTAATAAAAATAAAATTTATCCTACCTTATATACGAGCTGATCCTCCAAGTCGCGCTGTCTGTCCTTCCTTTCACCTACTGTATGATTTCTTCGGCTGCAGGGCTCCATTGTTACGCAGTCCCGGCGCAATCTGTAAGAAAATTTAGAGAAATATTACGACATTTTAATTTCACGCATATTTGCTTTTTAAAACAATTTATAACACTTTTTAATATTATTTACACAAAATATTTCAAAAACTAAAAAATTACTTCCAATGTAACTTGTTTCTACTCTTGAAAATGTTTAAAACAATTTTAATTTTTATATAAATTGCACCCGTGTTAATTATTCTAGGAATATAAAGCAATATTAGCTCTAATAAACATAAAACTAAATATTTTCCAACAAAATATTTTGTTAATTGCAAATCATGACGAAAATTCAAGGTACGTATACTGAAATAAATGTTACCGGCTAAACATAAAAATTGTATAATACATGCTTACATTTTGAGAAGAAAGTCTTTCGCCAGGATTCTACATTGTTTTTAGCAACAATGCTTTTCTCTGTTCATAATCTCGACCTGTTGTAAAATCTTCGCCAAAATACTCATCATTGCATACAAATCCACAAAAATTTCGCCATTGATATTACTAAATGTTATTAAACGCCCCAATATACTATCAAAACAAACATTTCCTTTATTATTTTCGCTATAAAACCATTATAAAATATCAAAAACGCTGTTAAAATATTTTTGTCGTTGAGAAATAATGGCTACGCAACGCGTCTAATAATAAGAAGTAGCGGCTTGTATAGGACAGGAACAATTTATCGACAAAAGCACCAATTATTAGAATACGCGGATGACATAGCGCTTATAACAAGAACGCAAGGAGACCTTGAAATTGTTTTTAGGAAAATTGAAAAGGAAGTCAAGAACGTAGAAGTACTAAAACTCTAGAACGCAAGGATCTAAAAAGAAAGGTGGACAACGACAAAACATAACTTCGACGAGATAAAAAAATTCAATTATTTGGGAGTATTTGTAACCAATGATAATGAAGAAAATGCGGAAATAAAGGCAAGGTTACTGAAAGGCACTATATTCATCCTTAGAGCCAAAAATGTTTCTAGGATAACCAAAATCAGGGTTTACAAAACGGTAATCTATCCAACGGTACTGTACGGCAGTGATGTGTGGATATTAAATAAAGAAACGCAAGAAAAACTGGAAGTTTGGGAAAGAACGGTTAATATACGGTGGAAAGTGGGCGACTGTGTTTAGAATCTTTTGCAAGAAAATTTATGTATGGAATTTATACATTGTTTTTAGCAACAATGCTTTTCTCTGTTCATAATCTCGACCTGTTGTAAAATCTTCGCCAAAATACTCATCATTGCATACAAATCCACAAAAATTTCGCCATTGATATTACTAAATGTTATTAAACGCCCCAATATACTATCAAAACAAACATTTCCTTTATTATTTTCGCTATAAAACCATTATAAAATATCAAAAACGCTGTTAAAATATTTTTGTCGTTGAGAAATAATGGCTACGCAACGCGTCTTCTAGAGAGAAGCGAACATGCCGAGCCGTGAGTGGACGGTCCGTGGACGCTTGGTCTCACCTGATTGGCTATAATAACGAAGCCTGTGATTGGTCATAAATGCCAGAGTTCGAATGCAGCTAAAATATCTATCAATTTTACGCTATTTGCGTGGAGTTATTTGCAATTTATTTACAAATTTAAACTTCTAAATGATTATTTCTGACTTAAATTCGGTAAATTTATAATACAATTGGGGCCAAATATGCAACAAAAATAAATATATAGACGAATATTTTGAGTATTTTATGGTTTTAACTGTGTTTAAAACATTTTTCGCAAAAAAATTGATATGCACATATCGTTTACGATATTTGTAAGAAATTAAACAATTTTATTACAAAAATAATATTTTTTTGTAAGATCTTACCTAGATGAAGGTATGGTTATTCCACGAAACTAATATTCCCAAACTCCCCAAATGTTTGTAATATTTTTGGAAAATATAAATTATTTTAAAACTGACAATTAAATTTACATTTAGTATGTACGTACATATGGTACGTACGTTACGAAATAAAACTTTATTCGATATGAAACTTTTAAATATATTTTTCTTTTATGCTCCTGTTAAAATACTTAAAATTAAATTTAAATACCGGGTTCGATCCCGACCAACGCCAAATATTTCGTCAGGGGACGCGTACTGTACAAATATGTAATCATCGTTACCGAAATCTGTGTACAAAACAGATTGGCACACCCAGCAAAGGATAATATGCCGTGATGATATATTTATTTGTATAGGTACTTATTTACATTCAATGCTGGCGTGGGGAGTGCACCATAGGGGTCAATTTTGTTCCATTTAAAATTCTAAAATATTGAGAGTATATACAAAATCGTTGGTTGTGTAAAGTCCTAAATACTAAAATCAAAAATTTTTAGATTATATTTTAATATATTTCTTCATGAAAAACTGTTACGGGCTTCCAGTAAAGTACCACTTCCGGTTTGTCAATTTTAGTCAAAATCTAATATGTTGTTCCCCTAGATTTAAAAGTCCTAAAATACTAAAATTGAAAATTTTTAGATTATATTTTAATATAGTTCTTCATGAAATATGATGAACTATATTAAAATATAATCCAAAACTTTTCAATTTTAGTATTTAAGACTTTTATACCAAGAGGAACAACATATTAGATTTTGAGTAAAAATGATAAACCGGTAGTGACACTTTACTTGTAGACCATAACAGTTTTTAATGATGAACTATATTAAAATATAAACCAAAACTTATCAATTTTAGTATTTAAGAATTTTATACCAAGGGGGACAACTAATTCTAAAAAAAAACTAAGTTTCGCCGATTTATTTATAATATTGTAACGAGTTACGACGCCCGGTATTTTAACATAGACATTCACAATATGCCTCGGAAAAGAAATACAGAATATTTGAATTAAATTCAACATAAATCATATTTTCAGGAGAAAAATGAATTTATTTTTGTATTGTTGTAAAAAATAGGAAAAAAGTGACAGTGAAGAGAGGCACATAATATAACGACTTACATTGATGAACACAGCTCACCAACAGCAAGAAGAATCAGCTAGGCCCCAAGACGTCTCAGCGACCCCGGGATGGCAAACTCCAAGAAACATTTTTTCATTCAGTGGAACTCTGGAACACAAAAATAATTTATTTTAAAATACAAGTATTTCAATAATAAAACATGTTATCAGCATAAATGACTATTAAAACAGTTAAACTATTGTTTAAACTTACCATTGTTGCTAATTTGCAACAATATACAATAATATTTCACTATTAAAACAATTAAAATATGCACAATACTTCAATAACATAGAAAAGATGGCTAGTTGTGTTTGTTGACAAGAAACATACGACTGGCGAACCGGCAGTGGCGTGATTATTAGATAATAACACAATTAAATGAATAATTAAATGTTAATATAAAATTATATTTTATTTTTTAATATAACTCTCGCCTATTTAAATAATATTTATAAAATATAAATAATTTTTACAAGACTAATTCGGATATATGGGAAGCCAGACGAACTTTGCGAAATGAAACTTAGAATTTATGCAAAAAATTAATACTATGGGAAATATATGTATTTAAACGTAAAATATAGACATTTTTATAAGTTGAACATTAAAATTCTACCATTTTGTGAACAAAATAGACTATTAAAATGCAGTTAAATTTTCAGAAAAATACCTCAAAAATACGAATTTATGCAAAATATACAAGAAAATGATTTAGAATTAAAAAATATATATATTTCCAGTAGTTTGAAGTATATTTAAAACTATTTAAATAAATAACTAAAATTAACTTACAATTTCATTTTCTTCTGAGCACTTAATTATTTCCCAAACTAAATGATAGGTCCCCGTAAAAATTATAATCACAAAAAAAATTAATAAACACTTTAGCTTGCTTTCTTCGTAAGTTTTCCGCAGTTTCACAAGTTTTTCCGCATAAAAATGCATTTCTATCAAACAACAATTTATCAGCTCGACTGTAGCGTCCGAATGTTTTACTTATTATATTAAGATCGATCGCGGTAACAATTATTATCTCAAACGTTGGACCAACACTTTATCTCATGTTATTTTATAAATTTTTGTTATTTACCGTAATTTTTCTCACGAAAATAAACATTAATTTACACCAAATGCAAACACGCAACAAGTGTCCTCCATTTTCTATGATGAGGTGGTATGAAATATGAAATCAGTGTTGCCAAAAGTACTTAATAAAATATTGTTAACAAAAATGTCGGTAATATAGAAATCGGTAATTATAATAAATCATATTTGAAAAATAACATACTAACAAAAAATGCATTGAATTCACCATAAAATTATTATTCTGAATAATATTTCTCTGTATGAGACATAATATTGAATGAAAGTAAATGGAAGTTTTAACTGTTAAATCCAGTTATTCATCTTCTGTTTAGACTTTCGGATTATCACAAAAGGTATAAAACTAACATTTGGTATGATAAAGAAGAAGAGAAGATAAAAAATTGCCATACTTAGCTTTTCAAGAGGAAACTGGCAGAACACACGTTCTTCTGTACTTTTGAAATGAGATGAAGATATCCAATAAGATTCCACTGTACACATCCATATCCCAATGTTTCGTGCAATTTCCAAATTTTTTTTTTTCGTGTATAATGGCTTTTAAACAATTATATTCAACAAAGAAGACTGACCTGAAACATTTAATCATTTTCGTAATATTTATCTTTTAATCAAACCAGATTATTTTGTTTTGAATATAAAATAAGGTTATAAACGTAATTTATCTTAATAACTGCTTTTAGTGTGTACATATAGTACTGTAAAATCATATTAAATGTTAATATGTTATAAATTTAACATCTGTTTTCAACAATACCACCCATTCTACTGTATTAGTTAATTTTACTTTTATGAATTTATTCCTGTTTATCAATTCTAAAATGAAACATTTATAACTACTTACTTACCTTAACATTTATGTAATATAATTGAATTGTTATATTGATCTTAAAATAAAATATAACAAAAAAATATTCTGTACCAAAGCATTTTCATTCAAAATACATCTTCCAGCTTCCAATATGTATAACATATTGTATATAATGAAGAAAATATTATTTGTAACATGAATGTATTTAAATTTATTAGTTTTATTTGTGTTACGGTTTTTCAAGATTGTTTGAAATGTTATAAATAATTTAAATACCACGTAAAACAAAAGTTACTAACAACATTGGAATTGAGCAATGGTGAACGGACATTGTTCTTTAAAGCGCACCAACTTCAGCGTGGTAGAGATTTGCATTATACAGGAT
The DNA here is from genome assembly GCA_951394225.1 of Harpalus rufipes. Taxonomy (NCBI): domain Eukaryota; kingdom Metazoa; phylum Arthropoda; class Insecta; order Coleoptera; family Carabidae; genus Harpalus; species Harpalus rufipes. The sequence goes on from OX596283.1 coordinate 8,345,956, forward strand.
AAAAATTTTCGAGACTTGAATAAGAGGTAATATTTTTCGAGCTTTGCAGTGTTGAAAATTGCATAGTTGTGACATGAATAAGTCAATGTAAAATCATTCGAATTTTGACTATTCGTAAGATGTATAAAACGTGATTTGACCAAGTCAATATAAATATATTCGAATTTTGTCTGTGCTCCCAGGCAATCAATCTAGAAATTTAGAAATGTAAAACTATATTGCTCCAGACCAATTGTTAAAAAAAACAAAGGTATACATCAATAAAAAAAAAAAAAAACTTGAATGCCGTGACATGAAACGACGTACCCGCATTTGTTATATATCCGTCTCACTCAGCTTTACAAACGATGTAGATGACGTCATGTGCTGTCGATTTTTCTCGGGTCTCATTTACTGAAACTTTAATATTTTTTTCTGGCGTATTAGAAACTTTTTGGCGAAAATAAATTAGGGGTCTAATATTTTTATTTACAGATTAATGTATTAAAAAAAAAAAAACTTAGAAACCCTTCCAAACAACCTATTGACAAATAAATAATAAAGTTTTTCATCATATTTTTTTGTAAATGAATTCTTGGTTAAATTTATACAATATTATTTTTTTGTTCAAGTATATTAATAGAAAGTTATATATTTTACATCATAAATAAAAAGCATGCTAACATTTTGTTTTAACAAATAAACAAACTTACCCAATAGAACATAAAACACAAGACGAGGACAAGCATTAATTAGTAGAACTTTAAACAGAATGAAATTTTTAAATTCAAATTTAAATGGCATACTATATTTAAATAGTGTTCATGTAGTTTCACTAAATTTACTACAAAACGTGTATTACATATAGCTGTTGATAGAAAACTATAATGAAGTTCTAATAAAATTTTACTTACTATTAGTAAAAGAATTAGTATTAACTTTTTGTAAATATTATTGGTAACTTTGTATATTTCAGCACTACACTTCACACTGCATCTACATTAACACATATTTTGTAAATGAATACAATTTCGAAAATGAAATGTAGATCTTTTTAATATAGATAGTATTCAATATTTGATCAAGGTAATTATTACTTCTTTTTTTAAGTAAAAGATATAGATTAAGAGCATATAGTTAAGTTATGCATATTGTTCTGAATATAAAAAGTAAAAAAATTGTCGTATAGGTATATATACGATTTATTGAAATAAAACTAGAAGCTGTCTATAAAATGTTATGTAAATATCCACAAAAAGCAATTACACATTCAGACAAGGTGACATACAATATAACAATTATAATATAGTATCGAATCGTGTTTGTATCATGAATAAGGAGAGTCTATTGCATGTATTTCATGTGTGGTGACTATTAAAGGCACCATCACATTGTATTGCTAAATATGACAATGCATGTCGCATTGACGTTGATTCTACCCTAGTTAATTTGTCCCATTGGTCTGGCGTTACTTTGCAATGGTTACGCTACGGCCAAACACAACTGATATGTCTTTGGTTGTATATGTGACGGATAACCAAAACAATTATAATTTTAATCTAATATCCCATCACAACTTAATCAATAAAAAATATATAAATTCAATCAATCATTAAAATTAAATGTTAAAAGCTGATATATTGTGTATTAAAATAGCTAAAATTAGATAAGCGTATTTAGTAAAAATATTACTTTTTATATAAAATACTTGAAATCAATTTAATGTACAAATCAAACGAATGATTAAGTTGTGCGTGGATAAGAGAAGATAAAACGACGAAAATAGTTCAACAAAATTACAACAAACTAATTAACTAAATATCTATTAAATAATTTATAGTAAACACAAAGAACAAATCTGTTCAAGTGATTCCCATAGAACAATTATAATAAAATGCACGCTCCAAGAAGTGAATGAGATCCATCGAAATGAAATTGTTCAGAGCCATGCATTAATAACATGTGAAATTGTTACCTACAAATTCAACAAAAAGTTTTAAGAAAAATGAAACGTTGCCGTAACCGTAACACAGCTAGAAAATAATAATAACGTAGACTACAGAACAATTATAGTTGTACAATATAAAGGCACACCTATTATGTAAAAACAATAACGACAAACACTTTCTGCAATTGGACATTCGTAAATTCATTACTTTCTTCTTTTATATGAATTTTAAACTTTTGTAAATATATTTATGTATTTTAATTATTTATATATACTTTCTGTTAAACTTTAAAATAAGCCCTACTTCGAACAGTAATTAATTATTAATTGATAATTAATAATAATAATAATAAATGGGAAGGAATTTATGACATTATAAAACAGATTGTATGTATCGCATTGATTCTGTTTAGTAGTGTCTACAAATTCTTCAGTGAATGAAGATGACGAACAGTGAAGCAAAGTAGATGTGAGACGGGCATACGGGCGATGGGCGCGATGGCTGACAAGAGTGAACTTACAGCTACGTACAGACGAGGGAGCGCGAGCGGAGCGAAGCACGGAACGACGAACAAGATATGTGTACACTGACAACTCTACAGTACCAGTTACAATAAAGAATTAACAAGCCCATGTGCTTGTGCACAATTCTTAACATGAATCACTCAACTCACTACCATGTGTTTTTTGTGTTACACGTACCACTTGAGCATTCACATTTATTTGATTATATATCACAAATTAATTTAAAATAATACTTCTTTGTGATTCTATGTTCATTTGCCTCATAGTGTAGTATAAAGTATACCATTTGGCTCGGAGCAGTTTATATACTTTCGCAGTACATTTAATGAATGTATAAACGTTCAAACAACAATAATATACAGGGTGGTAGCGGTTAGGGATTTAACATGGAATTTTTGTTTTATACAATTTCCTGCGTTTAATCATTTTACGCTAAAACGTGTAGAGTAAAATTGTTCAGAATTAAAAGTTGCATATAAAACTGTTTACATTTTTTATTGTTTCTAGTTATTCACATTAATAAAAAAAATTCAAAATTTCTGTTAGTTCGTATTATGAAGCAAGGAATACTATGAAGGTAGCAATAAATCAAATAGGAGAAGCCGTTTGTCTCGGCGTTTCCCCCACCCCCGTTGTGCCCCGCTGGTGTTTTGTTTATATTAAACGTTTAAAATCTTTAAAAACGTGAACTGAAATACATTGAGTGTTATATAATTTCTGTTTATTTTTACCGCGCAGCTCCCCATTCCGTTGTGTCCCATTATGTGTTTACGTCCGTCTCCACTATGCATTCCCCTAACCGACAATCGGACTTTTTGTGTAACTCAGTGGTTAATTTTTAACCACTGGTTAAATTTTATTTTATTTCGTAATACCATACCATTACTATGATTTATTAAAACTAAAAACAAAAGTGAAAAGGCGGTCTTAATGGCTGCCGGCCGTTGAGATTTATAACGGACGCATCGCAGCAACATGAGAGCTTGTTCTAACGGATATGCAACAACTGACTTCAGCCCCGTTCGTTATTTGCTTTATATCGGCCGAATGATGTTAATAACTATAACCAATCAAGTATGTTGACATAATAACATATAACAAAAAAAGGGTTTTTTAGTTGTCAAATCAATATCTATTGGTTAAAAATTAACCAGAGTTACAAAATAGGCCCAAATGCGTGTTCACTTCCATGCGTAGGAATAGCCATGACATTTGTTTTCTATTTTTCTGGTTTTCAGAAATTATTATAGTTGCTGTCAAATGAATATGGACTGGAGATTTCTACACTGCTGTCAATTCAGGAGCAATGTTGAAAATGGTAAGTTATGAAGAAGCGGCAACACCATATGGCAAGGGAAAGGGTGCGGAGAAGGGAAAAAGTTGAGCATCAGTCCATACTTATTTGACGGCGAGTATAATAAACGTCCATATAACTTATGGAAAATAAATCCCGTATTTTCGATAAATACTTCCACCACAATAATTCTTTATAATAATGACACGTTGCTTATTCGAATAAACATTAATTAATTTACTTTTAACAAAAAAAAGACAGAATATGAGTAAATAGTTACTGTTTAACTAGGCACTATAAAATACCAGATTTACAGCAGAGGTTGCAGAAACTGTAAATCTATGTTGGTGCCGTATTGAACACATTTTTTTTTTACCAATTTTAGAAATAATATTAATTTAGTGATTATTTTTAATACCTACATATTTTGAAAGTTATCACCATCAAATTATGTTGCTTTGCGTTTGTACAGTAGTTGCTACTTAATGGGCAGTAAAAGTTACATTTTACATACTGCAGTCAAATAAATCGTACGTTTAATGTCAATCGGCAAAAGATAATATTTTGAAATTTCTTTTTAAAATTAAGAAGAAACTTGAAACAATAAAAAATGTTTTATATACAACTTTCAATTCTGTAAAACATTGGACTCTACAGTTCTTGCCGTAAAATGAAGAGAGCATGAAATTGCAAAAAACCAAAATCCTATTTTAAATCCCTATTTAACCATTAGCAGCCACCACTCTGTATAAAAGGTTAATCTCTTAAAACATATCGGTAATTAAAAATGGATCTAAAAGAATATTTATGAAAAATAAATAAATGAAAGTAAATCTGTATTTTTAAGAGATTATCTCAATTATTGTTAGCGTTAATATCTTATTGTAAATGATACTTTGTATGTGGATGTCACAAACTAATGATTGCCTTAAAACTTAATAAAAATTCCATCTAAATCTCGAGGTAGATTATAAAAAGTAAGTGTACACATGGAAAACTTTGTATATTTCCCGAATATGGATAAACTCAACTGTAAATCATGGAAATAATTGACAACGGTTACAATAGCCTTAGTACCATAAATAATAACGTAGCAACAAGTACTACAGGTACTTGTAGTACTATTGAGAACGTGAACGTACACAGACAACTGGCTGACTGACTAATGGCACTGCTGATATTCCAAAATGAAATGTATCGTTAGGAAATAGTGGATTTGTAGCAACGGAGATTTTGTATTTGGTAGATGGCACAGTTTAATCACTGTTGTTGAAGTACTCGGACGCGTTACCACGACAAATTGGACATGTTCTGTTTGACTGCAAGGGAATTACATTTCGTTAAATAACCTGCGAAATTAATAAATGAAAAGGCCAAAGTCTAGAATACCCACCCCACATTTTTTTTTTTTTTGATGGTTATATATAGTTGCAAAACAATTAAAAACACAAAATTCCACAAAAATTAGGGCGCAGAAAGCAATATTTATAGTGATTTTGATATTTTTTCTGAAAAAAATAAATAGGTTTACATTCCTATAAAATGAACGTAACCATCCGAGTTTCGTCAAATTGAGTTCTATAAGTTAAGTTACAGTTACATTGAAGTATTTTTTTTTTAATTTGCAAGCGAAAGTCACTTTGTACAGTCTGACCAGCGACTCGTGAACGAGTTTAAATCCAAGTTCGGTGAACACGCAATTCCAAGCCAAAGTCCGGAAATTTATGTCTCGTAGTATACTCTCGCGCGTAACTAGCTGTCTTTTTTTCACTTAATGCGTTCTCTCTCTGCGCACTACTCACCCCCACGGCTAAGAAGTGGCTGGTCCGACTGTAATAATCATTTTGTCGCGAATGTCACCCAGAGATAACAATAACATATCTATTTACATTACATTTCATCAAATTGAATTCTGTGCGTTAGGTTACCGTTACATTAAAGTATTTTTTAAAAATTCTGACTATTTTGAAAAAAACAATATAAATACCTGCTTTTGCGCTCTAATTTTGTGTTTATTTGTTATATTTTAGATAACAGAAGACATTGCAACAAATAAATTTGAAGTTCAAGGAGGATTCGTATTCTAGAATTCAGCCAATGAAAATGTAACTTACCCGTAGCCATTTATCAACGCACTTGGCATGAAACTCATGTGAACAAGGCAACACGCGGAGTAGCTGGCGAGCCTCAAAGTCACACATGCAGACAACGCAAGAAGTTTGATCTCCTTGATGTGTGTCCGCGTTAAACTTGTAAGAAAGCAGCTGCTCAATCTCAGGCCGCGCCAAACCGCGTGGCTTAGCCTCGCCCAATCGTTCAGCCAAGCTTAGCAGAGCTTCATAGTTTTCAGTTTCAGGCGAGTCGGGACCACTGAGTTCAGCAGGACTGAATGGACTTAGCGGCGGCTGCGAGAACATGGTAAGGAAGTGCAGTAAGAAACCACTGAAAGGCGCTGGTGTAGGTAACCAGCGCGGCGGTGGGCGAGGCGTGCGGCCAAGCCGTTGAGCGCGAGCAGGCAGGAAGAGAGGAGTGGGCGGTGAAACTTGCAAAGGAGGCGCGTGATGAACATGGTGCGTGTGATGGTCGGCGGCGAGCAGCTGCTCCACAGCCGGGTCCAGTGGATGTGGCGCGTGAGGATGAGGTGCAGGTTGATAAGGACAAGGAGGATGTGGAGGAGGAGGTGGTGGTTGATAAGGACATGCGGCTGCGGCCGCTACTAGCTGACAGGCGGCTGGATATACCGCATGACACAAGTGTGGTGTGACGGCTCCATATGGCCACAAGGGTTCATGTGCGTGAGCATGAGCATGGACCACTTGCTGCATGTCCATCACAACGGCCGTGGCTTGGCCATGTCCTGCTCCTGCAGTGCCTCCTCCAGCAAGAAATGCTGGATGGTGGCCATGGGCAGCGTGTCCGTATTCTTCTGCTGAACTCCATATGGGCTGTCGTTCACCACGATATCGAGCACGACGTATTGGAGGGCTGAAATAAAACACAACTTGCATCAATTTTGATAAATATATTTTTACAAAACTGGCATTTCGGTGAAGAAAGTATAAGTGTATACCGAAACGTTTGTTTTGTAAGAATAAGTGCCGTATGACTGAAATTTCGAGCAATTGTGAACATCCAATATAAATTAATCTTTACCCAAATGTGCGATGTGCATAAGAAGAATAATATGACACGAACTGTCGTACAATTCTAACTGAATGTGATACGGGATCATAATAATTATAATAATAACAAACTACTTTATATGGTACACGTGGATGATTCATATTATAATTCATGTCTTCCAAAATTTTCTTTTAGTTACCACTTATTTCAACCTAAAATTATTACTGCTCATAAAATATATACTTAAATTAATTAGTATTCATTTATACCAGACCCAATAATGCATATGTAAAACTTGTAAAATTCCAACAATGGTTTAATCCTCTTCAACAATAAACTCATAATAAGATAACCAGTGCGATGAAACAGTTAAAAGTAGGGAAATGGCGATTAAATGTATTATTTATATTTGTTAATTAATTAAATAAGTATATAATTCACTGAAAATTTTGAAAGAAATAGTGACAGTTCTGAACTGTAACTGTTTCATAGAAATTGTTTAATGTACTTAACCTAACATTTGTTATTTTTGACATATTTGAAAACAGCTTTATTATATGGCGCGAACTGTCATGTCATTTTGTTGGCCTTAGCAAGCAGATATGGAGGCCCATGTCAAAATCACAGCTAGTAATAATGTACATAGATTCATTCAAAACATGATTTTCCAAATCCATGTGGATTATTTTCCTCGACAATTATATTTCACATTACTGATGACAAATAAACAACATGAAATCAAAATATTTTGAAATTTTGATTGAAAAATTATGAAATATGAGAATTGAGACATCTATGTGCATATAGATTAAGGAAAATATATAGTACAGTAGATAACTACTAGCTGTCATTCTGACATTCGGGACACGGGCCCGCAAATCTGCTTGCCAAGGCCAACAAAGTCACATGACTGCTCGCGCCCTATATTCTCAAAACTAGATAAAAAGGAAATTATTAAAATATTAATCATCAAATATTATTTGATTAATTACATAAATAAATAATGACGACTAGAAATCAATAAGACGTTTACGAAATGCGTCGTAATTGAACTTTGCCAAAAAATATTCGCATTATTTAACAGGTTAGATAAAAAATGGATCTTACCTGCCCTGGATGGTATTTGTCGGTGGCTGATGCTGCCTCGGCGAGCGCCGATGTTGATGCTGGTGAGCATGTTGGTGTTGATGAGTGTGTGGAGGCGAAGCAGACTGCGAGGAGATGTCCATAATTTGGTGATGTCCTGAGCGTGATAACCTGCGACGTTTGCGAGATGGGCTTTCACTCTTAATGCCATCTTCTGAACTTGTTTGCCGGTAGAATGACGGCGAATGTTGCAAGTGTACCGGACTCACACGTAACTCTAAATTAGTCATTGTATTATTGTTATTTAACAAACAAGACTGCACTAAAGTTTATTGTTATTCCAACTGCACTTGGAATTAATAATATACATATACTAAGCTACCGATAAAATAAGCGTCAAGGAATATCAGCTAACAAATACATTATTTACATTACTTTAGATGCTGAGTAACTCGTAACTTGTTTAGTTGGGAGTTCAGAATTTAAATAATATAGAATTTATGTATGTTACACGTGTTACTTTATTACTTAGTTACAATCTGTTTTAATAATTATTTTTTATTTCATTGTACTTGGTGAGAATGTAATAATTCATTGTAGACATAGCTATAATTTTACAAAATGAGACACATGTTATAGTGAAAAAGGAAAAGCCTTGACTTTTTTTTATTGTTATTAACGTCAATTTTTGGTTCCGTTAAGTATTTAAAAATATTTATCATACATTAGCAAGCTCTCTAATTTCATTAATATCTATCATTATATGTATTAGTTCCTGGTAAAAGAAATGGAAAATTTGATACGTAATATATCTGTATTATCGTAAATTAAATAATTTATAGAAATTTTGTGTCGAATAGATACGTACAGAATTGACATCACACGCAAGAGAGAGATAGAACATCTCGATACATACAAACCCCCTCCCGTTATCCTTTCCATCTGTCATTCTGAATTATAATCTTTCTTTCTACCTATTCTAAAACCAGATGTGTCTGGAGCAACTAATATAATTATCCATAACCATAATAATTGTCAAATGACATTTACGGCGTTTACATCATTAATATTGTAATGTGAATGACTGATGACAGTTCTTTGTTTGTACTGCCATAACTATAGCAACCATTACTTATAAGCAGTGCGTCTAGATGCGCTATGTGCAAATTGTACTTGCATGTGAATAACAATAGTTTAAATTGAAGTAAAACGCAGAAACAAAATGTTATATTTTGAAAAATATGCTTTAATATGGGTACATTGTTATAAGAATTAATATTTTATACCGATGCCTATAAAAGTAAAACTAAGCCGAAGTTTTTAATGACGTCATTATGGAAGCAAGTAATTTCCGGTCTGTATTCCTAACAACCTTTGTCACACCTTGGAAACAGTTAAGATATTCAAATATTACTAAACGACCGACGTCAGTGTCAAGTACAATGGGGTACTATGCCATAGTCAAATTTTAACTATCTTAAATAAGACAGTGAAAATACAGGGTGAGTCTGGGAAGACGCCCCCCCCCCTTAAACTTTTTTAATAGCAAAAAAGGCTCATATAGAAGTTTTATTATTTTAAATATACTATTTTATGGCAGATGTAGATATTCTTTATAAAGTCAGGTTTACAAGGTACGACTATCAACTTTTATTTTTTAAATAGCAATCTATAATTATTTTACTAAAATACAAACCGCCATTTTTCTCTCTTTTCAACGATGTATTAGTTTTTATTAATGTATTTGACAAAATTCGAGAAAAATAAGATAATTGAGATATATGGAAAATAATTCTTATTCAAATATTATAGGTGGCTATGTAAAAATAAACAAAATGTAACAATGTTAATATTAACAAAGTACACATTTGTTTGTTATTTATTATTACTTACTTATTATTTACTTATTTATCTATTTATTTATTTTATAGTATATTTAAAATAAAAAAACTTTTATATAAGCCATTTTTACCTCTCGCTAAGAGAGGTTGGATTCAAGCTAAAAATCGCATATCCAGATTTTATTAAATAAGCACGATTTAAGGTCCATAGAATCCGATTTTAACATTTTTACAATGATGTCTGTCTGTGTGTGTGTGTGTGTGTGTGTGTGTGTGTGTGTGTGTGTGTGTGTGTGTGTGTGTGTGAGGTTGTTGGAGACACGATATCTCAAATTCTATAAGACTAAAGACCTTTTTGACTACGGATTCCTCAATCTAACATTAATGGGAAGAATTGAATAGGTTTTGGTACCAATTAGAAAACCGGAAGTAGTAGTATCTTAAAAAAAATTGTAAATATTATTTTTTTGATTTTTTTTATTATTAGTATTAAAGAACGTAAAATTTTCTATTCGATACATTTTAAAATTTTATTATATCTTCCATATATTGAGATAAAAAACTAATATATAAAATAATCTATCGTAATAAATTTCAGAGCCTAAACAACTCTATAGTAACCATCAGATGTTTGTAAATGACAGAAAAACGTCATTGTCAAAAATCAACAGTAGTTCATAAACCTATTTGGGCGGTATTGGCAAGCTCAATTCTAAAACTTGACCTTAAGTCTATTTTAACTAAACACATGACAGTGGATAAGAACCGATTCAGAATTTGTCAGTACGAATATGGTTTATGTAAATTTTATTGACATTATTGAATTTTTTTTCTGTGATATTGGTAAGTTTACTATTTCTTGTTGTATAACAATAATAACAATTAAATATTTAAAATTATAGTTATATACATATACCCATCAGAAATCCCGTCAAGAAATTGGAAGAAATTCGAACATTTAGAAGTGTAGGAGAAAACTTCCTCAAAAAATAAATTTAAAATTATAAAAATAATCTAAACATAAAGAAAAGACATGCGAAATTTATAGGGCGCGAGGAGTCATGTGACTTTGTTGGACTTCACAAGCAAATATTGGGGGCCCGAGTTAGAATGACAGCTGGTAATTATGTACATATATGTCAAATGTCAATTTTCCATCCAAAATTTCATGATATTCCAATTCCATGTGGTTTATTTTCCTCGACAAGTAAATTCCATATTCTTGGTGACAAATTAACCACGTGAAAAATTATGACATTTGACATTTATGTAAATAATTACTGTCACTTTGACAAGGGCCTCCATATCTGCTTGTCTAGATCAAGTGTGACAAACTAACTACGTGAATTTAGAAAATCTTGAAATTTTTGATGAAAAATTCTGATATTTGACATCTATGTACAAAATTACTAATTGTCATTTGGACACGAACCACCATATCTGCTTGTCGAGGCCAACAATGTCACATGACTGATCGTGCCCTATACTTATGTAACCAAAGTGGCGAAAGGTATTGTGCTGGCCACAACATATTTTTTTTCTATTACTTATAATAAAGTTAATTAAAGGGGGAGGGGCGTCTTCCCAGACCCAGCCTGTATACGTAAATTAATGAGTATTAATGCTTTTTTTGTTTACATATTAATTAGTTCGCAAACTACAAGCGATTGAGGTTGATTAATAATTAGTATGACGCATCATGCCCTAAATAATTTGATTGGTTGCCTGATTTTAAAAACAAAAATGCACGTGCCTATTGCGCCTCCCTACCGTGAAATCATCAATAGATAAACACTAGCGGCACCCGCCACCATGATTTGTATTACAATATACAATGGTCAAACTGTTTCAATGTTCTATAATTTATTAGGAAAAATGCATTTTATTTGTGTTACTTATGCTTAATAATAATTTCTTCATGAATATAAAGTAGTACTCGAACATGAAAAATTTGTACTCTCTAGAACTAACAGTTTGTCGAGCACTGGCGAGGAGAGGATATGCTACGTCACGCGCCAAATTCTGAATTTTAAAAATTCATATCTCGTTTATTAAGAACTTTCTTTGTCGCGTTTGCACAAATATTCTTAGTTCATCCTGTTCTTCCAGAAAAATTGGTATAATGACACAGTCCTAATGTTCGTGAAGTAATTTTACTGGAAATATATAATCTTTTGGAAACTTCGTATATGAATTTATATTAAATACATATGGAAGTGACGGAAGATAATGTGTTGTCTAAAATGATGTGATGTTACTTGCGTACGATAATATTGGATTTTTCCATATCTACATCACTTCCTTAGAAACAAGTTAAAAAACGCGTTTTTCGTTTGGAATTACCCTGATTTGAAGAAAAAGATAAGATACATGTATTTTATTTCGGTGTTCTATTATAACAAATATTTTTTATAGTAAACCCTCTTGTGTTGAAATTTATACCAATGAAAGATAGATGCTTTGAACATTTCTTATTCATAATTCACAAACAACTAATATGAGAAGTTACTATCTTTTTGAGCTATGTTTGATTATGTTTCTCGTTGCTTTTAATCGGTTTATACAAAATTGGATACCCGGTATAAAATTGTTACCAGTGCTGGGACTTTGCCGTATCGCTCGGCGATCGCATGACGTAAAAATGAAGTCACTCTAACATTTCGGTATTGGCGGTCGTATCGCTTGGCGATCACATGACGTCAATTTTCGCCTGCGCTGATACGCGACTGAACAAATTTCTCGGGTACATGTACCAGATTTTTTAAATTAATTAAATGGTGACGCGGTTGAAATTTAACACAACTGGTGACCCACTGATTTCACCTTTGTAAAAGTAGTTTGCTTTTAATTTTTTTTTTTTGTTGTTGTACAGTAAAAATGTGAAATTTATTGTATATTTAACTCTTTACTACAGTAATTAGCTTCTAAAAAAATTAAAGTACAAAAATTCAAATAAAATATGATTGGTGTCAAAAAAACTCACTCGAGATTAGTAAAAGTTTTAATTTGGTGGGGGTCACGAATGGCACCACATCACCCGTTAAGGGTTAAAGTTAATCCGGTGCAACAATTTTTAGAGCGAAATATTGCAAAAATAACTTACCACCACGAGGATTTCTTCGCTGAGCATAATCTATTCCGAGGGGAGCAAGTGGAGCAAGAGGCGTACGGGGGTCTGGAGGAGCGCTGGGACTAGCTGCACCTTCACAAATGTTAATGTGAAGAGGAGGAGAAATATGCCGGCGATCAGCCAGACCAAGTAAGTGTCCATGTCCATGCCGCCGTTCTGTTCCAGCCAACTGGTGCTGATGTTGATGTTGGTGCCCACTAGAACCGGGACCTGCACCATGTCGTCTATCTTGTAAACCTGAACCAATAAATCATTTTTATTTTTAAAATAATATTATTGCTTAGTAACCATGATTTTTTTAAATATAATTTGTTTTGAAAACATTATTCTTCTCTGGAAAATTGCCCAACATAGAAACAAACATAACAAAAGTAAGCAATTTTTAATTCTTTATTATATTTCATCATTAAATAATTATACTTTCGTGTAATGAATATAAATTGATCAGTAATCAAGTAGAAACTGGTCATGTAATATTTCATGTCCATAATTTTTACCTGATGAGTGGGATATATGTCTCCAATCCTGGGTGCCTGAAGCTTCATTGCCGTACATAACATGACCTTGTCGACTGTTGGGACTCATTTGGGGCGGTTTTGGATAACCATGATTATGTCCATGGTTCATAAAGTTCGAATCCTTTGGACTCGTACTATTGGAACCTACAATGCAGTCCCTAGAACAATAAAAAAATTCAATATAAAGAAGAAGCACTGAATATGGTGTGTCAAACCCATGACTAAAACACGACTCGTAATCTCGATAATCTTTTGAATATCGACTGGGCCAACGTTGGTGTTGATGCTGGTGATTATGAGCATGTCCTGAACGTCCTGAATGATTATTGCCATGTGTGTGGCGATTGAAGGAGGCTGAATTGCGACGAGACTGACCATGATTGTTTTGATTCATGTTTTCCCTTCCTTCAACAATAGTTAAAGAATATGTTAGTCCAAAAGGTATTATAATTATATCACATTTAAGATATCGCCATATTAGTAACCTTGTATCATGTAAGATGTGAAAGCCAGAGCTTGTTGAGCAATAACTGAACAATGTTTGTGAAGACTATTGATCCATCAGTCGTGTTACGAAGATTTCTTTTATTTATATCACGCGTAGTTACTCGTTTTCTTATAAGCACGCACTTTAATAAACAACATATTCAATAATTATTCAATATCTTAACACAGAAAACAGAATATTGCACAAAAAATGCACTTTTTAATGACTAATGGAAGATTGTTTTATAAAGTAATTTGAGTATTGTGAAATTAGTAACATTCCCCCACATACCCCCTCACACTCAAAACTGCTGCCGCACAAAGCCTATCTCCAAATGTGATGAAAAGAAAAATGTTTTTTCCGAACTGTCACTCTAAAAACACTATAATCCACTAATATTTCATAGAATAGAACGGAGAAAATTATAACAAATTATTCTCTAGGTTGGCACAACGATTCCGTGTTCGATCGCTTTCGCTTGTCTCTCTACCCAGCCGGAAAAGGACGAAATCCATGACCATTGTAAAGCTTCGTTCTCACCTCCAGTTCCACTGAAAAACAAATCAAACTTTAAATAAAAAAAAATGATGTGGCCAACACATGACCTCCCGCCAATTCCATGTTTAAAATCGCAATGAGCTTTAAGTAACGTATCACTTCCGGTTATAAATAAAATCTACTTTGTTGTTCCAATAAATAGAAAAGTCTGTAATACGTAATTTTGGATTATATTTTATTGATTTTCCTCGAAAATCTGATACGAGCTCAAAGTTAAGTACCACTTCCTATTATATAGTCAAAATCTAACATGATCTCAATCATATCCGAGTTTTAAATACCAAATTTAAGAAGTTTTGGATATCATAATACAATTTTTCAGGAAAATATGATCAGAACTTCAACTAAAGTATCACTTCGGGTTTATCAATTTTAGTCTAAATCTAATATGTTGTTCTCATTGTTATAAAAGGTGTAAATACTAAAATTGAAAGGTTTTGGACTATATTTTAATCTAGTTTTTCATTAAAAACTGTTAAGGGCTTCAAGTAAAGTACCACTTTCGGTTTCCAATTTTATCCAATATTTAATCAACTTTTTATATGAATGCAGAAAGCTTAAATACGTAAAATAGAAATTTGTATATTTGATATGAGTTATTGTGGTGGAAAAAATTGTCACACACGGAGAGACATCATTGTAAAAATTGTAAAAACGTATTGTGGGTATCCTAATTCGTGCGTATTCACTGAAAACTCACTATAGAATTTTTGGAGCGAAAACATTACCTCCCTTACCTATGTATGTAGGTTGGTGGGAGGTAAAAATATATATTACTCAAAATCATTTGTTTTTATAAACTCCTACTCATATGTGTTACGACAAAACAATTACTTATTCATTACATAGACGAAATAGTTTTTCTAAAAACGATACGTTAAAAAAGTGAAGTTCGGTTAAACTTGCAGTGTGAACAAAGCTTTCGAATTGACGCAGCTGATTTGAGGCCAGCTTTGGGTGAAGCTTGAATAGGTGCTGGAGGGGTATATATGTGAGAGAGAGATAGGAAGGTGATTTGTGATAAAGGAATTTTGCTAGTAAACAAAGTGTTTTTATCGTGAATTAAGTGTCCGATTGTCTACTTTATAATCACGATACCAAAGGTATACTTTTGAGATACGAGTACATCGAATTTGCGTCCCCAAACACGCACATACGGTAAAATATTCATCAGTTTTAGAAAGTTCCTTTGTTTGACTGTTTATAATCGCGACACGTCCATTTTGTTTGCTCAGCAAGTTCGTAAGTTGCTATTAATAGAGAACAGCTGTGTGATAATAAACATTTTAATAACATACAGTGTGCTAGTTCTGTGATACGCGTTCAAATATATTTATATAGAATTTGTATACCTAAAAGGTAAACGACGTTATATCAGAAAAACGTTGTTTTTATATGTCACTGCTCAAAATACAAGAACGCGTTGCCATTCAATCCAGATGACGAACTCTTTAAATAAGATGGCCGGGAAGAACAGTGCAGAACGCAATGGAACACCAGGAAGACCGCGCAGCACGTCCAAGCTGCGTTCCTTGAAGGCGACGATGGTCACCACCAACCCGTACATCGCAACAATTGCGACGCCACCACGCATCAAATCCATCAGTATCAGTAACTACAACACCCACATCAACAATGTTGAGGTAAAGCTACGATTAAGTCCAATCCCATCAAACAATAGAACATCGCCCGGCCTCACAGCCGGCCATTTCGCTGGTGGCAAGTGGACCGAACCCCCATCTCCGGCATCGTTGCCGAAGCCTCCACAACATTGGACGCAGCTGCTTGCTAGCGCTTCCAAGTGCTCAGCATTTGCCGGTGGCAAGCCCCAGCAAACGGACATTGCTAGCCAACTTAAGGTGCTGCTCAACGTGCAGGCTTGACCTGCCTAAGCCTAATCTGATTTAGCAATCAGTTGCCATTTGCCATCGTTTTGTGATGTGATCGGATCAGTTTCAGTACTATACTAATTCACCAGAACTTATTTCCAATTCATCCAGAACTTTATATATCTATTAAAATATTACATGCACTTGCAACAAAGTGATGAGATATATGATATGATACGATGAAACAAAGAGAACTGTTTACTTTATGTCTGCAAACAATATAACATACGGTAGCGAGTGAGCACGACAATAGTCTTTATTTTTTTATTAAATTTTTTTGAATAGTTTTGGCGGAATACAATAATCTAATTTCGCCATGGTAATGTCGAAACGAGTCATCAATTAATCAGAAGATTGTCCTGTTCAGCCGCACTGGTGATAATACAAGTACACAATCATTAAGCATCAATATACAGATTCTAAATGATTGTTTCTAGATTTTAGCATTTATTTTTTAAAACGTTAGAAATAAGAGTATCGATGTGATTGTTTCAACTGTTCAAAATTTGTAAGTTATATCGGGACGTGCCGTGATGCCACGTTACGCTACGTTCCTAAATAAATGCGAACGTTGCGTGCGTCCGGGAGTGTTAATTGTGTCAATATGAATGAAATGAACGAATATGAGTATGTCTGTTACAATGAATTAATGAATTCAGTTAGCTTGTAGTCGATTGAGATGTGATGTAGATGTATGCGATGTGAAAAAAGAAAGCGAATGCGTTGTGATGAGCACGTCGCGAGGGCGCCCTGCTCGTGCCCTCATGAGCAGCCCGCGTCACAAGTTAGTGTTTCACCAGTACAAGTTAATTATTAATGATAATAATATAAATACTATATTATATATGATGGTAACTATTACAAATCACTGTTAACTGTGATATTCACAAGACGAACCTGTAAACTTCAAATTGTGTACAGCGTACTCGAAACGAACCCTACATTACTTCGAATCGCAATCGCGCGGCTCTTTTTACTTTATTACATTGCACACTATCAAAATATCAATCAAATAGAATCAAAATCTAACAATATTAAATTTCTATTTCATAATCCAAAGTAGACTTTAACGTAACCCCTTATTGTGTACCTAATTCAAAACAAATTTTAAAAATACAAAAAAAAAAGAAATACAATACAGTATTGTTACGTCATCGTCTTCTCTGTCCCATGGTGAAGGACTGTCTTGAATGATCGACTGACTGATCCCACCCGATCGGAGACAAAGTATTATTAATATTAATACAATCGATTGTGATAAAAATCCAAAGACGCACAGCAACGAAATTCACATTCCATCCTACACTTTTCATATGTCGCCGCGAATTGGATAGTATTTACACGCAATTTGGGTTTACAGCATTAATTTTTAAGTTGTGAAACGCTAACTTATATTTCAGTTACTATTAAATATTATTGTCATTATACTCATCTGAAGAGAAAAATATGTGAATCATGTCATAAATTGCAGTACAAATGTTTGTCGATTTGATTTTTGCATATTCTATGTAGATAAGTTTTAAATTTTTGACCAATTTAATGTACTTTATAAGTACGAAGTAGACATTTGTAATAATTATTCTAACTCAATTTTGGTATTAATGTCTTGTTGTCTAAAAATATTTATATGTACGTTGAGTCAAAATAACTATAAAATTAACCAGTGATAGAGATTAGGATGAATTGTTAGAAGTGTCTATTTTGTTCTTGAAGCGTCCAATCGTCATCAGAATATGTAAAGAATAATTGTTATTTTGTCTTCCCATGACGATTGGATTGTGTAGCTTGTTGCCATGTGCAATAATCTCAAAATTATTTAAAAATTGAATGATTTATTTAGTTTTTACAATTTATTTTATGTATGAGTCATTAATTATGTAAGTTTTAAATCCTGATCTCACAAAAGAAATCTCCTGTCTCCCAAATTCAAAAATCACTTGGCAATATGTATTATACCCATTTCCTCACAATTATTGGTTATTGAGATCATCCATTATATCCATCCCTTAATCTGTGATACCTAAACATACAATTATGTCTTTCTATACCCAAATAAATCCTGTACCTGACCCTCTCCTAGACATCCTTTCTATCCTGGGCCTTTTGGCCCCCAAAAAGATTAAGAAAAGAAATTTAACTCAATTATACAATGTCGTATTTATTACGACGAAGAATCAAAATACAATTTGGAAACGATGAAGAATGAACGCAGGAGGAGATTACCAGTGCCAGTGGAAAAAGAAGAAATAATCTGTAAGTTTGATTTGAGACTTCATTAGTAATTATTACGTAAACTGCTTACGTCTGCATGTTTTTATTCGACGCATTTTATTTCATCCACATTATCACTTAATTTTTGTTTTAAAAGTATAAATAAGATCAATGGGTCAAAACAAATACTTTAAAAAACCTAAATATCAATTTATTGACGATTCAACAAACTATCATAATTAAAACGATATAAATCTGTACTTAAAAACACATTAAATTTCTAAAAATTATATTACTGTAGATATTAGTTCAATGTGACATTGAATCTAAAATTAAAATTTATTTAAATATCTGGGCTTGAGAGAATAGATATAAATTTCTAAATTTGGAAAAGTACTAAACGATGTTTACTACAGAAAAATAACATAATTTAGCATGCCAAAATCTTAACAAATACTGGGTTGAACCTAATACCTTATCTTCACAGGTGCGCAGTTACGTAATGCGGTATTGAAAATAATACTATTTTTGTTTTGTTGTGCAGGTCACGAATACGTCATTGGAAATTCACAACTATATCCGTATAGAATTTTGAATGGAAGTTGACTAACTTTCTCAAAATATTTGGCAATATTATTAAATGCTAAGAATGGGAAACTTATTTTTTATGCTAATAAATATATTATCACCCATTTTTGGGTGTGGCAATTTGTTTTTATTTGCAGATTTCTGCAATGACGACATATTTGTACCGTTGAAGGAATTTACCAATCATCATGTTTATGGAAAATTAGATATCAAATTCGAACCTGGGCTGCCAGAACAACAAAGTCACGCGACCTAATCCGAAGAACGGGAAAACTATATTTTTTTTGTATTAAACTATCTGCCCATCTTGGCGTGACAATAAATAAAAAATGAACAATTTATTTTGATAAAGTGATTATTTTTAAAACATGGTAAGTTTAACGTTTTTTACTGCAAACTAACAAAAACTATTGTGATCCTTTTTAAAGATAGGTCGAGGACTTTTTTTGTAGAACTTTTTTATGCGCAATAATTGTTTACAAATATCGTAACGGCGTATGCAACGTAACATAAGCCAAAAAAAACGTTTGCACGGCTTTTTTTTACTAAAATGATCACTACTTGGTTCCCTTTTATTATAAGCTAATAATTCAGACACGCAAAATTTCCTCGAGATACTTTATAGCAGTGGTAGTGGTGGTCAACTTTGTTGTTGGAATTGCCTTTTTAAATAAAACAATCGTGAGCTACCTGTTGCCAAATTTATTAATCAGACGGGGGGTAATATGAATAGAGATATACAGATGTAACAGCTAAACGAGGTACCTCAAATAATTTCCATACTATTAAAGATACAATAAAATACTATAAGACAATCTTATAGAAGACCAAAAGAGGACATCCGATTAGAGAAGAAAATATTTTTTGAAACTAGTGATTCACAAGTTCTAATGTTATACTTGATGGAATGATATATATTTTTAGGCTCTTCCAATAGAGTATTTTTTTCTAAATTCAGCCATATAATCATTTTATATTTTTACATAACATATTCAGAAAAATTCAATTAAAATTTACATAAATTTCATTTTTATAGTCATTTTTGAGTAGGCTATGTATGAAAAACAAAAATTGCTATTTGTTAATTTTAATTATTTAAGAAGAAATCAGAACACTGTTTATAATGTTATTAACGAATATTTGTTTCATTTTAATTTAAGCTCAATTGTTTTTCGTACATAGCTTACTGAAAAATAACTATAAAATCAAATTTCAATTGAATTTTTGTCAATATTTTTGTTATGTAATATCAAATAACCACATGGTTCAATTAAAAAAAAAATCTATGGAATGGGCCTAAAAAATATATATCATCCCATTCAAGAAAATATAACTTTGTGTTGTAACTTGAGAACCACTGGTTTTTAAAACAATATTATCTTCTCTAACCGGATGTCCCCTTGGTCTTCTATACTTTATTGTCTTTAATAATATAGAAATTATAAGAGGTAGCTCGTTTAGCTGTTACACCCTGTATATATACATGATTAAAAAAAATAAAGGGAATTGATAATAGTCGGGATCGATCGAAAACTAGTACGCGATCGACCAGAAATTGCATGGCGAATGACCAGTAAATTGTGATAGACCTATTGGCCATATCTGCTCTATAAAATATTGTACGAACTGCATCAAAATCCGCTTAACATTTTTTTTTTAGTTTAGTGCCAACAAATAAACGAGCAGACATCTACCAGTAATTTTATTTTGTGCTAGAGTTCACTTACCACAAGAATTGTCTGAAAGAAATAATAATTGTTATATTTCACTAAATTAAATACTATATTAGAACATATTTTTAAATAAATTCAAATATATTCAATTCAATATATCAAAAAATACTTACTTTATTATAAATTATTAAAGGCGAAACTAATTTAAGAACTTCTAAAGATAAAAGAATTTATTTACTGGTATTAATAAAGCATTTTTATTATTATAAATTCAAAATTAAATAGTGAGATGCGAATCGGTACATGAGAGTGAGTAAAAAACGATTAATACCCTTCTTTGTGATTACATGGGTCGTCCCATTCCTCTTCCCCTGGTCGGCATTTGCGGCTCTCCTTGCGAAGATGGATTCTTAATGGTTTCATCTACGGAAAGGATCATGCAAGCTGCCTCGCTGGCTGCAGTCAGCGCATTAATCTTAATGATGGCAGGTTCCCATACACAAGTTTCGTAGTTGTCGGTGATGTCTTCTTTGGTAACATCCACGCCATACCAACAGCTCCCTTGAGCATGTTTCTGCCGAAGCTTGTTTAGGATGTTGGTAGCATCGAAGCCAGCATTGTCGCAAAGTTGACGAGGGATTACTTCAAGAGCTTTGGCGATGGCGCCTACCAGAAGCTGTTCCTTGCCTGTAAAATAAATTATCATACGAATTGCAAAAATGATGGAAGTTTACCTATTTTGTTTTCGCAAATGTACAAGGTCAAAAAACAATGATAAAATAATAAACATGTTTATAATTTCATGAATTTCGTAATAGATTTTTTGCTTTATCTGTTTTTCTTCAGATGATATCATTATCAACTACTTCTTTCAAATATCATTGTAAATATTATTTAATATAATATTTATTCCTAATAATAAATTTATATTTACACTACATATTCCAGTAAGAATAACGATGTCTTAAAGTTCCAGATTGTATTTATTATAAACAGTTATACATTGGATGTTTTGGGCAAATATTATCCTAGCTCATCAAAATGTAAGAACAATAACCTAAGCTAACGAACAAGTCACGCTAGGAAAACTTCAACCGAGCTTATAAGTTTTTGCTACAATTACTAATAAATTTTGAATTTAAATTTAGTATCCAATAAAAAATAAAATAAATAAATAAATATTTCATCACGGCATATTACCCATTGCTGGGTGTGCCAATCTGCTTCGTACACAGATATCGGTAATGATAGATTATTTGTACCGTGTGGGCGCTTACCAGACGTCACCTCACGGGCACTCATTGCTGGCGTGGAGAGTGCGCCACAGGGGTCAATTTTGTGCCATTAAAATGCGATGTAATTTTTGGCGTCGGTCGGGATCGAACCCGGGTCCCCAGATTCGCGACCAGACACTCAGGCACACGGCCACGAGACCCCATCCAATAAAAAAATGTGATAATTCTTTAACTCTATATCTGTTGAATATGAAATATAAAATGCAATCAAATCGTATAGAGAATAATATATTCTTTAAGTTAAATAATATTTAACTGAGTTTTTTCAAGAAAAACTGTTAAAATCTTCAAATGAGGGTACTTCTGGTTGGCCAATTATAACCAAAATCTAATCAAGTCTGCATAAGGAAGAGGAATACGTATCATTCATTTTTATAATACAAATCGAGAAAAATTGTAATCTAAATGTATTTTCGAAGAAAAACTGTTTTGAGCTTCAAATAAAGTGCCATTTCCGGTAAAAATGTTAAAATTTGATTCTAGGGACCTTAGAACGTGCTCATTTAACAAAAACTCGATATGCGATTTTTAGCACGATCCCTATACTTCCCTTTACCAAGGATAGCGGGTGGTAAAAATGCAAACGTTTAAATTAATTTGAAAGAGTACAATTTAGTAAAAATACTCGTATAATGATTTTTTTTTTAATTTGAATAATTTATGAATATAAAATCGTGTTCGTATTTAAAACTAGGAAATTATGCTTGCTGGACGTCTATTCATATACATTTCCTGTTTGCCTTTCTACTACGGAACACGATTGCAACATACGTCATTTAACTGGTTTCGTTAGTATCTCAATGATAATGCTATGTATGTTTTTCAATACTATTGCGTCTTTTACAAACAACTGAATTAAATAATGTAGCAATATTTACATATAGAAACAATGGAATATAAAAATAAATTTTAATATATTATCCAAATAATATAGTTGATCCTTATAGTCTTATAAAATGTAACGCATCTATTCAAGATTACGCGATGACATTGAAGTTGTCATTGTTTGTACTATGATATGTTTAACACGAAACTACAGAAATAAATGTCACATGATACCTATTATCTATATTTTATACTTATCATGCGATAAAGAACGCGTGATGTCATCATCGTCAACACATTACTTCCAAACAATTTCATTCGTGTTTATTATCTTAATTTCATTTGTATTTTATATATCGTAACTATTATTAATTACACATAAATTTAACCACCCTTGATTAAGAGTAAATACTACCAGCCTATGATTCAACTAAAAACATTTACATTTTATCATCTATGTACAATGTACATAAATTATGTAGAATGTTCCAGGAAAAGATGTGGTTGGGTAAATAAGAATTAGTTACCGTATTAAAACGCATTATCTTTTGCATTTAAACCATTTACAATTTGTCTTTCTTAATTTTAAATAGTAATAATAATTCAATGATTAAATTAATATAGTTTAAAAAGGGTATTAAAACAAATGATAGAAATCAAATCAAATGAGGGATTTACGGTGCAATATAATTCGATTCCGATCGCGCATTATAAGCAACAACAGGTTTGGCAAAAACCAAGCAAAGCACGACAAACATACGTGTTTGTAAATCTACAAGAATCAAATTAGTCCCCCTTTTTAACCGTTCGATATTATTTTTAACAAAATAATATTTTTTGACCTTCCGTCCGGTGTAAGTTCTTGTTTTTTCGCGATCGTCCAGAAAATGAGCTGTTTCTGATCACTTTTTAGACCAAAAAACCACCTTTATTGAGCTAACTAGGAAAATTGTCAATAGGGCATGAGAGACACGTGACTCGAGCAACCTTGGAATCAGCTGATATGTGTGCGCGTGTCACTTTGATAAGACCAATATTTTGACTTAAAAAAAATATTATTTTTAATTTCATATATTTTACTGCCTGAAAATTGTGAAATAATAACATTTTAGCAGTTCAAAATGTCAAAACATTGTTATTGTCAAAGTGACAAGCGCACACAAATCAGCTGATTCCAAGCATTTCAAGATTGCTCGAGTCACGTGTCTGCTTGCGCCCTAGAAGGGATCGGAAACTAACTTTCTGATCCCTACATGAATGTTTCCATGGGCGATCAGTTGTTTATTTATTCTTAATAAGAAATAAAATAATGCATACATATAGACTTTTATTTATTCTTTTTTTTTCAGAACCGCGAAAAAATTGTGCTCAACATGACCTGAAAGTGAGCTAGTTTACACCCAATCCTATTCATGCGACCTGGCTTATACCTTGTCCTATAATAGGTCTTCTACAAATCGTTTACACCATGGGGACTAATGATAAGTTTAGGTCTAATATAGGTGTAATATAGTCCTCGAGTCAATGCCATCTGTTGAAATACAATCACACTTAATTTTTTTAAACTGTGATGCCAGATTGATAAAAGTATTTTAGGTTATGTCAGCATCACCAAATATCATTCAATCTTTAATTTGTTTTTATTGGTATGTTCACGCTGTCACTATTGAAATATGTGCTCTTATTGACTTTTTTCGTATGCATCATTGTAAACTTCACAAGGATTAGGAGATTCAGCTTCGGAACATGAGTTTTTTCCGTAATAATTCAATTAATTTAACTTACACAACCTACAAAATATGTCAACAAAATCACAATACGGATCAACCGCCACCTATAGGGTTTTTATCAAACACTTTAGGTCACTAAGGCGTTTACACGCAGTTTAAAACGTGGCCTAAACTGGGTCAGGTCACATGAAAAAGATACCTGACCTAAGCTAGGTCAGGTCGCCTACTAAGTGTTTACAGCATGGCGTCCTATAAGGTATAGGTCGAATATAGGGTATAGGACGCGGCCTAAACGATGGGTGTAAACTAGCTCACTGTCTTTACTGGGCTCCAAAGCTTCTCCTACGACTCGCCCTGGAATATTCTTACTCACCAAATAAAGTATCACTTTCAAGTATTATTACGTAAATTCTTATTAAATAAATAAATAAATATTTCATCACGGCATATTACCCATTGCTGGGTGTGCCAATCTGCTTTGTACACAGATGTCGGTATTGATAGAATATTTGTAAATTCTTATATATGGTGAAAATAATTAGACAGAAGACTCACGTCATCAACCTGAAAAAAACCTTATAAAAAGAAATATAACATGTAGAAATTATTAGTTATTTATTTTTTAAAAAAGTAGAAAACATATACTAATATTAAAGAAACGTATATATTAATGAATATACAATTATTTCTAAGTCAATCGTTATTGCTTTTACGGAGTATAAAATTATTTGACACAACATGGTCATTCTCAGTAATGCCAATGTATGGTACGAAAATAAACTACAATTATTTCAAATAATTCTATATTCCGTAAAAATAAATAACACCCAAACATTTCTACAAGTTATATTTCATTTTATAAGGTTTTTTCAGGTTGATGACGTGAGTCTTCTGCCTATCATTTTCACTATATCTCTAAATCTTCATAAAACACTTTTTTATGGATCTAGGCCAGCAAAAAGGCAGGGACTTTTATGATGGTTGTAAGTTGGTATTATCCTGGAGAAATGTCAAATTTAAATATTTTCAACAGAAAAATTAACAAAAAATTTACAACTTTTCATACTAAATTGTTACTTGTAACTTAAACTTAAATGAACACATTTTAATCTAAATGCAACGTAAAACTAATCAAAAATGTTTGCTAATTTTCCAGGTTATATTAGTAAATCCATATCATTTAAAATTGTTCAAATCTTCTGATGTTACCAACATCAAAAATCCCTTAAGTATTTCAAATATGGACAATAAATCAAACTCATCGGGAGAAGTCGACATAAAAAAATGTTATTACATGTCCAGAAAATGTTTTGCGAGTGCCCGTATTTAAGGCTCTCGAAAAAGTGCAATTTCTAGACTAGTGATACAAATAACTATTTAAACATCATTTCCATCCTCATTTTCATTGGGTAAATGCAAAATTCCTACAAAAACCAAACATGCCCAAATATATTTTGTTTTATTTTGGAATCATAAACTTGTTTATTCGTCCTCAAAACCGGGCGCAATTTGGCTTTATTGCCCGAGAGCTTATAAAATTGCCAGGCAACAGCTATCAACATATCAAAATCGTGATTTATGAATAAATATTGGGCCACACAACAAATTCGATAAATCACATTTTTTCAACACCACCGCTCACAAAACTGTTGTATTCTTTCTCTAATACATTTTTGATTTCTATGGAACCAACTTTCCCTGTGTAGCTTCAGATTTATCCGATACTTCTTTGTAATAATCGATATGTCATTTTCATTTGACTCTAAATTAAAATGGTTTACAAGCAACATCGAAACCACAGCATACTTAAAATTCATAATGCTGGTACAACGATAACGAATATACAAATATAGGATTCACGAAAGATGACTATTTAAGGTCACTTGCCCGAAAAAAGAATACACAGCACTTTATACAGCAGTAGCTTAGCAACATTTCATGTTAGAAAGAGAAAGATTATTTGATGTATGTCTATGTACTTTATGTTGAGACATATACGTAAATGGTGACATTATTTTCTAACACACTATGAATAATAATGACGTATGTGTATCAGACTACACTTTCCTCTGTGCTAATGTTTACCCGTGACGTTGACATTTAAATAAAATTATATGAATTATCCCAAGTTTGTGATTTGCAAAAATATAGGTGAAGAATATAAATCTTTGAAAAAGTCATTATTTAAAAAGAAACAAATTTTCAAATAAATTACACTTATTTTTTCAGTTAAAATGTATCCATAAATATTTCATGTTGTACGCATATGCATACGAAATGCAGTGAAGTTATGTGAACGTAATATTATAGTTAGATTCACGAAGATGACTATTGAAGGTCATTTATTAACCGTATGATATATTACTTGCAGATAACTTCACTGCATTTCGTATGCATAGACGTGCAACATGACATTTATGGATATATTTTAACTGTAAAAAATAAGTGTAATTTATTTTAAAAATATTTTTGTTTTTAAATAATGCCTTTCTCAAAGATTTATGCTCTTCACCTATGTTTTTGCAAAACAAAAACATAGACTTGATATAAACCATGGAATAATAAATTGATTAAAATGTCAACGTCACTGGGTAAATATTAGCACAGAGGGCAGTGTAGTAGATAATTAGAAATCTGTAAATCTGCGACATATGTCATTATTATTTGTAATGTGTTAGAAAGTAATGTCACCATTTACGTATATCTGTCACACAACATAAACTACATAGTCGTACGTCAAATAATCTTTCTAACATGAAATGTTGCTAAGCTACTACTATATAAAGTGCTGTGTATTCTTTCTCCGAACAAGTGACCTTGAATAGTCATCTTTCGTGTACAAAACTCTACCTATTGAATCCTTGAAATTCGAGAAACAAAATAAAATACTACGTTGTATGTACCACGAGCACAATCAAGATTATACCACTCGGAAAACATTCCCCTGTGTTACTATCTTTTAATTATGCCTTAATACATAAATAACTATAATAAATGATGGATCCATACACAATTTGGAAAGTCAGTCGGATCTATCCGACGGATCTGTTCGATGACAGATATATCAGATCCTTCCGATTATCGGAACTTTTATGAACACGTCAGATCTATATATGATTGACTTTATCAACGCTTCAGATTACATTGGATCAATCCGATCGACTTTACAAAAACGCTTATTGAATGGTTTTAAAATGAGAAGTTTTTATTTCCTGAAAATTATAAATTTTTGGAGGTTCTGTTTTTGTAAAAAAAAAAACCTGAATTAAAGATTATTTTCTCCTAATGAATGAACAACCTGTCACCGGGATTAATTTTAAAAATAAATTATTTTTGTATGACAATGATGCTTACAGATTCAGATGCATTCTTAAAATACTTATTTATGTGACATGTACAAGAAGTTTATATTTATTGCATACTACAAGGGTAATAAATGTACGTTTTGCAAGCGTTGCACATTATTTTTTCTACGACCAAATATTACGCAACAATATGTTGGTTACGCTATGAAACATATTAGTCAAAGTCCAATGTAGATATATATTTTTATAGTACTTATCAAATTTATTTTAATGGCAATGTGGAACAAAAAAAGCTTTTTGCACGCTTTGCTATAAACACATTTTTGTTTGTCAAAATGCGAATGTCAGCCAACTTTTTGCAGGATCGTACAAAAAATATTTTTTTTATTATACAAGACGATAAAGCGATAGTTTATCGACAAGTGGAAGATGTTAGTTCACGAGCGAAAGTGAGTAAACTATCGTTCACGAGTTGATAAAGATTCTTTATCGTCGTGTATAATATATTGTTTTATTTTGTACCTGATGTTTTCGATATTAAAATGTCAAGCCGCAACTTTGTTCCTAAACTTTACGCGGGTTTGTCAAAATTATAAAATACAACTTTTCTTTACATTATGCATTATTATTAGTTTATAAGGTGTAGATAAACATTTAATGTGTAGATAGAAAGTCAAAGTGTAGATAAAAATTACTTTATGTACTGTTGATATTAAATTGTTAATTTATCAACAAAAAATGAACGCACAAACACAAAGCCTACTTTTAACACCAGATACAAAATAATTATTTTACATCGTATACCCATTCCCTTCCTAAATTAAAAAAATCTTACCTGCAATAGTTCTTGAATAATCTCGTAACATCTTACTGAGCTCCATTTCAATAGCTCCTCCACCAGCGACAACCGAATCATTCTGAATGGTTCTTCGCACAATCATAATGGCATCATGAAGAGATCGTTCTGTTTCCTCCAAGAACTGATCAGATCCACCGCGAAGAATCAAAGTACAGGTCTTTGCATTAGGGCAGCCAGTGAATAAATTGTAACGTTCGCCACCAATTTGAGTTTCTTCAAAGTAGGCACAGTTACCCAGGGAACTGTCCTTCAAGTCGTGGACAGTGGATAGCACGGCACCTCCACAAGCTTTCATCGTACGACGGAGATCTTCATCGGGGACGCGACCAGCGCAGAACATATCCCTGAAACAAAAGAGATTTATTTAATTTCTCTCTAACTTCAAATAAATTGTTAAATAATGTTTGCTTTTATAATTCAACATATCTTTCATTTCTCATTTCCAAACAAAGGCACGTTTATCCCTGGCGTGGCATTATAAATTCAAACAACTGTATTAAAGTTTACATTTATCTCGATATTCGCTATTTTCTGCATTCATTTACTTGAAAATGGATATTATAATCAAAAAGGCGATAGCAGAAGTATAAAAAATTTGGAATAAAATAGTTGTGTGAGTGAGAGAGGTACAGAGAGATTGCTGTAACGTAGATGTTAAGGGAATTAAAAACTGGAATATTTTAATAACTAGTAACTTTTTAAATTTTAATACTCCCTATAATACAATTTTCTAATTTGTTATAGTCTCAGTCAAATAAATATGGACTGATGCTCAACTTTTTCCCTTGTCCGCACCCTGCCCCTTGTCCAGCGGTGTTGCCGCTTCCTCACAGCTTAGCATTTTCAATATTGCCACTGAATTGACAACAGTGTAGAAATCTCCAATCCATACTTATTTAACGGCAAGTATAGTATGATAGACGAACCTTTTCGTCCGAAGAATAATAGCCATTATGGTCTGCCCAGAGTGGAAGCGTTGAGCGCTGCGCCACGTTCGAATTGCGATCGCGGTGCGTAAGTTTGGTGTTGGTGTATTCAGAGTGACAGTGTTTACCAAGCGTTGAATGGACGAAAATATTAATAATACAATTACAATATTATTTATGTATTGACATCAATTAAATAACACTTCAGATATATTAGTTTATAGTTTTCTAGCTTGTATTTTAACTTCAAATTCCTAAAATTTCGGCCACTTCAGCATTCAGTATAGATCCTATCTCTTAAATGTTTATTTTTGTAGGAAAATAACTTCCTGGGCAGGTCCAGCATGTATTTCCCCTCCCTAAGAGCACTGCAGAAACGTCCTCTGGACACATGGTGATCACCAAAAACACTCATAAAATGCTATAAAAATCAATCAGGTTTGAATTGGGCGCTACAAAAGAACGCTAGACGCAACGCTGCATCAACGCTCCCACTCTGAATCATTGCATTTAAATATATTGAATTGTTCGATTGCTGACGCGACACTGGATGCAACGTGATCGCGATGCTACGCTCGACATTCCCACTCTAGGCAGGCAAAACCTTTACGTTCGATTATTTAATAGGGAGTTTAATTTTTTGGTCAGGTCACGAATATACCGGGTGGTTATTTAAAAACGAATCCTGTTTGAAACTCCATATCTTGGGAGGACATTGAGATATCGTTTTCAATTTTTATCTCTTCCAGGGTTGAAAAGTATTCCTAGCAAATATGAAACAAGTGAATAGCGATTTTCTCAATTTGCCATTCAAATTTGCTATTATACGTTGATAATTTTATAATCAGCTTAAAACGAAATTTTAATTCTGTACAACTTTGCACTCTATAATTTTTGTCGTAAAATGAACAGGAGAGCCGGAAATTGTATAAAATAAAAATCCCTATGTTTCCCCTAACCGCCACCACCCTATACAGTCATAATCATTTCAAAAAAACTTTATGTATAAGCTTTTTTTCAATTAAAAAAAGTACTGCACATACTGTCTAAAATATTGAAATACTCAAACCAAAACCAATTTGTAATGATACAATTTTACTCTCGGCGACAATATTTAATTAGGTAATGTAATCTACGTTTTAATAAAAATAAACATTTAATTTATCTAAAATCTAAAAGTCCAGATACTTTAATCTCTTGTTAAACTGTCTGTTAAAACGAAAAATTGACACTTCTATAATTTTTACAACTTATGCTATAATGTCGATGCTATATTGATTGAGATGAAAATAGGTACCGCACCTACCTAAATGATTTATTTTGTGTAACTTTACGCACTAGTCATAAATTCACATTAATAAACCTCAAATTTAATTATGTACTATGTAATAATAATAAAAAAATCTAATTTTGTATTTATTATGCATTTTATTATCATATATAAAAATAAATTACCTGTCAGCGAAATATTGCGTTGCGACGTCTCCAATAGGTAACTTGGACAAAACAACATTTGCACCAGATTCATGAATTTTCGCTAATTTATCATACAAAATCTGCCATTCTGCATCCACTATTTTTTGGTATTCTCTCACATTATCTACTCGTACTTCAGCATTATCTCTCTCTGCTTTCAATTCCAATTCAATATTCAACAATGCAATCTTACAACTTTTATAACTTTTCGGTTGCATTTCAAAGCCAGCATATGAGAATGTCTTCTTAAATGCAACTCCGGCAATTAGCTGAGAATCTTCCAGAGCACCGCCTGTAACTTTCTTGATTCCAATCATGTTTAATGGTAAAAGATCGTCTAGTGATAAAACTGCATCGACAACCATCTTTGAGAAGAAGCCTTTTTGCTGGTGAATAAGTTTTGAACTCATAGCAGTGGCAGCGCATTTTTCTAATAAAGATCTGTGTTCAACTGCATTAGATTTATTAATTTTAATAGCTAAAGCAGATATAGTTTTTAAGCAAAGTTGGAGAGATTTTCGCACGGCTTTGATGATGATTCTTGGGTGAACGCCTTCCTCAACGAAAGGTTTTAACTGTTTTAAAAATTCTCCTGCTAATAACACAACACTAGTAGTACCGTCGCCTACTTCAGCATCCTGAGATTTTGCGATATCAACAAGAGTTTTGGCGGCTGGATGAACTATATTCAATAACTTCATAATTGTAGCACCGTCATTTGAAATTGTTGCCTTCCCATTGTTGTCGACAATGAGTTTGTCCATACCACGGGGACCTAAAGTGGTTCTTACTGCATCTACTACCGACTGGCAAGCGTTTATATTTGATATTAATTGTGGTTTTCCTTGTGAATTGTCAGTTCCTTCTTTAAGTACCAAAATCTGTGGTTGCTGAAATACAATTTTCTTTGTTAAAGTATCAGGTGTTCACACGGTTCACACCCACAACATTTGAGGTTAGCAACAAAAAACTTTTTACAAAATCATTAATAAATATCTGAAATTATATACTTTTGCAAGATTTTAATTTCAGGATTAATAGTTTTTCGTGACATTTTAATTTAAGGTTTTTTTTAATGAATACAAGAAATGTCAAACATTTAACATTCACATTAAAATCAAAAATATAACATTGACAACAATATTTATGTATATAACAATATACAGAAAATATTAAAATGCATTATTTTTCATTGATTGTTGAAATATACTCGAATTACTTACCATCATTTTGACTTATTCACTCTTTTCTAGAATCACAAGAATCAAAACCGGCTCACAAGTAAAATGCGTTCAGAAAACAAGGCTGTTAATAAAATTATTTTTCTTTATAATACCTTG
Source organism: Harpalus rufipes (assembly GCA_951394225.1). Taxonomy (NCBI): domain Eukaryota; kingdom Metazoa; phylum Arthropoda; class Insecta; order Coleoptera; family Carabidae; genus Harpalus; species Harpalus rufipes. Next base: position 8,378,562 of record OX596283.1, read on the forward strand.
TAAAATCTATTCAATTATTATGATTATATCAAATAGAAGATGAAAAACATACATAAATATATTATTTAATTACATTTTCATAGCACATTTCTAAATAGTTCTAGAACAAAATCACTCATTCGTTCATTGAAGCCGGTTTACATTGGGCAACAGTTGCGCGTGCAACCACGAAGTTGCTTCCTATCGGTCCGGAAAAATCGGATTGAACAATTCAAATCGTTCTTTCAGGTTTTGATCAGACATGTGACTCAAGTGTCCTTGAAGTGCTTGGAATCAGCTGATTTGAGTGCATGTGTCACTTTGACAAGAACAATATTTTGACTTATTTTAATTTTGACCCAGTAAAAAGTTATTATTTTTATTTCATGTGTTTTACTGCTTGAATGATGTAAAATAATAGTGGCTTATAGGGCGCGGGCAAACACGTTACTCGCGGTTAGACTCGAGCCACCTTGAAGTGCTTGGAATTAGCTGATTTGTGTGCGCTTGTTACTTTTGACAAGTTACATGATGGCACTACTGTTTAATCAGATCGGATTGGTTCGCTTGCCAAAAAAAAAAAACAAAGGCTGTAGCAGAGTTTACCACTGGTTTAATATAAAAATTTCACAAGCAACTGAAAATAGCACTTAGTTAAAATAGATTGTTGCGGTTATGTATTATTAACATTAAAAATGACCTTTCAATACTGAAATTACTTTTGCTTTTATTTAGCTGTAATCATTTAAATAAATGATTAAAACTTTCGTTATTAATAAGTTATGTTGGTAATAATTTAAAAAAATTAAGTTGCATGTTGCTCAAGGTATGCTACAAAAATTGCTCCTATCATTGCAAGTTGCAGTTGAAATTGTTGCTCAATGAGGCCAATGTAAAACAGGCTTCACATATCATATTTATCATTATTTATTCAAACTGACTAATGTCAAATAGAGTAAATTTAATTTTAATTAAGAAGTTTATTTATGAAGCTCCGATAGAGTAGTACGTTGTGCAGATAATCAGCGTATTCTAATTTAGAAAATTAGACGTAAATTTAGAAATATTAGAAGAGCAAGGACATAACCTCTTCGTACTTATGCCAACCGGCACATGATAAAAAATGCTGCTAAAATTATTATTTACTTTATTAATATTCGCTCTTTTAAAAAGTGTGAAATGTTATGAAAAAGAAATAACGATAAGTGTTGAAGCTGGAAGTACAGAATGTTTTTACCAGAGCCTCAAAGAAAACCAAGTGCTCGATATAGAATACCAAGTCATTGATGGAACTCATGGACAATTGGATATTAGCTTTCAACTGATAGAGCCTTCGGGAAGAGTTTTAGCAGCAGATTTTAAAAATAGCGAAAATAGTCATCGCGTTGAAGCTGTAACTACTGGAGACTACCAGTTTTGCTTCGATAACACCATCAGCTCCTTTAATTCAAAGACAGTATTCTTTGAGATTATAGTTGAAGGAGCTGGAGATCATACATGGGGCGAAGAAAATGTGGAAACAAACGATCAGGATATGGAAGAAATTTACGAAATTCAAGTACGAGATATCCGTTTCGCCGTGCATAAAGTAAGATTTCATTTAAATGAAATTCAACACCACCAAGAAAGTATAAGAAATCACGAAGCAAGAGATCGTAATATTGCAGAAGAAAATTTCTTCAAAGTTAATACGTGGTCAATGGTGCAAATAACTGTTATGTTGGTGGTAGGATTCATACAAGTTGTTATGTTAAAAAGTTTATTTGATAATACATCAAAAGTTCATAAAATTTGGAAACGCTTAGCCTCTTGATATCTCGACGAAATAAGTAATATTATGTGCCATATAGTTAGGTTTTATTAGTTAGCACAAAACTTTTGTAAACTTATCAAAAAATGTCTGAAATCTCTTTTTGAACCTAGTCAATAATAATAATGTATTTGATATTTAATAATACAAAAGCAATAAAGAAATATAAATTATATAACTTTCAATAACCTTTTGATTCCCAACCCATTTTATGCGTAGCTTTTTCAAATTTCTTAACTTTAGATTTCTTCTTATCTTGAACTGCAGTTGGCTCCAATATATTACGTTTTTGTAAACTTTTAAATCTGTCCAACAGTAAATTTCCTTCAAATTTCATGTTTCTTAAATTGCCAGCAATATCTTGCCCCATATTAAATTCTAGGTCTGGTTCTTCAAATTTCCTATGACCTAATCTTTTTGTTTCAAATTCTTTCTTTTCTTTTTTCTCTTTACGTTTTTCTTGCACTTTTTGCTCTACTGTTTCTTTCTTCTGAATATGTTTATGTAACAGTTTTAATCTGTAGATGTCACTAATTTTTTTCTTTTCCATTTTAGATTTCCTTCTTTCGTCTTCCAATTTCCGTTGTTCTTTCTGCTTGCGTCTTTGTTTCCTATCTTTTTTCTTGTTTAGTACTGGTGGATTTATCGCTTTATAATCATTATCCTCATCTGATTGTTCATCCTTAATTTGTGGGGGGTTTAAACCTTCTGCCATTTCAACAAGCCATGAATTTTCTTTCTTTTGCTCTGTAACTTTTTTAAACATTTTTGTAGTTACTCTTTCTATATGTTTTTCTTTTTTAATGATCTGTTCTTCCTTTTCAGAAATTTGTTGTAATAAATCTTGATGATCTTTTAAGCTTGGATTATAAGACATTCCTGGATGTGGTAATTCTACATTTGGATGTGGACTTTTTTTCTTAGTAACAGATTCAGGAATATGTTTTCTTAATTTTCCCAATCCGTGGAAATTGTGTCTGATTGTATCACTTTCATTCCATTCATTTTTCAAATTGTCTGTTTCTTTTATATCTACAAAAATATGAAAATATATACATGTATGAATTCAAAATTAGAGTATTACCTTCTACTGCCCATAAATCTTGTTTAAAATCTCCTGTTTTATAAGCTGATGCAAGTTTTTTGGCTTTATGTTTCTGCCGATTAATTTCAGCCAATCTATCCTTTTCTTTTATTATACCGTTAATACGTCTACTTTCTTCGATACTTTTTGCTATCCTATCCCTACGTTCTTCTTTTGTACGAACTCTATTTCTGTTAATATTAGAAATGATTATAATAAAGAGATACAATCGTATTAATACACGCTTACCGCTTAGATATAGGATCAGGTACTTTCGAAGACGGCTGAAGAATCTGAAAACATTTTGGAGTTTGAAGATATAGTAATTTTTTTCTTTCCCTCGGATCTTGCTTTGAAATATCAAATGGTTTAGTTTCAATTTGAAATAATTGCTGATCTGATAGTATTTCTATAGGATCTCTGAAATAATTACAATATTCGTAAATACAGTGAAATCAAAGAATATTTACACAATTTACCCTAAACGTTCATCTGCTCGTTTTTCTTCTAAATATTCTTCAACATCGTTGATATTTACGTGTTTACGCCACGATATTTTAGTTTTCTTCGAAACACGTCTCTTTTTTATTGTTTTAATATTTGCCATTTTACCTATGATATATTATAAAGTATATAATTCACAATTATTACATTTATATACTTTACAGATGACAGCTACTAAACACACGTGTTTACAAAAGGTTATATTGATCGACGACCGCAATGACCGATGATGCAGGATGTGACTTCACGTCTCAGAAAATTTTATGAAGTTGCACATAGATGTCACTATTTCTAATATTTTCCATATATTATTAATTCTGGTTTTGTAATGACGTAACACGTAACATAAACCTCACCTAATGCACAAAATTCACCCCGTTTTCCAAGACTGACTGTAAAATTAAGGTACGTCTGACGACATAATTACAAAACCGGGATTAAATACGGTACCGGCGCCATAAATCTGGACACAGCCATATTTTTATTTATCTGCAACTCTGAAAAATGAATATTTCCGGGAAAGCTATATTTTTCCAAACCAGTGCTCCAGTTTTACTTTTCGACTAGGTTATAATAAAATTAAAATATTTCAAAAGAGAGTGTCATATTAGGAAAATGAATCATTAAAATGCGCATTAATAAATGCAAAAAAGTTTTACAAAATGGATGCGAAATATGGATCTGGACGAAGGAGAAAAAGTACTTTGAAAGTTTTGAGATATTGTTGAGAAAATTGGGTGGCGAGATAGAATCAAATATGATGATTGGACTTATTTTGAGGTGGGATTATAGTCAGAAAATTATAATTAATGGGAAAATACACGAGAGACCTGTCCACATATGTCAAATGATGTTTTCATTTTTATTGTTGTTACATTGCATTATCTTCGATAATTATTAATTTTTTTGACTAAAATAGCATACGCAATATACCTTAGTCATTTTATTGAATTTGAAGATTGTTAAAATCTTCATTCAATAAGAATATTATGGTGTTTATTAATATAATATTTAATTTAACCATTGAATAATTTTGCATGTTTGGAAAATATTTAATTAAAGTATGTACATTATCTAAAACTTTATTTTTCTATTGTTTAACAAATTATTTAAAAATATACTAACATAATTATTTCAGTGAACAAAAACTAAAGATAATTGATCATGTAGGTCTAAATTTATCACAAAAATCTATTATTTTTATTAAAAACTTTTATACAGGATAAAAACTACTCTTTATTACAGTTTCATTGACATGAAGTATGTATGTGTTATTTACACTTTTCAGTCAAGCAGTTTTTTGTCGTAGAGGAATTCTCCAAGAGCACCGTGCTTATCCATCATCTTTTCTAACTGAGAAATTTGGCCAGCGATTTCGCGTTGACCTTTGTATTGTTCATCCAAAAATTCTCCAGTCAAGTAGTCAACAAGCTGCAAAATTAATACATTATTTCGGGGCATTAATAAATTAAATTTTTAACGTACATGGTAATCATTGAAATTGGAACCGTCTCCCTCACATGCCTTGATAACATCACGGATTTTAGTGGTCACATGGGCTTCAAGTTTCAAAGCATCTTTCAAAGCTGTCACTGCATTGGGCCATTCGATGGTTTCAGGTGCAATCTTGATATTAAATTATATTTTAAAATTATGAAAAATGGTTTTTAAAAAAAAGTACTTACAAATCTCTTAAAGAGGGTGCTAACATCAGACGTAAGTTCACCTCTCATTAAAAGATATTCAATCAGTTTAATAGCGTGTTGACGTTCTTCGCTAGCAGCATTGAAAAAATGATGTGCAAATCCTGGACGGTTGATAGTGTCTCTACTAAAATGGGCGCCCATAGCCAAATACTGCAATGAGGCTTTCAGTTCTTCCTGAATTTGTTCCCGCATTTTTTCTGTGCACGGATGGACCATGTCAATCCAGCTTCGGGGAATATCAATTTTCTTATGTTCACCTATTTAATTATTTAACTTCATGAGTCTTTTCTTATATTGAAAACAAAACACTATCAAAAAACAATTAATCAAACAACAAAGTACGAGTTTCAACTATTTATTCTAGAAAGATGATTACTTAAAATTAAATTTTTTAACGTAAAAATGTAAAAAAATCAATTGTTAGCAAGGAAATTATAATCATTTATAAAGAACAAGGTTAATACACAATGACAAGAAAGTAAAGTTTAGGTTACAAAAAAATTAAACTTACATTGGAGGTCGCCAGCGAAAGCTGATGCCACAAACAAAAAGAAACAGGCGAAGATGATGGCCTTCATTTTGATAATTGGTTATCACAAACAAATAAATGAAATTGAAAATTATTCAATGTCTCTCCCACAACTAGGTATATCTTCCTGAAGTCAGCCTTTACACTCACTGGTGCAGAAGGTGACTACACGAAATAAATGGTTAACAACGACTTAAACAGTGGATTTATTATCTCACGCTTATAGCGTAAGCCAATCTAAATGCGCCGACAATGATTTTGTACTTTGTCGATCACGATGTACGATGTTCTTGGGATTTCACAACATTCCCTTTATGACAAATATAGTGCGCATTAACATAATGCGCATGCCTTGTAATTGTCATCTTAATTGTGATTGGTTAATTCTAATCGTGGGATCAAACGTCAACCACGAGCGTAGATATAGTTATTTTCTCAGATTTGATTTTAGTATAATTTTTATCACTAATTCATATAAAAAAATTATGTTTATTTATGAAATTAAGAAAATATATCAAAATATATTATAAGTAATACTATGGGGTGAAATTCTTAACAAATTAAAGTAGAAATAACCATGTTTTTTTGGTAAATTAAAAAATATTTTCGCCGTTCGGACTATGTCAGGCGGTGGTACTGGCTTCAACATGGATAATCGTGTTATCGCCATCGCTTGAAAACGTTTGAAAGCTTCTCGATTGTTAAAGAACAACGCATTGTTAATCTCGTTGTCGCAAGTGAAGTTTCCTTCGTAACGAGTTAACAGGGTACATTTTGTTGTATTACAAACTTATTCCTGTCTTATAAATAAAAACTTCAGTGGTTTTTTGTGATAATCATCATGAAGGTCTTTGTAGTTTTGGCTGCTCTTTTGCTGGTTGCAAATGCCGCCGATGAATTCTGTTATCGAGATGTGGTTCGTGGATGTAAACCAACCACCAACAAACAAAGTAAGTTTTTGTTATAACGCCGTAAAAAATAATAACCTAATACGTATATTTTCTTTTAATAGCATCAAATTCATTGTCAAATTGTAACGCAAAATACGGTGCCATCGATAGAGCAGTTGACCACTTGCAAAAATATGTGACTACTCATATTTCTCGTTCCTTTGAATACTTGCTCATGTCTACTCATTTCGCCAATTATGAAAAGAATCGTGAAGGTTTTGAAAAACTTTTCCGTGGAATGTCCGACTCAACCTGGGAAGATGCAATCAACCTAATAAAATACATTTCCAAACGTGGTGGCAGCATGAACTTCAACATGCGCAAGAAGGACGTAGTAAACACCGAAGAAGGCAACGGCAACTATGAATTGTACGAACTTGAAAGTTTGGCCAAGGCCGTCGACATGCAGAAGCAACTCGCTCAGGATGCCTTCCAAATCCACGAAGAAGTTACCCGCCGACATGAGAACACCCACGATCCTGAAATTTCCTCCTACATTGAGGAGAAATTCGCTCATAAACATGCCGACAAGATCCGTCAACTTTCTGGTCATGTTGCAGATTTGAGCAAGTTGCTCAGTGGCAACGATCATTCCCTGGCTATGTATATGTTTGATGACTATCTTCATAAGTTGTAAATTTTGAATGTAGATTTGTGATAATATAGTGTATAAAGATGTCACATTTTATTAGCTTGTGTTAAAAATATTGTTTTGTATTTTATTCTAGTTGAAATAAATAAAGTACTCTTAAATTAAAATATACTAATTTTGTTTTTCTTTGTACCTATGACAAAACAATAACAACATGACTGTTATTTTTAAATTTGTACATTTTGATTATTTTATATCATAGCAAACTAAATATTTTTTTCTGAAAATTGTTAATGGTAAATCTGTCAAAAATTTCAACATGAATCCTGCGCAAATAATTAATGATAATTATTTAAATATTTGGTATGATTATATTTTAAAACCTATAATTGATTATTTGTATATGGTATTCAATAAATACTACGATTATTACGAAGGTAATTATAATATTGAATCATTTACAGCCAGTATATATAAATTTCTTTACAGATTATTTCTATAAATCAGTTTTATCCCATGATGGAGCAAAATTACATTTTTATATTTACAGATTACGTGAAATTTTTCCATTTACATCATATTTGATACCCATTGTTAACCAAATTCTTATTTTCTGGTCACTTGCATGTATGTAAATTACGATATTTTATTAGCTGTGTTAACAAAAATACTCGAAATCTCAGTCATATAGTATCTTACAAAACCGAAATTTTGGTATATATGTACTTATACTTTCTTGAAGGTAAGTAAGATTCTTTACATAAAATTATGTAAATATAAATACGAACTGAAACTCATATTAGTTCAGCGGGTTTACATTTGCAACACACAAATTTTAAAATCTATGCAAATGATGAGAAATTTCTACACATTTCTTTAGACTATACATTTCACGTAAGAAAATAGCATTAGTTTAGATAGGGATATAAATTCTGCCCTTTGATTGATCAGAATTGCAAACCTAGTTCACAAAAACGAAAAAAATATCACCTGTCACTTGTTATCAAATCTACAGAATTAAGTGATGTTTAACTATGTTTTGTTATAATTTTTAATATTTAAATCTTGTACATTTTTACAAATAAAAATATTATTTATTATTGACGAAAGTTTGGTTCCATGAATTTAAATTATAAAAACAGTCGGCTCTCAAGCGACATCTACTATTTTCTTTATAGTTTAAAATGCAGATTTTAAACTTACAAATACCTTCATGTTTAGTCTGAAAAACACCATTATTTTGCAACTAAACATATAAATAGCTATTCTGCGTTTTTAAAAGATCTTTTAAAAGGATGGATTTTTTTGGGTTGGGGAAAATAAGACCAGTCCTGATATGTCTTGCACGGTAGGATTTAATGTACGCACTGGATTTTTACGGTGTTTTTTTATTTTCCCAAAATTAGAGGTGTCTCGGCTGAAGATAAATCTGAACCAGAAAATGACTCTTTAAATGCCGGGCGAACTATGATTTCCCGTCATTTGGCCCACAGTTTTTTTAAGTTTTAAGTCTATATTTTACAGTAGTCGAAAGAATTTTGTAGAAATTTCTCACTATTTGTATAGGTTTTATAATTTATTGAAAATGTAAGCCGGCCGAACATATTATGGGTCTGGGCTCGTACATTACTTTACAGTTTTGAGAGCGAACAGATATGTATACAGGATGTAACACCAAAACCAAGGGGGACATCTCATTAGAGAAGAGAATACTTTTTTAAAGCAGTGGTTCTCAAGTTACAACATAAAGTTATATTTTTTCAAATGGAATTATACATATTTTTTATGTTTATTCGATAGAGTATTTTTTTCTGAATTCAACCATGATATTATTTTATATCCTTACATAACAAAATATTGAGAAAAATTAAATTGAAATTTAAATAAATTTAATTTTTATATTTATTTTTCAGTAGGCTATGAATGAAAAACAATTGAGCTTAAATTAAAATGAAACAAATTATGTGTTAAAAATGATATAAAAAGTATTCTATTTGATTTCTATAATAATTCAAATTGACATATAGTAGTTTTTGTTTTTCATACATAGCCTACTGAAAAATGACTAGAATAATAAAATTTACTTAAATTTCAATCGCATTTTTTTCAATATTTTTATTATGTAAGACTATAAAACTGATACATGGTTGGATTCAGAATAAAATACGCTATCGAATAGGCATAAAAAATATGTATAATCCCATTTGAAAAAATATAACTTTGTGTTGCAAATTAAGAACCACTGGTTTAAAAAAATATTTTCTTTTTAAATGGGATGTCCCCCTTGGTTTTCTACAATTTTATTCTATAATATTTTTTTGTAACTATAATAATAAAGAAAATAATGGCTGTGGTCGGTTTTGGTGTACACCTGTATAATTTTTACGAATTTTTGTACGATGTTTGTGAAAATGAATGTTTAAACTTTAAAAGACTGTATTTATATGTACATAATTTTATGATTAAGAATCTGTAAGATCTTATCCCGATAAAGGTATAGGTGTATACCGAAACATCGGTTTTGTAAGAATAAATGCTGTATGTTTACCATTTACAACTTTTTCTGATTTAGGGATCATTTTTATAATGTTCAGATATATTTGTCACAAAAAACAGCAATCCATTAAAAAATTTAAAGCTACCTGCATCCTTAGAATTAAATTCTTTATATCATTTATAATGTTAATTCTATTAACGTAAGTATATAAATATTTAATTACGAAAATACAAGTATAATTCAAGATTTCTTGTAACAGTTTTACAGCATTTGCAACTTATAAAATAGCGTTTAGATTAGATTCAATACTTCGAAATTCAGTTCACGAAGGATGTAGTATAATAAATAATATTAGAAATGCAAAAACACAATTTGAATTGCAATTAAACGAAGCAAACAGAAGTATTTTTAATACTTTGTTATCTGTGGAAAATATGATACTTGAATTACCAGAAAACGTCTATACTGACATATACCAAATGGTACAGAAAGATCTGGATAATGCAACAAAAAGTTATAATGAAATTTTATCCAGAACTGATTTTATTTTTGATCAATTAGGTACATTTTTGAATATATATTACAGAGTTATATATTAATTAATACTTAACTATAGGATTGAAGATTACTCATAATAAAGTAGAGCAAAATCTGGAAAAGGAATTAAATATCACTGCGAAATTAATGAACTTATTTGATAATAATATTAGGATTTTAATTTTTAATGTTACTGAAGATACTTCCTTAGAAGAAGAGCATAAAAAACTTATTTTAAATGATATATTTAAAATTAAATATTATGGTGATAAGTTTAATGGACAATATAAGGCAACTTTTATTTTATTATATTTTGAAATAATATATCTGGTTATGTTTTATAGTTTGCAGATTGGATGAAAATTAATCACATTTTACAAAAAACTTACTTTGAGATAATGCCAAAGATAAATATATCCCTGAATTTTTTACATAAATATTCTGGAAACATTCAAAATCATATGAAACCAAGTCAAGATGAAGTAAAAAATATCATTCATAATTTTGAGGTAACAAATACTAAAATTATGTAATATCTACTCAATTAGGATTTTTTTAGAACAAAACGAATTTTATACTCAATAACTTATTAGGAATTATAAAACAAATTTTTCATTCGGAACCAGCACGGGAAATTAAAAATGTGATTCAGTTAACAAATAACACAGAATATTCATTTAACAGGTATAAAATTATACTATTACAAAATTAAGAAAATGAACAAGAATTCTGTTAGTAAATATAAAAATATAATTCCCATATTCATAAAAACCCGTAAAATTTTAAACGGTTCGTTATAAGTTTTATCAAATATAAATAGTCGACACTGAAAGAAAATTGATATGTAATTTGCCAAGTTTGATCTTATTTGTCAAAATTTTAACGAGCCGTATTGAAACTTTACGAATGTTATTAATATGGGCATTATAGTACAAGGGATAATGAACAGGTTACCGGATATTTAAAGGAAAATATTCAATTTGCAAATGAAACTTGCACAAGTTTTGCGCTTAGTTGGTGGTTGTTTATGGTCATTTGGAGTGAAAATGATTAGGCAGAAGACGCACGTCATCAACCTGAAAAAACATTATAAAATGAAATATCTTGCACAAATTATTGGTTGTTATTTACTTTAAAGTATACTAGTATTAAAGAAACGTATATTAATTAATTTACAATTAGTTCTAAGTCAATCTTTCCTTTTACAGTATATAAAATTATTTGACATAACATGGCCATTCTCAGAAGTACCAAAGTATGGTACGAAAATAAACTACAATTATTTCACATAATTTCATACTCTGTAAAAGGAATAACGATTGATAATTGTAAATATCAATATATACTTTACTTAATACTAGTACTTTGTTCATATTTTTTTTTTAATAAATAACACCCAATAATTTCTACAAGTTATATTTCATTTTATAAGGTATTTCAACTAATATTAAACGAGATCCTATACGGCGCGAGCAGACACGTGACTCGACCGACCTTGAAGTTCTTGTAATCAGCTGATTTGTATGCGCTTGTCAGTTTGACAACAATAATATCAATTTGACAAGAACAATGTTTTGATTTTATTAGTTTTGAACTGTTAAAAAGTTATTATTTTTAATTTTGTGTGTTTCACTGCTTGAAAATTGGAAAATAACTTATTAGCAGTTCAAAATCAAAATGTTACAATAATGTTCTTGTCAAAGTGACACGCGCACACAAATCAGCTAATTCTAAGTACTTCAAGGTTATTCGAGTCACGTGTCTGTTCGCGCCATATAGCGGAAAATCTGTATTACATATTATCGGAGGATATCTACTTGAAATCTGTTTATGGGAATACGTTATTTTTTTTATTTTGCTGAAATTATGTACTTTAGAGGAAAGTTATAATACAAAACTTGTTCAGAATTAAAATCTACACAATATGAGACTATACATCGTTCAACGAGAGAACGGATCTGTTTTGTGCAAGTAACTATAAAATTTGGGAGGGGTAAGGAATACTACAATTGTATTGTTATTATTTTTAGATTCATATAATTAAAGTACTGCAAATATAGGAGAAACAAGGAATATAATAATAGTAAGAATGAAATAATAATACAAAATTGGTTCGTAAGCAATGATATTTTTTTCTTATTTTTCGAAAAAGGAAAAATAAAATTCACAATTTACAGGAATTTCAGAGTGCCATGAGGTTAATGATGTATTGTTTCTTATGAGATCTGCCAAACAAACGAAATAACATCACTATAGTTCCATGGCACTCTGAAATAAGCTGTGAACTGCGAATTTTATTTTGTATTTTTGTCGTAAAATAAAAAATGTGATTGGTTTTATTCTCGTATTATGTAGTTACTAATTTTGAACTTTTTTTGTATTTACAACTTTCCTTTAAAATTAATAGGTAATTACAGCAAAAATAAAATAAAAAAACACTATTTCCTGTATAACAGATTTCAAGTCTGGTATAAATAAAATACACACTTCTATTTTTCTTTTAAAATAAAAAATTATTACCTATTTATATAAATTTCTTTTTTTTTTCTTCATTGTTCAGTGTGTATCGAATATATATCCGTAGCATAGTACATATTAGTATAAATTGTAATGTATTAGAAGCTTCTCTGAATTAAAAAGTGAAAGTTATGGAAATATTTGATACGATGTTTATATGAATAAGTTCTGTGAACTTTTTATTCTACTAGTTGTAGCAATAATCTGAATGAGTATTATTTTTCAGAAATATGACTTTAGGATTTCAAAACTTTTTTATTAGTACTTTGGTACTTTTAATACCAGCTATTCATACTCTACTATATATTATTTTCATGTTCAAATGCAGCATTGTTGGCATGTATCAAGTGTATTATATTTACAATATGAAAAAAACTAGTTCCTACATTCCATGTTTTAAGGTACATAATATTTATTATTTTAATTAAATTGTAATCTTTATTTGTTTCGAACATTGTATTTTCAACTTAGATATTTGACCTTTTTGATATCGTTCTAAATATATTATACATAAATCAAAAATATTTAGCTTAACAAACAGATGATATTTAATGTAAATAAAGTCACTTATTTTTATTTAGATGAAATATTTTACATATTATATTACAAATAAGTATTAAATAACAAATTCATTTTTGGCATTGTCTACATATTGACATTTTATCAATGTATTACTTATTATCGATGTCTTAATTGTAAATCCAGGTTATACTTTAATTACCAGACAAATAAAATAAAAAAATAATCTAATTTACAATCTATTCTGCGACATTGGAACCTTTGATTTCGTGTAAAGGATTATAAAGGGATTTATTAAAGTTAGTGATTGTTTTTTAGATTGTAAGTGAAGTGGGCCTGATGTTGCTATGGACGGGGCTCTTGCTGTCCGTGCTTTGTTATACGGGGGCATTGTCCTTGTCTGTTTTATGCCGCCCGATCCTCACTCAGCGTTTGTACACTAAATACATCGATAATCATCGTGTAAGTATTATTGTCATCATGTCATGCTGCATACAATACTTATCATCCAAGATATATTATATAAAAATATTTGCTTTTCAATATTCGTCATAGACTGAAAAGATAGGTTTTGTATAATTTTAAACTACATATTATCAATATGATAATGAAATATGGGTTAGATAAATAAAAAAGAAATGTTGTAAACTTCCACAGACTTTATATTTGAAGATGCAAATTATAGCAAATTTTTGTGAATTTAGAATATCAATTCATTATACAAAAACATAATTCCAATAAATTATTAGAAGAAAAATCTTAATTGTAAACAAATAAAATGCTAAAATTTAATAAAAAAAGATTAAAATATTTTTTTGCAATAAAACTGTAATGTTTGATAACAATAACAAATGATAAAATTCAAATATTTTTATCAATGGATGCGAATAAAATGTTTGAGAAATTAACAAATGACAAATTAGAAAATGATTAATGCTATCAAATAATTAAATTTGCTATATATGTATTTTCCCCTACAAAAATAATAGATTTTTGTCCTATAAAGAAAATTAATTTTGCTATAAGCCAAAATAACCGTTTTCGTCAGTATGTGGACGAAGACATTTTCCGGTTTCATTTTTTCTAAAATAACAAAAACTCACGCCCGCAAAACTCAGACAGTATCATTTTTTTCATTTAGGTTCGTAACGAAGCCAGCCTATGAAACTCAAAATAGAAGAAACTCATACATAATTGACAGTATATTTTTTTCTACATTGAATTTATGTTTTTCTATTTAAGGTTTATTTTTTCCTATAGAGAGGTTTATCTATTTTATATAGCGTTTATTTTTCGGGGTGCCTAGGGTCCCGACAAAGGAACCGCATTCTGATCCCGACTTCAATCCAGACGGCTCATTTGTTACAGCCAAATGCACAAAATTCGGCTCGAGTTTTCCAGGAATGATTTGTGCATTTGGTTAGGTTATTGTTGTTATATTTAGAAAAGTATATAATCTAACTTGTTCGTCGTTTTATAAAACGCCTAGACCCTAGACAACTAGCCAGATTGTAAAATATCACTAAGTCAAGAAAGAAAAGTTTAAAATTAATTTTTCCTTTTAAAAAGTATTCATTTAATGTATGGACATAAAGAACAAATAAAACAAAATCACATTCTGACAATTCAGTTCAGTCTTAATGATGTTAACTGGTTTAATCATTCGCTGGTAGCACGAGTTTGGTTCTAACACCGGTGTCAATTAGAACCATGTCAATGACTTAGCACAAACTTCAGGGTTGCTAACATAATAGACTTTTTCCAACGAGTAAAATTAATTTTGATTACACATAAAAACTTCAACTTTTATCAAGTAAAATAAATTCAATTGTTGCACTTTTTGACAACTTCTAGTTTATCATTGTTTCCATAGCAGCCTTCGATTTACTTTTTTCAATTCAATTTTATTATAAATAACAATTTTTGTATTTTTTCTGTTAATTATATAAATAAATTATTAGTTTTATATCGTTAAAGAAAAAAAATGCTAACTCGTAAATTGTTAGATATAAAAAAATGAGTACTTCTGCAAATTCATCATGCAAAAGTGCCTTAAGAAAGTGCAAACCAGGAACTTGTTTATTTCATATAACAAAGTTATAAACAAAAAAAGAAAAACACTAAATTTATATTTTGGCCTACATTTAGTGACCTATGCATTAAATTGGAAAAAACAAATCACGATCAAACTATTTGACTAATGGGGCAACTTTTGTCTAATTTAACCAACCTCGTAGCTCTTACGGTTCTCGAGATCCCAATGCATTCGTACCTACCATGGGACATGCTGTTTAACATGCCTAAGCATTTATGTACTTAGCAACAAATTATTTATTTTTTCCTCATATAATAAAAAATAGATTGCAATCATGTTGTAATGCTTAACAACAATAATATATGATCCCATTAAATTAATATCTATGAATACAATGTATTTAATGATATAATTATCAATTAATCAGTATATGCTTAGTTGTTATGTCTGGTATTTCTACCAAGTTTTTTCCACAATAAAATTTTATGAAAGGCAAGTGAATATTGACAAACAATAGCAAAAACGAAGAATGTTGAAATATTGTATATTTCCCATACACAAAGGTTTATTTGTACTTTGTATCCTAAAAGTATATTTATATAACTAAACCTAACATGTGCAGATTACAAATTCTCAGAAAATTTCCACAAAAAAAACCCAAAGAACACAAGGAAATTAAAATATCTGCATCTGTTGCGGAGCTAATGCAAAAGTTACACGTATCTTGTTGAGTTCTAATTATTTTTTGTATCCGAATTTCTAATTATCAATTTAAATGAATTCTTCGAGGAAAAACGTAAACATAATTCAATGTTTACACAGCAACCTTGACTTGTATACAAGCATGTAAAAAAGAATGCAAGTTGGTCGCGCATAAAAATAATCAGTAATGAAATGTGTTATTTCCTTTTAACTGGTTGATAATTTCAACACATTTCATCATAGTTTAGTTTCAGAATGACAAAGCATTTTATTTGAATCACACATGGTTTCAGTATTATCACAAAAAATATTGATATTAAATTTAATTGAAACTGCACTATGTAATGTACAAAATACAATAATTATACAACTAATACTTTGTATTTTCTGTGGATAAATTACTCTTTCAATTATATAGGTGATTTAAATTAGCTTTACAGTGATGCTTAATACTTGCATTTTCATCAAAAATTAACTCAGTAATTTTTTTAAATTATGCATTATTAGTCTGCCATGACATTTGTACGAAGATTTGTAGCTTCTTTGTTTGAAGAATTATTTTGACGTAATACTAAGGGTGAAATTCATAGTCAGTCCTCCACTCATCATTTTGTACAAACTACTGGTTTGCTTGTCACTCTTGTCAAAATTATTGCGCCTGCTTTTGAAACATAATTTTTCTAAAAAAAAAGGTCTTTTCCTCGACTCATACTCCACTCAGACTTGAGTGAGTGAGTCAGTACTGACGTTTATGAATTTCATTTATGAGTAAAGGTTTCACTCAACCTCGACTTATCCTTAGGTAAGGATGAGTCCCCACTCATCAGAGTCAAGGAAATGTCTATGAATTCCACCCCTAATGTAGCATTTTTTATATTTTGAATTGTCAAAGAGAATGGTTAATTTTTTGCAATCGTCTAAAAATAAGAAAAAATTACGAAATGTACTTTTCTAAATTTTTGACATCTCATCTATTACTTTGGCCAGCTATGCATGGTATTTTTAAGCGATTTTGATAATTGTATTCATGACAACAAAACACAAGTGCAGCAAATTTCCTGTACTGATTTTGAAAACACTTATTTCTTACAACAATGTTATCGTTTCCGACGGAAGTACAATTCAGGACGTTGTACACCACAATTTTGAACCCAACTTTATAATTTAAACTATACATATATTTTAAATTAATAATAAAGAAAATATCCAATTGTTCCTATTTTTTTAGTCACCTGTATAATAATTATTTCAATACTATTGTTAAATTTGTCTCTTATTGAAGGTATGGAACAATGAAACTTGGTTAGATTCAGTGGTTTATCCTTGGCATCACAATTATAGAATGAAGAATATTCTAGAAAAATGTACTCAAAACATTACAGTTTATCAAGCTTTCGAAGTGGAAAAGGTAAATAACACGAGTCAACATCAAAACAAACAAAAATAGCTAGACTTGTTTACACATGAAATCATTATAATTCCAATAATAATTCAATTATTCTATAAAAATAACAGTATTTTACTATTATTGAAAAACTTTTGAATTATATAACGTAAAAATTACATTTACACCTATTACATAATGTTTTTTTTTTGTTATACCCATATAGTATTGGAATGTATCAATGGAGTTCAGAAACTACAGAATAAATACAGACAATAAAGAGTGGAGTTCTCTAATTCAAAACGCAGTAAACAGCATTGAACTGCCAAATGGACAAATCACTCTTTCTGCCAGAGATAATTTTAACTCGGTAGAAAAGGATTTAGCGTACTGTAGTCCACATGTAAATAAATATTTTGCAATCATTGCATAAAAATAATTCTATTTACTATTTACAGATTCCGTATGACGTGGAACTATTTGAAAACGAAACATTTAAAATTTTGCTTCAAAATATAACGAAAAAATATACATCAACGCCCTTGTACGACAAATTGAGCCAAAATTTAGATGTTTTCAATTACATTCAAAATCAAAATCTTGAGTACCTTTTGAGTAATTTTATGGAAGTTAAGTATTTAATTAAATCTAATCAAGTAAGCTGTTTTATTAACTCTTATCTTTTTTCAAAAAATCCGTTAATTATGCTTTAATGTTTCTGATTTTGAGTGGAAACTGAAATCGTTCAAATTATAGATAATTTTATCAAGACGTGATTTTCAACACATACTTTTATCATTCACGTACTAATAAATTTTTATATTAATTCCCCTGAAGTGTTGGTTTTGGATAATCCAACATAAAAATTCACATTTAGTTCAACATGAAGTGTTTACAATAGAGACGTGATCTCTAACAGCTATCAAACAATGAACATTGTTTTGAAAATTATGAGTAATTAAAATTAATCATCAGAACTAGCTAAAAAAAATAATAATACTGTTGATATATGTTTTAATTATATTATTGAAATTTCTGTAAATGTTTAATTTATAAATTATTTTGCTGGTCATTTTGTTTACGTTTTTCTTTCTAGAAAAATTTGAACTTTATAAAAAATGCACAGGATCGCATAAGACAAAAAATTAGAAAAAATATAGAAGACCTAATTCAATATGAAGTTTATGAATTGGAAAATTCTATTCATACCATTTTGTTTAATTTGGAAAGAGATCTATATTATAAAATGCAAAATGAAATTGGTTATTGTCAAGTTTATAATATTGCAAAGAAAAATACAGAAGTTGTAATGTGTAGTGAATTGCCCTTAATATTAGTAAGTTATTTTAATGACTACCCTTTTTTTAAAATTTATTATTTTATATATTTTAGAATGTGGCTTGGTTGATTTATGATATAAATGCAGTATTAATGTTTTTGTCTATTATATTAAGTCGTAACTTGAGTAGCGATGTCTCAAAATTAAGGCGTATGTATTTACTTATTATAAGGCGTGAATAGACACGTGACTCGAATGACCTTGAAATGCTTGAAATCAGCTGCAATTAGTGCACTTGAAATGTTATTTGCTCATTTATTCTTATTATTTTAGCACAAAGTACATATTCCGAAATATTTATTTTATAAAACATTTGAAATTTAATTTACTTTGACATTTTGATAACAGTTAGTTGCAAGATGATTGAGTTAAAATTTATATTTATTATGTTATGAACCTACATATAAATACTTTGAATTTTAATTTAAAAGAGTGCTTTACTATTTGATGTAAATATTTTATTATAAAAAATCTAATTAAAGTAATTTTCCATGAGTAATGGCAGATAATGATAACTAAAATTAAAGATATTTATTTGACAGACTAAGCTAAAAACTTCACAATTTAAAGTCCCCAAAAACTATTATACAAAATTGTTCATTGAATCACTGTTTTTGAGAAAAACAGTTGTACTAAATTCTCTTTGTGAACGCGAAATAGGAAAATATCTATTTTATATAATTTTAAAAGTAAAAATAAAATACAATATTTCATTTGTTAGCAAAAAAAATGAGCGACGATTTTTTCAACACTTCGCCTAAATTTACGAAGCTGCAAGTAATACAACACAAATTTATTTGCTATTTAAGCAAACGAGTAAATATAGCAGCCGTAAAGTAGTCAGATGTCAAAAAAGCACTTTACGGTTGTCAAAGAATATGTAAAACAATGATTTTTTTCCATACATGGCGTGTTTTTAATCTCGGCTGCGTTTCGACTAAATTTTTTACATCTATACGGAAAAACATAACTTTTCTCTATTTGTTGTAGAAATAACTAAAGTTGTAGCTACCTAAAAAATATATTGCTTGAAATGTATGAAATACTTTCGTTGCGTGATTATTTCAAGATTAATGAATAAGATTCCAATAGATTTAGGGTTAAAATTTAAATGAGCTTTTAGCTTCATATATTGTATAACTTTTTAGCATTTCAAAATCACAATATAGTTGAAAATAATTTTAAGCTTGAGTTAGTGTCTACTCACGCCATACATTAAAGCAGAACATTCTATAATAATTTATTTTAGAGGAATATCGCCGTAATTTGAAAAGAGAAGCCCAGGAACGCATAATACAACAAAGACAAAGAATAATGAATGGGACTTTGCTTTTTGATCGCAACGCTCCACTGTTGACTAATTCATTCGATCGAAATAGTCAACTACTGAGTAACTCATTTGAACGTAGCGCACCACTCCCTTCCACTCTGAAGTCACAGCAATAATACATGGAGAAAATATTTATTTGGAATGCAAATTTACATTTTATTGTTATTTAAATATACAAACGTTTAACTTAACATTCGCGTGAAAATAACACACACAATATACATAAATTTATCCATGTTGAAAATAAAACAAATTTCTTCCATATTTGCGTTTGTTTGTTTGAAAAGAAGAACCAGGTCTAAGTCTAAGTACAGTGATTTAACAAAGTCGTGAAGTCAAACTTACCTATCTTAGCATAAAATAATCTCACTATTTGATGATTAAAACCCTTCTTGAAATTGTCGCGAATCGAGCCTGGTCTGGAGGATTTCGAGTTGGCGTTTGGCTTCGCATTGGGGGAAATTTTGTAGGTCATAATATTGCGGGGCAATTTTTAGTAACCAATCAGCTAGAAATATACATATTGGTTACATATTTATAAATATAAAAAAGTAAATATCTTACGTTTTATATCTGTGACTGTTCTAATATAATTTTTGGTCGTCAATACAAATTCATTGTAAATTACCCACTCGGGCTTATGATCTAAACAAGTGGATGGATGCAACTGGACCATCTGGTTATCTTTGATTGTTAAATAATGTCCTGTTCTTTCTAAATGCGCTACCTAAAAGAAAAAAAAAACAAAAGTGAATATACAGGAATACATTTATGGTGTCTATTGAATATATTACCTGCATAAAGAAACCTTGTACAAGAGCTTTTCTTATATTAATGTAGTAGTCTTTGCTGGTGAAGTCTGTGGACGTGCGCTTGAGGTTGAAGCGGTCCATGATGCGGGAGAGTTGTTGGCGGACATTGTCACCGGATTTCAAGGACCGGTAGTTCACGAAGTTGTCGTAACACCATTGTGGATCTTCCACATCTTAACAAATATAAATAAGTATTTAGAACAATATGTATATTTGTTACATTGTAAAATATACAGTTACATTCATAACCAATCTGAAGTCTGTTTAATTATAATTTCACGTAGAAATTGTGCTGGATTCTAATTTTAATTATTTACAACCAGTACGACAGAAAAGTGAAAATATGAATACCTATCATACTTCATTTTAAAACTTAAGGCAAGGATAATCAGAACAACAATCTTTGTAAATTATAAATAAATGACAATTTGTCTCTCCACATGAATAGAAATTTTGTTGCTTGTAAGTTTCGAGTTGAAGTGCAATATACTTGCTTTAACTTACAATTATTTTAAGTTACCGTAATAATGTACTGGATTTAGTTCTGATTGCAAATATACCATAATTTAAGCATTTTTTTAAGACGCCTTTCGTAAGGAGATGCTTCATAAGTCCTAAATGGTAATAAATATATCGTTAATATCTACGAATAAAAGCAGCTTTGCAGTAGAGTATAAACATATAGTTTAACACTTGAAATTTTACGCTTACATATTTCGCCGTAAGCCTTTTTAATACAGATGTGTTTTATAATCGGCCCAATGTGGGTACCCTGTAGAACTTTTTTTTATAATTGACTAAATGCTTATCATTTCTAAATTATAAAAAATGCGGAAACTTAACGTTTTGACTACAGGTACAAACTTGACCGATGGGTTATGCCCAGTTGCACCAACACGACTTAAAGTTTAAGCGATCCTTAAACAAAAAAATTCAAATCGAAATTTTGACAGCATTAATGTCATTTGACATTTCATTTCGATCCAATATTGTTAATTTAAGGAACGCTTAAAATTTAAGTTACCATGATGCAACCGACCATAAAACAAATTATTTTGTTTTTATGTTTTTACGCTACAGTTTCCAAATTATATATTCATAATCATATTTTATGAGATTTTTTTACAATTCCTGACATAATTTTGCGTCCCCCTTTAATTTCGCGCCACAAACCCGAGCGTAATACACCAGTACAGATTAGCAAACCCAAAAGCGGACAATAAGCCATGATGAGATAAGTACATATTTATTTAAATTGTTTAAAAAAAGAGATAATAAAGATGTCTCCTTTATTTTATGTAATAATCTGTAGTTACTTCATAAATATGATTTCCTGTAAATTTAAGCCAGATAAAATTTTTGATGTATTGACAAAATTTCCCGTCTTGCTTCCGGGCTATATTGTACAGCCGCTTTAATTGCATCAACTGATAAGAATGACAGCGTACAGTATTAGTAACTTACTTTGTTTGAAGGCGTGGTAGACGTTTAACAGGGTAAGATGATCACCATCAATGTGAGCGAAGCGCATCTTGGCATCATCGGCTGCTTTCTTGGCCTCGTTGGGGCGAATGAAGCACTGTGGGACTAAACAGTGGAGCAGGGCGCGGTGCCCGGATCCACCACATATAGTTGCCGCACGCACTCTACCCTACACCTACAGAGCTACCCCAAGTTAGCCTAGTACAACCCCGACAACATACCACCCTAACTAACAACCTACACGACGATGACTATAATTCATTTAAATACATATTAACAAATTGTATCAACTTTCAATTTGAATTTCATTTCCCTTAGGAAAGTATGTTGTACTTGTACAAGACAATAAAATTAATAATATTCCTGATCAAATAATGTTTAAACTAAAGGCAAATCACATAAATAATAATAATAATGATGGTAATTTGGTAGCTTTTGATAATATACCATACGGTAAATTCCCAGGAGAGGCCACTAAAATTGGTTTTTACGCATACTAGAAGTAATAAAAGTATTGTAATCATACTTAGCTGATGAAAACAAATACCTGACAACATAGCAGTAATGGACAGAATTTCATTCGAGCAATTGTGATTGCAGGACGCGATGAGCATCTTCGCCAGCTGGGGATCGAGCGGAAACTCAGCCATCACAGCACCTAGATCAGTCAAGTTACCATCGTCATCCAACGCTGCGAGGTAGTTCAGCAACTCCAGTGCTCGCATCAGAGTTTCAGGTGCTGGTGGGTCCATAAAGTCAAAATGCACGAGGTCATCAATACCGAGTTTCTTCAGTTGAAGCACCACTGAGCCTAAATTCGATCGAAGAATCTCAGGATATGTGTTGTCTTGCATTTCGTTTTTGTAGGCTTTTTCTGTGTATAATCGGAAACATTTTCCTGGGCGAGTACGACCGGCTCGACCGGCGCGTTGTTGGGCTGACGCCTTACTAATCGGCGATACAAGAAGAGATTCTACTCGTATTCTAGGATTATAGACTTTTTGTTTGGCAAAGCCAGGATCTATCACGAAGACAACTCCATCAATTGTGAGGGAAGTTTCAGCAATGTTAGTCGAAACAACTACTTTTCTTCCGATTGCTCCGTTTGGTTTGTTCGGTGGGGCATCTTCGAAAATTCTTTGTTGCAAATTTGGAGGTAATGTAGAATAAAGGGGAATACATTTTAATTCCCCTACTTCAGGTCCCAAATTATCTATTTCTCTTTTAATTCTTTTACAAGCTACTTCAATTTCTTCCTGACCAGTTAAAAATAACAAAATATCACCAGCAACTTCTTCGCACATATGAATTTGAATAACAGTTCTAATGGCTGCTTCTAGATAGTCCCTTTCTGGTTCGGGTGTGTAAAATATTTCCACTGGATGTGTACGACCAGGGACGTTCATTAGTGGAGCATTATCAAAATACTGTTGAAATTTTCCAGCATCTAGAGTAGCAGACATAATAACTAGTTTTAAATCATTGCGCTGTTTTACAACTTCTTTTAAGACGCCCATGAGAATGTCTGTTGCTAGTGTTCGTTCGTGAGCCTCATCGAGAAGAATACACTGGTAGGCTTCAAGCATTGGGTCGCTCATTCCTTCTCTCAATAACATACCGTCTGTCATATACCTGCAATTAAATATTAGTGTGTTACCCTCAGTGTTATTCAACAAACATTAATGGAAAGAATATTAGAGGATGAAATTTGCAATACGAAACAAACGTATGCTGTAATGAATTTGCTGTAATGAGGTCCTTTACCATATTCACAAATTATCAAAATTTTAAAAAAGTTGAGATATTCTAATATTTTTACCTCCCGCTATACCGTAATGTTTTCGGACCGAAAAAATTCGATAGTGAGTTTTCAGTAAATAAATACGAATTAAGGTCCCCACAACACGTTTTTATTATTTTTACAATGATGTCTGTGTGTGTGTCTGTGTGCGATAATTTTTTCTTCCACGATAACTCATCAAAATTTCAAAAAATTCTATTTTCCGTATTTAAGCTTTTTGTATTTATATAAAGGAGTTAATTAGATTTTGGGTAATATTGGACAACCGGAAGAGATACTTTACTTGAAGCCCATAACAGTTTTTAATAAAGAACTACATATATTGAAATATAATCCAAAACTGTTCAATTTTAGTATTTAAGACTTTTATATTAAAAAGGAGAACAACATATTAGATTTTGGCTAAAATTGATAAACCAGAAGATTTTCGTCAAAAATATAATGATATAATCCAAAATGTAATAAAACTAATACGAACATGGCAGTTGACATTGTGTCAATGGCAGAAAAACTGTTTCCTGTTAACAGGACAGTTAATTGTACAAAATTAGTTTCAAATGTCATCCAGTCACTCGTACGTCACAAACCACGTGATACCTTTTTAGTGCCAAAATAAATTACAAGAAAACATTCTAGCAAAAATAAATTTTGATATTTTTAATATTATTCGGTTATTGTTTAATTGTTTTGCATAATCCATAATAATCCACAATAGACCATATTACTTATTATAGCGCCTCTGCCGGCAGATTTGTAAAATAAAAAAAAAATCGCAATTCACAAAAGAACCACAACAAAATATAAGTTTGAGGAAGAGAATTTTTTATATTTATTTTAATATTATTTAATTGATTATTTATATATTATAAGGGCAGAATACGATAGTAAAACACAAAATAAAACTTGCATGAAAAAAATTATCGTTTATATACGTCTAGATAAAATAATATTTTACTTTAAAAATACAATTTTTCCCATAAGAAAACAATAGTTTCATTTCGATTGTACTCCTAAGCATATGATTTCGTATTAGAATATCCCATTTTTACTTCTTTCAAGCTTTCTGCTATATTTGTTTTGAAATCCAGAATCTATTTTCAAATAAATGAATGCAAAAATACTAACACTTGTTTGAATTTATAATGAAAGATAATATGAAATTGTTTATTATTCCTGCATATTTCCAATAGTGACCACAGAAATAATTTTAAATATATTTCCATATTTTTTTAAGTATTAAAATAGATCATTTTATTTGACTACAAACTATAATGTTTGAGAATAAAATGAGATTACCAAATATATGCCCTATAATTAAAAATTACGGATAAACAAATAAATAAGACTTTCTAGAACTACAAATCACTTTTAATTTAAATGAAGTTTCATTAGACAAGTAGTGGAGGAAGTAAGGAACTTGGATGAATTGGTATGGTGTATACTATATTTTATGACTTTTCCATAAGATACACTTTTCGGTTTGAATATATTCACAAATTTGCCATTTTAAATTAAAAAACAATTATTTTAAAAACAAATTTATACTAAATTTTTTTTTTTTTTTCGAAACTAATGTATTGTTATCTGAACTGCATATGTGGTAAGTGTCCAAAGTTTCAAGTCGATCGGATATGTGGGTCAAATAAAAGACTTGACCCTAACAAATGAAATTAAATAAAAGCTTGTAAAATAACAATACAAATATCACAATAGTTACAGTGTAAAATAGCCTAATTTTTAACCAATATCAAAAGATTGTTTCCATGGCTGTAAGTTTGTGTTGTAATTGGATTGGATAGCGTACAATGATTTATGAATTATAATTTATAAACTCAATTGTTTGTTATTAGCAGTGAATTATGAATATTATAATATATCAAAATATGTTGCAATTATCAAGAAGAAAAGTATAATACATGTATAGACAGTAGATAACTAATATAACTTACTTTAAAATGGTTTTGGCTGACGAACAATCTTCAAAACGAATGCTATACCCAACTTCTTGTCCTAAAGCAACATCCATTTCTTCTGACACGCGTTGGGCAACGGACATAGCAGCCACTCGACGTGGTTGTGTACAACACACTCCCTTTTTGCCAACGGATCGGGCATACTCCACACACCATTGTGGAATTTGAGTAGTTTTGCCAGAACCTGTTTCGCCGACAAGAACTATACATTGGTGTTGTGCCAAAAGTCTCATGAAGTCAGCACGATATTCAAAAACTGGCAACTGAATTCGTTTGCGGTACAGTTCATGGTATCGAGCAGTGTAAGGCAAGCCGGTGAATGGATTCATAGCAACACTGGATGCTGCTGGAGTCGTTATAGCAGTGCTTATACCGCGTTCTTCTCTGTACAAGAATACGTTGTGGTTAAGTTCGTAAAATAATTATAATAGAAGCTTCTAAATTCATCAATATAACATGATGAATAGTTAGATAACATAAAGTTAATTAAGCAATTATGCCTTGTTTATATCCTTAACAATGTTTGAAATTAAATTGACATATACAACTAACCTTTTCTTCTTTATAAATGGATCCAACACTTCAATCCTTCGTTTTGACATTGTTAATTATAACAATTATAAATGAATTGTGTCACTAAAATACTATTGCTATTCTTAATTATAAATTGAACAAAATTAAAATGTGACAAACTGAATAGCAGTATCGTTCACAAAACGGAAATAATGCAGATTGTTGATTTTTTTCAGATGGCAGCACAATTCAAGGAAGTGGATGCTTTCGCGGGAAGAGTTTTAAAATGATATTTTGTTTTATTTTTGTTTGAGGTAAACAATGTGCAATATACAACAAATCAAATTTACAAAATAAAATTATCTTTTGTTTAAATATATGACATCCTTGTAAATAGCATATTACCTCCTGCCCAATTTTAAAATCTGTAGGGACCTTAAAACGTTTTTAGTATTAATTTGACAGTTCTTTGCGGTTCTTTGGCTGTTGGCACTGGTTCACATATATGCAGTCGGCGCCGTTTACAATATTTGCAACTTGGCGAACTAAATAAAAAAATGTCAATAATTGGTCTCTGTATGCGCTGGCATCACAATTATTTTTATTTAC
Organism: Harpalus rufipes; assembly: GCA_951394225.1. Lineage (NCBI taxonomy): Eukaryota > Metazoa > Arthropoda > Insecta > Coleoptera > Carabidae > Harpalus > Harpalus rufipes. Next base: position 8,405,766 of record OX596283.1, read on the forward strand.
ATAAATAAATATATCATCACGGTATATTATCAATTGCTGGGTGTGCCAATCTGCTTTGTACGCAGATATCGGTAAAACGATAATGACTTATTTGTACCGTGCGGGCGTTTACTATGCGCAGCCTCACGGACACTAATTGAAAGCGTGGAGAGTGCATCAAAGGGGTCATTTTGTGCTTTTTAAAATTCCAATAATTTTTTAGCGTCGGTCTGGATCGAACCCGGGTCATCAGATCAGCGACTAGACACTCGGGCACATGGCCACGAGACCACATTTTATTTACATTAAATTGTAAAATGATGAATTTGACTAGATGGCTGCGATCCGGCACGAGCTACCATTTAGTTTTTCCCAGGGCATCGGACCCGAACCTGAACCGAACTAACATTTTACGGAACCCAAACCCAGACCCGAACCTGATATATTTTTCAACTGAACCCGAGTAGGAACCGAACTTGGTATTAAAATTTGGGTTCAACTTCGGTTCAGCTTCATTTTCAGTTCGAAACGGAATTGTAATCGTAATACAACTTATCATCGATGCCTTCAGTGTCTGTGTTGTTGCCAGTGTTCACTGTTCGTTAAAATTGTGTTCGTGTTTTTTGTCTTGCGTTGCATAATAAATTCTGACTCGATTTTAAATTCTATATAAAGATTGTTATTCAAAAAACATTAATTCAATTTTCATTAGGTCGAACCGATCCTGAAGCCAATACCTGAAATCTGAACCCAGAACACAACCGCAAATTTTATTAATGCTTAAACCAGAACCGCACACGAACACATCTCTCAAAAAAAAAGAACCTGAACTGAACCTAGTTATTGGCGGGTTCGATGCCCTAGTTTTTCCAAAACAACAGGCGCCGGCAGCCAAGACACTTCCAATTTATTTACTAAAATCTTGATATGCAATTTTGACCACATTCTAAATAAATAAATAAAATAAATAAATATGTCATCACGGCATTGACCACATTCTAATATAGATAAATTTAATAATAGTTGTATTTTTGCCGTTTGAAATAAATGAATATGGATAAGTTGGGGTATATAGTTAGAAAGCAAAAAAATATTTACATTTTAATGGCGTAACTTTCTAGACGCCCGTAGTACGAGCGCACTGTTGTAATAAAAGAGTTTTTACATGAGGTGTGCTCCATAAAAGCGCCTTTATTATAAAAATGCGCTCGTAATACGGGTCATAACTTTATCATAATTCTAAATCCAGAAGTGGTAATAAAATGAGCATAGCCATTCGAAAGAGCATAAAAAAGTATCCTAAAGGAGTTCAAGCAAAATCTATTATTTTTTGTGAAAATAAAAAAAACCGCAAATTTAAATTTTTGCCAATTTCTAGTAACCTGTGTATTTTTTTCCGGATAAACAATACATCCCTAAAATGGGACCTTAATGGCGCAACTTAACCAAGTTAACCGACTTCGTATCTCTTATAATTCTCGAGATTCTCATGTTGTATTTGGATACATTCTGGGTATAGTTTGGTTCACGAAAGATGACAATTCAAGGCCATTTGTTCGAAGAAAGAATAAACAACATTTTATATAGCGGTAGTATAGCAACATTATGTATTAGAAAGAGACAGATTATTTGACGTATGTCTACGTGATTTATGCTATACGACAGATATACGTTCCATATTCACATTACTCTCCAACACACTAAAAATAATAAGAACGTATGTCGATGAGTTGCTGGTATGCAGTTATCTATTGAACTGCCCTCTACGTTAAAATAAATCCAGTGGCGGAGTTTGTTTTTTGAATTTGACGCACGATTTGACTAATCAAAATTAACGAATAAGTTTCTAATTTTATTCCGCGATTTTAATTGAACATAATCATGGGTGAGAAAGGAAAAACTTTACGAAGGCAAGCTATTCAATTTGTGCATAATGTACACGAATATTTTCAACGGGAAACAGTAAATAATGGACCATTATTAGATCTTCATCAGGTGAAGCAGGTAATATATGTGAATATATTTTTGTTAATTTCTTTGAAAATTGAAATTGCTAGACAAGAAAGGTTTCATGTTTAATAAATGAAATTTAGCAAGTATTTTATTTTAGTGTACAGCAGATGCGCTACAAATATCTAAAACCACAGTAAACAGGGTATTAAAACGTTTTAATAATATCGAAAATGAAGAACAATTAACTTCTCCTAGAAAAAAACGTAATTTAATTTTGTCAAAATATGTATTTATATCATTATTTTCAGTATTTTTGTGACCATACATAGGTGTTGTATCTTTATGTTCATTATTATATCAAAATAAAATGTATCTTTGAAAATGTGTAGACGTTTAACATTTAATTTTGAATGATTAAAATGTACCCACAAATATTATACCTGGTGCACGCCTATGTGTATGGAATGTAGTGAAGTTATCTGCAAGTAATATTATACCACACGGTTTGAAAATGACCTTGAATTGTCATCGTTCGTGAACCAAAGTATATCCAGGACACTGTTGATAGGATAGGGTGAAAGAATAATAATCATATACACAGTATAACAATAATGTATTATTATAGTCAGATGTTAACAATAAATATACATTTTTAATAGTTGTCAGTCAAAAATCATTATGCATTGTAATATTGCTACACAAATAATTGCAACGAATGAGCAGTTTGGACACATTGCCAAATCTATGAGAGGACGTACTGTTAATGTTATGACCACCTAGTTAATATGAATGAATCAGTGATTGTAATTGTTACGATTGATACGAAACAATAAATTTGGCGAAACTGGCGTTCACTCTATCATTAGACGTAAGAATAATGCTGTGTATGTACAAATATCAATGCCATTCAGAGTCATCAAATAGGCGGATGTAATATTAAGTTACAACAGTGAAAATATATCATTTATCGACAGCAAATATCGTTTTTACAATTTTTAAATTTTATAAAAGATAAAATTAGTGCTTTCTGTTTATACAAAAGATTGGAATTAAATATTTAGATTAATTTTATCTCCTTAAAAAGATGCAAAATCTTAAATTGTTATAAATCTTACACAGTAACTTAAAACAGGTACGGTTGCCCTACGTCCGGGCTTGCTGCATTGCACGTACGAGTATGCTAAAGAACATGAAGCTCGCAGAGCTGATCTGATCTCTGATTCTGTTCTGATCGGATGGCTTGTGGTGTTGGTGAGGACCTTACACTTGAATGGAATCACTTCAAGTTGTATCCAGTGTCGCTACGTGGGTAAAAGGCGCCTTTGTGCAAAGTTATATTTTAACCTCCCCCCTCCCCCCATGTATAATTTGCAAATTATCACACGTTTTAAACTATACTTTTGATTCTCCGAAAAATGCTAGATTAAAATATTGATGAAATTTCCTTTGTTAGATTCATTCTTGTAATCAATATTACTAAAATCGTTAGTTATAAGTAACAATTTTACAGTTTTTGTATGCGATAATAATAATGCTAGAAAATTATCCGTTTGACATTATATTTCTTTTACATTTTTCTACTAAATATGAATAGTAAATCAGGGTAATTGCATTTAATTTTTCGCAAAATGTTAGTATTTAAATAATGGATTTATTGTCGATTTTTTTCTTGTGATCAATATTCTTAAACTATAATCAAAATATTCTTTATTGTAATGAATTCCTTCACAATTATTATTTCAATATAACAACGCTAGAAAAATATCCATTTGGTAGGATAATTATTTTATTTATGACTTATAAAATTAGATTTAATGCGAACAAATTAAAAAAATATTGTTGTCTATTAATTTTTTCTTTACAAATAAGATGATTTTATAAAAAATTGCTATTATTTGTCTTGAAATGACTCCCCTTATGGCCAGAGGCGTCCTTGTCTGGGGCACAATCTACCCACCCGCATGGAGCGTCTCTGGTTGCATCATTTAATGACATTTCAACTGTTCTTTGTAATGAGCCAGTTTGAGGATTATTAAATGAATTTGTTACAAATTGAAGTGATACCTTTCATACCAATGCATTCGACTGACATTTACCTTTCATATAACCTTGAACACAACTTATTAATTCGAGCATTGCGTCACCACGAGAATACACCCATCCTTTTTACAAATATTTCTTAATTTATTAAATTTAGTTCACCTTTCAACATTATTTGGAAGCAAAAGTGATCATTGTTATTAAAAGATGAACTACTCCGACAATTTTACATCATTTAGTGGTTTATTTTACAGAACTTATTTAAATGTATTATTTCTGAAACAACAATATACAGTTTTATTCCTATTCATAAATCACCACATTTCTTTTACTGTATATTTTTGTTTTCTAGTCATAAGAAAATAGATTATGGCTGGCAAATTCAAAGTTCTAGTATTTATCTACAGATTATAATTTAAAACAGATTAATTTTAGTCTGTAGATAAAAGTACAAACTTTATTGTTATTAAAGTTATATTATTATTTCAATACATAATTACATTATACAATATGATCATAAGAGTGAAATACTTCAAGTAACCCTGTAGATTTTGGAGAATTGTTTACAATTATTTGCAGGCAAAATGTACAGAAATTATTTATCTTTTCACGGTGAAAATTCAAACTTTATAATATATCTATGCGATTAACAAATTTTATATTATTTTTTTTATTTCCTTACAGTTGATTAAACTTGCAAGTAAATTTCTGGACATTTTAGGTTAGAAATTAAAATAACTAAAAAATATGAGTAAAGTTTGAAACTTTCATCGCATTTATGAGTCATGATTAGCTTTCTTATGAGTATGCTCGTGGTTGTTCCGAATCCATGTGTTTCCTTGTTACAATGCTCTAACACTAAACTCAATTTAGTTGCCAGGACTTCTACTGTTACTGAATGTATCATATGGGTTGTTGGTGTCTATATTCCATTAGTTTAGTAGTATAATTACAGTATAATCAGAGATATAATACTAACTAGAAGATGGGTCATAATGATTGCTAGAAATTACGTTTTACATAAAGAAATCGTTACGTGTTAATTTTACTGTCTATTTGCTATTTGTTTCATGTAAACACGATACATGACATTCTCATAAGATTTCAACTTCAGCTTTATAACAATGAAAATATTAGAGAATTATATTATAGTAAAATTTACAAAAAAAATAAAAAATGTTCATAATTATTTTATTTAATAAGTTTTCTTTTTTGCTTTTTGCGCGTAAAGCGTGTGACGTATTTTTTTGGATGACACTTCTTAAAAGTGTACTGTAAAGCGGAAGCTGCATGTACGCCACTGATGAGTTGTCATCTGTTTCTTGTGTTTTATTTTGGTTGCTTTGTCACGTTCATTATTATTATTACTATTTATACGCACGAGAAATAAAATAATAAACAATCTATATAACTAATGTTAACATTGAACATCAATAAAATAAGAAATGAATTAGACATTTGTTTGTAAACAAACACCTCTTCATAACGTTTACGAAACAACTATCACAAGTTATGATGTTTCTACATTTCAGCAGTAGGCAGCGCTGTCATCACTTCGAACTGTCATCGGAAAAATCTACGTCAGCAAAATTCAAAATTTTTAATAACGTGCGAAATTTCTCGACTGTGGTATGGATTAGGTGTTAATAATTACTCGAAATCTCAATCAAACCGCTTTTATTCTTATAACACCAACAAGAATAAATGCTGTTTGACTGAAATTTCGAGTATTTGTTAACACCTAATTTTTAATAACTTTTATAAAATGTCGCTCAAATTTAACCCTTTGGATTTCATTTTTTTTTGTTGTCGGGAGTAACTGGATCCCCCTTCTATAAAATAAATTGCCGATATCTACAAGTCTGCTTCCCAAACTAATATACATCTATTTTTATAATAATTCATCTTGTGAAAGATTCATATCAATAAATTATTCTTATCTAATCGCACTAATATAAATAATAAAAAGTTTTATTTATTGGCTAATGCTAAATACTTTTATTATTGCAATTGTTTCTTAAAAAAACACAGACATATAATTTCCATGTTTAATTTTTAAATGAACAAATAAATTTAGAGAAAAATGTTGAAAAACTCCGAAATTATTGGTTTTAGGAATAGGATACCCGTAATAAGTAATAACATATGAAGATAATATAGAAAGAAACAGAACTGAATAATATAATATAGAGTGTTCCATTTAAAAATGACAAATTATGGCCATTTGAAATTGAGAAAATTTGATTCGCTTTAATTAACACTCTATACAGACATTTAAAAAAATTATATGAGAATATAAAGTATTAATTTCAGTACACTTTTATAAAACAAATGCGTATATTTGTGTCTTTTTTAGAGAAAAAAACGGAATAATTTGGCAATGCTGCGGAAAACTAAAAAAAAATTATATGTCCATATAGGTGAATAAAATACAATTCAAAATATATGAAAACTATATAGGGTATTTTAAAAAAGACAAACAATTCTGGCCGAGCCATAACAGTCTGTATATGTGAAAATAATTTTGTTCTACTCCTTGAGTAGACGAATAAATTCTGTGAATAAATTTATAGGCTGTATTTCGAACGACAAGCGAGATATCGACGAAGGCCATTTCAAAGACTCACCTGTAGAAGCCTGGCGACTTCGTCATTCGTTTTTACGGGCAAAAATACAGAAGTATACAAATTTTCAAAATTTTCGAACAATGGATTCTATTTCTAGAGCAAAATAACTGAAAGTAGGCAAAAATCGTAAAAAATCTTGCCATTTTGGCCATTTTCAGGGATTTTAGTTATTTGGCTGTGCAAACTGAACTAATCAGAGATGGAAAACCTAACGTAACGATACCTGATAACGTTATAACAACGTTTCATTTTTTTAAATAACGGTATAATTATAAAATAACGTTATGTAATCGTAACATAACAAATAACGTTTCACTATAACGTTATCCAAGTTTACAAATTTTGTAAGGTTTTTGCCGTTTGAAAGAATACTTTCCTGATAATTTATTTTGTGTTTTATAATAAATAGATGTCTCTAGTGGTCAAATACAAATGTTGAACACTATATTTCATTTCTAGAGTAAAATGTGTGTAAGTTTTTTTAATACATTGTTTTTAATTTTATTTTTTCATGAATTTTTATTACAAACTTCAGAAAAATACAGTTAACGTTATTTTGTTTTTTATTAAGTTATTTATAACGTTACGTAACGATTTTTTTTTATAACTGAAATAACGAAACAATTCGTTAACGTTATCCCTCCCCTGGAACTAATAGAGCAAATTTTGTGAAAGTTGGTAAACTTATGTAATTTTGCCCGTAAAATCGGATGGCGACGCCGCAAGGCTCATACTTCCACCCATTTTTGGGTTAAAACCCAAAGTTTTAAATATATATATATCTCGAGAACGAAAAAAAATATCAATCTGTGGTTTGAAAATTTGGAATCAGCGCATTGAATTATATCTATAAATTTTTTGAAGCTTTTGGAGAAAAATGAGTGTATTTGGATTTTGAGAGTTATAACCTGACTTGTTCGGGATGTAAAATGACCCACTGGGACGCAAAGGGTTAAATAGAAACATTAACTTTCACATTTGCAGTTCAAATTGGAGTATTTTTAGAAAAAAAAATGTTGAAAACCCTCATTGAAATATATGTTGTGAATGTTTAAAAAAATGATTGTTTTTACACATGATATGCATTGACATCATTGGAATTATTGTTGCATGCGATAACTGATTGACATATCGAGATAATGTATTTAAGTTTAATATTGCATGATATGACAAAAAAGTATAAAACCTATGATTTAACATTTATAATTCAATTTATATGTCAATATAAACTAGTTAAATTGCAATAAATTCTTCTTTGTGTTGTCATGTATCATATTAGTGACGAAACTCTATTCTAAAATCTACACGATCAAAAGAATATTTAAGTTAAGACAGATTATGTCTCACTGAAATATTTTTTCGTTTTCGGGTAGATACGGACCGTCCGAGATATTGAAATAAGATAACTACAACACTAAAGTTTTCCCTTTCTTTCACTTTTCTCCACCGTGCACAGGTTTGACTTTTGATGTTAAATTCAGTTCCATCAACCTTGTAGAGCGAATTGTGGGTTGTTTACTACTTTGTTTTGACATGGAATTCGTAATTGTTTGTTCACATTTTTAAATAATATATTTTCTTAATAGTATGGCTAAGGGTGTACTACAGCAAAATTATTGAAACAATGACTTTTATTTTCATTTGTTAATTTGTACTGCTATCTCGGTATTATTTATTGGCGCCAGGAAAATTTAATTACTTAATATCTAATCAAACCATAATTATTATACGATTAAACAAAAGTTTTTTTTTATGGTTAGATAATAGTACATTAAAACACAAGTATCATAAGGCAATCTGTTAACGTACGAGTCCAAGTTTGGAAAACGAGCCGCTAGGCGAGTTTTACAAAGGACGAGTGCGACAACAGGCCTTATGATACGTGTTTTTTATACTATTTTTTCTATTGAGGTATTTTTACGATTAAATTTATTTAAATTGCGACGTCAAATTATGACTAGGTATTTTTTTGTTAGTTATGTTTATGTTGGTAACGCTTCTCGCTAACAATTGAAATTTCATATTTTGTCAACTATTGATTAATTAGTGTATTGCAAGGTGTATTGTATTTATGATTCAAGGTCTGATTCTGGTTGTGAAATTAATATTATATTTTTTTCTAGTCCTATCACCTAAAGAAAGTATAAAAATCCATAATTAAAAGTAATATGTTGAAATATTATCAACAACTTACCATTTTGAGGTTACCTGTCATCTGTCAGTTATGAAAGCATGACTACCAACCCGAGAACATGAAAGGCGCCAAAAATAGTACGCTTATAGATCTTCTAAACGTCGTGTTTGCAGTACAAAACAGTGCGTTTATAGAAACATAAGAACACCGAAATAAAAAAAATAATTTATACAAACTTTAATTATTGTTGCAAAGTCGTTTTTATTGCGGAAATATGATATTTCTTTCAGATTTAGAACTTTGTAATTCAACCAGCGTAATATCTGGTTATATGTAAGTATATGCATAAGTTTTGTAGTGACGGTTATATTCTAATTTTGAATTACATTAAAATTGTATAGGAATCAGAGAATTTATTTTAACATGCAACATATGGGCAATTAACTTCCATAGTTACTTAATACAAGCAAAAAATGACAACAATGTAATAAATGTCCATTTTAAAATGTAACATACAAAGTTTGTAGTTATGTATTATCAATACACACGATTAACAAAAAATCAAACCTTGAAACTTAACAAAATTTGGCTTACAAAAATTCATAATTTTAATGTAATAAATGTTAAAAAAAAACCCCATTCACAATGAGGCAATCCTTGTCGGTACATTGTAACATCAGAATTAACTTTGTAAACTATAACATTGGCTGTGATTAAGAATAATTTTTAATATAATGTTGCATTTTAAAATGAACATTTATGACATTGCTGTCATTATTTGACAGTAGTGTGTAACCATGGAAGTTGGATTGACTATATCGACTATATGTTGCATTTTAAAATAAATTTCCTGTATAAGGACAGGGAATTTAGAAGGCCTAAGTACTAAATTTGAAAAAGTATTGTTCATTAAATAGCCTCAAATTTGAAAATATCACGAAATATCCATTAGATATTTTACAATTACAAGGGTATTAAAAGTTTTTTTTTTGAAATCAGAATAAAATTATCATCCTCACAAGATTTAAAATATGAAAATAGTCTTGTAAAATTTCTTTACTAATTTAATCAACTTTGTATCTCATAGTTCTCAATATAGTAATGTTGGTAACCATAAATTGAATCCTCCGTGGATATAAAAATTTGAATGTACTTTTTATTGTATGTAATTTTTTTATAACATGAAACAAATGGCCGAAATCTATTTTTTCAACAATCCCCTAAATTTAATTAATCTTTCCGGTAATTATTAAGTTCTTTTTATTGTTTGATATTATGGTCCATTCTCGATAGTAAAAGAATTTTGAACTAATTCGCGAACAGAGACAAATTATTCTATTGGTTAGAAGACGATAATTTTCGAACCGAAATGAATTAATTATAACCTATTTTTGTTCATAATCAATTGTTGCTATTATAGGATAATATGTACATAAACGTCAAATACAGTTTTATTCGAGAGAAAGAGAAACAATATTATGAAACTATGACAGTTAAAAAAATTATATTTTACATACCTAAATTTTAAAAAGTTCGGGAACTTTCCGATAGCCTTTCTTATAATCAGAAAGATAGTTTACCACATACCGCTGACTAATTATAAAAGACCGTAACGGTTTTGCAGTTGTATAAAAAATAATTTTGAAATATACAAAGTCCTTTGTATTAAAAGTTTTGCTGCTATGATTTTGCTAATAGTACACCCTTCCCCACTAGTAACAAAGTAGCAACCATGAGTCCATTCACATCACTATCCTCACTATCACAGGACGGTATCGAACATCTGAAGCGAACGTGTGATGACGTCATCCTTGAGGCAGGACTCCATGAACTCCTCGATGGTGATGACGCCGTCCTGATTGAGGTCCAGCTTGCGGAAGACGCGGTCCACTTGGTCACGAGCCTTGCGGTCGTCCTCCACTTGGTGGGCGCGCCGCCCCATCAGCTCGTGAACGGCCAGCACGATCTCGCCTAGTTCGCCGCGCGAGATGCAGCCGTCGCCGTTGATGTCGTAGAGCTTGAAGGTCCATCGCAACCGCTCGTAGACGCTGCCTCGGAGTAGCGTGGAGAGGGTCACGAGCAAGTCCTACAAATCACAGATTTTTGAATAAATATTGAGGTAATTGTCTTATGAGATATCCAGTCAAAAAGTATTGGGATTTTAAAAATATATTCAGAACTGAGTTAATTTAATTTAAAGATGTGCTATGATTTTCATTTGTTAACACGCCCTGCATAGGTATCTTGAGAACTATAACACTGTAAGAGAAACGAAGTTAAATTAACCCTTGTCTGACAATAATAATTTTATACCATGGGTGTCCAAAATAGGGTCATGTGACCCGAAATTTTTATGCGACATTTTGTTAATAATATGATAATATTTTTTAATGTTTTACTTTTATTATATTTATTAAACTTCTTTTATTAATAACAATACAAATTTGTATTTATTTAATAATTAATTTTTATATTAAAGGAAAACATGAAAAAATATAATACAAAACATAAAATTATTCTTAATTTAAATAAACAATATCTTAAATAATTATAATGCAATCATGTAAACAATACATTTCAAAATTTGCTATTCATTTTCATCTTGATCAATATAAACAAATTATTTCCTTTATTACTTTATTTTTTATGGTTATTAAATCATCACAGCGAAAACTAAAAACGGGTCATCGTAGACCCAAATTAAAAGAAATGTTAAAAAACTCAATACTTCTTATTCTGTTAACGAACATTAAATGTAACAAATTATTAACATATTTTAGGAGAATTCTCAAGAGGAATTGTTTGTAATATTTCTATCATGAGAATTATGAACAAAAAACCGATAATCGGGTCAGTTTTGACCCTATTTTGGGAAGACAAGGGTTAAACAAAAGTTGCTCCGAAAATAATGGATTTTTAGATATGGATAAAAAAATGATTTTGCAGTTTTTTTATTTTTGAAATAATTTCCAAGTATGAAAAATACTGGATTCTGGTTTACATTTCATTAAGGCACATTTTTAAGTTTTTTCGAATGGCGATGCTCAATTTTTTTTATCAGTAAAGGGTACGTGCACGTCACGTTGGCATATGCAGGATGATTCATCTGTCCGTTCTTTTTTAATAACTCGAATATTTTAAATATTATGGAAAAAAGTTTCAAACGGAGTTTATTTTAAATTAAAATAAATAAATACGCGGCATAAATATTTCTACAGGTTATTCCATTTTAACGCAATGGTATGTAACTTTTTTATTTTCAAATAGAACAACCTATATATTTATAGTAATTAGTGTAAAAACAATCATATCATATTGTTAAAAAATACAATGGCGAATGATTTAAATTATACATTTTTATTAAATACAGAAGGAATCGAACCCGGGACTCCACTCAGCTTACACACAGTTCGTCCTGGGTTCTATTCCTGGCCGCCGAAACTTCCAGCGTCTAAGGCAAGGCATGGTCCAAGTAAGCATGCCCGGGACGAAACGCAACCCACTTCACTTCACAGCGTTCACCAGCAAAACGTAGCCATGCTGGATTCCGATTGCTCCGACCGCCACAATACTATTGTTCCGTCAGGTCAAAACCCGAGTATGGGCTCAGATTCAAAACACTATAGTGTTTTGAATCTGTGGTATGGGTCTTTCAGTGGTTTTTAAAATTACTAAAGTCTATCCAGGTAGAGGTACTGACTATAATTCATTACGAAAACAATTCAACTTTAATTCCCTTGAATGGCGAAGAAATTCTAGTTCAATAATATTTCTATCAAAAATTTTGCAAAATAGGATTAATTGCTGTTCATTACTTGAATTAATAAATATTTATGTACCGCGCCAAAGATCAAAACAATATGTAACTTTTCAATGTCCAAGAGCTAAGCTGATTATTCTCTTAAAATCTCAACTTTTTCTGATGTGCAACAATGCAATTATTAATTCAACATCAACTATGAAATATTTTCTATGTATATTTAGAATTCTATTGTGTTATGTTCTTTTTGATTTCATTTTCTGATTAAGATTTATGTTTATTGACTAAATTTGTATTATATCGTCATGTTATTGGTGTAACACTGTTGGGCTGAATAAATAAATAAATCTTAAAGAATAAATTATTACTTTCTGAAATAAATAAAAAAATTCGTTATTTTTGTTCAAACTCGGTATAATAATATACGGGATGATATTTCTCCATAAGACGCAATGTTTGTCGATACACAATCAGCTGTTTCTATAATACAGCCGCCTTATTTCTCGTTCCTCGCTCTGGATCTTGCTACTTCATTTACGAAGGGATTTCGAAGATCTTGGCAAGGATCTCGTGAAAATTCTTTGGTAGACAGTATAAGGTCTGGATTTTGCTGTCTGAGTATTTTACCAAAACATCAATATTTCGTAACAAAAATTTTGTCGGAAAAGTAATGATCCCTTGCGATATTACATGTGAGTATTTATAGGAACAATGAATACAACTTTTCATATAATAATCTCGGCGAAATAGAAACCGGAAATGTTATTAATAAAACATTAGGACTTGGACATTTTAAAAGCATTTTGCTGTATTTTAAATAATAAAATCATTTATTTCGAAAGCCGAAATTTTTTAAGTGCTCATAAATGTTTAAAGCCTTTCATAGCGTATGCTTTAACAATCATTCAAACATTAAGTTTATAAATTGTTTTAATAAAGTACAATGTATTTAATGAAAACGAAGGAAATACTTAACGAATTGTTTATTAATCTTTAATAAGAAAACTTTCGCAAAAGACAAAGGTCAGTGTCAGAAGATGAGAGACAAGCGAACATCCAGTATCATAAATAACAAGTGAAAAACCTGATCCTGGTGCTAACAAAGATCGCCTAGCAACAATGGAACAATGCAGCGTCATCCATCAGGGCCTTATGCGATGTTGCTGCTTCATGTACTTTACTTACATTTTCAAAGTACTTGCCAAAATACAAATTGCTGATAACTTAATGCTTGGTAAGTTTTTAATTCGGCTAATGATTGTTCTTGTAATCCTATCGTTTAGCAAAAATATGTACCATGGAGTTGTTAACATTTCAAAAGTTTAAAGAAAATCTAATAAGTTATTTAACTAATGCCCGGTTTCACCAACAATAAATAAATCTCCAAATAGCTTATTCGTCGAATAAGAGAAAAATATCGCATCGAAACAATATCACAAATAACGGTATTTATTCCAACTGACATATTTTGATGCGATATTTTTCACTTATTCAACGAATAAGCTATTTGGAGATTTATTTGACGTTGTGAAACCGGGCATAAGTGTGTTAAGGGCGATTAAAAATTGGAACATTAACGCGTTTGGTTTGCACCTTTTAGATATACTTTTTTGAGCTTTTTTGTAAGGTGATATTCAATTTTTTTATTACTGTTAGATTTCGAGTTATACTAGAACAGTTTTTTTGATGTCATTGCTTTTATGTTGAAAAGTTTGTTTACAAATTTCTGAATACAAAGTCTAATGGCATTATATTCCCCTAGTTTTCTTGACTCATTTACCCCTAAAAATAAGGAACCGAAACAAGAGAACAAAATCCAGGAGAGTAGGCGACGGCAGTTAACTGCTAAACATCTGAGCAGCGCCAGCGCCTACTAGTGCTACTGGTTACGTAGTTAGTGAAGTTTATTTAACATTTGCATATTTACTGGAGCTACCTTGCCGCAATACAGAATACCGAAACATTTATTGCCAGCTCAAACATTCTGCAATTTGCATACTACAAGGTTTTGTTCCCGTTTCTGATAATTTTCCTACATTGTTATAGTTTAAAAGTTGAATTTATTTTTTAAAGTTGTTATGGTAGCTTGGTAGTGCAGCGGTTTGAAATGTTTATGAAATAATCAAGAAAAAGAGAAGGATAAGTATACAAAATGTATAATTTTATTTACAAGTGCACACGAGTGGTTAATGAATTCAAATTTAGAGCAAATATTTACTTAAAATGTTGAGATTTGAGATAAACATGGAAAGAATAAATAATAATAATAAATTTGATAAAATACACAGTTACTAAAATCAGTTTATATTATTTATATCTTGTAGGCAAAAAGTTATAGTTTGTAGAGAAACAATAATTTCATTTTAAAATTTAATACGAGGTGCTACCCAAAAGTTACCGAACTTATTTTTTTAAGAAAGCTGTATTTATTAAAACTTCAAACGAACAAATTATCTCCTTCAAAATAATCCCCACCTACAGTTATACACTTGTCCCATCTTTTTTCGACTGTTCAAAACACTTTTTATAGTCATTTTTTTCAATAGCGCTTAGGACCTTCTGCGATATAGTTTGAATCTCCTCAACAGTCTCAAATCTCTTGCCTTTTAGCTTGGTTTTCATTTTTGGGAAGATGAAAAAGTCGCAAGGAAGTTTTCGTCATTTTCGGCACGTGTTTTCAGTTCCTGGCAAAGGAGAACACGATTTTGCTTTTGAACATGTGTCAACAAACGGGGAACAAATTTTGCTGCAATTCTGCGCATCCCAAGTTCGTCCGCCAAAATTCTTTGGACTGTAACATAGGACATTCCAACTTTATTACAGATGTCATGAATTGATTGTCGACGGTCTCGGAGAATTGTTTCACGCACAATTTGGATGTTTTGGTCATTGATTCCAGTTGAAGGACGTCCAGAGCGCTCATCGTCTTCTACACTCATCCTTCCATTCTTGAACCTCTTAAACCATTGAAAGGCTTAGGTTTTTCCCATGACTTCATCACCAAATACTTCTCGAAGCTTTTAGTGAGTTTCGGTCGCCGTTTTCCCGAGCTTGAAACAAAATTTGATGCAAATGCGTTGCTCTTTCAAATCGCTCATTACGCTATCGCAGAACACAACAAGCAGTAACACAGATATCACCACATTGATACGACAAAAGAACGCAAAATGTTGTGAAAACGACAGGCAGGGTTTGGGAGATGTACTAGTGTTGAAATCTAACGGCAAATCGGTGTGCTACAATAGTTAGAAGAGTTATACACAGAGTTCGGGAACTTTTGGGTAGCACCTCGTATATCGTTTCCCTGTCAGTTGTTTACAAAATCTAAAATTAATATTATAAAATAAAATGATCTAAGGCGAATTATTAGCGATTTTTATTTAAAACATAGGTTAAAGGAAAAAGCTTTTACCGACAATCATTTTGTTCAAAGAGAACGAACACAACAGACTACACACGATCTAGATCTGAGTTCACGCTTATCATAGTAACAAAATAAAATATGAATCATTAATATTAAAATTAAACCTTAAAACTGTAGGGACTATCGAAGTTTAAAAATAGTTGTTAGTTCTTGAAATATTTCAGTTTTTAATGCGTTTAACATCTACCTCACACATCTAACGTATTCCAAATTCGTACCTACTACCAATTTGAGATCCGGAATCCATTTTCGAGTAAATGAAAGTAAAAATAACGAAACAATGAAAGCAAACCAAATAATATTGGTTAGAAATTATTTCACTCCAGACAGAAACCACGTGTGTTTGTATGTAAATGAAAGATATATTGAATGACACAGGCTGTCACTGGTAATCAAAACTTGGACTAAGTATAATATACATATTTTTTTTATTAACTTTTTTATTAAATTGCTTATTATTCACATCCACGCACTTGTTTCCAACTAATGATCACGGAAGCTATTTTAAACATGTAAAGGGTCCGCCAAATAACTTTTTTTTTTTTAAAAATGCTATAAAAAAAACTACTGAATATTTTCTCATATTTCTTTTTTTATTTGAAAGTACAATCCTTCCGGTTAATAATGGAAAATAATTTCATTCAAATGGCTGCCTCGGCTGGCCATGCAGTAGCGTACACGTTCGGTCCAATTTTTAAGCACATTATCGATTGTGTGCAGCTGTATTTCACCAATGGCTTCACGAATATTGTCCTTTAAAGCGTCAATTGTCTCTGGCTTGTCGGCGTAACACTTATCTTTGATGGCACCCCACAAAAAATAGTCCAACGGTGTCAAATCGCAGCTCCGAGGTGGCCAAACGACATCAGCTCTGCGGCTGATAATGCGATCTTCAAAAACAGGGCGCAAAACATCGAGTGTAGCTTCGGCTGTGTGGCACGTAGCGCCGTCCTGTTGAAACCAAATGTTGCCAATATCCTCCTCTTCAATTTTTGTGAACAAAAATTCGTTCAACATGGCCCGATAACGATCGCCATTGACTGTAACGGCCACTCCTTGCTCATTTTCGAAGAAAAATGGCCCAATTATGCCTCTGGACCAAAATCCACACCAAACAGTGACTCGTTTTGGGTGCGTCGGCTTTTCAATGTATTCGTGCGGGTTTTCTGTGCCCCAAATGCGACAATTTTGCTTGTTTACATACCCGCCAAGATGAAAATGAGCTTCATCTGAAAAGATGATTTTTTTGGCAAAATCGGCATCTTCTGTAAGTCGATCACAGGCCCACTCAGCGAAGCGAAAACGCATTGGATGGTCAGTTGGCTTCAACTCCTGAACCAATTGGACTTTGTATGCCGTCATACCAAGGTCTTTAGGCAAAACTCGTCTCAATGATGTCTCCGAAATGTTCAATTGTTGAGAACGACGGTGAATTAATGTTGATGGCGCTTCACGCACACTTTCTGCCACAGCAGCAATATTCTCGGGTGTACGCACTGTTTTTGGCTTTTCACGCTTTGGTTTATCGATGAGGATGCCAGTTTCTTTCACTTTTTTCACAAGATAACGAACATACGGAGCTGACGGTGCATCTCTTCTTCCAAAATCCGTACGCAATTTTCGCACACATTCTGCAACATTACCATGATTTTCAAAGTAATGTCGCAATATTTCCCAGCGTTGTTCAAGCGTATACACAACCATATTCGTTCAGCGGAAGGATAAAACTAATTATCTGTCAAATCAAACATGAGCTAAGTGTTACCATTCACGAAATAAGCACTAATTGAAAAAAAAAACGTTACATGGCGGACCCTGTATTTATATACATATTTTTATATAGTGTTAAAATGATTAATTTATTTGACTCCAATAATTATCGGACTCCTCAACGTAATAGAAGAATATTAAAAAAATATTACAGCTTAACGAATAATAATTAAGAACCTCTAGACCTAGAGATAGCTTTCAATTAAGATGTTTCGCAAAAAAAAACTTCGACATTAAAATGTTAAGATCTGATTCTAGGTACCGAAAACATGCTAATTTAACAAAATCTAGATATGCGAAATTTAGCAAGATCCCTACACCTCCCTTGTCTAGCGTATCGAAAGTAAAAATGTTGAATCGGGATATGAGACCAAATGTTACATATATGATACAAAAAAATAAAATACTCAAATATTTTTAAATCGATTAATACGAGAAAATAATTATTAAAAATCTGTTGTGGCCATCACAATACCTCTCGCCCTTTCCATTTTGGTAAGTATTGTATTTAACATATCTTGTACACACAAAAAATTCTAATTACACCTAATCTTTATATTTACGTATTTTCTATAATTTTAAATTCGTTCTATGAGCAAGTTTTCTCAATTTCTTTTAAATGTTCGAGGTTTTTCCAATTCATTAATGGGATTGGCGGTATTTCTGAAGGGTTCATGTAATATACCTATAATTTTAAGTATATAATTAATAATACAATAAGAAATATTAAATATCGTTCCTAGAAAAAGCATTCAGTACTATCTCTGAATTTTGACACTGACATTAGTGACATTTATCTGTCAATACATTTTAATTTCTTAAGTAGTTACCATGGAAATGTTTGGGCTGTGAGATTTACTACAACATATTATTTTATAGATTATATATCTATATCTTTAAATCTATAGAAGGTATAATATATTTTTTAAATGTGTCGGATAGAGAATTTAGTTTTTTAATATTTGTAATAACAAATTTTCAAAAAATAATATTTAGAAGATTTTTGTTAAAATACTACTACTTCCGGTTGTCCAATTGTTACCAGAATCTATTCAACTCTTCCCATTACTGTTAGATTGAGGAATCCGTGGTTATACAGGTTTTTAGTCTTATAGAATTTGAGAAATAGTACCTCCAACAAATTCACACACACACACATCATCGTAAAAATGTTATTATCGGATTCTAAGGACCTTAAAACGTGCTTATTCACTAAAATTTAGATATGCAATTTTTAGCATGATTCTAATACCTCTCTTAGCGAGAGGTAAAAATTTGGGGAAAGGATATGTGAGTTTACTATGGTAGGATCGTGGAAGAAAAATAAATAGAACGGGGGGAAAGGGATAGTTATAGCAGCCAATTGTCGCCATTCCATAACATACCTTATCTACCATACCATACTAAAGCCGTGTTCCTTCGGGTTGTGATGCACATAGGTTTTCGAGCGTAGAAATTTATCAATGTGGGACTTGTTTCGTCATACGAAATATGATTTTCCTACAAAAGTATGTAATAACCCACCTTACTTTTCAAACAAAGAAAATATGTTACATAAAACATTTGTTTTAAGTAAACATACTTCATATGTTACCAAGAACATTTTTTTGCTTCTATACAGGATGTTCCACGACTCGACCGACAAACTTTTACCATATATTCCAGGGGTCATTACGATAAAAAAAAATTATATGACCTATAGTTGAATTCCTCTTTGTTTCGGAGATATCGAAGAAATTTAAAAAAAAATGATAATTGAGTTAGCCTTCACGGATTTGTTTAACAAAAAAAAAACAGTTTAATGACGTGTTTACTTACCTTCACTTTTTGGAAGAAGAATTGCCGAATTACATGGAAGATATTTCTCTGGAAACTCGTCGTGGCATGTGGTTCCAGCAAGATGGGGCACCACCACATTTTGGGAGACAAGTGACGGTGTTTCTTAATGAAAATTTTTCGGAAAGATGGATAGGACGAGGTGGTCCTGTACATTGGCCAGCTCGGTCACCTGACTTGTCGCCTTTAGATTTTTTTCTGTGGGGTTGCCTCAAATCTCGTGTGTATAATAATGGTAAACCAGATACACGCCAAGAGTTGACTGACCGTATAGTTGAAGCTACTAATTCTCTAAAGAATGAATTGGCAGTAATTAACTGGCAACATTCTATGACTCGAAGGATAGCTGTATGTTTAGAAAATGGCGGTTCTCATTTTGAACAGTTGTTGTAATTATGTGTTAAATAGCTATCCATTGATGAATAATTTTTCTTTTATCATTTTGTTTCTTAATTTCTTCGATATCTCCGAAACAAAGAGGAATTCAACTATAGGTCATATAACATTTTTTGATCGTAATGACCCCTGGAATATATGGTAAAAGTTTGTCGGTCGAGTCGTGGAACACCCTGTATAATCCATTTTTAATGTACTGACTATAATACTTGATAGTAGATTATTTATAAAATAAATTAAATTAGTTTGCATTGGTCTGCATATGACATTTGACGCTAGATGGTGTTTATATTATTCAAGTTGTTTTCTTGATATAATTTTTAAATCATGATTCCAAAGAATCACTATTAAGCTAATCAGGATTCATAAAATTACAATTACAGCCCGAAGGAACACGACTTATATCATACACTTACCACATCATAATCGCGACGCTGATCTATAACTATATCTCTCTCTATCAGTCTTCTTCCAAAATCTTACCATGATGACGTCAATATTCCTTCTCCGAAACATTAAATTGCGAATAACAATTTTATTACAAACTAATGTTTAGTTTTTATTGTTATAATGAGAAGCTATAGTGGTTAGTTTTTATATTTTATGACATATATTGAAATTTGATTATAGTCACGTACCCCATTTACCGTTATTATTATTGAATCACCCTATTGTAGGTATGTATGTGCTTTGACCTTGAACAACTTTATTATCAGTGTACAAAAAACAGCCCTCCCGCTCAAATGAAGTCTGCGTTGATTTGACCCAACCGTGTAGTGTATTTTTCCCTCAGATGAATAGATCCGAATTGTTTTGCTCGGTGTCGCTGTCGAAAACATTCCAACAATTAACTTTCGTCGGCTCGAGTTCACCGCAACCTCGTGCACAGATTGATTGCTGAAACATCTGTTTTACCGATACTGGTCCCGGTTTAATGTTACCGTTTGCGCCAATACCAACTCCTGTTTCACAGTCGAAAGTTGGGGAGTTTGTCATTCACGCCTCATAGGATTCCAAATATTATTTTTGTGGAGTGTTATGGATTTATTTGACATCGACTTAATGATGTGATAAAAAAGTTTCTTACTCTGAATATATATGTATACTTTTAAAGGGCATCTAGTACTCATTTGAAGTATAGTATAGTTATGAATTCAGCTAAAAAGAATATTCCACTTTGGTGATGTCACTAATAATGGTTTTATTCCTTTACAAGAACATAATACAGGAGAGTCAGAAGGAAAGTGCCAAACTTTGTTTTCGAGTTACAGTGCCGTACAAGTACTACCACATTTTAATACTTATCGAACATTACTTACTGATTGTTTAAAAGCGATAAAAATGCCATAAATCAAGACTCTCCAATAAGTCCAATAGACCTTTGTTTATGGGACTGGTCTAAAAGTGAGGTGCACAAAACAGAAATGAACAAACGAGACGTATATTACACAAATTCATTGTATGTTGTATGTTGCGGCTCGCGTAAACTAGCATCAAGATAAATTCGAGAGAGCAACATGCGCTCTTTGTAAACGAGTCAGAAAATATCTGGAAATCCATGGATAGATATTTGAAAATTTATTACATTAAACATTTGACATTTGACACTGTAATTCGGTAACAAATAAAAAAATCTGATGCGGCCAGCACAATACCTTCCGTCAATCCTGTGTATTATGTATAAAATAAATTCCATACATAAATTTTCTTCCAAAAATTGTCTTTGGGCAAAAAATTCGATGGTGAGTTTTTGATGAATAAGCACGTTTTAGAGTCCCTACAATACGAATTTACTGTTTTTACGATTTTGTCTGTATGTGTGTCTGTGCGCGTATGTGTGTGTGTGACAAAAATTTCTATTTCGATAACTCCAATACTACAATTCTAAAAGTTATAATTCTTTCATATTCCTCTTTCGTACATCCATATGATGAGTTGATTGGATTTTGGTTATGATTAGTTAATCAGAAGTACCATAATTTTAAGATTTTAACAGTTTTTCTTAAATATCATTTTTTTGACCTTTTATGTGATTATAAATAAAAGAATATGTTAGTCTCTATTCGATTTAATTATATTTTTTTCTTCATATTGAATGAATTTAGAGATAAAGAATTATAAAGAAATAACTTGCAACCTAAAACTGCTAAAAGCTGCACCATGGAAACAGTTAGAATATTCAAATATTACTAATTGACAAATGACAGTGTCAAATAAAATTTACATCATATCTTTGTGAGAATATAATTCCTTAGTCACGTGACATGTTTTCCGCCAATCAACATTCAGAATCTCCTTAGCTACACGTCTATCACAGCGATGATAAAAAAACAAGGAAATTATCACCGTATTTATAGTCGTTACTAAGGGATTTGTTTTCTTTATTTATGACATTGACAGTTAATTTTGAGTATAAACATAAATAATAACAATAATTCAAACTCTGAAATATTAAATACAACTCGTAAGTACCATGTTTTAATACAATATGAATATGCATATCAAAAGTTAGGTTAGGTTAGATTGCAAAAATTCATTATATTCTCTCATTAAATATAAGCTCGTGATATGATTAATAATCGAAGATATTGCTCGTGAAATCGAAGCAGCACATTTCAACTCGTCCTTCGGACTCGTGAAATCTGCAGCTCGGTTTCACTCGAGAATATCATCGATGATAATCATATCACTTGTTATATTACGTATGAAAATATTTCACTGGAAATATAAAAATGTAAAATAATTTAAGGTGGCAAAAACAAATCACATAAGGTAATACAACAGATTATAGCCATAAGCCAATTCAGCAGATTATTGTAATGCTAGATATGTTTTTATTTTCTACTTCTTATTTTAAGAAACGTAGTGTTCTTTTTAGGAGTAGTTCAGTTCAATTCAGTACGAGGTAAGATCAGTTCATTTCTCCCCTAAAAAGAAAACGCTCACAGAATATAGTTTGCAAAAAAAATTCTGTGTGGAATTTGTATAAAATAAGTAGAATTGACCGAAGGTATTGTGCTGACGACATCAGATTTTTTGTTTATTATGAACATTTCATACGTTTAAAATTAAAAAAAAACTTCTGAAGTAGATTCCTGTTTTCGCTACAAAAATAGCTAACAAATGTTCTTACATTCATAGAATGATAATTATTCAGATCTTATGCAAAGATAACTGAACAATATTTCTTAAAAAATAAGACTGTAGAAAAACTAGCATCGTAGTACAAATGGTTTTACGCTCATAGTGAAATAATTATTCAGATTGAATTCAAAGATATGGTGGAAAAATATTCCTGAAAAAAAG
The DNA here is from genome assembly GCA_951394225.1 of Harpalus rufipes. Lineage (NCBI taxonomy): Eukaryota > Metazoa > Arthropoda > Insecta > Coleoptera > Carabidae > Harpalus > Harpalus rufipes. Next base: position 8,428,991 of record OX596283.1, read on the forward strand.
GACTGAAGAAAAATAACTTTAGGAGAATAATTCACTGCTAGTTTTAAATTATAGAGAAAAAGTTGTGAACATATATTTTCTGGTACAAAGAGTCCTTTCATGTTAAAAAGATAAAATCTATATAAAATATAATTCATGGTTTAAATCGAGGGTTTTCATTTTATATATACAAACAATGAACAAAGATCTGAAGCCATGATAATCAACATTGTTTAAAATAAATACTTGTTCACGCACATGTACGATAAGAAAATATATAGCTGCTGTAATGATAATCTGAAAAAATTGGACTTTTTTTTACGTCTATAATGAAAGTGCGAAAAAAAGTACCATAGCGTTTCACATTTTCATCCGTTTGCGATCAAAAGTGTTGTTTTTAACGTATGTAGAATATAACTATTATATTATTATTTGTTATGAAATGTCCGATCGTTCGGCGTCATAAAGCTTTGCTCAGTAAACCTTTTGCCCAGTCCGCTCTTGATCAAGATTATCTGACTGATAGTATTTACTCAAAATTTTAGTCACCTTAACTTAACCTAGTCGTGGGTGATTGACTAATCAACTTGACTACGAACATGATTTAAAATATACTGGTTATGCCACTTGTCATTGATTTAATTGTTTTTGAGGTTCTGAGTGATAGTTGTTTCCTTATTGAATATCCGCTAATGCACTATGTGACAATGATCTTATATCAGCCTACTTTTTACAAACATAAGAAAAAAGGAAGAATGCAGAATTCAAATCCAATGTTTTCCGTTAGCTAATCGGCTTTGATTAATAGTAAATGCTAATGCATATGCTACCAGACAACCAGACAAGCTACTCGCATATTTAGTCAGAGCCTTAGACTTATAGGGCTATTCTGTAAGCATCGTTATGACATAACGAATCGTTAAAACGTTATATCGTTATGGTAATAATGAAAATCGTTTAACAGGCTTATTCTGTAAACGATCGTTATGAAATTATTGTAACGTTTTATTTATATGGGTGAAGTGTAAAAATAAGAAAAATAATATTAATTTAAATAATACGTATATATAAACGATAAATAATTAGGATAAATATTAAAAAGATAATAAAAGTAACGAACACTAAGATTATTTATTTAAACAATATATCACTATATTTATTTATGTAACTACATTTATTTATGTTCACAACTCGTAGATTATTTATTTATATCACCAATTTCATTGCTCGTTGCTTCTATATATCAGACTATAACTCCGCTGTCGTTCGGACGGTATTTATACAGCCCAGTGTCCTTCTGGAACTTTCTGACGCCACAATGATACTGAATACAATAGATTTAGGTCATCGGTGTAATTAACACGTTTAGCCGTTCCGCCGCCGGGGATTACGTCATCGCTCGGGAATATTCTACCAGTAGCGGCGCCCGAATACTCTTAAGTCAGTGGCGCACGTTACATTATGCATTGTTAAATCGTTATTATAACGATAATCATTAAAGTGGTATTCTGTAAACAATAATTTAATTCTACATAACGAAAAAAATATAACGATATCGTTATTTTTTTAACGACTGGAAAAACCTAAACGTTTTGTCAATAATTCAGGTTTTTTATTCATGTCAAAATAAAATTGCTATTATGTTGAATAGTGATCTCAAAAACTCGTCACGTTATAGTTTTTTACAACGTAATATTAAAATAATTTAATCAGTTTTTATTCCTAGCGCCTAACGCAAGCTTCCCAATTTGTCTACAGATGGTACTAGTAGCTCTAGCATAGCCCATAATAACAAGAAGAATGAGTCTGACAGCTGACAGGTTGACAGCTAACTCCCACCAGAACTGATCTAACCTAGAAGTTTTGTGAGTGATATTGAATTATTGTAGATATTTAATTTAAAATTAAATTTGATTTTAGGAAATAAAGTTCTTAACTGGATCCCAAGGTTATTATTTTTTAAAATGAGTTACAGAATACGGATACAAAGATACCGATTATCGTTAAGTAGATATAACGATTTTGTTATGATAACGATTCGTTAAGCGAATATTTTACAGAATAGGCCTGTTAGAATGCAATCAATCTGAAATCTGAAAGATCAATTTTGCAACTGATTTATATATAAACTACTATTAAACAAATAAATAGACGACTATTTTCTTTTCTTTAGTAACAAATTGACAATAATATATGTTAATGTGAAATGCAGATTTATTGTAGATAGTTAGAGTTTGTAAAGCGGATAAAGAAAATGGCGGATAACAACTTCCGGTTGACTTCCTGTGATTTATTTCGATCGTATTGTGACATAGACACAAGCTCAGATTCCTGCTGGAGACGACCAAGTGTTCTGCTGGCGCGACAACTTGATAGATGGCGCGATCGCCATCTCGTTTCCGTTTCCGGGCGGCCAGGATGTTAGCTTGAAAACCAAGGTTCGAATCCAGCCAGGGATCAACGATGTTCTTATGATTTATTATTCGTTGAGTGTGTTTTATGGATGAGGAAAACGAGAAGAAATTATTGGATATTTTAATGAGAACTTTGACCCAAGATAAAATGAATTTATTGGATTGGATTTTAGCGAAGTTATATTTGTGTTTGAGTTTGAACGTTATAAATGAAGCATTTTTGGACGTTTTAGCTTGTACTGAAAATGGAATTTATGCAGGCAGACAGTTATAACGGAGAATGGTACATTATTTTCAATGGCAGAATGAGATTTTCAGTAAAATGGAACAACATATTACAATGCCTTATTGACAAAGACAGAATTATTTCATTTCAAGTGTTTGTATAGATTTACATTTGATTTATGCTATTAAGGGCCGGTGCCGGTATTATAAACATAGTTAAGTTTAGATCCAGAGTAAATATAATTAAATTAACAAATGCAATGCAACTTTTTGTCTGTATTTATTTAAACGTTATAATAACAGTGAAATGGATTCGAATTTGTTTATTTTATTAAATTTAATGCGTAACTAAATTTAATTGGACGTTTATAATACCGGTTCTATGATATTTTAAACTACGGTGTCCCAAGAATGAATGTCAATACGTCAACCATACATTCTTTGAATAATTTTAAAGAAAAAGTTCAAATAAACATATACCCAATTTTTCTCCTACAGGAGTAGCAACTTCTTGAAAAGGTCACAAAAGGTGTATACGAGGTAGCCTCAAACAGTACCTGCAATCCTTGTCTAGAGCCAAGCAGGTGATCGCTGGAGAGAAAATATTTTCTTGGGTTAGTAGCCACCACTATGGAAAGCGTCGAGCCGCCCGGCACCTCTTTTAGCTACTGTTTGCGAAAGCTGCAGCTTCAGATGCTAAAGAAAGCATATGGAAATGAGGCGATGAAAAAATAGAGAGTAAAAACAAGGGGAAAGTGATTAGGAGGTGTTTTTTGATTACCAGGACGTGATTCACCACGAATTCGTTCCTCAAGGCCAAACTGTAAATAAGGAACTTTAGTGGAGATCTTTCAATGCCTACGAGATGCATTTTCAATAAAAATTTATGATGTGACTAGACTTCCGAATGCAGGACCAATTAAATCACGATGATGCGTGGTTTAATACTAGAAAAAAAATAGAAAACCCGAATACGAGGCCATTGTTGAACACCTTATTTAGCTTGTAAAAAAACAACAACAATAACCTCACCTAACGAACAAAACAAAACTCAGCCCTAGTTTTCCAAATGTGAATTTTGTGCGTTTGGTTAGATAATGTTGAAGTGTATTTAAAGAAATTGCGTAAACCAACCCCATTTGGGATTTTACTTTTTTCTAAACGATCCCACGTTCGGGACTGTTGATACTTTCAAAATTTGATTGACCAATTCTAGAAACATTTTGATGCTTTGGTCTCCAATTTCAAAACGGTTATAGATAGAATTATATTTTTTTCTATATTTGCTATAACTTCATATAAGAAAAATTCAGTTCACTATACTGCTATCTGTTAAGGCCTATCCTGTATGCAATATTAAAAGACCGGACAGATATTAGAAATTGCTTGAAAAAAATTAAATTAAAAGTATTAAATAATAAACGTTATACGTTAATAAATTCTGACAGATAAAATGTCAAACATTGTTTATATTTTTGTGCAAAAAATGCTATAGCTATTGCTATTATAAGAAGTTGAATAAATTTAATGATTAATTTATGGCACTAAAATGTTACATAATTTACATGTACTCGGTGTCAATTTGATGTAGAAAATTTGCATCTTTCTATTGATACCACAACCACTGTTGTCAGTTGATACGGGGAGAAACAGTCTGCGAAAAACGATTTTCACGTATTAACGGGCTCGGGTTTCAAGTATTTACTCAATATGTTCTTTACTGCTTTAGTATCAACTTGATTGTATGTTATTCTTTTTTCAACCAATACCATTTGCAAAGGATCTGCATATTACAGTGGATTGCGAAAAACAATATTCTTTGAACAATAGATGTTACGTTGATTGAAACCATTGAAATATATTAAGAGTATTGTGTACACCTGGATTAAAATCTGAAGCGGAAATTCAAATAAATTGTTCATGTACTAGAATATTAACATTTTAAAAAAATCAACATTAGACAAACATACTTCTGATATAAACATGCATTTTAGAAAAATAATTATAGACATCTATTAGTACTGGACTTTATTTTTAATGGGAAAACCAAAATTCAGTAGCATTTCTCGTTTTTCCATTAAAATCAAAGTCAAATACTAATAGATTTCAATAATACTTTTTTTTAAATGAAGGTTCATATCAGAAGTATGTTTGTCTAATGTTGATTTTTTGAACATGTTAATAGTTCTAATACAGGAACAATTTATTTGAAGTTAAGCTTCATATTTTAGTCCAGGTGTACACAATTCTCTTAATGACTGGAACTCGCATACTCTATCTATAAGCATATGTTGAACTGAAGCCCCATTGCCTGATAATTGCTGGCCCTGCTCGTGTATGTTCGTGTGGAACCTAACATAGCCGAATAGTCGTATATACACTTCCCACTACTCACATTTAAAACCTGCGATATGGCCACTAAACCGAGTGCACTAGCGAAATAATATTCGGAAGCACATCGTAATCGCGCAGTATCATAGCTCCAACGCTGCACGACTAAAAGGCCTATTTATAACAACGCAACGCAAACGTAATAGGTAACGTAAGGAGTTAAAACACATGCTTGTAATACGGACTATTTATATCACCGCAATGCAGTAGGTAACGCAATGAACGACACGCAAGAGATGGCCAACTTTCAACTTTCTGCGTGATGCTTTGCGTTCCCTTTAGCGTGTAACAATCACTTCTTGCACGGTAGAGGTTATGTAAACGTCAAAAGAAGTCCCGCTTTGCACTATGCTTTCTGATTGGTTTCAAGCAGCAAATTTAGCGTGGTTATAAATTACACATTTCACGATTGCGTTACCCACTGCTTTGCGTGCTTGCGTCGCGTTTTGCGTTGCGTTGACATAAGTCCTACGTATATCGGGTGCTGTGGGTAAAGTTTGATTTACACTGGGAATATGCAGTAGATAGATAGGTCCAACATTAGAAGAAAAGATGTCTCTCTTGTTTCTTAAAAGAAATGTATCTAGCGATCTGTCAGACATTCAAATATAGTAACAAAATATTTACTAGGGTTACATGGTCCAGCAGAACTAATTTTTGTCCAACATTAAATTCCAGCCCCGTCTTTGAAATGTTGGGGATGTTATATTAAGCATCGATGGAAGCCAACACGGTAGCCAGTGTAGCGGTTAGGTTTTCTAATCCATATTTATATAGTTAAAACAAATATTTGTAATTTATTTCACAAAACAGTTTTAAATATGGTGTTCAACAACAGCCATGTCACAAAATTTTAGTTGAGTAATGCGGATATCAAAAGTTTCTCCGGTAGAAAACGAAGCGTATTCGGTTGTCGTCGTTTTCGGACGAAAAATTGAAATTATAAGAATTTTGAGTTCCGATATGTACAGCAAAATTCACGGGTGATGGCGGAAACCCGCGCATACTAGGCCACCCCTTCCTTAAACACGATTGGTGCGAAAAATGTCAGTAGCGTGCTTCATATTTAACTTAAATAGAGTTTAAACATAAAAATGAATAATGTTGCACTTCAAAATAATAAACAAAATTGAAGTTAATAACAATAAGAATAAGACATGGGCATGTAATAAATGATAGATTACAATAATAATACTAATTTATTAACATAAAACGTGCAAGTCTTCAAAAGAAGAGGTACAACAAATTAACTCAATAAAAAAGAAAACATAATATTTACATACAATGTTGTCTTTTCTTATTATCTTTTTCAGTTTCTAATTTTCCAGTTTAACTTTAATCTTTTTTGTTGCACTTGTAATACTTTCAAGTTACCGTTAAAGTATGTTTCTGTTCTACATAATGTGCGGCAAAACCAATACTAAATTTGTTATTATTAATGGACTTTTGATGTTATAAAATTCTTTGTTTAAATTACCGGCGTGTATCAAATTGAATGTGATCCTTGTAATGGCCAAAGCGGAAAGTAATTCACACAAAGAATTAAAGAACATCATAAGTCCATACTCCAATTGTTAAAATATGTTCACCAAGTGCCAACCAGAAATTCAATCCAATATATGGATATTGAAATACTACTTAATGCTACGGCAGTGACTCGAAACTAATTTTGTGCTTAGCCATCTGGAGTAGGGGTACGGTCGCAGTTTGATCTTCTGCGCATATCTTCTTCTCGCCATCACGTTTGGCGTTTGCTGTATCTAATATTCGTCCTCACGAAATGTCCCGATGTTTATCGATTCCGCCGGCATTCAATAGGCTTTCACTATCATAGTAGGTATGCGCATTCCAGTCAATAATATAATGTTATATGACCCCTTGTTTTCAAAATTGAATTTACCAATGAAACTTCTAAGCTAGATTTTTTCAAACTGTCTATCGTTGAAACGATTAACGTCGTATTATTCTCTTTTTAAATATTTTTATTCAAAAAATAATAAAACTAGGTTTTTTATGCTTCAAAGTTCTACCCCTAACCTAACCTAATTCTATACTCAGTCATTATTAAAATCACTTTAATATAGGTACTATATCTGGAAACAAATTATACTAACTAATTAATCAAACACTAATGAAACAATAAATAATAATAATATTCTGATACAGAATAATTATTGAATCTATAGCAAACGATAATATGCGCTCAATTAACTTTACAAATATGATAATAATGATGATTTAGGTTGGATTGGAATCTAGATAGCGTGATCTATATTCTGGTACTTTATCTTCTCAAGTATATTGCCTGTTCTACAGCAATATATACTGTACAAATGTCACGAGTTCACAGTTCTCAACGAAAATCCATTTTCCCTACATCTATTAGGACTGAATCTGAGTTATCATTTTATCTACAATTTCAAACATTATAAATATTGCATATTTTAGAAAAGATATTCATAGAATAAGGTGCATTTATCAGAGGCCTTGGAGAATATAGCATTCTCCTGCTAGCATCGTAAATCATTTCCCGGTAACGGAACAGCTGAAACAGACGACAATCGTTAAGCATCCCACGCCGTCTAAGACCACGAGCTTTAAAACGCATTCGTCTAAAGATGCCTCTAAAAGAACCCTCAACAGTTTTATTCTGACCAAAAGTGATTCTAGTTTATAACTGGTCAATAAATGGTTTTATTTTATATTATACACTTATACAGGGTGTTATTTAAGCAAGCGTACAACGACGCTTATAGTTAGAGGAAGAAATATTTGGAACTGACCTATGTAGGGTTTACTATCTTTTATGGACGGTTGGGTTTGTTTGTGGTCAGGACTCATAAATTATTCGAACTTGAAAGCATCAATTTTAGGGTAAGAAATGGGCCGTATTTAATAATGATGTTAGAAAAAGTGTATTTTAAACGCATTGTTATTTGAATACAGATTTAAAAGTGCTTAATTAGGAAACATCAAATAATATTTTAATCTCTTTTTACTTTACAAATTGACGTTAGAAGAAATACACTTAAAACGAATTATTATTTTAATACAGATTTAAAAGTACATCTTGAATGCAAATTTCGGGTACGGCCCAGGACAGAAAACTCTACTTGGCTCCGAGTACCATTACCGCAAAGTCCATAAAACTTTATAGCGACCAATTGGCAGAATCTATAATGAGTTCCAAATATTTCTTCCTCCAACTATAACAGATGGTAGAACTAACCTAGTAAATCTGACAAATAATTTTTGTTTTACATACTATTCTTCGCTCGTGTAAATATCCATTTTACTTTTTGAAAAATATTTAACATAATCATAAAATCATGGCTATTGCTACAAACTAACAAATATTATAAAATTTCTTTTTAAAATTGTGAAGAAGCTAGAAACATAATTTAGGATGTAAAACAGTTTTATATTCAGCTTTTAATACTGTACAGTGTACAGGAAATCGCAAAAACTAAAATCCCATGTTAAATCCCGTGTTTGCACCTGACAATCAACACCCTGTGTATGAAGTGGAACACCTTAAAACTGACCAATGAACCGGTACACATTTTTTAAGAAGTATATAAAGTGAAATGGTGATGGAAACTTGCAGTTAATAATAAAATTTATTCATGTTGACGTTTTTACGATACCATAGTCTTCTTCGGGCTCTACATTATAACAAGAGTGAAATAAATGTACATGTGAACACAAATATAATTACAGTAGAGTTGAGAGTAAAGGTATGTAAATAAAACATTTATTAAAAGTTGTATGAAATATGTTTTTACTTAACAATATGTTGCTTTGCTGTCACAAAATCAAACTGACAAGTGATAACCGACACAATCATACGGTAGAGCTCTATTGCCGCATCTGCTAAGCCGTGACGTAGCCATGACGTCAGGGTCCAACTATTTGAAATTAAAGACAACTTTTCAAAAATCATATATTTGATTCTAAAGACTTGTAAGGTGTAAAAAATACACCTACATATTTAATTTGACCTATTCTTTCAAGAAAAAAATGAATTAAAAAATGTGAAATGACCCCATAGTAACAACAAAAATAATAATAATTTATTGTTCTTTTCGTAAATAATTAAATAAAAAGACTGGCGCCTCAAATAGTCGTTGTACGCTTACTTAAAAAACACACTGTATAAATTATTAATAAAAATACATAATAACATAATCTATTTTTTTACGGGAAATATAGATTATCTATCCTACTATATATAATAAACTTTGATTTGAACTTCTAAGATTTATACGTTGATAAGAATTATTTGTGACCAACCGTAACATATTTAAACATAGAAGTAGGCCGTAGGGTCGAGGAATTATTTTAATAAACGAAGAAAGAATTTGTGAAAAATTCATGGACCTCGCAGGGATTTGAACCCCTGGACCTTCTCATATCTAGTGAGACGCTCTAAGATTTATAGTTTTTTTTATTTTTCATCTACAATTTACCAATGCATAGTCGAGAACCACAGTTTGAAACATTCTAATCTAAAGGTCACTACTTTAAATAGAGCTATTGAGTTTTGGAATTTGAACGTTATGGCTTCAGAAGATGGCACGACTTGCCTGAAACAGCCGACAATTCAGAGTCAAGCGACGCCAGCGTGATCGTCGTATCGTCCCTGTGAAGCGACAGGTGACGATTCAACATGAGAATATTTATTCTACTGTCAAATTACGAATTCGCGAGGATCCACATCCATCGTCTGCTGTTTGACACTCGATGAATATTCCGCGTTGTAATACATAACGCAGCGTATGTCAAGTAACTCGCTGAAAAATAACGCCATTATCGTGATTTATTGTTTTATACGGACAACAAGCTTGTTTGACAATTGTATATAATAAATTTATTACGAGGACTGGTCTGCTAGTCATTGTAAAATATCACTATATATCACGATATTTGTAAAAATAAATATTACAATTTTTATTTATATAAATAAATCCATTTACAGTATTTTTTTTAAGGATGTTCGATCAAGGTCATCTGTATCATGAACGAATTAACATATTGGCATATATTTATCTCATTTGCAAAGACTGCAAGCGTGTGCGATAAGGATGGATACATGACGCTTGTCTTTCAAATTCATATTGTTTCCACTAAGTTAGGACATTCCATTTTAAAACCATGCTCTTGGTTGACATTTCTTTCGCTGTAATGTAAGTTTATTTATTAAGATATATTAACTTGATTCATAGCCGTACGAACAACGTTACCAGTTGACTTAATTTTGAATGGTTTTACTGTAACATATATTTTTATAATAAAATAACAGTAGTATCTTTTGTACCCTCATAAAAACTAAGTAAACGGCACTACTGTATTTGACAGAATGAGCGGAGCTAAAATCTCAATTCATACAATTCATAGATGACCTTGATCGGACACCTGTAAAGAAAATTACTGTAAAAATTAGCATAGTAATACAGACGAACTGAAAAAAATACTTTCAATCTGCTCCTGACGTTTGATTTACAATAGGAATACGATACGATCAAAAAATTTTGTTCACTAATATGAGCCGTATTCTTTCGCTGGGTTGGATCAGATCCAACTGATCGTATGGATTAGATCAGATTAGGTCACGTGGACGCAGATGAATTTATTCGAAAGAACACAAGTATCTGTCAAAATCAGTCGGAAAAATGAATTTCAATTTTCTATATTTATCATTGTTTATTCTTGTTTAAATTTCTTTTAGAACTATTAAAAAAAATCTTTCAGAACTCATTATTCGATTAAAATTTAAAATGATACAACCTTTTTAGCTTTTAGTTCTGTTTATTGTTATAAAAACCGACTTTTCGGCAGCATGAACTGCTGCCTTCTTTAGGGAACCTTAAATGTAACCTCTTGTCCTTATTGACTTATAAAATATGACAGATTCTTCCGCCGTTCCCGCCATTTTTCAATCTTAAGTGATATGATCTTTCTAATCCAAGTTCTTGTTGGGAGTAGATAGCAATGATCTGGATTACTTCGTCTTGGGGTGGGGATACTGATCAGAATTCGAAAGAACATGCAATTTACTGATCCATGTAACAGGGATCTGGGCACTTATTCTTCAGCGTTCGTAATTACATTCGTATTCGTATTCGCTTTCGTTTTCATGTTAGTAGTGATAGTAGTCTGTGTTTCAAAAATAATATTATATATGTCAGTGTCAATTGTATCAGATCACTTATAAGTTAAAAGTTCACTTTTATCATATATTTATTAACGATTAATAAATATTTTTTTAACTTGTAAATGATGTGAATAAATGCTGCAATACAGTTGACACTGACAATGACATATCCAATATTGTTTTTGAAACTCAGACTACTCTGTCTATACTAACACGAAAACGAACGCGAATACTCGTACGAATACGAACGAAATGACGAACGCTCAAGAATACGGGCCCTGATCCAACGCAGCGAAAGAATACGACTATGGTGACGAATTAGTTAACAAAATTTTGATCACGTCAAACGGTCTATGACTGTGAATGTGAATTAAAAACTCATTATCGAATTTTTTGACCAGAGACAATATTTCCCTGGTCAGTGACAGAAGGTAGAAATCATTGATAGCAGCAGATTTGCAGGGTTTGTGTTTTCCGACGCAGAAAGCTCAAGCCCTCTGTGATTTAAATTTGAAACACAAACAGCCTGGGAGGCCGGAAACGAGGAGTAACCGGATGCAATGCCACGCTGTGCTGTGTGTGATTTGTTCGTTCACATTGAATATTGATTGAGGATTGGCGTATGGACCGCTGCCGGATTTTGCCCACTTTGATTAAAATTTCAGCAGGATCCGAACTTTTTCTATTCTTACAATTACATTCGGACACTGCCGTTTGTTGTAATGTTCACTTCGTGCATACATATAGCTTTGTTTCCATATATAATCGCTATTCAATATTCAGGATATGTGCGTAGTTATTGAAATGTTTTACTTACACGTTTCCCTTGGAGGGATGCTCATATTTTTTATGGCATAACAACCCTTGTAGACCGCAAACCACAAGTACCTATCAAGCTCGTTTTATGATCGATTTTTTACTGATACTAGGTTAGTCTTTAACCCAAGTGATAACCTTTTATCATGAGCATAGGCGCGGACTTTTCATTTTCACCACGGGGGTGAAATTATAAGTAATACAATAAAATAGTGAGTTTTCTTTTAGTGACCAGCAAGCTTTAATAATAATAGAAAACTGTACAATGCCTTGAAAGAGGCGTCAGTACACCACACTGATGAGCTGCAATAACAGCGAATCGCGTCTGTGGTTCTGGTTGAGTGGGCCAGTCTCTGATAAATGACCGAGAGGTTGATGCCAAGTGTTCACAAATATTTAAACGATTTATCTGTCAAGCTAGGTTGAATTATTTTTATTATTATATGTAATTTCTGTTCAAGTGAACAAATATCAATTTAAATTAACAGATAATTGTTAACTGGAACAGAAATTAGAAATAATACCTATAAAAATAAATTATCCTAACATGAGAGATAAACCACTAGACATTTGTTATTTATTTTGTCTCACTTCCACGGTTATTGCTACTTCTGGGGTGGTTTTCGACATTTTAATACCTAATTTCTGCTGTTACAAGGCATACAAAAGTAATTTTGCTTATTGATTCAGATGTAAAATTCTATGCACTACAACTTTTATTTCAAGCTTTTACCTCCCGCTACTCTTGGTAAGGGAGGTATAGGGATCGTGCTAAAAATCACATATCGAGATTTTGGTAAATGACCACGTTTTAAGGTCCCTAGAATCCATTTTTAACATTTTCACGATGATGTCTGTGTGTATGTATGTGTGTGTGTGGATCCTGTATACGCTCTAACTCAAATACTATCATTCAGAAAGTTTTGAAACCATGTATTTCTACCTTATTCTAATATGGAAATATCTGATTAGATTTTGGTGGCAATCGGATAACCGGAAATGGCAGTTTACTTGAAGCTCAAGATAGTTTTTCTTCAAAAAATAACTTTAAATGTATTTTTTCTCAATTTGTTATTATATTAAAGATTATTCCATTTTCTACAAGTTTGCTTTAATACTTTTTCTATATATTATATGGATAAATTTATAAAGTAATATAAAAATTATATACATAGGTAAATGGCGGGAGGTACTGTGTTGGTCACATCAGATTTTTTACCTAAAATAATTAGGTAAGCAGGAAATTAGGAAAGTCTGATTTTATATGTTATAGTACTATGTTCGGCTGTGCCGGTCACCATTCTGTATATAGTGAAATAAATAGTGATATAAATATAGTGAAATAAATATTCTTTAAATAAATAATCTTAGTGTTTAATAATATTCTTAGTCTTTAATTAGTGTTTATATTTGTTTATTCATAGTGTTCGTTATTTTTATTATTTTTTCTTATTTCTTAATATTTCTCTGATTTTTACATTTCGCCCAAATAAATAAACGTTACAGTATCGTAGGATTGATATCGTCAATAGTTATTTTTATAAATCAATAGACGCAATTCAAGTTTATTCAAAATATTATTATGTATATTAGTTATGTGAAGTAGTGATTTAATTTTGTAGTTTATATGGAATGTAGCAACACACGAGAGAATTGTCGCATTTCCAATACATGAATTATTTATATATTTGGCAAAGTTTAAAGCAGTAAGTTTACTGTTATAGCTCCGGCGGCAACTGTTACAAACTGACTTTGATAGTCTTAAAACATTAATTCAACTTTAAATACTTCCATAGAAAATTCACCTTTAAATTTTTTATATTACGTTTTAAATGTTTCAATGTTTCTTTATCTATATACTCGTAGGGGTATAAGAACTCGAAAATTAATCTGTATTTGTACTTTGTTCTTTCTCTTCTAGATGGGGAGCAAGATTTGTTTGTCAGACGTTTTAATAATGCAAGATTCCGAGATTTAAATTGAAATTTTAAAAGATATTTACAGTACAGACTATTATATTTACAATGAAAAATATGTACACTGGCTTGCAAAAAAATCGTGTAGACCTGTTTTTTGCTGTATTGAGTCGGTCTCGATTGTTAACCTGTCAGTGTCATTAGTGTCAATTAAGATGCCAAAATTATTAGAAAACGTGAAAGTTGTAATACTTTCTAAGCTAGAAGAGGGGCGGTCAATCAGATCAATAGCAGAAAATTAAGATTAAATAAAGTACTGGAGGCTGATGGAGCGATGATAAATTACTAATGTTATTTCGTCCATAATTTGTTTCAGTCATAATTTTTACTCATTTATAATCCATTTAAAATAAATACTTGGTTGTTCTTTAATTTTTCTAGAATATAGAAAAAAGATCGCTTAGATGTAATTACTGAACGGCATCCAGCGCTTAGACCGTTCAAAGCGTAAAACCGACCGCAGTCTAAAAATCAGTCGATTCAGACAGGAATCTTTTCAGAACATTGAAAAAGCAATCTTAAATATAACACCTAAAAACACAATAAAAATTTATAGATTTTTGTCAAAAAACTAAATTATTACCTGATTTTTATTTTGGAAATATCCGAATACCATTCGTAGTTAAATTTTATACTGGAAAAATTTTCCGATTGCTTTACTCGAGCCTGTTGCAAATTTATCTCGTGACATTGATCAGAAATCACTTGCTTGACAGGTCGTTCGTAACAATCTGAAATTTTTTCCGCCAAAAACTTACCACTTATGATATTATATATGAATAAATTATTATTACACTCCAAAAAATTAATAATTCATATTTTATTCATATTTAAAACAAAAGAATGTAGTCTTATACATCATTGAAAAGCTTATAAAAGTAGGAAAAAGCAGAAACTATTTTCAGCATATGTTCCCAGTTAAAAAATATTATGCTTATCTTATATCTCGAGAATTATTGTTTTGAAAAAATCCATTTACCCCACGATATTCTACGTAAAAAACCATATTATTACTTAAATATTTTTTCTTTATTTTTCATAATAAGCGAGGTATGAGGTCTTTTCAAAATAAGCGAAAATCAAGTTTTATCTTTTCTCAAAAAGTTGACCCATAAAGACCTACATCAATTTTCAGTACCGTGCATAATAAGAAAGTTTTTCACATAAGGAACTCGAATTTGTTCCACCCTGTACGTACAAACTTGAGTATTACATAATAGATATGTGAATATCAAGACTACATATCTCCATATTTCACCAATTTCGGGGTTAATTTTTCAGCATCATTTTAACTTTTTTGCCGAAGTGATAGTAAAGGATGAAATAAAAATCCAGTACCTACATTTTCTGCTTCAAGTGAAAAGGAAACTCCAAATTGGCTGTAAATATAGTTTCATTCTTAATCCTATAGTTATTTGAAATATAAAAAGAAATTGGGGAACGTTAAAGGAAATAAATAAAGAACGGGAACTTGAAACTTTCCAAACAGAATCTGATTTAATTCAGATTCGCAAAATGGCTTCCATTAATTTCATGAGCCCAGTTTGAGCTTTCTAGCTTTACAAATGGGCTGAAAGTTTAAAGTAATTGAATTGAAGTTTTAAACGTTTCTTGCGCAGGTGAAAACGGCTACTACCGTTCTACCGTTACCGTACCAGTTGCAAGTCAAGTAGCTGAACTGAACTCACCCTGAAACTAATTGCTCCATTGCAGTTCACATCAAAGGCTTTGAATACGTAATGGGCGTATAAACTGGAATCTGGAACAGACACAAATATAAGTCAACTCATGTCGAGCCTGTCACAATATTACGTTTAAGGTGTAAATGTTTACTACCGAATTGAATCGCGAGAATTAATTGTGAAGTTAAAACGAATAAAACCTAAATAAAACAGAAACAAAAGAAGGAAAGAGAATCAGCAAAAAAAGAAGAATAAAGTTTATGAATCCTGAATATTTTCTAATTAATTCTAAAAATCAGTTGTGGTCAGCATAGTATCCCAATTTTATGTTACATAAGATACGAATTTAACATTTCTTGCATACATAAATACAGTGGCGTATATAAATTTTTATTTCGGAGGGGGCCTATATTGTACCATAAAAATGTTATAGTATAGATATACAGACTGAACACTAAAAATCGTGACAGGCGTTTAACATAGGAACATAGTTTTTCTCAAATATTATCTGTCTCGTAAACATTATGTAAAGCTTTATTCATAAAGATTTAGAGAATATAATTCAATCATTTAGTGCCCGAGTAAACTTAATTAAAAGACGTTGTGAAAACAGAATTAGAATAAGTTATAGTTCAAGAAATAGCGTCTATAAACTGACAAATATCTAATTTGACAAATTACATAAAAATAATCTTCACGGGATATTACCCATAGCTGGCAGGGTTGTTGTAATATTACCCAGCCCAATATATATACAGGATGTTATATCTTAATGGATAAGTTAGTAATTTCTTTCATATAACATGATTTATACAGCAACATGTAAGCTACTTGATGACGGATGTACATTCATGATACCACTTCCGGTTTATTAGTAATTAATATCAACTTTGAAATTTCAAATGGAACATACTATATTTTTTTACAAATTTGAATAGTACATCAAATTTTCTTTACAATCATGTAAAATAATCCATATGTTACATTATTAAGAAGTAAAATCGCGGGCACTTTTTTATACACCTAGTCGAAAAGAGAATAGTGAGCCAGGACTATGGCTTGAAATAAAACAATTGTAACACGGTAAATGTTTGTAAATACTCAGTAATAATAATAATAATAATAGTTACAATTGTTTTAGTTCATTGTTTTATTTCAAGCCACACTATTGTCTTTTCGACTAGGTGTATAAAAAAGTGCCCCCTATATACACCACTGCATACATAATTAAAATGTATCTCTTCTTTCGTTCTAATATGTCCAAAATTTCTTCAAATTCATTGACGGTATTAGCGATATTTCTTAAGGATATATGTAGATAATATTAAGATACCTATAATTTTAAATATTTAATTAATAATACAATAATAAATATTACATACTTCCTAGAAAAAGCTTTCAGTAATGTCAGTAAAACTGTTGTTTTTTGACAGACATTTTGCATTTTGCTGTGAATTGCAAACATTTAAATATCTCAACTGGTTTCCATGGAGTTGTTTGGGCAGCGAGGTATATTACAGCAGATTATTATATATTATGTCTCTAAATCTACAGAAAATATAATAATTTTTTTAAATGTATCAGATTGAGGATTTAATGATATTTATTATTTGTAATAAGAAATAATACATATTTACAAGAAACTATCACTTTCGCTTGTCCAATTGTTACCAAAACCTTATCAGCTCTTCCTATTAATGTTAGATTGAGGAATCCGTGGTTAAACATGTGCTAAGTCTTATAGTACACAAGCCATGTTCCTTCGGACTGTGATTTTGATATTGTGAATCCTGATTAGTTTAATCGTGATCCCTTTGAATCATGATTTAAAAATTATATCAAGAAAACAACGAATATTATAAACACCATAGCGTCAAATATATGCAGACCAACGCAAACTAATTTATTTTATTTTATAAATAAGCTACTGTCGAGTGTTATAGTCAGCACTGGTCAGCACATTAAAAATGAATCATATAGAAGTAAAAAAAATGTTCTTGGTAACATATGAAGTATGTTTACTTAAAACAAATCTTTTATGTAACATATTTATTTGTTTTCAAAAGTATGGTAGGTCATTACATGCTTTTGGAGGAAAATCATATTTCCTTTGATGCAACAAACCCCACATTGATTAATTTCTCAGGGGAAAGGGGAAGGTTGTGTAGTGATCACAAAATGAGAATAACGAATAAGAAATGAAAAAAAACATACTTCTTCTTAATCATGATCACTTTGATGATTTAAATTGTGAATCACAGCCCGAAGGAACACTGCTATATTTGAGAAATATCCATACACACACACACGGATATCAACGTAAAAATGTTATAATCAGATTCTAGGGAGCTTAAAACGTGTTTATTCACTAAAATCTGGATATGTGATGTTTAGCATGAATCCAATACCTCTCTTAGCGAGAGGTAAAAGGGAAAGAATTGCAATAAAATGTGATTTATATTCTTGTGTATGTATTAGGTACCTTTCTGAATTAATGGTAAAGTTAAATGAAAAGTTTTATTTGAGTTAGATGTCAAAGAACCTAAAAACAAGTCAAGACGAGGTAAATTTATTAATTTTGTTTCTATTTTCTTTTAGTAAGTTGGCAAAGTCGCGTGTTTTGTATCCGTGAGTAAAGTTTATCAGAGGAAATTACTGAAAATATCAAATTTTCATATTTCGTGAAAATAGTTGCCGATTAAATGAATATCAAACAGTGAAACGTTGCGATTAAAAGCAATTGAGTGTTTTATTTGTTTCGCAAAATAAACGATTAAACGAAGGTGGCTGCGTACAGATTGCAGTTGTTTCCGTGACAAATGTGATTGCCAAGGAAACGGTACCAAACGGTAAAGAAACACTAACGTTCAAATTAAGCGAAAAGGAAAGCTCCAGATAAAGATTATTATTTTCTACAGACCTCTACGATCCCGATCTGGTGTAAATACCCGGGTATTTACCCATAAGTGGGTGTGTATTTAGTGATTAAAAATACTTAAACTATGGATATTTAATATCATTGAAAAATATTTGAAGTCACGCACATTGTTAAATATTTTTCTTATGCGAAACATGTATTCGGGCATATTCTGTAACTCAGTGGTTAATTTTTAAAAACTGGTTAAAATTTTTTCACCAATCAAGTATAACATAAAAATCGGATTTTTAGTTGTCAAGTCAATCCCTATTGGATAATTTTTTTAACCAATTGTTAAAAATTAACCATTTCGTTACAGAATAGACTTGATTATGTGTTAAGACATGTTTCGTAGAAGTTTTACAATAGGGTCCTCCACGCTTATTTTTTATTATTTTAGTTATTTAAGTTCGTTGAATTTTGAAGCAATTCGTAGTATTAAAAAGTCTTAATAGTTTTTTATTTAACGGCATTTGATTTTAAATGTCACCTATTGCTATCTTTCTATCGTACTAGACTCTATAGTAGGCTACGGGCGGAAGATAGCTATAGTGTGTTAGCATACTGACACTAACAACAAATTTCATATATCTCGAAAAATAATTATTAAAAAACATTTTTTTAAACTTCATCATTATTTATTGAGTAATAATTTAAGTGTATATTTTATTATTTTTTGTTATGGTGGACGACCCCATTGCGTAGGTAAATAGACCTCGGGGTATATACCGGGTAAATATCCAAATTTTATTTACCTACCCATTGGGTATTTACCCTACTCACATCACTATGTGACCAATTTTTTTTATCCATCTATACGTTTTAAAATGAGCTGAAGTAATAAATCAGTCTAGTGGCGCGACAATAATTTTTTGTTAAAGGATAGTCGAAAAGTCTGAATTCGATAGAGATCTACCATTTTAGTTCTCAATTGAAATACATATAAATTTTGATAAAGAACTTTTACTTGCACATAATATAAATACATAAAGAAATCTTTCTGAAAACTTTTCTCTACGGCTATGCAAGTCTTCAAAAGGGATTATCGAAAGGTTTATTGAGATCTTTTTTCTTGTTAGCTATTGTTACAGAAGTAAATTTTGTTCCAGGTGCGACATTCTATGAGCACCCTGGTAAAGTTATATCTAATTTTTCTGGGTGGGTTTATTTGCCGCATCCCTGACAAAAATCTAATACTATTTTTGCAAATTTTGATTTATACTCCAGCTCATTTCGAAACAAAGTACATATAATTATTATAGAGTTAAAAATAATATATCCGCATTTTTTAAATTTGTTAAATACGGTGATCACCTTAGAATGACCCAGCAATAATACACTTTTATATATTTTTTCGCGAATCTGTTCTATGAGAAGACGTATTATCATGATACATAATTCCGGTCACTGGAACTCTACTGACAATTTCAGACAAACATTTTTCATTGTACCATTTAGGTGTGGTCTTCTGTCCACCCAATTTAAATGCATTTACCAGCCCCGTACTTCTAAAGATTACTGCATTATGAGTATAAAATTCCACTACACTAAATAAAAATGGTTACAACTCTACAGTTCTCAGTCAGTATTACCAATATAAATGCACAGAAAAAATAAATTTAGCTAAGATACCATAAATACTACATGTGTATTGATGATGGTAGCTCTGTAATGTGTAAAGTAAGTAAAACACGAAAATCGTTTAGTTTACACACTGTCTGCAGTGTGTAATGTATCAACTTTATACGTCGGAGTAGAAAATAGTTATTTATGCAACAAGAGTGTAAACACAATCTTTATGACATGAGGTCAAGTATTATTGACCGAATCTCATAAATATTGTTTACACTTGAGTTGCATACAATATTTTTTCTATGACCTTAAATAAAATTCCTGAAACACAGAAATTTGACAGACGACAATTTGAACACACCAAATACCGAGTTCACATTTAACAGATAACATATCTGAAGTTGAATACTGCAGTTCTGTCAGTATTACCAACATGAATGAATAGAAAAAAACTAAATTTACGTAAGACAATTTATATGCCAAACGTGTATTGATGGTGGTAGCTCTGTAATGTGTAAATAAATAAAATACGAAAATCGTTTACTTTACACATTGACTGCAGTATGTAAAATATTAACTTTACACATCGTAGTATTAAAATGAATTATTTGTAAAATTAAAATTACATTATAATTATCGACAGCATAACAGTAATGAGGACCACAAAATAAAGTCTGAAACATGAGTTCATTTATTTGGACATTTCTTGCAAATAGAGCACATATGTCATACCTAAAGCTGGATTTATAATGAAGTAACGTAAGAGGTAACATGAATAGTATCGGTAACGTAAAAAGTTAAGCGTGTACTAGAGCTAGTAATGATTTATATTCAAGTAAAGTAAGAAGTAAGGTAAAATATGTAAAGCAATAGTTGCCCAACATTCAACTTTCTACCTTGCCTTAACTAAAATTTTATACCGCTGGCCAATCAGAAGGCAGCATTTTGAACGTTGCGCACGGTTGCGCAGAAATCTTTATTATCAACCATTCTCCATCTGGTAGATTTAATTTTGTTTTGATTGTTTGTTGTTTGAGGTTGGTTTGAACTTACGTCGTGATTTTCTTTTTAAATGTAGATAAACACAAAACCCAACAAACTTCAATTAACCTATCGAACGGTTTATGATTTGACAGAAGTACCGATATTCAAACTTGATGCCGAACTTAAACGAAAGATATCGAATTACAAGTGAAATTTTTATACTATTACCTGATTGGCTAGCAGTAGTGAAAATACTTTTTAATATAAATCACCTAATTCGCTTACGTTACTTCGTACTTTATGTAAACTACGTTGCGGTTTGCGTTACTTCATTATAAATCCGGCTTACTAGAAAAACAGTCGACAATTATACATTGACTTTGCTAATAATATAAAAAAGCTTTACTTTATATAAATTTACCTTCAGATGTACATGTTTTCGACGCACTATTTGATTGGCGAATTTTTATAAAATTATATACTTTTGCCGCCCCGAAAATTTGCCGCCGTAGACACGTGCTTACTGTGCCTATACGTTAATCCGCCACTGAAAATAGTGTCTTTGTCCAAGAGCGAAAGTATGAATAAATAAGAAATAAATCAACATGACGTAAGATCTATAAGTTTTTAGATCAAAGTTTATGAATAAATTTGTTAGTAGATGTCAAGTAGATGAAAAATATTTTAGTGCAAAGAATGTAAAGTAGTTCAATGAATTTTATTACATATTCAAATGCGTGCAGCTTAGTATTCCGGGCATGCATACATTAAGCGTCAGTGCAGATAACCCACATGACACATGTGTAACCCGGCTTGTCTGTGCAACTCTCTCCTAGGTTTTATACTTATTTTATCCCTAGATTTTTATTCTCATGACATTATTTTCATGCTTTAAGAATGAAGAAAAAACTGTAATGTCTGTATTACATTATAGATAGAAAACATTGTTCGTTTTTACGAAGCTGAATTCTATTATACAGGTGGGGCAGAGTAACCTCCCTAGTTACTTCCTTGTACGTAAGTAAAGGAAGTATTGTAATCGCGAAAAATTTCGGTTTTCAGATTTCAGCGGAAATATCCATTTTGATCATCCCTGAATCCATTTTGACTAATTTCGTCGTGACGTCTGTACGTACGTACGTACGTATCTCGCATAACTCAAAAACGGTAAGCCGTAGAAAGTTGAAATTTTGTATTTAGGACTCCTATAACATATAGTTGTGCACCTCCCTTTCTGGTTATTACACAATTTCCAGAAGTGGTACTTTAAATGAAGCCTATAATAGATTTTAATGAAAAACTGTTTTAAAATATAATCCAAAAGTTTTCATATTTGGTATACAAGACTATTATGTCAATCGAAATAACATAATAGATTTTGTTTAAAATAGGCTAACCGGAAGTGGTACATTACTTGAAGTTGTTAACAGTTTTTCTTGAATAAAATGATTTTATTTTTATTTTAGAAATAAATGCTTCAAATAAAAGCTTTAGAGAATTAATTTCTGCGTCTAGCATATTAAGTATTATTAAATTAGCCCTTTATATAAGCGAGATATGTAAATTTAAAAATTATTTTTTTGTAATAAAGCTTGCTATGGATTAGGATAAAAAAATAAAAAAAAATATTCATGTCAAATTACGTTAAATACGTGCAATTTTATGATTCGTATAATAACAAATATTATATTTTTATTGTGAAATTAGTTATATTCACTGTTGTAATCAAATATTTCTTTGTTGTAATCAAAACTCTCTTTTTCCTTTATGGTCGCTATATATCTTACTGTTTTGAAGTTAAAATTAATATTTTGTAATTTATTTATTAAAAAAATCTGTATAGTTTAATAATCGTACAAGGAAGTCGTGTGGTGTCCACATCAGATTTTTTTACTATGGCATTGTGAGGCGACCAGTGATCATAAAAGTGTGGTGGTTGAGGGCGGTATATGGAGGCAAGTGGATGGGAGTTTGTTACAAACAAAATGAATCGTAAACATAATGCGGACGAACGAGCAACGCGCTTTTGCCGTGGAAGCTTACATTCGCGAAAACGGGTCAGTGTCTGTACCCGCCGTTCAGCGCGCGTTAATATTCGGTTCCAAGAAGTTCTGGTCCGAAAATCGATTACGTTATTGGAAAAAAACTTTAGGGAAACAGGATCTGTTGTCAGAAAAATCTGATGTGACCAACACAGTACCTCCCGCCATTTACCTATGTATATAATTTTTATATTACTTTATAAATTTATCCATACAATATATAGAAAAAGTATTAAAGCATACTTGTAGAAAATGGAATAATCTTTAATTTTTATAATAACAAATTGAGAAAAAATTACATTTAAAGTATTTTTTGAACTATCTTGAGCTTCAAGTAAACTGCCATTTCCGGTTATCCGATTGCCACCAAAATCTAATCAGTTCTTTCCATATTAGAATAAGGTAGAAATACATGGTTTCAAAACTTTCTGAATGAAGGATCCACACACACATACTTACATACACAGAGACATCATCGTGAAAATGTTAAAAATGGATTCTAGGGACCTTAAAACGTGGTCATTTACCAAAATCTCGATATGCGATTTTTAGCACGATCCCTATACCTCCCAAGGGTAGCGGGAGGTAAAAAGGACGTGGATAACCATGGACTGCTCGAACTCCTGAAAACATCGACGAAATCGAGCAGTTACCATCAATTCTGATAGTGTGTGAGTCTGTTCAACAATTTATTGCTTCAGTTCTTGAAGAATTTGGCCTGGAGAATGTCTGGTTTCAGCAAGATGCAGCCACGGCCCACACAGCGCGAGCATCAATGCAGGTTTCAAGAAAATGTTCTCTGGGCGTTTGATTTCCCTCAGAGGCGATATTCCTTTGCTCGCGCACTCGCCACAACGTCGTGCGACTTTTTTCTGTGGGGTAATCTCAAAGCCGAGAAACCTGCAAATCTTAAAGGAGGCCGTATATTCCAAGAAATTCTCGAAAGAGATGCGAAACTTTACAAGCCGCTTGCAATATTGTTTGAACAATGACGGACACTACTTGAGATATAACTTCCCATGCTGTTAGTTCAAAATTATTTTTTGTTATCTCGAGTATTTATTTTTTAATTCACCTTTAAAACTACTGAGATTGTCCTGCCGCACCTTATCCGAGGGTCACGCTAAAATGAAAAATAAAAAAATCGGGTCAGCCGTGTGGCAGTAGAATACGAAATTTACATTATAATTTTAAATAGTTATTTATCTGATTTCAAAAAAGTCATTTGGTTTGTATTGGAAAGTGTCTTCTTTGGCTAGAATTTACCGTTGGTATAAATAATTTAAACGAACAAGGAATTCTGTTTAACAATAAAAAGGAGCAAGGTGTCCTCCGACAGCTATTACCAAAAACAGCTCTCCAGCTGTTAAAAAATATAATTGATGGTAATAAGCCACCTATGACGGTAATCGAGCCTCAACTGAAGACTGAATTCTGAGCTATATTAATAGAATAATATACAACCATCTTCGTTTAAAAAGTAGTTATAGTGACAATGATTAGGCAGAAGACTCACGTCATCAACCTGAAAAAACCTTATAAAATTAAATATAACTTTTAGAAATTATTGGGTGTTATTTATTTTTAAAAGAAGATGAAAAAAGTACTGGTATTAAGTAATGTCCTTTTACGGAATATAAAATTATTTGAAATAATTGTAGTTTATTTTCGAACCATACGTTAGCAATACTGAGAATGATCATATTGTGTCAAATAATTTTATATTCCGTAAAAGGAATAAGGATTGACTTAGAAATAATTGTAAATTAATTAATATATACGTTTCTTTAATAATACTTGTATATTTTTTCTTCTTTTTTAAAAAATAAATAACAACTAATAATTACTACAAGTTATATACGTAACGTATGTAAAATTTTGCCAAAAACTTTAACACTACTAAATAGTGACGGACACCAATTTTTTCAAAAACTATAACAAGTGATGAAACTTATATTCCTTTTTTCGAAGTACTTCTAAGCCAAGAGAGTTTTGCATGGATTCGTAAAGATGAGGAAAAAGGAAACACTAACAATAACCAGGAAGTAATGATCCATGAAAAAATAATGTATGTAGTATTATTTAGATTTTAGAAGAATGGGAGTGAGAATTGTAATTCAGTTGGATGGACAGAAGACAAGATATAGCTAAAATATTACGCACAAAAATTCTCGAAAACCTTTTAAATAATGCATTATTATCCATCTATGAAGTAAAGGTAATATTCAACTATCATTCTCTTCGATTTACGTGTCTTTGCCTAAAGTTAGTTTAGAAGTCTATATTAAAATTCTAAAGCCCCCATTAGAAGTTAAAGATGTAATCTTGGGTGTAATTGAAAGGATAACTGTTTATGAAAATAAAATCAATAGATGGACCTTTTGATTTTTAGTTTAAATATGTACCTACATTTTATTCGACGTAACATTGTCGTTTTAAATTCTTAGAATTGTAGAATAAAAACGCAGCAGTATAAAAAGTAATGAGTTACTTAACCTCACAAAATATAATTCCACCTCCACGTTGCGCATTTGGCGAAACAATTCTCGAAACCCTAAATCCTAAATGAGTAGCAAAAGAAAACAAATAAAAAGTTCTCTGCTGTCACACAAACAAATAAAATACGAGACTCCACAAATATACTGTGTTGCCAACAGTAGTAAAATTTAATCGGAGCCCATTTGGCGTCGGTGTAAACAGAACATCGGCACTGGGGTAACGCGACACCCCCCACGGGGATGTGCTCATTTCGGCGCCACTGAACTAGTTGCATAATCAGTGCAAGTTGAATGCTCCATTCATATCCAAATCGGGGGAGTTTACTTTACCACTAATTATAATTGCATATCAGGGTAAATGGTATTTGAGATGTAGTACATCTAATTACACAATATGCAAATGATATTAAATCACAAGAATTAGTAAGAAATAAGTACCTACGTACAAATTATACATATAATGCAAAGGTATAGTTTTAACGTTTGAGATGAACAGAACAGACAAACAATTATTAATAATAAGTATATTTTCTCGATTTCAATCGATAGAAAAACAAACTTTTCGAACGTTCTTTGGTTACAGAAAGTGAATAATCACAAACCAAAGCTCGTTGCAGGCGAAAATAACTAGGTGAGACAATATTTGAACATTTCAAAATTAACATTGGACCCGTTATGGTGCGTCTTACGATAAGAGTGATTCAACGGTCTGTTTTTTTTAATAACTCGATTATTTTAAATATTATGGAAAAAAAATTGAATGAATTTTTTTTTAAATTTAAAATGGATGTCTATAAATCTACAGTATAGGTTTTTCTACAGGTTGTTCCATTCTTATGGAATAGTATATAGCTTTATATTATTAAATTGAACGTTCTATATATTTATTCAAATTTGAAAAGTACATGAAATTTACTATCCAGTAGCACAGACGCAATTAATAATAAGTATTATTTAGTGCAAAGTAAATTACACCTACTATCAAAATATGTTATGATTTTATAGTGGAACAATGGACCTATTACATTAAAAGGGAGATATATTAATAAAAGTGAGATGTACATAATGCGCGGTTAAATTTTAGCGCAGGTGGTTGATATGGGGATGGTGTAGAACATTTAAATTTCAATTATGGCAGCAAATACATATGCAACAAATTTAAAAAAACTGAATAAATTTAGGTATAGTATAAGCAATGAATACTTTAAAAAGAGAGGAAAAGCAGATGAAAATCAGAAAAGAGGATATGTTTTTATAAAGAAGGTTATGTCCACAATATAAAAATATTAGAAGAAAGCGATATAATTGTGTTCGTTAAATTGTTTTCTTATTTTGTTCCTGCATATTTGCATTTCAAATTTGTGTGCCTATTATATTTATTATGATACCAAAATTGTTTTGTTCTGTGTACTAAAACAATCGAAAAGTGATAGTAAATAGCATAGTTGCCAAATGATTTGCTTAACAACCGATATTAAAATCTCTGGTGAAACATAAATTTTACATATATATATATATATATATATATATATATATATATATATATATATATATATATATATATATATATATATATATATATAATTAGATATATTTCTGTTTATAACTCAGAAATAAATATTTATTTTTTTTGTCGTTTTCTTCATAATTTTTAACAAATACCTATAAATTTATTTTATTTTATTCTCGTTATTTTGCAACATAGTCTCATCCACCCAATGATTTAGAAAAAAATCCACTACATGGCATATCTAAAATGATGTCACGCAGTCATTAAAATATAATAGGTCCATTCTCTATAAGTCAAGTAATGTTGAAAAAACTTAAAGGTGATATACATTTGGTCGGTACTGTAAGAACGGACAAGAGCGTTTTACAGTGGGAATTTCAATATTCTAATATTTATTTTACGATTTCATGTTTGATATCAACGGTTAACTATCAAATTATCATGTCTATTTCAAACAAATGAAAGGATATAGTACCTTTAATTGCA
Organism: Harpalus rufipes; assembly: GCA_951394225.1. Taxonomy (NCBI): domain Eukaryota; kingdom Metazoa; phylum Arthropoda; class Insecta; order Coleoptera; family Carabidae; genus Harpalus; species Harpalus rufipes. The sequence continues at coordinate 8,456,637 of OX596283.1, forward strand.
AATATTTTATGAAGAATATTTCAATTAGGAAATAGAAGAAATCATTTTGAAAGAAATTATAGATGAAGCTACTAAAAGAAATAGAGTGAAACTTATTAAATACATAATTATATAGCAAAAATGATTTCAAATTATAATATGGACGATAATACATTATAAATATAAAGTTACATTACATGTCATTACGGGAAAATGGAAAACCCTATAGAAAAACCTATACCTCAGATTTATGGAATTTTAATTTAAAATAAACTTCATTTGAATTTTTTCCGATAATATTTAAAATGAGGTCTCGTGGCCGTGTGCCTGAGTGTCTGATCGCGAATCTGGAGACCCGGGTTCGATCCCGATCGACGCCAAAAATTACTTCGAATTTTAATGGCACAAAATTTACTCCTGTGGTGCACTCTCCACACCAGCTATGGGTGATCGTGAGGTGAGGCCTGGTAAGCGCCCGCACGGTATAAATATTTCATCATTACCGATATCTGTATACAAAGCAGATTGGCACACCCAGCAATGGGTAATACGCCGTGATGATATATTTATTTATTTTATTTATATTTAAAATAATCGAGTTATTAAAAAGAAGAACAAACCGATGATTCACCCGGTATAGACAAACTATTTATTAAATATTTATTAGTGATACATAGTTTTATCAATTGTCTGAGTGACTACTTGTTGATTATTTATTTAGTTTATTGATTTTATGTATCCTGTATTGTTTTATAAATTTGTATTATTCTTTTTGTAAATAAATATTTTCATTCTTGTATAATTATTTCCTACCATTATTTTACAATGACGACCATTAATCCATAACATTATTTAATTGACACTAATTAAATGATAAACTATAACCATGTTGAAATATTTGAATATTCAAATTGCATTAAATCATATTTTCCATATATCATTAGTAATCCTTTGTATGAAATAAATCATCATCCCAGAGAGAAGCAGTATGAACGTGAGGCTTAAACGGTTTCATTAAGGCATGGTGACTGGTCAACCCTCATCAAGTCGTGAATCATGTGAGATGTGAGTGAAACGCGTAATGTGTTAGTCGAGTTACGTAATATATTTCAAGTTTCAAGGGAGCAATAACGCTACTTACTTCCATGTGGGAAGAACTTGGCGTAGATGTCTTTGAAGCAGTCTTCGTGGACGACTCCTTCAGGACATTCCTGAAAGAGAAGATAACATTATAAAGAATAATTATATTTAAAATTAATGAACAAATACATTTCCAATTTCATACGAAACACGGCAATTGAAGCATTTATATTTAATAAGATCAAAGTGCTATTTTTAAGTTTTCTACGTCCATTATTAAACTAGGATTTCCTAGTTGTCAGTTTAAAACAAAAAGTTGATGTTTGCAGTTGATCGAGCGATTTGTAGCTTTTTCCGGAAACAGTTATTTGCATAAGAAGCAAAAAAGTAGCAGATTAGTAATATTTTACTTTCCTAAACTATTTCCATGACGAAGTAGCATAGTTTGCAAAATTTACATGAAAGGATATGAAAAAAATAATTATGAAATCGTATAAATAAAATATTCTTTAATATTTTATCAATAAACATCAACCATGGTAAATTGAATAGTATACTTTTGAGAAAAGATAATATTAATAAAAAAAAAATTATAATTACAAAGATCAAACAAAATGTCAAATAAAAAGACTGTGCGCATTTGTTTATTATTCCATGGCACCACTGATTTTATAATAACAGTTAAATATCTTTGATTTTTCCTTTTCCGGATAATAGAAAATTGATTTAGAATATGTCATCATTATTATTACCGAAATCTGTGTACAAACTAGATTGGCACACCCAGCAATGGATAATATATCGCGATGATATACAGGAGTCTAAGGTCTAAGCTTGCTAACTATTGGTAAATTTTTTATTTGAGGATATACGAGGTTGCTTAACTGAGCAAAAATGTGCTATTTTATACTAAAAAATTGGTCATGTCGACAAAAAAAAATTGTATCACCGGTTCCCAAAATTTGGGACATAATATATTTTTTTAAATGGAACCATTTATTTTTACCTTCCGTCACCTTTAGGTAAGGAAGGTATTGTCTTTGGTCAAAAAATTTAACGATGAGTTTGTAGTGAATAAGCGCGTTTTAGGGTCCATATAATAAGATTTTACCATTTTTACGATGATGTAGGTATGTATGTATGTATGTATTTCTCTCTCTCTCTCTCTCTCTGTGTGTGTGTGTGTGTGTGTGTGTGTGTGTGTGTGTGTGTGTGTGTGTTTGTGTGTCTGTGTGTATGACGAAAGTTTCGATCGCATAACGTCAATACCACGATTCCAAAAATTCTAATTTATCCGTATTCCTCAAGCTTGCATCCAGAAGAAGAGGTGATTAGATTTTGATTATAACTGGTCAATCGGAAATACCCTCATTTGAAGATTTTAACAGTTAAATATCATTTATTGACATTATATTGTTATTATAACTTAAAGAATTTATTATTCTCTATACGATTTGATTGCATTTTATACTTCATATTGAATAGATATAGCGTTAAAGAATTATAACGATATTAAATTTCATAAATCAGCCAGCTATGCTAACCATGAAAACTGCTAATATATTCAGATAATTCAAATTGACAGATGCCAGTATCAATGAAAAGTAAATGAATGTGGCAGAGATGAGGATGTTGAGATAGATGTTTTATTGTATCAAATTTAGTAACCTTTAATCGTTACACATGGCAGCAATAATTTGTTGACAGTTTGTTGAAAATTGCTTTCAATAATTGTAATTTAGTTCAGGATTCTCCCTGTTCAGTTCTAAAGAAGCGTAAGAAAATGTTGATGCTGTCGGTGCGGCAGTTTTTAACTTGGTACTCCTGAAATCTAGGGTATTGTATAATAAAAACATTAAATTCATTATTTGTCAAAAAATAAATGTCCCCTAGGGGATTATTCACATATTATTATCCACATTTCGTCTCTAGAGGTAAAATGGTGTACTTCTCTTTAAATTTTGATAGATACTCTAGCGTGCAATAAAATCGTGTACACCTATTTTTTGCTGTATTGAGTCGGTCTTGAATTTTAACTTGTCAATGTTACAAGTGTCTATCTGCCAGTTACGATGCCAAAGTTAACAGAAAGCAAGAAATATATACTTGGTTGTTCTTTCATTTTTCTGGAACATAAGTGTATATAATTTAATGGTAACATAAACATAATGAAGAACTTGCTCTACAATAGATAAAATACTGGCATGTTAGTGACAACAGTAACAACTTCATTGACAGTTGAATAAAAATTCGTATTTACATGGCTAAAGAAAGGTAAAAATCGGTTACCTGATTTTTACGGTGTACGCGATTTTTTTTTTGCAAGCAAGTGTACGTTAGTAATTGACTTTTACTTTTGGTCATGGAAAAAAACCTTCAAAATTCTAATCAATGTCAGTGACACTGACAGAAGATAACCTTATTCGTACGGGTATAAATCAAGGTAATATATCTGAATTAATAAATAAACTCACGTTACAGCGAAAGTATTGTCAACAACGAGCATCGTTTTAAAGTGGAAACAATATGAATTTTTGAAAGACAAGCGTGTTATATCCATCCTTATCGCACATGCTTGTAGTTTTTGCAAATGAGAAAGATAAATGTATGCCAATTTGTTAATTCGTTCATGGTAAAGATGTTCTTGATCGGACATCGTTAATAAAACTTACTGTAACTGTTTTATCAAAAATATTTAGGGGAGACAATATTTGAACATTTCAAAATTAACATTAAAATTGCTATGGTGCGGTTTTCTACCTTGTTTAGTGCAGCCTGCAAAATTTTCCGGAAACCCGCAATTTACAGTAACATTAGAAAAAAAAATTGTTGTGGCCATCACAATACCTCTCACTCTTTCCATTGTGGTATATATAAGTATTGTATTTAACATTTCTTGTACACATAAAAAATTCTAATTACACCTAATCTTTCTATTTACGTATTTTCTATAATTTGAAATTCATTCTATGAACAAATTTTCTCCATTTCTTCTACATGTTCGAGGTTTTTCCAATTCATTAACGGGATTGGCGGTATTTCTGAAGGGTTCATGTAATATACCTATAATTTTAAATATATAATTAATAATACAATAAGAAATATTAATAAATATCGTTCCCAAAACTATCTCTGAATTTTTGACACTGACATTAGTGACATTTATCTGTCAATTACAGCCATTTTAATTTCTCAAGTAGTTACCATGGAGATGTTTGGGCTGTGAGCAGGCTATAAGATTTACAACAGATTATTTTATAGACTATATCATTCATTAAGTTATAAACCAATAAGAATGCGTGATTTTCCTTAGTTACCACGTATTTCAGCGGTTATTATTAAGTAACCATGGTGAACGAATATACGAACCTTAGTATATTCGAATATACCTACCTTCGTATATTCACTTATAGGTGCGTTTGGTTATTTTGTTCTATGTATTCAGAACTGGCAATGTCATTTTTAGTTATATTTACGGACATGATCTTTTTCCTTCGAACACAGTATCGAGTGTACAAATGAATCTGTAGTTTAGACTTTGAGGAGGAAAATCGTGCGATGTATGCTTTAAGTAGACATTTAAAATCACACTGACAGCTCCAAGTGCACCGAAACAAATAATTGAACGCATCTATTGTTTGACAGAAAAGAATTATGGAAGTAAAAATTTGTCAAGTAAACAAATAATTATTTGGATCACAAATCTAGAAACTGCACTGGTGCTAGTTTATTTGAAATACAAGCATTTATTTTAAAATACGAGCAATTCAATGTAATATTACATACTACTACAACTATATTCAAAAAGATAGGTTATGTAGCATACAGTTGACATTTCTGTCAAAATAAAATAGACCACAGGTCTACGTTAAATTTACTATTTACTTTTTAATTTATTTTTTATTCATGATATAGTCTACTTGTATACAACTCGACAATAGAAAATTCTCGAAATACTCAACGAGTTGCCTATTGGAAATACCACTCGACCTTTGGTCTCGTGATGTTTCCAGGCAACACGTTTCGTATAATCGAGAATTTTCAATCGTCTTGTTGTATAATATATGACTATATCATTCATTAAGTTATACACCAATAAGAATGTGTGATTTTCCTTAGCTACCACGTATTACAACGGTTATTATTGAGTAACCATGGTGAACGAATATACGAACCTTGGTATATTCGAATATACCTACCTTCGTATATTCACTTATAACTGCGTTTGGTTATTTTGTTCTATGTACTCAGAACTGGCAATATCATATTTAATTATATTTACGGACATGTTCCTTTTCATTCGATCACAGTATCGAGTATACGAGTATAAATGAGTCTGTAGTTAGACTTTGAGGAGGAAAATCGTGCGTTGTATGCTTTCAGTAGACATTTAAAATCACACTGACTGCTCCAAGTGCACCGAACCAAATAATTGAACGCATCTATTATTTGACAGCAAGGAATTATGGCAGTAAAAATTCGGTCTCGTGATGTTTCCAGGCAACACGTTTCGTATAATCGAGAATTTTCAATCGTCTTGTTGTATAATATATGATTATATATCTATACGCTATACCTTTAAATCTATAGAAGATATAATAATTTTTTTAAATATGTCGAATAGAGAATTTTGTTTTTTAATATTTGTAATAACATAAATTTTCAAAAAATAATATTTAGAAGATTTTTGTTAAAATACTACTACTTCCGGTTGTCCAATTGTTACCGGAATCTATTCAACTCTTCCCATTACTGTTAGATTGAGGAATCCGTAGTTACACAAGTCTTTAATCTTATAGAATTTGAGAAATCGTACCTCCAACAACCTCACACACATCCACACATACAGACATCACCGTAAAAATGTTATTATCGGATTGTAGTGACCTTAAAACGTGCTTATTCACTAAAATCTGGATATGCGATTTTTAGCATGACTCCAATACCTCTCTTAGCGAGAGGCACAAAAATAGCCGTAATTTTTAATATTGGTGAAATCGGATTAATAATATTTTTTTATATTTATCTTGTTTACTAAAAATAATACAGAAAAATGGAAGTAGATAAGATAAGAATGCTGATTCAGAATTGCCCATTCTGGTTGACGAAATACTAATATATGTATACACTAAACAAATAAAAATATAAACGTTTACAAATTTATTGTTGTATAAGTATTTAAATACGCTAGTTTTTAAATTTCATCACGTTTTCCTTATTTTGTTTATGTTTACATAGTGACGTAAAATATGTGAAGGTTAAAACACTTGTATATGTGTATGTGTGTATAGTTATTACTCAGAGAAAGTTCCAGCGCACAGTGTTTGATCGCTAAGTAACTACGTAACATCAGTATAACAGTATTGCTCAGGAAAATAGAAGTTAGAAAATAATTTCAATGTCGGGCGAAAACTCTATACAAGAAGAAGATTCTTCAACTAACGAGGTAAGAATATTTTTTTGTACATGCATGACTGGAATGATTTTCTAACGAGAAAGTAACGTTATACTGAACTAGTATCGAAAATTCTTGTTTTGTTGGAGTAATCTTGTCAAATGTCAAAACAAAGTGTGTTGCTAAGGTAATAAATTTTTCACCTTTTCTGTTGTCATATATATTTTTCTGTCGCATATTATTGCATATTTCACTTTTGAATATTTTGTTGGTAGCAATAAAATAATATATTATGGACCAAATTCAGAAAATAATTTTATATGCTGTCGTGTCATAGTGACAAAATTATAAACTTTAATTTGAGTACTCTAATAATATCATTATAGGAATATTATAATTAATGCATTATAGTACTCAGTACGGGGTACTTGTTTATAAATACATAAGGTATATCAAAAACCAAATAATGCCCCTTTATTATGAGCTCACTTTTATTGGACGCTTTTGTTAAAAAGTGTGATTTAAACTTAAAAGACAGCTATTATTATAATAGTGCGTTCGTAATATTCGTATTTCATTGATTAGATAACCAATCATTAAGGTTTATGTATGGTACATATACAGGCTGATCGGCTAAGTCCGGCACCAAGAATATTTCGTTTATTTTGAAAGATACAAAAAAATGTTAATAAGCAAAGTTTACCTAGACAAAAGGGCTCGTAAGATGATTGTAGTAAGAATTTTATATTACTTCCGGTTTTAGCGGAAATGTGTACAACTTTAAATCTAGCATAGGAAATCGGTAATTTTATATTTTTTATTTCAGAATGTAAATAAAATTACCTTCACAACGATACCAAAATATCATAGTTTTATTTCAACCATTTCAAACTGGTGCTCATTTATTTTATTAATAAAATTCCATGCAAAACAAAACAGCAAGCTATGAAACAATTTTATTACTTTAAAACAGAAGAAAGTATTTACATACATTAGTTTTGTCAGTTAATATGACAATAACACTTTTTTTGTTATAATAAGTATAGTCCAAGTGCGTTACACTATTGACAAAATGGTTGATATAGTTTTAATATTCGGAGAATGTCAAAAAAATTCTATTAGAGCCCTTCAACTTTATAGAGAGAGGTATCCTCACTTTTTTTGTTTTTACCTTCCGTCACCTCTAGGTAAGGAAGGTATTGTCTTTGGTCAAAAAATTCGGTGGTGAGTTTTCATTGAATAAGCACGTTTTAGGGTCTTTACAATACGATTTTACTATTTTTACGATGATGTCTGTATGTGTGTGTGTGTGTTCGTATGTGCGTGTGTGTGTGTGTGTATGTGTGTGTGTGTGTGTGTGTATGTGACCGCTTTTTCGTGGACGATATCTCCAATACTAGAATTCCAAAAATTACAATTCTTGCGTATTCCTCTTCCTTACAACCATATGCAGACTTGATTAGATTTTGGTTATAATTGGTCAACCGGAAGTACCCTCATTTGAAGATTTTAACAGTTTTTCTTGAAAAACTCAGTTAATTGTTATTATAACTTAAAGAATATATTATTCTCTATACGATTTGATTGCATTTTATATTTCATATTCAACAGATATAGAGTTAAAGAATAATAAAGATAAAAAATTCGTATAAATTTCATAATTCAGTCAGCTATGCTAACATAACCATGGAAACTGCTAATATATTCAGGTAATTCAAATTGACAGATGTCAGTATCAATAAAAAGCAAGTAATTGAATGAAAAAATAAGGGAAGTAATTCTAGTGTTAGAAGTTTTTAGATATAATAGAGACGATTACATTGGTTTGAACATGTCATTAGGAGAGATGAATAAATTAATAGAAGGTGGAAGAAACATAGGAAGACCAAATATAAGATGAAAAGACTGTATTGCAGAAGACTTGAGAGAAAAGGAACTGAATGAGGACGACACGGAAAACAAAAATTAGTGGAAGAAGAAAATAATAAATAGCGACCCCCTAACGAATGGGAAAACTAAAGAAAAAGAAGATGTCAGTGTCTAGTGCAATTTGCATAGTTTGTTTATGAAATAACTTTACTGAAAATATAGGATCTTTTGCAAAAAAATTATGTATAGGGCGCGTGCAGTGACATGACTTTGCTGCCATTGGCAAGCAGATATGGGGACCCGTATCAAAATGACAGCAATTAATTATGTTCATAACTGACAAGTGTCATAATTTTTCATTCAAAATTTCATGATTTTCTTATTTCATGTGATTTGTTTGTTATCAGGAGTATGGAATTCCGTTGCCGAGAAAGGGAATCATAAAATACCAAAAATTTAGAATTTTTTGCAAGAAAATTTATGTATGGAATTTGTACATAATACACAGTATTGACGGAAGGTATTGTGCTGGCCACATCAGATTTTTTTTTTGGAAATAAATGTCACCATTTTGAAATGATTGAAGTAAAACTATGATATTTTGATATTGGTGTGAAGGTAATTTTGTGTACATTCTGAAAAATGATACCATATCAGAATAGTGAAAATTACAGTCAAATTAAAATCACGGTTAAATATCACTTATTTCTGTTGATTTCATTTGATAACTGTCAGCTGATAGGTGATTTTTTCTCGCTTTTGTGAATTTGGTGAACATACTGACCAATCAGAAGGCAGAATTTATTTCGCTAGCTAAACCAACGCTATTTTTTTAGGTAAAATGAACTGTATGATTCCAGAAAATTTTATAAAATGTTCATGTAAACTGTACAGATAGTTCACCTTTATTATATTTCTCTATTTCTGTAAGATAATGGTTTTAATTTTTAGGAAACCTATAATTTATCGGATTTGAGGAAAGAAATCCATGAAATATATAAGATTGTTACAGCGCAAACCAGTGAAAATAATAAAAAAAATAAAAATAATAGCAAGCGGGATCAACAGGTATGTATAATAGTTATTAACGTCATTAGGCCGATAAAAAGCAAATAACGGACGCAGCTGAAGTTTTGCAAACCGAATCCGTTGTTTGCATATCGGCCGTGTGGCGTTCAAAATTTTTCGTAATACCATAGAACTCTTCAAGATACTGTGATTTTTTTTAGAAATACTTTATCCTTAATAGCAGGCGCCTGTTAAACCTTAACGGCTGGCTGCCGTTATAATAATGGACGCCGGCCGTTATATATACCTCCTTCCTTTTGTTTTTCGTTCGTGCGTTCGTTATAGATCCCTTTTCACTTACGTGTTTAGTTTTGTTAAATGTTAGTAACGGTATGGTATTACGAAAAATATTTTATTTAATAATGAATATTGTATAAATTGTTGTTATAGGAATTCTGTGACGATGTGTTTACCATAGAGGAACGTCGAAAATTAATACAGATAGTGCAATCCCATAAAAATTTATATGACGAAAATTTTAAGAAGTACAAGGGAAATCGTGGATTATGGAAAAAAATATCTCGAGAACTAGGAGGCAAATGCCGTAAGTACACAAAGAAATACGAGTAAAACAAACCACACGATTGTAAAAAAGGATTCTTGCATGTATTGCACACTATACTTTTTCTACGGTTAACTCAACAGGTATTTAATATTCAAAAATATTTTACCTGCGATATAAAACTATTATCAAATTTTAAATGTTAAAAAAACAATCACAACAATCTATTAAAAACTTTATCCGACATTTTAATGATCAAATTTGATTATGTTTGTTTAATTGAGTTATTCTATGTTTTGTTGTTCATATCGTGCTTTGTTTAATTACAACTGTTATTTTTAGGGTCACGTGGCTGTGTGCGTTACGTGACCGTTTGTGTTGAACGGCCCGAGTTCGATTCCAACCAACATTAACGTTCAAAGTTAAAAATTATTTCCAATGTTCAAATAGTACAATAGTGACACCTGTGGTGCTGTCTCCACAACAGCTTAGAAAGCCCGCGAGGCAGGCTGGTGCTAGCTATTTTGTCGCCTGAGGCGAACTTTTTTATTGCGACCCATCGGTAGGGGGGATTTAAAATATAATAACACAAACTACTCTACAGACTCACCATTAAGAGCTCGGAAACTATAAGAGATACGAAGTTGGTTAAATTAGGTTAAAGTAGTAGACCATTTTAAAGATGTATTTGTTTTTCCTGAAAAAATCATAGGTCACTAGAAAAATAATATGGAATTTTGATTTGCACTTTTTAGGAAAGTTTTTTATGTTTCTTCGAACGACGATGCTCATTTTTTTTTATCTCTGTTGAATTTCGAGTTGACACTGAAAAACGGGCCACTTAAAATAACTTTTTTATTTATAATTATTTTTTAATTTTCTTTACATATTTGTAAACTTGGTTTAGGGGCTGCTCACAAAACATGTGATTTGGCATGATAGTAGTGCTTCCGATTTAACCGGAAATGACATTAACTTTCATATTTCTAACGGGACACTATATATTTTTGTAGATTTGGATTCTATGTAAAATTACGAATTCAATGATATACTTGAAGTGAATTTTTATTGAAGAAATAAATTACAAAAACGTACAAAGATAAAGATTGAACAAAATGTCAGTAAATAGACTATAAAAAAAACAATAAAATTTTATATGAAACATTTTTCTCAATTTCTAATAGTTACGAAAATATTTGAAATTTAAATATTGACCAAGGTCGCCACAGCATTTAACACATAGCATAATTTTTTATTTAAAAAAAAAACAAAACCACATCTAAGATGACCTCTGAAAGGCAAACAAAAAGTCTCATTTAATCGAAGTCGTAACTCTTATAGTTTTCGTAATAGCAGAGGTAAAAACTTATTTGTCACTGCCTTATATTTCGGAAACTATTGATAATTGACTTAAATTAAAAAATAATTATAAATAAAAAAGTTATTTTGAGTGGCCCGTTTTTCAGTGTCACCTGTATAGTAAACGCCCTCAACGATATAGAAATGTTATTACGTACCGAAATATGTGAATAGATACAGATTGGCACCCCCCCCCTGAAGTGGGGCATCAGCTATGATGATACGTATATTTACAAAATTTTAACTTCTTGTATTTGGTAAACTAACCTATGTTTATATGAAATTATTCAAAATGTCCTGAGAAACCTTGTATATCACATAATTAGTATTACTTTTTAAATCACCCTTGTATATTTTTGTTTAAATATACACTTTTCTTGAAAATAATTTGAATAAATAAATTTGTTCAATCCTGCTATTGAAACTAGTTGTTTCTTACTTGGATACGGAACTTGAAACCTGTTTATCCACTCAACTTATTCCTATGGCAACGGGTGAGTGAAAGTCATTACCGAAAATAGGAATAAACTACAATACATAACATTTATTTATTTACATGAAAATTACCTGCATAGTTATTGAAAACAGCATTTACTTAAACTAAACATGCCAGCAAGTGACATTTTATCAATCTCAGTGTCTTCTATTATCTCTATCTACGCGAATTTTCGTACTGGTATAAGCGCCCGCTTCAGATTTTAACTATTTTTCTTGCAATTTTATCTTATCGATCGCAGACATTTTTTGTTATTTTCCATATTTTCAAAATGTTTATATAAGATTTAAGGAATGTGATAGCCAATAAATAATTTTGTTGACAATTACAAATGTTTATAAACACAAACAATAGCAACGTACCCCGCCGCCTATGTTAATTTACACTCCATGTATAAAGCTATTAGTACAAATTTTAATATTTTTTTTTTATTTCAATAGCAGGATTGAACAAAACGATATACAACACTCGTGAAGAAACGAATTCGCTCACTTATGTGAATTTGACCACTCGGCTAGCACCTCGTGTTCAAAACTGGCACATGCGTGAGCGAAATTCTTAGTTTCTTCACTCGTATTGTAATATACTATTATCATCACGGCATATTACCCATTCGTGGGTGTGCCAATCTGCATTATACGCAGATATGGGTAATGATTATGATATATTTGTACCGTACGGACATTTACCACGCGTCATAACATGGCGCACTCATTGCTGGCATGGAAAGTGCACCATAGGAGTTACTTTTGTGCCATTTAAAATTCGAAATAATTTAGGCGTTGGTCGGGATCGATTTGGCATTCGCGGCAATCCGAATCCCCAATTTCGAGAACAGACACTCAGACACACGGACACGAGATCTCATTTTAATTTAATTTAATGCAACAATAATTGTATTTTTAGATATTGGTACTAAAATTGAGTGGCAAAGATTGAAATCAAGATATTTTCGAGAAGCTATTAGGTCTGAAGATCCAGAATATCAAATAAGGTTTGAATTATACGAAGATTTAGTATTTTTGGAACCATATAATAAACGCCGAAATCAGAAAAACCCTATCAAGAAGAAGAGAGAGAAGAAAAGAAGTTCCACCCCACAACCAGGTGTGAGTAGACGACGATCATCTTCGCTTGTAAAAAATGAAACCAAAGAAGAAAAACATCGCAATGAAAATGTAGATAATGAAGATCAAGAAATAGAGGAATCTAACAATGGTAATAATGACAATATTCCTAAAAGTTCTGATCCTCAAGCAGAACCAAGTACTAAGCAATTAAAAAGAGGTAAAGCAAAGGAGAAAAAAGTTCGAAAATCTGTTGAAAATGAAAATAAACAAGAAGAAATCGTACAAGATATAAATAATATAAAAGAAACGCATAATAATGAAGCAATAACACAAGATATTAATAATTTAAAAGAAACAATTAGCAGTTTAACAGGGCTAATAAAAAACTTATCAGATAATGTATCTGAAATGAAGGCAGATAGGAACGATGTATCAGAATTTATCTCAAGACAAAGTAATAGAAAGTATTAAATAAAAGTATAGATGTTCTAAACAGAAAAATGAATCCAAACTAATGTTCTAAACTCCAGAGTTTTAATTAAGAGGGCTTAACTTTAAAACAAGTACGAAAAATGTGAAAATATCAAATATTTAATTAAAGGGGAATTAATGTGAACAGTTGCTTACTCGACATGTTTGTAGAGCTGGTTGCTTTGGACATTAGACTGATTTAAAGACAAACGACAAACTGTGGTAGTACAAGTACGAATCGGACATGATCAAGAAACCGATATGTTACGACTAGCGAATGAAAGTTGACGTTTAAATTATTTTATAGACGTGGTTTATGTATTCCGTTAGAGAAGAATAGAATTGTACGAAATATTCAAGTATGAGAAGTTTTGCAAGTACCCATTTAAATACTGGACTAGGAAATGCTAGAAATACATTACTATGTCTTGCTGAAAATACGTGGATGACTACGGTACCTGCATAATAACAGAATAACAAAACAGGGGTACATTTATAGTTATTTAAGTATTAAGGGCAGTAAGTGCACTTTACCGGTTGAGGATTAGTTTGGAGGATCTCCAATACATCCGATATCGGTAAGAAGCCACTTAATGCCCGCAATGCTTATTATATTTTTTGCACGATCTTCCCAATAATAACAAATTAAAGTTTAGAATTAATTAAAAATTATTGACATTTAAAAAAAAATAGTTGTCATTTTTAAGTAAGTTATGATCGTTGTTTTGTTATCGTTAAAGCCTTAAAAATTGTACATTTATTTTTTATTTATGTAATTTTCACCGCCTCCAGATCGGTAGGTAGTCACATCACTTACTGATCAGTAATTTGTAAACAAAACTTACTGCCTTGGAAACCCTATCGGTAAAGTTAAAAAAAAACCTGATCGTGCAAAAAAAATACTTTAAACATTTTTCGTTTATTTTGATTAAAATAAAATATTTGACTTTTAAGCTATTCAGTTTTGCAATTCTATTTTTAATCTTATATGACGAACGAATCATAATTCGCAGTATTAATTTTTTTAAATACATCCCTGAATCGTATTGCTAAGGTCATTTTAAATACCTTCTAGTATTCCAGTGGTATTGGGGACAATTCTAGTCTTTTATAACAGAATACATAAAGGTCAATTTCCTTTAAAATTCAAATCATATAAGACAAACTTATGAAAAGAACCACATCTATAAAATAATTTAAACGTTAACTTTCATTTGCTAGTGGTACTACACTTAGTTTATAGCCTGTCTCAAATTAAAGTGAACTGGATTTTCCTGACCCTCATAGCAGGCAATTAAAATGGTACATACTACATGATATATCTGTTGTAAAATTCGTCTTTTTATAAAACGCGGCCAGATGGTCAAACCTTCGTTGACTTAGCGATGTTGTACAATCATGCAAGTCGTCTAGGCGTTTTATAAAACGACGAACTGTTTACTTAGAATGTATTTCTCTAAATTCTCGTAAAGCAACAACGCACACAACTCGGCTTGGGTTATCCAAGCATGAATTTTGTGCGTTAGGTTAAGTTACGTTGCCACATGAAGTCTCCCCTCTTTTTTTTAATTGTTAAAAAAAATGTAATAATAAATGCTGTTCTTTCTTTTAACCCTTTGTTCTGGTAACAAAATAAAATGCGTTTTTTGTAATGTACAGTAATACCAATAAACGTTTAAATATAAAAATATATTTAGAGAAATTGTAAGCAAAACTGTCCAGATTCCAGATATTCATATTACAATGTAGCTGCAAGCTTTTTGTCGTTTTATAAAATGTCTAACTCTGCCGTATCTCCTGGCGATCGCAAGACGTAAAAATGACGTCACTCTAAAATTTCGATACGGTTGAAGCACTGATTGTAAAATCTCTCTAGGTCTACGATGGTTTGATGATCTGGCCGACTTTAAATTTTAAAAAATTAAATTTATGAATAATACAAATAATCACTTATTAAATACTGTAAAAACGAACAAATTAATTAAAAGTTTGCGATGAGGCAGTTGTATTCCATTAAAATCAGTGGCAATAAAAATGTATACTTTATGTAAGTGCAATTAATTTTGTGAGGTATTGAAACAGTTGTTATGGTTCCAGCTATTCGAGATTTTAAATTTATCTAAAATCATTAGTCAATGTTATACAAATAAAGTGATAATAAATAAGTACACATTCATAATTTGAATTTGCCAATCATTACAATGTAAATAAAAATGTCACTGATGCAGTTCCTATTTGCTATTAGGAAAATTCATAAATTAAAGTGATATTCTCTGTGAAGTTATCATTAGATATGAGTAAACAATAAACTGTTTATTTTTATACCAAATATATAATTATACATTTATTTAAGAAGATAAGTTCTTTTAAATTCTGTACGTAGTTAAAAAAAATCTTATGATAATGTAAATAAATAACAATATACATAAATATTTTACTGTTTTAAAAATGTAGGTATATGTATATAATTTGTTTCTCCTTATGCAATTTGGAAAGTCTAAAGTAACCCTTTAGTAGTTGGTAAAAATGTAAGAATGGGGTCCTCCATTCTAATTTTTTTATTATTTTACATGAAAGTTCGTATAATTTAAAAGCAATTCATAGTATTAAAAAGTTGTAATTGTTTTTAGTTTAACTACAACGAAACCTATAGCTATCTTTCTCGCACCAGTGACTTTAGTAGCCTGCGCGAGAAAGATACCAAGAGTTCAAATATCGCAAATTAATCATCAAAAAAGGTTTTTTTAATCTTAATCGTTATTTATTAAGTAGTACTTTAAGGATAAATAAAGTGTACATTTTATTATTTTTTGTTATGGTGGTGGACCCCATTCTTTTTTGTACAAAAAATGGTAAATTTCAGATTTGCCCTCAAAATTTTTAATAGGGGCTATTGTTTTCAGGAAAATGGTTAAAAACCAAAATCTGTCGCCATTTTTCCAAAATTGCGAGAAATTTTTGGGCTTCGACTTCGGGAAAGTTTTGATATGTTAATTATCGCATCTTCCTGTACAGGATTCCGCAAAACAAACTTTTGTTGAAGTTTTTTGATGTTACATCGTAAATTCCTTGGACTAGTACTATAAGTAAATAAAAAAGGTGAGATATTAGAAATAGAAGACTTGACACTGTAGGTAGCGACAAAGGTGGCCAATTGCAAATTCGCGTGCAGTGAGTAAACAAAACCTGTATAAAACAGGGCAGTCGCAGTATGCCATGAAAGTAATTCACACAAACACCACCCCTACCCTCCGCGACGCTGCTAACACAACCCGCATAAATCAACCCCTTTTTAGGTCAGATAAGATTTAATTCATTCTAAACGAACATTTACAAACATTCCCGCCACTGGAAATTATTTCGCTATTTGGAATTTTTGCCCAATTCGAAACACCAAATTGATAGTATAAATAAACTTTTTAAAAAACAAGCTTTTTATGTAATATGTATGCCATAGTAAGTAAATTTAGAAAGGGAAAAAATAAACACGACCCTAAATATTCACCATCAAACAAATGATAAAACACAAAGGACATAATAATGTCTTAATAAAGTGAAAGTAAAGCATTTATTGCAGGCGTGGAGAACCTTTTCATGTCCGCTTGCTAATTTTCTAAAATTTTCACATTTTGAAATGCTGGCCAGGTAACATGTGCAATGAATAAAAAAATTCCTATTATGAGGAGATGAAGAGTACCTAAATAATACAATATTTGTATTAAATGAATAATTTTTATTATAAGGCGGCGCCCGGCCACAGACTATCACACAAACAGACTTGCCAATTCTATGTTAAATTTTGTGTCGCAATACACTTGCGCTGTGTAACGTGGCTGAGTTTAATTAACCACAAAAAGGCGGGTAGTACATTTTTTTTTGTTTTCAAGTTTAATAAATAATAAAATCTAATACAGTTGACACTGACAATGACATATCCAATATTATTTTTGAAACACAGACTACTGTGATTACTAACATGAAAACGAACGATACGAATACGAACGAAATGACGAACGCTCAAGAATACGGGCCCTGGGGACCCGGATTCGATCCCGACCGACGCCAAAAATTACTTCGAATTTTAATGGCATAAAATTGACCCCTGTGGTGCACTCTCCACGCCAGCAATGAATGCCAATGAGGTGACGCCTGGTAAGCGGCCGCACGGTATAAATATTTCATCATTACCGATATTTGTGTACAAAGCAATGGGTAATATGCCGGGATGATATATTTATTTATTTACTTTATTAAAAAAAGTAATAATTTACAAAAAAATTAGAAAAGCAACTATCCAGTATTACTTCATATATTTGGAAAATATTCGTAAAAATATAACTTATTTAATAAATTAAACAAAAACAATTAAAAAATAAATAAACTCATAAAGTAAATAATATACAACTCTCTCTAAAATATAATAATACAGGTGTCCGGATTTCGAAGGACACTATTGCCATTGATTTTCTATACTTCGTAAACGAAGTATATAACATTAATGCTATTGCTATCTCTAAAACTATAAGAGATGAGAAATACTGATTTTCTTTTTCAAATAACTCTTGAACAATTACTAATCTAGAAAAATGTTTCAAACAATAAGTTTCCTTTTTGTTCATCCAACGGCGTACAAAAATAATTTTCTATCGGTAAATTTTCGGGAAATAACAAAAACTTACATTTTTTTAAAATGATTCTATATTTGATTATTACTTTAAAAAATCTGTTGTGGCCAGCACAATACCTTCCGTCAATCCTGTGTATTATGTACAAATTCCATACATAAATTTTCTTGCAAAAGATTATAAATTTTTGGTATTATGTGATTCCCTTTCTCGGCAACTGAATTCCATACTCCTGATAACAAACAAGCTACATGAAATAAGAAAATTATGAAATTTTGATTGAAAAATTAAAACACTTGTCAGTTATGGACATAATTAATTGCTGTCATTTTGACACGGGTCAAAGTCATGTTACTGCACGCGCCCCATACATAAATTTTCTTGCAAAAGATCCTATATTTCCAGTAAAGTTATTTCATTAACAAACTATGCAAATTGCACTTGACACTGACATCTTCTTCTTCTTCTTTAGTTTTTCCCATTCGTTAGGGGGTCGCTATTTTTTATTTTCTTCTTCCACTCATTTTTGTTTTGCGTGTCGTCCTCATTCAGTTCCTTTTCTCTCAAGTCTTCTACAATACAGTATTTTCATTTTATATTTGGTCTTCCTATGTTTCTTCCACCTTCTATTAATATATTCATCTCTCCTCATGACATGTTCAAACCAATATGTAATCGTCTCTCTTATATCTAGAAACTTCTAACACTAGAGTTACTTCCCTTATTCTTTTATTGATTTCATTTTATTGATACTGACATCTGTCAATTTGAATTACCTGAATATATTAGCAGTTTCCATGGTTAAGTTAGCATAGCTGGCTGAATTATGAAATTTATATAAAATTTATTATCGTTATTCTTCTTTAACTCTATATCTGTTGAATATCAAATATAAAATGCAATCAAATCGTATAGACAATAATATATTCTTTAAGTTATAATAACATTTAACTGATTTTTTCAAGAAAAACTGTTAAAATCTTCAAATGAGGGTACTACCGGTTGACCAATTATAACCAAAATCTAAACAGGTCTGCATATGGTTGTAAGGAAGAGGAATACGCAAGAATTGTAATTTTTGGAATTCTAGTATTGGAGATATCGTGCCCGAAAACGCGGTCACACACACACACACACATACACACACACACACATACACACACACACGCACACACGAACACACACACACATATACAGACATGATCGTAAAAATAGTAAAATCGTATTGTAAAGACCCTAAAACGTGCTTATTCAATGAAAACTCACCACCGAATTTTTTGACCAAAGACAATACTTTCCTTACCTAGAGGTGACGGAAGGTAAAAATAGTTATTTTCTCTTTTTCGATTGGTATAACGGTTATTGCATTTTAAATTTGTCTTAAAATCTCAGATTTTTCAATATTATTCATGAAATTTCTTATAAAAGTTGTTATATTACAAGAATACACGTTTTCCTAGTCAAATTATTTTCCATGAAATATATTCCATGTAGTCATAAGTTTCAATTCTAGAGATATAAATTAAAAATCGTAAAAATTAAAAACTCGTCAAAATGGTATCGTGGACGGGCCCCTGGCAGGCCCGAGCCCTGAGGTTCCTCATGGTTAATTTGTAATCGCTAATAGGACAACATTTGTTTAATTTAACTGGCTTTGTGTCTCTTAGAGTTCTCGTGATGCTCATGTTGGATACGGTTATAGATACCATGGTAGATACTTAATGGGCATTAAATTCGTAAATATGTTTTTGATCTTGTGAATTAATTACAAATGTGTTAAATATTTGCATTAATACACTAATTTTTAATTAGTTAACAGGATTTTTTTAGTGTTTAAAGGTTTTATTTCAATTTTAAAACAAATATTATTATTCTTCATTTTTCGTAACGAGCTGAATATTATTCTTGTCAAACTATGATAAAAGACGTGATAATGAATAGAATGACGAGCAAACTGGAGACTCGATAAATCTTAGAAATCCTTCAAAGTAATGCATTTCGATTTTCGATCAATCGCAAAGAATAAGAAAAAAGTATCACGCGTGATCGTTTATTTTATTAGATCACATGCGCTTTGCCAGAGAAAAACGCAGCCATTTGTACTGTTCCCATCGATGGCGCGTCGCGGTGCTCGGATGTTCGCATCAGCTGAACGACGGACGGCATTTGTTTTTAAACAGTGAATTATTCGATAAACGTGCCCAGCTCTCGACTGTTTTTATTTCTGTTCTTGTGTCAGTCGGCCTGGAATGACGCTGCTTCAATTCTTGTTGTTTTATTAGATTTTTTTATTGTACGCCACTTCGTTGCTTATTTGACTTTTCATGTATTTTGTTTACTTGAATTCACAACATTAAATCGGATAATATGAACCTTATTCTTTATTTTTGCACTTGTACAAGTTATTGTACAATGTGCAAGATTGACAATAACATTAAAAATTACTACTTACCGTAAAATTTAAGTTAAAATCCATTTCTGAGAAAAGAACTGTTAGGATCTCTGGCATGGTTGACTTGTGAGTAATCCTAATTTCTCTCCCCACACTATAATGATTCATGGCCAAAACAAAATACATTGTAGCAATAATTTCCGATATATATTGAACATGGTTCACACCCAAATGCCGTCTTCAGTTCATCAAAATATTCTTCGCGATTCAACCCACACTTGAAATTATAGAAAATTAGAGATCATTAGTGCCCGTTGTTAAATTTCGTGATTTTTAACAGTGACGTTCACTTCCAATAAATGTATTTTCACCATGAAATTTGTTTCGATCTGTTTTTTACTTCTCGCTAAGAGAGGTATTGGATTTATGCTAAAAATCGCATATCCAGATTTTAGAAAATAATCACGTTTTAAGGTCCCTACAATCCGATTTTAACATTTTTACGATGATGTCTGTGTGTGTGGATGTGTGTGGCTGTTTGTGACATGTTTAACTACGGATTCCTCAATCTAACACTAATGACAAGAGTTAGAATAGGTTTTGGTAACAACGGGACTGGAAGTAGTAGTATCTTAAAAAAAATCTAAATATTGTTTTTTGAAATTTATGGTATTTAAGATTTAATGTAATGAAAAAATTCGAATCAGTTTCTCTGTTCTTATGACATTTAAATCATTGTTGTCAAAAAAACGCGTTGCATTTTTTCATTTCATTAAATTTGCTTTGGAAGTAAATTTAAGTGAATTTCTTTATAAAACCCACACAACTCCATGGTAACCAGTTGAGAAATTGTAATGTTTTTAAATGACAGATAAGTGTCAGGGTCAAAAATCAAAAGACATTACTAAAGCCTTTTTCGGGAAGAACCTTTAATAATATATCTTATTGTTGTATTAATTAAATATTTAAAAATATAGGTATATTACATATCCCCTTTAGAAATACCGCCAATGAATTGGAAGAATCTCGAACATTTAGAAGAGTAGGAGAAAATTAGTTCATAGAATGAATTTAAATTATAAAATGGCCAATCCATGTTTGGAGCGTGACTGTCACTCTGAGTTGGCGGCAATTTGAATGTAAATGTCCTATGGACGAAACACTATCAAACTGACTGACGTTTAAAAAGTTTGGTTGTTTGTTGTTTCTTTCTATGGGAAAACAGTTTTGCGCATTGCTCCCCTATTTGACAATAAGTTTCAAATGGATGTTGTAAAGCAAAAATTTCTACATGCGAATCAATAAAAAAAATTCATTTTGGCTACTTTATAACTGCAGAAATAAAATTTGAAAATTCACGGAATTACAATTTAATAATATTAGCCATGGAATTAGAAACAAGAAACGAACAAAAGCGTAACGTTTTATTACATCAGTGTCAGAATAATGATTGTCAAAATAAATACTAATAATTTGACGTATAAAAAGTTACGCTTTTGTTTGTCTCTTGTTTCGCGAATCTGGGGAACCGGGTTCAATCCCGACTGACGCTAAATATTTCCAATTTAGAATAGCACAAAATTGACCCCTGTGGTGCACTCTCCACGCGAGCAATGAGTACCCGTGAGGTGACGCCTGGTAAACACCCGCATGGTACAAATATGTCATCATCATTACCGAAATCTGTGTACAAAGCAGATTGGCAAACCCAGCAATGAGTAACATGCCGTGATGATATATTTATTTATTTATAAAATCATAACTTTGCCCTAATTTAACCGACTTCGAATCTCTTATTGTTTCCGAGATCCCAATGGTGAGCATCGAAAAACAGACAACCTTTATTTCATGAAATAAAAAAGATATGAAAAAATCTGTTGTGGCCAGCACAATACCTTCCGTCATTCTCGTGTATAATGTATAAATTCCATAATTTTTCTTACAAAAGATTCTAAATTTCCAGTAAAATTATTTCATAAACAAACAATTCAAATTGCACTTGACACTGGCATCTTCTTCTTTAGCTTTTCCCATTCGTTAGGGGTCGCTATTTTTGCATGTCATTCTCATTCAGTTCCTTTTCTCTCAAATCTTCCGCAATACAGTCCTTCCATCTTATCTTTGGTCTTCCTCTATTTCTTTAATGTCTTATTACTAAACTATTCATCTTGTTCCAATATAATTCTTCATTTCTCCTTATGACATGTTCAAACCAATGTAATCGTCTTTCTTGTATCTTTCTAAAAACTCGTAACACTAGAGTTATTTTCTTACCGTATCTTTCCGTGTATTCCCCAATATCTACTTCAACATCCTCATATCTGCCACATTAATTTACTTTTTATTGATACTGACATCTGTCAATTTGAATTATATGAATATATTACTAGTTCCCAAGTTTGGCATAGCTGGCTGAATTATAAAATTTAATTTCTTTAAAATTCTTTAACTCTGTATCTTTTGAATATGAAGTATAAATTGTAATCAAATCGTATAGAGAATAATATATTCTTTAAGTTATAATAACGTTAAATGTCAATAAATCAAATTTAACTGTTAAATCTTCAAATGAGACTACTTCCGGTTGACCAATTATAACCAAAATCTAATCAGTTGTTCTTCTGGATGTAAACTTGAGGAATACGAAAAAATTATAATTTTTGAAATCGTGGTATTGAAGTTATGGAATCCGGAAGTTTTGTCACACACACACATACAGACACACAGACACACAGATACACATACATACAGACATCATCGTAAAAGTGGTAAAATCGTATTGTATGGACCCTAAAACGTGCTTATTCAGTAAAAACTCATCATTGAATTTTTTGACCAAAGACAATACCTTCCTTACCTAAAGGTGACGGAAGGTAAAAACGATCAATTTTACTTGTATTGAAAAAAAATTTGGCCCCCTTTGTGTAATAGAAAAGTCGGGGACTATGGATTTTCACTTATTTTAAGGTTATGTGTAATTTTAAGTTTTATTATCAGTTTTATTAGCCATAGACTCCACAATATTCAATTATTAAAATTGTAGTATTAACACACGAGGCGTAACCTTTCCGTCTGTGAAATAAATTTGTCTTTACTTAATTGTGCCATAAATAACAGTTATTAAAAAAAAATGTTTGTAAATGTACGAGATGAAATATGAAACGTACAATATTTCATGTTTGACACAATGTGACAATTTTTATTGCAACGAAAAGAAATAAAACTGCTATGAGTATTTTCTGAAGCTTCTGATTCCAAAGTATAGAATTATCATAAAAGTTGTATGGTCATGTTTGTTATAAATGACCACAATCTTGTACGACTTTACTATCTTTATTATAGAAGAAGTTTGAAAGTTTTTCTTTAGAAAAACTTGAAGTTTTCTAAGTCAGAGCAGGAAAGATAACAAACATTTTTGTGCAACTCACATCTTGGCTATGAATTCTCGGATTGTAAGTTCTGTTGCCTCGTTGCTGGGCCCGGAAATAAAAGTAAACTTGGAGACACAAGGCACGGCCATACTGTCAAGCGAATTCATTAAAAAAGATAAAAGATTAAACGCCCATTTGTGCTAATTAGTTCGAGAAATATTCATACGCACGCAAAACAGTTTGCCGACTGCGTTTTGTAAGTTTTTATATACCTACGCTATTTTTTTGTTCAATGTTTTACTGTTTATGGGGATAATTAATTAAAGAAATGAATATACATATAAAGTAGATTAACATTTATTTATGAGAAAAAATATGTTGTTGTATCCACATTAATTTACATAAAATATTCAAAACGTTATAATAATCCTCATATAACTAATCCTTGTAATTACAATGTACGAGTACAAACTTGTATTATATTATAATATTTTTATTAGGAAAATTTATTTATGTCACATAAATAAAATAGAGATTATATCGAATAGTATTTGATGAGATTATATATTTCAAATTTCACAATAAGCTCGGATTAGCATTTGTAAGTGTATTTTATACAATTTTATAGCAATGTTTATCGAAATATCTAATACAGAATCTAGAGTACGGTACACCATTTTTTTTTGCTACTTGTAGACTTCTATTGTGAGGATTTGTTTTCTTGGTGTTAACTTTCTTATTTTTAATTTTTATTTTATATTTCTTGAATAGATTCATTACATTAATTGATTCATCAAAAATTTAATATTGTAATACATTCAACTCATCCAGTGGCCTCGCCAGGATGTAGATGTAGGGTGGGCACATTGATTGAAAGGGTGGGCACTCATTTATTTTAAATAATAAAGATACCTATACCACAGTATTTTTTCATATATACACATAAAACAAAAACAAAAAATTTTCAACACGCAGGTATACGTATTCAAAGTACCTACATACCGAGTATCAATTTTTTTATGAACCATAGGAAATAATGGAGAAATTTTCATATGGTTGTAATTTTTACTCTATTAATTTTAGAACAAAAGTGTAAATATAAATAATGTTCAGATTTCAAAATTAAATTTTATTATAGTGTAATAGCTAAATGAGCTACGTCAAATAATTTATATATTATTATATACAGATACAATAAAATACTATAAGACAAACTTATAGAAGACCAAGGGGGACATTCGACTAGAGAAGAAAAAAATTTTGTAAACCAATGGTTCTCAAGTTCCAAAAACATTAAGTTATATTTTTTAAATGGCGTGAGATGATTTTTTTAGTCTCATTCGATAGAGTATTTTTTTCTGAATTCAACCATGTGATTATTGTATATCCTTACAGAAAAGAAAAATATTGAGAATTTATTTAAATTTCAATTGTGTGTGTGTGTGTGTGCGCACTTTTTGGTATTTTATGACTCCTTTTCTCGGCAACTGAAATCCATAGTCCTGATAACAAATAACCCATATGAAATAAGAAAATCATGAAATTTTGAATGAAAAATTATGACACTTGTCAGTTATGGACGTAATTATTTGCTGTCATTTTGACACGGGTCCCCATATGTGCTTGCCAAAGTCAGCAAAGTCACGTCACTGCACGCGCCCTATACATAAATTTTCTTGCAAAAGATCTTATATTTCCAGTAAAATTATTTCATAAACAAACTATGCAAATTGCATTTGACACTGACATCTTCTTTAGTTTGTCTCATTCGTTAGAGCGTCGCTACTTTTTATTTTCTTCTTCCACTCATTTTTGTTTTGCGTGTCCTCATTCAGTTTCTTTTCTCTCAAGTCTTCCGCAATACAGTCCTTACATCTTATATTTGGTTTTCCTATATTTCTTCCACCTTCTATTACTAAGCTATTCATTTTTCTTCCAATATATTCTTCCTCATGACATGTTCAAACCAATGTAATCGTCGAGTTATTTCCCTTATTCTTTCATTCATTTACTTTTTATTGATACTGACATCTGTCAATTTGAATTTTCTGAATATATTAACAGTTTCCATGGATAAGTTAGCATAGCTGGCTGATTTATGAAATTTAATATCTTTATAATTCTTTAACTCTATATGTGTTGAATATGAAATATAAAATGCAATCAAATCGTATAGAGAATAATATATTCTTTAAGTTAAATAATATTTAACTGAGTTTTTTGAAGAAAAACTGTTAAATCTTTAAATGAGGGTACTTCCGGTTGACCAATTATAACCAAAATTTAATCAGGTCTGCATATGGTTGTAAGGAAGAGGAATACGTAAGAAGTGTAATTTTTGGAGTTCTAGTATTGGAGATATCGCGGCCGAAACCGCGGTCACATACACACGCACAAACACACACATACACATACAGACATCATCGTAAAATAGTAAAATCGTATTGTAAAGACCCTAAAACGTGCTTATTCATTGAAAACTCACCACCGAATTTTTTGACCAAAGACAATACCTTCCTTACCTATAGGTGACCGTGACGGTAGGTAAAAACAAGTACTATGAAGAGCATTTTATAGAATTAAGTATCCAACGTTATCATATGTATTTATTAAAGTAATTCACCAACCTCATCACTAAAATGTTAATATGTGCAATCTAATAAATGAATTTTGCTCAAGTATAATTTAGGTACTCGTACATTATGATTTTACAATATCTGTAATTATACAATTTTAACCACATGATATGGCAGTTTACATTCATTAGTAATTAAATATATGTAGTTTCTAAGGCAAAATAATAATAATTACAGAGTAATATGTAATAGAGTAATCATATGCACTCGGTACAATCATTGATAATCAATTAGTCGTTAGTAATGTGTATAAAACACATTAATTTATCACATCATGTGCTTATAATGAGACTGGGCGTCAACTGCTTTTACACGTTGCTGTCTGCTTGGGACTTTAATCATTTGATTTTAATCACTTGTCAACAAATAATTGATATGAAATTACACTTGACACATTTTTATTAATTACAATTTAAATGTTTTCGACATTTTACTGGAATGCACTTAAAACAATTTACATAATCATTTAATTGTTATCAACACGTACCGGTACCTGTTTAATACTTTTTAAAAATATATGTTTTTACTGTAATTAATCCAATGTCTTACTATCATGCTTCCTCCTATCGCATTTTTTAAATTTGGAATCTATTTTCCAGTAAATAAATACAGAAAATAGCGAAACAACCACAAAATACCAAAATAAACTAAATCATATTTGCTCGAATTTATGATGCCACGCCAGATAGAAACTACGTGCTTTTGTATGAAAATGAAAGACATGTTGAACGACATATTGCCGCCAGTGGCAATAAAAACTTGACTTATAATACCTACCTAGTTTTTTATTAATTTTTTTATTATTCATGCATAAATCTAATTATACGAAAGTTATTATAACTATGTTTTTATAATTATTAAAATAGTTTAATTTATTTGATTCCAATTATGCCGTGTTCAACCTTACCAATTCAGTATTGTAAAGAATAGGGTATAGTTTTGAACTCTCTGATTGGCTGAAATTAGAGCCAAGTTTACGCAATGTAATTTCAGATTAGTGTCAGACATCTCGTGTCATTTTCATATACAATGTCAAGTTTCATCTTTACCGATTTAGAAATCAGGTAGAGAATACTTTATATTTCACACTTACTGACTAGAATACACACAGTTTCAATGGCATTATGACTCCTTTTTAATATTTTAATAAAATATTAGATGATAGCAGTTGAATACTGTCATTTTTTAATTTCGTCGTTTTAAAATTGGTGCCGATGTTAGCGCCATCTACTGAATTGGTTAAGTGGAACAGAGTATAATTATTAGCGAACTTCACTATTTGACAACAAAATGAGTGTAACATATATGTCACACAATATTAATAGATATTTATACACCAAGTGAGTTAAGATGATGTTTATTCATGAAAAGGAAGTCTAAGCCCGTAGGGTGAGTGAGTTAAATTCTTTCAGTGACTAAACATCCTTAACTCACGTGGTTTATACTAGATAATATACAACAAATGAGTTAAGATAATGTTTATTCATGAAAAGAAAGTATAAGCCACGAGCTCGTAGGGCGAATGGGTCCCGGGCCCCCACGTAGTCGGCGACTATGGGTGGTAGTGTTATTTTCTTGCTTGATATTATTTTAAATGCATTATTTGTTATGAATAAATATTATTATTATTATTAGAGTGAGCTAAAATTCTGTGAGAGTGACTTAAAAAATTATTAATTCACTAGCAAATAATCACTTACTTATACTTGTTGCTATGGAGTTAATAATGACAGTTTAATACGTCAAAATTAAATAAAAAAAATTATTACTTCTTGTATTAAATAAAATAATATACATGTGCATTTAAAATTTATTACTGTTTAACGAATAAGAGTTAAGACTTTCTAGAACAGAACTGTAATAAAAGTGATTTTCTATTCTAATATGATTCAAATAACAGGTATTTTTTATAATAGGTGTAGAAAAATGGTATTTAAAAAAATTATAATATGGTCTTAAAGAAGTTTGTACTTTTTTACTGAATTTTGTAAAATGAATAAATTTAGCATTTACTTACAATAGGTTTCAAAACTGAAGTACAAGAAAGTGACAAGTAACAATTTACTTTTCTTACAAATTAGGTAACATGCAACGGGTTCACAAATAGCACTAATTTATATATTTATTTTATTCATATTTAATAATGTAATTTTAATAGTTTTTCGGGAACATAACTCTTAAGCAAAGAAAGTATACATTTACATATTTCAATAATTCTGTGAAAGTTGACACAGTAGGAATGTTATCTGAAATATATTTGGTAACAATTTAGCGTTTAAGGGAGGAAATAAAGTTTACGTCTCGCTTTATGTAAATATAACGAGTAGCACGCACGCACGCAACACACGATTTTTAACCATAAAACGGGGAATTCTAGAAAAAAAGTTGGTATCAGTTCAATAAACAAATAAGCATTTTCGTTAATAATGTACATCTAAAATTTGATACTGAATTCTTGATTGAAATAAATAGGCTTGTATACTCTGTATGAAATTTAGTTAAAACATTTATACCAATAATTGTTTGCATTGAAATAAAAATGAAAGTAATTTCAATGCATGATATTAATTTCATGCTCTGACCAACTTTGCACCACAGAATTTAAAGTTGCGATTTGAAACATTTTAAGCACGCTTTTCATAAAATTAAATTGCCTTGACGTAAAACTAGACGTAACATAATGCGACAACTTCGCAATTTGCAGAATTATAAATGCAAAAAGTCAGCTTAATTTGCCATCACCGGCAAATAAATATCCCTAGTGGTTCAAATAAATTTACCCTAAATTAAATTAGGTTTCAACTAATTTTATTCCGTTTATAAAAACTGTAAATTACGTTTTTTCCTTGTGTTTGTTAGCAAGGCCGCAGAGAGAAATAGACTAAATTAATTAGCGCAGTGCTACCAACGCCAAGACGTAAAAACAATTGCCGACAAGAGGGGATCAAGAGCTGCAGAGGATGAATTAAATAGAAATGAACATTGGACGAAATCGATTGTTTTACGACATCAGCAATATTTATCATATTTATAGATTTCAATAGTTACATCAGTCACCGATTGTAATTCAATAAAATGAAATTTATACGTCCTGCTCAATACGATAATTAAAATATGATATTGCTGTTCGTTATTTAGGTTTTTACCTCCCGCTGCCCTTGGTAAGGGAGGTATATGGATCTCATCTAATTTTTTGAAATGTTTCCAATTCGGTCGGGATTGACAGTATTTCTGAAGGGTAATATACCTATAATTTTAAATATATAACTATTAATACAATAAGAAATAATATAATGTATGTACTTCCCACAAAAAGTCTTCAGTAATGTCTCTGGATTTTTGACACTGGCATTTATCTGTTAGTTACAAACATTTTCATTTTTCAATTGGTTTCAATGACATTATTTGCGTTGTGAGATTTATTACCATAGATTATTTTATATATATTTCGTTATCTCTAAATCTATAAAAGATATAATAGAATATTTATATGTATCAGATAGTGATTTTAATGTTCTTTAATACTTGCAAGAACAAAAATTTTCAAAAAATAATATTTAGAAGAATTTTTTTAAGAATCTGCTACTTTCGGTTGTCCAATTATTACCAAAACCTTTTCAACTCTTCCCAATAATGTCCGATTGAGACATATATTAAGTATTATAGTTTTTGAGAAATCGTCCTTCCAAAATCCATGTACACACACACACACACACACACACACACACACACACAGACATCATCGTAAAAATGTAAAAAAATGGATTCTAGGGACCTTAAAACGTGCTTATTCATTAAAATCTTATTATACGATTTTTAGCATAAATCCAATACCTCTCTTAGCAAGAAGTAAAAATTGAAATTTGGCATGCTGAATGTAGTTTTTATATAAAATATTAATAAATAAAAAAAATAAAAAATATATCATCACGGCATATTACCCATTGTTGGGTGTGCCAATATGCTTTATACACAGATATTGGTAATGATGAAATAGTTGTACCGTGCGGGCGCTTACCAGGCGTCACCTCACGGGCACTCTTTGACGGCGTGGAGAGTGCACCACAGGGGTCAATTTTGTGCCATTAAAATTCGAAGTAATTTTTGGCGTCGGTCGGGATCGAACCCGGGTTCCCAAGATTCGCGACCAGACACTCAGGCACACGGCCACAGGACCCCATATATTAATAAATTTAATTTGAAATTGATTAGTTTAATTTTAATATTTTTACCTCTCGCTAAGAGAGGTAATGGATTCATGCTAAAAATCGCATATCCAGATTTTATTGAATAAGCACGTTTTAAGGTCCCTACAATCCGATTTTAACATTTTTACGATGATGTCTGTGTGTGTGTGTGTGTGTGTGTGTGTGTGGATGTGTGTGTATGTGTGTGGGATGTTGGAGGGACGATTACTCAAAAACTATACGACTTTATATTTGTTTAACTACGTATTTCCCAATCGGACATTCATGGGAAGATCTGAAAAGGTTTTGGTAACAATTGGACAACCGGAAGTAGAAGACTCTTGAAAAAAAATCTTCTAAATATTATTTTTTGTAAATTTTTCGTGATAATATTAAAGAAAATTAAATTCTCTATCTGATACATTTAAATATTTTATTATATATTCTATAGATTTAGAGATAAAAGAATATATAAAATAATCTGTTATAATAAATTTTACAGCCGAAAGAATGCCATGGGAAATAGTTGAAAATTTAAATTGTTTGTAACTGGCAGATAAATGTCAGTGTCAGAAATCCGGAGACATTACTGAAGACTTTTTCTGGGAAGTACATACATTATATTATTTCTTAATGTATTATTAGTTAAATTTTTAATATTATAGGTATATTACACATACCCTTCAGAAATACTGTTACTTCCGACAATGAATTGGAAACATCTCGAAATATTGGAAGAGTAGGACAAAATTTCTTCATAGAATGAATTTAAATTTAAAATAATCTAAATATATGGAATAAATGTAAGTAGAATTTTTGGTGTAGAGTTGAGGTATACAAGAAATGTTAAATACATTAGCGCGCGAGCAGTCATGTGACTTGACAAGCAGATATGGGGCCCATGTCAGATTTTCAAATTCCATGTGGTTTATTTTCCTCGACAAGTAAATTCCACACTCCTGGTGACAAATTAACTACGTGAAATTAGAAAATCTTGAAATTTTTAATGAAAAATTCTGACATTTGACATCTATGTACATAATTACTAATTATCATTCTGAAACGGGCCCCCACATCTGCTTGTTAAGGCCAACAATGTAACACGACTGTTCGTGCCCTATACTTATGTAACCAAAAAAAAGGAAGTGGCGAGAGGTTTTGTGCTGGCCACAACAGATTTTTTTTATTGTAAAAGCGCACCATGCGTTCACACCTTAAAACTCTATCTAGAAAGAAATTATGAAAAATAAACAATAATATCTACTTGTCTTCCAAGAAGATATCTCCGAATTCCTTAAAAGCCTTTGGAATGTTGGCAGAAGACTTTAATATCAACAGACGTAGATATTTTAAGATAACTTTCGAAGTTGTAAACTAATTTGTATGTACTCCCTGTTGTAAGAGCAATTTGTTACAAGAAAACTTTATATTTGTTTCTTTTTTACTGTTGGACATAAAAGAAATACAATTAAAGATATTGACAATATTGATCGTAGTGTGAAAAAAGTTTGGTGAATTTTTTTGTTTTGCCGTAGTTTCGCATCATACTTCACTAAACTTGCGCTAACAAATCCAGCATCGCAAACTTTTCAACTACAAAGCTTCGTTTTTATAGTTCGGAATTATGTTGTTTGTTTGCCATGTCATGCCGAATTTATTTCATTATTTGTCAATTCCTTACAGGAATATGATTTTCAATTGATAGAGAAATACGTGGTTGGTCTGAAAAGTTTTGAGTCTAGACGAGAAACGAGTATTTTTTTCTACTCCTGCTCTGAAAATACAATTTTCTGGTTTGTTTTTAATGCTGAAAACAACTCTGCAGCACGTTTCGGTATCCTAGCAATGAATTTTACTTATGAATGTTGCGCACAGTATTTGTTGTTGCCATAGATACGTAACACAAATACAAAAATCTGTTGTGGCCAGCACAATATCTCTCGCCATTTCCATTTTACATAATTACTAAATTTAACATTTCTTGTACACACAAATAATTCAAATTTTATCTATTCTTTCGTTCTATGAGGATTTTTGTCTTATTTTTCTAATATATTAAAAATTCTTCATATTTATTGTATTGGCGGTATTTCT
Organism: Harpalus rufipes; assembly: GCA_951394225.1. Classification (NCBI taxonomy): domain Eukaryota; kingdom Metazoa; phylum Arthropoda; class Insecta; order Coleoptera; family Carabidae; genus Harpalus; species Harpalus rufipes. The sequence goes on from OX596283.1 coordinate 8,489,231, forward strand.
TAAGGATATTTATGTAATATTAATATTCCTATAATTTTAAATATTAATAATACAATAAAAACATTTTTCCGTCGACCGTTTATTAATAAGCTATGTTAATGTATAGAAAATCATTCATTAATGACCCCTATTAATGCATGATTGTTTATTAATAAACGATTTATTGGGTGCGTTCACTACATGGAACACAGCATGGATTGCTAACGCTAAGTTGTAGCAAAAAGGTAGACAGAATTAAAAGTCATGCTTTTGACACTTACTAGCTAGGTATATTCACGTAGCATGCCTTTAAAATGAATTTGAAAGAATAAAATTCCTCAAATAACATAAAAAACGGCTTGTGTTGTCTAGCATTAAGTGAACTGAACGCACCCAATGAAAACAATTGATGACAAAACTTATTGATTTTCTGACGTAAAATTTGACGTTCGGTCAACCATTACTAACCTAAAAAAATTTGTCATGGAATAAAATTAGATTTTCCATTTAAGTAAGATACGGTCAACGAAAAAATATTGTAACTAACACGTGTGTTAATTGGCGATTAATGATCTCAACAATTAAAATGTCTCGATCATTAATCGCCCTCATTAACACACTTCATAGTTAAATAACTATTAAATATCTCAACTGGTTACCATGGAGTTGTTTAGGTAGAGAAATTATTCTATATCAGCCGTTCTCAACCTTTTAGGATCCGCGTACCACCTAAGAATATCCGAAATTTCTCCGTATCACCCCTTTATAAAAAAAATCTGCATCATAATATACGAGTAGATAGATATTAAAAAAATACTCATTTTACTTTTTAATGTGTATATGTATTTATTGTAAAAATGTCTATAAAGAAATTAAATTATACCTACTTTTACTAAAATATAACCTTTTAATTAAAATAATTGTGCTTGTTTCGCAGAACACAATTTATTAATATTCGGCTCTATATTACTTAGCTTTAAACGTAAATTAGGTTCAAGTATTATTTTCGACCTATATTTGTTTTTCAAATGTACCATTTCAAAAAAAAAAAAAATTGAATATGTGGAAAAATATCAGTTATATGTTATTTGAACTAATTTAATTAAATATATTTTTAAAGTACCATAGCGTACCACCTGGATACTCTCCGCGTACCACAGGTTGAGAACCTCTGTTCTATATTATTATATCTCTAAATCTATAGAAGATATAATATTTTTTTTAATTTTATCAGATTGATAATTTAAAGATCTTTATTATTTGTAATAACATAAATTTTAAAATAATCATATTTAGAACATATTTTTTAAGAAACACACACACACACACATGCACACACGGACTTAATCGTAAAAATGTTAAAATCGGATTGTAGGGACCCTAAAACGTGCTTATTCAATAAAATCTGGATATGCGATTTTTAGCATGAATCCAATACCTCTCTTAGCGAGAGGTAAAAATTGACAATAAATGTCAAATTATTTAAAAAAAATATATTTATTTCCGCATTTTTTTTGTATGTGTGTATAACACGTGTTGAAGATCCTTTGTCGAACACAAACGATTGCACTTTCGTTTTATTTCGACAAAGAAACAGTTTCAACCCTTGGTATAGAAATAACTTACGATCAAATTAAGTTTTAGCTTTCAACACTCTCTTTTGATACACTTACTTGCCAAGTTGATACACTTTTTTTCAGAGATGCTTCAACATTTAACCCGTCCAAATAGTAATTGGCGTATTGCTCTGCAAAATAGTCTTCTATGGATGTAATTACGTTCGATGAAAATCTCTGTCCTCCAAGCCAAACTTCGAGTTTAGAAAATAGAAGATCGTGTTCGTCGAAGTGTAAATTTATTTTAAAATTAATAGCTTCTGTCCGCCGTATTAATAAATAGAAGCGATCGATGTACCTAATGTGAAAATGTAATTTCACAACTCACTATGGCCGAAAGAGAAATGTGGGTTGAGGAAATCAGAGAGTGAGTTGACGCGACAGGGGGCACAAGGAGTATTCCCAGGTGCATGTATATTCTAAACATCGATTCACGAGATCAAAGCCCGAACAGTTGTTCACAATCACTTTGCATACCAATACCTATCCCACATGTACATGTTTTATATTTTCTGCCCTTTATTTCAAATACAGAAGAAAACGCTGTTTCACATTACAAGCTATAATAAAAAGAATGAAAGTGTTTGCCGCATATGCTAAGTCGATAGAGATTTTTATTTGACAATAAAGTTTATTTTGTAATATTACGTTTATATAAATTTTAAAATGTGAAGGTAACAGACGATAATGCAAAGCTGAACCAAATAAATCAAAAGAATATAAAAACTTTTGACAAAATAAGCGATTTCATTTTATACATCAATAAAATACGAAAATATTCTAAACTCAATTTCGGATCTGCGTATAATATGTATAGTAGTGGAGGCCGTGGGGCGATGAAAAAGTGAAGCACCCCCGTTCCATAAAATAAATTGCTGATCCCCACAAGTTTGTATCTCTACCTGTTTTTGAGTTATGGCCCCCTCAAAACTCATATGTCATACCCTCCCTGGAGTAACATTTTCAAAAATTTCTTTATTCTATACTGTGTCGCATTTCCATATTTACAGGTTTCAGTCCGGTAAATGCGGTTTTACAGTATTATTATTTATCTACTGTCTTTACAGTTTTATTTTTATTAAGATCAAGACGACGTGATTTTTGTAATGAAAGAAACACAGATATGAAATAAAATGCTATACGTCATACGCCCGTTAAATAATGGCTTTCGCGGTACTCATTTCGAAATTCCTCGTCTGGAAACATCTTATTCGTGCCGTAAAAACTAAATTTCTCCAATACTATTCTGGAAACTACACATTCCACAACTAAAAATTATGTTGGAATCAATATTATTCCAACGAACCGTGTGGAATAATTCCGTACGCCGTTTGGAATAATTCCGCACGGCTATTGACGAATCATATGTTGAACCACATATTAGCGCGGTATATCATATATTTTGGCACGGTTGCTATGGTTATGACTCTTTGTTAGGTATATTATTTCTGAATTTGCGTTTGACGTTTTGAAGTTTTGAATAGTTTTTGAGTTTTCTGTTAACTTTTACAGGTTTTTAGAGATCTCTAGAGCAGTAAGTTTATCTAAATAATAATATATTACTTAGAAAATTAACTAAATAATATTTTGTAGAGAAAAATCTCAAGTGGCAATGAATATATACAAATAAATCAAATGGAAGATATGAATGGTGTTATTTTAAGCAATTTATGGATTGGAGTCAAACAAGTTATTTGATGGTACATATTATGATAATATATTGTTATAAACAATCAACATTTTTTTGTATAATTTCTAAAATCTTGTTCGAGAAAATATAGTCTACAACAAGTTTGGAATGGCACAATCCATACTCGCAAACCGTAGTCCTCGCCTTCAACGTAAATTACTATATTATTCTTTTAGAAACTTTTCAACACGCTGATTCTAAATTATCAAACTCTTAATTGATATCTCTTAGTTTTCGAGATATTTTCATATTCCATTTTCAGGCACTAACTCTAACTTCGGCATTCCATTCTTTTCAAATGTTTAGAACAGTTTTTGGAGCAAAATAAATGAAAATGGTCAAAAATTGCAAAAAATCTATTGTGTAACTCTTGCGATTTTTGCCATTTTCAGATATTTCAGTTTTTTGGCTGTGAAAACTGAATTAATGGAACAAATTTTGTGAAAATTGATTAATTTATGTAATTTTGCTCCTATCTACATTCTTGGGTCATGACCCTGATTTGAATTTATATAACGATAAGATCCTGGAAAAAACAATATTGATAATATATTAAAAGTTGTAACAATAGTTATATTACTCGTATATGTAAAGGAACTTAATACAGTTGACAGCATTAGTAAATAGATATGTATTTTAAATTAATAAAAATTTAATGGCCGGAGGTACTGTGCTGGTAATATCAGACTTTTTTGAGTGTCATATACGTGGTCCTAAACCGCATAAAGCATGTGAATAAAACAAAAAGTAATAATACTTTAATAATTCAGCAAACGTACGAACAATTTACATGCTAATTCTGCGTGAGAGGCACGAGGATCAAAATACAAATTCTTAAACCCTTTAAAATGCTAAACTAGTAAATAAAAAAGGTGAAATAAAGATATGAAAATAAGTTATTAAAAGTGACAGTTTTGCATTTAGAAGATAGCGATTTAATTAGCATATCTCCAGTACTTAATGTAAGAAATTTTAATGTGATATGGTAATTAGAATTTGTTTCGTTTATTTTATTTTTATTTTTCTTGAAATTTATTCCGTTCTTACGTGCAACGATTTTATATTGCAGTAATTATAATAATATTTTAATTATATAGCAGTTATGAATGAATGTAATGTCAGAATAAATAGAATTCATTTCAGCTATGAAAACAATAACAATATTATTATGCCATCAGTGTTTATATTTTCATATCGTTGAAGTATTTTCATGAACTTCACATTTAAGGTAAAAAAGTTATAGCTTGTAGAACGTTAAATTGTTGGTTAATCAATGTTATTAAATAATTATGATTATAAAATAAATTCTTATTTTATTATTCGTTGAAATTTAGCAATGTAATAAAAATTTAGCTTTTTTTATTGCTTAATCAACAAAAATGAGAATATTTTTGATGACGTGCTTTGGCTGTTATCTCTGCTTTATTTTACTTGGGATGTCGGATGTTGGCCATACAATGGCTGTCATGCTTTTGATTATGATGAGATATTACAGCCCTTGTTGTCGTAATAAATAGCCTGGTAAACTAAATATGAAAGTCGGAAGTGCGCATCCAACTTTAACAACTATAAACTAACAAATTCTACTATGCTTAAACTGTTACGAAACTTACTAAACGGTAGATTAGCAAGCAAAACAAGTAAAAATTGTTATAGAAACATTTCTTACAAATAAATAGGGAAATGAATTATCAGTATGTTTGACATTGGCCCGCTTATGGCGGCGATCTTGCCCCACGGCCATACCCTGTACATAAAGGTACCTTAGTTACATAGGCATTTAACATGGGAAATTAGAATATTTTGAATATTTGCTTCCCATTAAAATTGATTGTTATAAAACTTCGTAATCAGATGCCCTGATTTCGAGCGCCACCCGGTATGTAGATGTGAAATAATATTTGTTTTCTACAAAGTATTTCGTTTTATTAAATATAGAAGCTTGAATTAAAAATATGTTCTACGAATATTTTTCAGATTAAAAACAAATAACTTTGAATATATAATACATATAAGAACGGCAACGTAATGTATTTAGATTAAATATTTCGAGAGAAGGTATGCCATCTATCCCTCCGTATACGAATTATTTCTGTTAGTTCAAAAAATACATAATAGGTGGATGTTGCACAGTGTTGCCACGTAGCTAGAATAGCAAGTTAAGATTTTATAAAGGTTTTTAAGTTTGCTACTGTAAAACAAGTATACATGTACATTGAAGATTCAAAATATATTATCTGGTTATTATGAAACAATATTTTTGAATTATTGATTATTTAATACCTCTAACAAATAGTATCTGGCAATGCTGTCAGCACGATTTACCGTAATTCATAGTTTTGTGGTAGGAGCCACTAGCTATCTATAATAATTTTGTGAATAAAAAGAGACAGATATAGTATCTTGCTAGGCCATATGCGTTGCCGTTCTTATATGTATTATATATTCAAAGCAAATAATCTTTCATTAATTCAACTCCATACTGCTTTGTTTTCGTCCTGTTTTGCAGTTCTTAAATGTGATCCCTTGTCGACACGATCCATGTCTTCCCTGCTACTGTGGCTTAGTTTGGGATGAACCATCGTTCCCGAGGGATAACAGGTCAGTCCAGCCGCAGCGAACCTTGTGAGGTCCTGCGGTAAGATGGAAAAACGACGGTCTTTGAGGAATTGGTGAAATGAGAACACTACAGCACCAGGGTACGTGTATTGTCACGGGAGGCTGCTAAAGAGTAAGATTATGTTATAGTTTAGGGGTTGGTTAAATTAAAGTACGGTTTATTTCTAATGGGAGACAGTAGATAAAGATTTTTTTCTACTCCCAATTCTCAAACGTAAATAGTAGCTTCACACATTGAATCTTTTTTCATGTTCGTCGCATGAGCCGTATGAACTACTTCCTCAGTAATCTTCAACATTTGTTGCATTTTCAATAAATGCTGTTTGACTAAGATTTCGAGTAATTGTTAACACCTAATATGTGGACCCGGGTTCGACACTGACTAATGCCAAATATTTCGAATTTTAAATTGACCCCTGTGGTGCACTCTCCACGTCATCAATGAGTACCCGTGTGGTGATGCCCGGTAAACGCCCGCATGGTACAAATATATCATCATCATTACCGAAATCAGTGTACAAATCAGATTGGCACACACAGCAACGGGTAATATGCCGTGATGCTATATATACAGGGTGTAACACGAAAAGCGGGCCATAGGCGTTTAACATGGCAAAACAGTTTTTCCTTGGCCAAAAGTGGCCTATTAATTTTAGACAAAAATACTTCAAATGAATGTTGTAGAGAATTAAATTCTACATCCAGTTCAGTATTCACATTTTATTTTGAATGTTTAGTAACCGAACAAATCGTATTCAAATTTTTACAAAAGTTACTTCTTTATAGTGTTAGCCATGACACTGAAACAAAATCGAACAAAAGTAGTGACGTTTTAGCTGTCAGAGACGCTCTGTTTAAGTCAAGAAATATAATTATTGGAAATGGTAAGTTATTCTCATGAAGAAAAGTTACAAATTATTAAGTGGCATTATCCTGGGGAAAGTTTTCGGAAAATTCGGGATTTAATTAGTATTTTTTGGCGAAGAAACCACAATAGAAATTACAACAACGAAGAAGATGTTCTAGCGTTAATTGAAATGGATCCAAATCTCAGTGTCAGAGAAATTTCAAATGAAATAGGAATCAGTTTTATGACCGTTTTTAGAATATTAATAAAACATAAATATCATCCTTTTAAAATACAAAACCACCAGGAAATTTTTGAACAAGATTTTGAACGACGCGCAATATTCTGCGAAATAATTACGGAAAAGGCTAATCAGGATAGGAGGTTTTTTAAAAAAATATTTTTCACCGATGAGTGCACATTTACTCTGAATGGCGAACCAAACAAAAATAATTTTCGTTACTGGTCTCAAAGAAATCCACATAGTGTAATACAATCAAGAACACAGTACCGGCAATCAGTAAATGTTTGGGCAGGAATTTTAGACAAAATAATTATTGGTCCTTTTTTTATAACACGGCTAAATTCGAAAACATATTTGGACTTATTAAGGGAAACACTTGGGCCAGAACTAACGAACTTAAATAATGATCATGTGTGGTTCCAGCACGATGGTTGTCCTGCACATAGTACGAGGGAGGTTATAAATTATCTGGATGATGTTTTTCAAGAAAGCTGGATAGGGCGAGGAGGATCAGTAAACTGGCCAGCTAGGTCACCGGATTTAAATCCGTGTGACTTCTTTTTATGGGGGCACTTAAAATCTTGTGTCTATAAGGAACGATACAATAGTATTGAATATCTGAAAAAACGCTATAGAAAATGAATGCAATAACATAAATCGTAGACAAATAAGTAATGTTAGGCAAAGTTTTTATAATAGATTAGGCTATTGATTAGCGCAAAACGGAAAGCTTTTTGAGCACCTTTTATATTTACTTATAAATAAAATAATGTAATAAAAATTAATGTTTAATAAATATGAGTTGAAAAACTTTATTTCTATTATTGTTTATTTAGTTTATTTTGAGTGATAAGTTTTCCATTTTCAATAATTAGACTTAAACAGAGTGTTTCTGACAGCTAAAAAGTCATTACATTTGTTTGATTTTGTTTGTGTCATGGGTAACACTATAAAGAAATAACTTTTGTAAAAAATTAAACTCGATTTGCTCGGTTACTAAACATGCAAAGTAAAACATGAATATTGAGTTAGATGCAGAATTTAATTCTCTACAACATTTATCTGAAGTATTTTTGTCTAAAATTAATAGGCCACTTTTGGCCAAGGAAAAACTGTTTTCCCATGTTAAACGCCTATGGCCCGCTTTTCGTGTTACACCCTGTATATATATATATATATATATATATATATATATATATATATATATATATATATATATATTATTAATTAATATAGATCTTGCTGAGATGAAAGAATTAGTTTTATTTTATTTTATAAATTACATGTCATTTTACTTTATCTATTTTATTGACAACTTACAACTCACTTTTTTCATTCTCTAAAAACAAAAACATTTTTCTCATACTTTTAGTAGGCGCGTGTCGAAACATTCTTTTTAATATAAATGTACAATATTTCAACACACCTCCTTACATTTATATTACATAGATCAATAAACATTTAACATTTCTCTTAATTTTACAAATTTATTTTTACCTAGTGATTTCGTAAATATATCAGCCAAATTTTCGTCTGTATTTACTTTTACTATATCAATAATTTTTTTCATATAGCACTCGTTCACAAAATGATAATGCACTTCAATATATTTTGAATTTTTGGTAAAATTTCCGTATTTTGCAATATTCAATGCACCTGAGTTATCTTCATATATCTTTACTGGTTTTGTAGTTTCTATATCGAATATTTCAAGTATATCTCTTATAATTTTTATTTCACTTACAGCTTCTGATAATGCTACATATTCTGCAAATGTAGAAGATTTTGTAACGCTACCTTGTTTTCTACACTTCCAAAATATTACATTACCAAATAATCTCATTACGTAACCTGACGTTGATTTCCTGTCTATATTATCACCTGCCCAGTCAGCGTCCACAAAACAATCAAGATCCTCATTCATCTCATTTTTACTATAATTCAATTTCAAGTCTTTTGTCAAATATAGATATTTTAAAATTCTCAAGGCATACTTAAAATGACTTACATTATAACAATTTTGAAATCTACTTAAGTAATTAACGCTATAGCTTATATCGGGTCTTGTTCCAGAACTAATGTACAATAATGCACCTATCAAATTTCTATATCTAATATCATCACATGTTACTTGTGCAGGCTCTAATTTCAAATTTACCTCCATTGGTGTCTTATACAGCTTTGAATTTTTAATTTTATATTTCTCAGATAAAGATTCAATATGATTTTGCTGGCTTAGCAACTAATTTCCAAGTTTTATTTTTATTTATACATTCAATTTCTTTATCCATAGCTTTTCTCCAATATTCAGACTCATTACTATTCATCGCCTCCTCAAAATTATTTGGACTATCAACACCACAGTAATTTGCATAAATATAGTTATTATAAACATAGTTATCGTCAAATTTACTAGGCAATTTTTTTTCTCTCTTTGATCTTCTTAACGTTTGACTCTTTTCTTGATTTTGCTCATTTAATACGTTTTCATCAATCTTTTCTGAATTTCGTTCATCATTTAACTCACATTCATCCGTTACACTTCCTTCTTGCATTTTAAAATCATTGGAGCCTTCATTTTTAGACTCATTGTCACTCTCGTTTCCATTTAATCCAATACATTTAATATCTTCTTCCACAATATCAACATGTCTTGCTATAATTACTCTATTATTTATTAATACTCTATATCCAGTTTCAGTATATCCTATCAAAATTCCTAAATCAGCTTTTCTATCCCATTTAGACTTTCTAGTTTTTTCTGGTATACGTACAAAAACTTTACTGCCATACAAACGTAAATATTTGATACTAGGTTTCTTACCAAATAATATTTCATAAGGTGTTTTCTTTTCTTCCGTATTTGCCAATGTTCTATTTTTAAGATATGCAGCTGCGCATACTACCTCTGGCCAAAACCTTCGATGTACTTTTGCTTCAGCTAATAAGCATCTAGATATGTCCATAATTGATCTATTATATCTTTCAGCTGTACCGTTCAATTCATGTACATAAGGTGGACATGCATTTATAGAAATTCCTTTTTCTCTAGTTAAACGATAAATATTTGAATTGAGGTACTCTTTTCCATTGTCACATCTTAATTTCTTAATAGTTTTGCCTGTTAAATTTTCAATTTGATTTATGTATTCTACGAAACAATCATAAACTTGATCTTTTGAATTAATGGTATAAACTCTAGCTACTTTACTGTAGTCATCAATAAACGTTAGAAAATATTTTTCACCATTTATCCCAGTAGTCGCATGAGGCCCATTCAAGTCTGTGTGAACTATTTCTAAAATCTCTTTAGCTTTACTTCTATTGTTTTCAAAAGGTATATTATGCATTTTATTTTCAATACATATTTCACATTTCATGTATTCAGGTTCTAATTCTTTAGGTATTCCATCTAATAATTGGTTTTTACACAAAGTATTTAAATAATTAAAATTTACATGACCTAGTACGCGATGCCATTTTTCTTTTAATGTCAAATTTCTTTTGCTACTTGTACTTGTTATATTAACTTCTTTGTTTTCAATTTCACTGGTCATTTTATACAATCTCCCTTCTTTCCAAGCAATCGCAATCAATTTATTATTCCTATCATAAATTTTTGAAGTATTATTTATTGATATAATTTTATTTTTATCTGTGACTTTAGCATAACTAATTAAATTTCTATTCATTTCTTTAACATAAAATACATTTAACATATTAATTTGAATTTTTCGATTAAAAACTGGAAAGTAACTAATTACTTTCCCTACTTTTGTGGCTTTTAAAATTTTACCGTCACCTATTTTAACATTTACAGGCTGTTTTAAAATTATACTATCACTAAAATATTTATCATTATTTATCACATGATCTGTACAGCCACTATCTAACAACCAATCAATTTTTATTTTATCATTATTACCTACTCCTTCTTCTTTGTTTGTCGTCATAGTTTGAACTTCTGTGTGGAAGCTGTTCATTCCGTATCCATCCTGTTGATAACCTCGGCCACCTGGATACCAACCATTTCTCGAACTCTGCTGCTCGCCACTACCGCCTCGACTACGTTGCCAATGTCCATAACTTCCACGGTGCTGTTGATGCTTTGCGCCGCGCCTCCACGAACCTCTACCTACTGCCACCTGACGACAATTTCTTATGAAATGTCCTGGTTTCCCACAATTGTAGCACGTTTGTTCTTGCTTCCTTGCTCTTGATTTGTTTTCCGTTACAAAAGCGTTTGATTTGGGGTTCGAATTTACGTATTCTTCATTGGCTTTCAAATTGATCATTTTTATTTTACTCTTCACATATTCTACTGTTTGATCTTCTTCCTTCAAAACATCAACCAAATCACCGATATAACTTAAAGATTCTGGCAATGTTCGCAACATGTAGTTCATCTTTTCTTTCTCAGTTATCTTCGCTCCAGCGGTTTTTAATTCATTTACGGCTTTTTCGAAATCAATGAAGAATGTTTCCGTATCACTATATTGTTTCAGTCTCAATCTTTCTAATTTATTTCTGCAAACTATTTGTAATGCTGTTGATTCTTTAGAATACATTTCATCAAATTTCTTCATAATATCATATGCTGTATCTTTGTCACTCACAAACTCTAATTGTTTATTTGTAATAGCACTGTATATGTAATTTATAGCTTTTAGATGTTTTTCATCCCAGTCTTCTCCATCTGTATCTTGTTTTACTCTTGAAACCGTTACGTCACACTTTTTCATTTTCAGATACATAAGAATACGCCTCTTCCAACTTCCATAATCTTCACCATCAAACACCGGTATCGTAACATCCGTCATTTTCCTGACGCTTCTGAAAATTTCTTCCTTTTCTTAATTATTATTTTCCACTTCTTCTAAACTACTAGCTCTGATATCATATTAATTAATATAGATCTTGCTGAGATGAAAGAATTAGTTTTATTTTATTTTATAAATTACATGTCATTTTACTTTATCTATTTTATTGACAACTTACAACTCACTTTTTTCATTCTCTAAAAACAAAAACATTTTTCTCATACTTTTAGTAGGCGCGTGTCGAAACATTCTTTTTAATATAAATGTACAATATTTCAACATATATATATATATATATATATATATATATATATATATATATATATATATATATATATATTCAAGAGTGGTCTATGGGTCAAGACACCCTATTCTTATGGCATCTTCCATGTCTTCAAAAAATGTTCTCAATGGAAAATGAAAATGCGTGGAATTAAAATATTCTCGTGACTTTTTGATTAAATCTCACACAATTCTGTGATCTATAACATATCTTACATATCTTTTATTATAGCGCTAGTTAGCGCTAGACCAGCAAAATAATTAAACGGTTCACTAGAATATAGCGCTGACATAGCGCTAGAAGAAATAGTTAGCGAGAAATATTTCACTAAAACATCTAGCGAAATAGTGGGCAGCTGCATGCGTCAAGTTTGGTTGCATGAACATCACTTTCTAACAAATTAATACCTGGTTAACAATATTTATTTACTTCTGATGTATCTTCTAAAAGTTCAAGTAATAATTTCAACTATACATATAGAACTTACTTACTTTAAACTACGCTTGTGCTTGTGCGCTAAGTTTTATAAATAAATATAGTTCAGTACGTATCTAGCGTTAACAAACAGCGCTACATTTTTACTTGCTAGCGCTATCATTGCTGAACGCGAGCTATGGTATAGATTAGGTGTTAACAATTACTCGAAATCTTAGTCAAATAGCATTTATTCTCTTACACAACTGGTGTCGCATTTGAGAGCAAACTGATGTATAAAGTTTCCACGACTTGATCCCCACGTAATCAATCGTAAGCATATGGTTAAAATCGCCAGGGCGGGAAGAAATTAATGACGTCATGTTGTCGGGTGTCGTGTGATTTCCGAAGTATTCATACAAATCAAAACTGACAGTATATAATATAACTTATATCGTGCAAATATTATTATTCATCAAAATTCGAAGTTAAACATTTATTTCGCAAAAATAAATCAATTATGATGTAATGCCAAAACTTACAGTATTCTATAACCTATATTGTGTCAATTGCGAATTGAATAAATACGATATAAGTGTAGTGGATGAAATATACCTCTTTTTATTGTCTAAAAGTAATATGTTGCAATAATTATCAGCAATCTTAGAAACACCGTTTTTGCAATAGCAAAATGCACAATATAATCCCATGAATTAACAAAACTACAAACACAGCGAAACATAAATTATCGACGCCATAATCACCTTAATCATAAGATTGACAGAATGACATGAATATTCAAATAATTCGAATATTTGAAAATGACATTTATTACCGCGGTTACAATACTGTTTCTATTTCATTTTTTGCCGTTGGTTGGACGGAGATAGCGTATACCTCTCTGGAGCACCTATGATAATGAGATAGCGAATAAAGGTCTTATATATGCTATGTGTGTACGACAAAGATACTAGATAAAAGTTTAGTAATTTTTGCATCAGAAATTGATTACGTGGGGATCAACTCGAGAGATATAGAGTGTATGTAAATAAAACGAATATATTTTGTGTACATGAGAATATGTAATATTTTGTAAGATCTTGCTTACCCAGATGAAGGTGTTAAGAGTGTACCAAAACGTCGGATGTGTAACAGACTGAGATTTCGTGTAATTGTAACACCTATCCTTATTTTTTTCTTAAAATGAAAACAGAAACAAAGATATATTTCCATCTCTCATTGACAGTAGTACGTACTCATATATTAGACGTAAGCTTTTGTGTCATTACTGATGAGGGTTCAGGTCACGACATCAGCGCCTTGAGCTTAGTACGGCGGCGCTGCTAACTTCACATGTGTGGAAACATTGCAGGGGGATAAGCCTGCGGCTCGCTGTCACCCGCATTGTTTATCAACAATGCGTTTGTTTTTGGATGAGTGCGGAATAGCAAAGAGCAACTCTTGTAACAATCTATCTACTACAGTAAAGTGTTGTTTGATGGTCATTAAATGAGGGATATTATGTACTGGTGACAGAATAAACATTTAAGAATTTCGTTTTAGGTATGCGTAAAATAACAAACTATCTCAATATGAGTTTCTGTGCGCGTTTATACTTTCATAAAGTTAGTGTAAAATAAAAAATAGCGACCCCTAACGAATGGGAAAAGCTAGAGAAGAAGATGTCAGTGTCAAGTATAATTTCCATAGCTTGTTTATGAAATAATTGTACTGGAAATTTAGAATCTTTTGCAAGAAAATTTATGTATGGAATTTATACACAATACATAGGATTGACGGAAGGTATTGTGCTGGCCACATCAGATTTTTAAAATTGTCATTGGAAAAGATAGAATTAATCCTCCATTTCGATTTTCTTACCCAGTTTGTAAAAAAATGGTCTGAGGCCCCCATCAATATAAGCGTTAAATTTAAATTTTGATATTCTTACTTCAATAATATGTAAGGAAAACATTAGCTTGTGGCCCCCATGTCGATGGGGCCCCAGGCAATTGCCTATTTTGCCCATAGGATAACGGCCACTGAATGCTTTTTTGAGGAACGCTTCGGATTAAGTGAATAAGAGAGAAAAGGATATTACGACTTTCGAAAGGCTACATGAAATGCACAGGCGTAGCAGTAGGTAGCAAAAGTCGAATAAAAAACTATTTTTAATTTATTTCCGAATAAAATTACTTTATTGTATTTTAATAATAAAGAAAATGTCAAATGAAAAACTATTTTTCTACAGTCTACATAGAAAGTAGCCATTTGTGCTCTCTTTTGTCAACGCAAAATGTCACTTTGCCGCTCTAGCGCGACAAAGTAGAGAAAACACTCGCTTCTTAATGGAAACGTGTAGTCAGGAACTAATGGCATTGAAGTGACACATTTACCACCTTTACAAATCAATCTGACATATAACTGCTCTGTCGGTATGTAACCAAAAAAAAAAAAAAAGAATGCGGCACTATTGTGAAGATAAGGACATTCATTTACAAAAACGAAAGTATAAAATGTTTAGATTAGATTGAAGCAATAGGTCAAGAAGAATGGGAAATAACGATAAATTAAAATTAAATATAAAAGACGTTTTTTCTTTATATTAATCATTATTAATTGAGTAGTAGTGTAAGTACAAAGTGTACAATTTATTATTTTTTTGTTATGGTGGAGGACCCCACTGTGGCGACTGTAGAAAAAATCTTGTGTGTTTCGAACGCAAATGGACATTACCGATTTCGAGAGAATGCCACTTCTTTCCATTTTAATAGTTACGATAGCAGTAACTACAATTCATTTTGATCTGAGCAAACACGAGAGTCAACAAAAAAAAAACCACAAAATGCTCTTAATAAAACTCGCCAACACCTTGGTAACAGCGAACTATGAAAAACAAACACAAAGGTTTCGTCGCCGTCACTGTTGGAGTTTGACACTTACATATTGACGAGGCATTTTGAAGGGGACAATATTATCATTGATGAATAAATTATTACTTTGTGAAACAAATGAAAATATTCGTTATTTTCTTTATTAAACCTCGAATGTGCAGTGGCCGTGCGTATTAAAACGCTATATTTCTGTTTCTGTATGCTCTGATTGAATCTGAGGTTCCTGGGTTCGTATCTACCGGCCGGCTAAGTGTCTAGTCGCCAAAATACCAGTATATCAAACATTAATCACAGTCGCATGCAACGACCTGACCAGATGTGCATGTTAAAGATAGATGGTGCTAGTAGCTGTGGAAGTAGTTCCACTGCCGCACTGTAATAATCAGTGGTGTCGCACGGATGTATGCCAACCAGACTAGCACTAATCGGTCACAAAAAGAGTACCTACGGTATTTGAAGACTAGGCCCTACAAGGACTGTAGTGCCGATAATGATAATCATGAAGAAACCGCGAATGTCATTAATTGTGAAACCGTTTTAACTTTAAATGCAATAAGAAAAAAAATTTAAATGTAATTTTTGAGAGTTTTTCTTTTATTTGATCAAAAAAAATCATTTTCTATTATACGTGTAATGTGTACGTGTAGTAATAAATATTGTCTCTTTTCCTAAAGATATATTTCTTGTGCAGTAACATCGTGACACTGAAGATGCTTTTAATGAAGATAAGAATTTCAACCATCCTTTAATAAAGTGTAATAGTTTGAAAGTGATATAACTTGCTTGCAATAATAGACATTCTCGTAAATTTTCAGAAAGGAAGGAAGAAATATATCAGGTAACTTTTTATTAAAACAACAATTGACCCTATGTTTCGAAGAAAAATGAGTCTCTATTAAGGAAAACTATTTTCTAGACATTGTTGAACGAGTTGCAGGTACAATTTTTAAACATTTCACCACGCATTTCACATTCGCGCATTGAAACCACATCTCAAATGTCAAGCTTTGTTCCATTATGAGTAATGATTCTTTCACAATCACAACAAGCAAACAATAAAGCACTGTTCACTCAAAATGAAACGCCAAATTCCCTGCTCTGTTTAGGGGAAAAATTGATGTATGTAGTAAATTCGTTCTGCGAAATATGCAGTCATAAATAATAAACCGTTTCTGTATGTCGTGTTTGTATAATGAATGGGAGAGAGGATTTATGGTTTATTTATATTAATTTGACATTGTTTGTGATATATTTTTGTTTACACTGTATTGTATATTAAAAGGAGAGCAATTTACACATACTGTAAACTGCGAAGTGACAAGAACTTATGTCGTAAAATATGTGGCGTGGTTATTGTAGCACAATGTAGTATAGATACTTGCTTATGAATTATGAAGTTGTGTAGTAACAAGACCATCTGAATAGACTAAAGTACAATAAGTTCAACAAAAAGTGGAACACCTGATTTATGAACCGTATATTTAGAACAATAATGTGACACGGGCAGATTTTCTGTTCCTTGTTAAAAAATATGATGTGACCAACACAATACCTCTCGCCATTTAATTTTTATTAATTTAAATACATACCTATGGGATCTCGTGGCCGCGTGTCTGAGTGTCTGGTCGCGAATCTGGGAAACCGGATTCGATCCCGATCAACGCCAAATATTTCGAATTTTCAATGGCACAAAATTGACCGTTGGTGACGCTTGGTAAATGGTATGTCATGATCATTACCGAAATCTGTGTACAAAGTAGATTAGCACAGCCAGCAATACCGTGATGATATATTTATTTATTTAAATACATACCTGCATATATACTAATGCCAAAAATTATGTATATTTAGTTCCTTTGCATATAACTATTGTTCTATTTACAATTTTCTTTTTACAACGTTACTATTATTAATTTGAAATGATTATTTTTTTGACAGTGACATTTATCTGCCAGTTACATAATAGCTACATAAATTTATCCATAAAATATATAGAAAAACTATTAATGCAAATATGTAGAAAATTGAATAATCTTTAATTTTTATAAAAACAAATTGCGAAAAAATAACAGTTAAAGGTATTTCTTGAAGAAAAACTATTTTGAGCTTCAAGTAAAGTGTCATTTCCGGTTATGCGATTGGCACCAAAATCTAATGGCTTCTTTTCATATTAGAAGGTAGAAATACATGGTTTCAAAACTTTTCCGAATGATAGTATTAGAGTTAGAGTGCAGAAGAGCCACACGCACACACACATACACACATATATACACACACACACACACACACACACACACACACACACACACACATACATACAGACATACATAAATACATACATACATACCCACAGACATAACGCTGAAATTAAGAAATAGAAACCAAAAACATAATTATTGTTATCTGTTTAGTCTTAATATTTTTTCTTTTTGCTATGTAATATTATTCTGTAATGACGATGTAAGTGTCCTGTTGAATAACAAACAATAAATGAACAATTTAAAAAAAAAATGTAAATTTTATTTTGTATTTGGGCGTTCATTCGGGCTTTGATCGCCAGTCGCCGAAGTATTGTATATTATTATTATTTATTAATCAATGTACGCACATACATCCACCAGTTGCATTCTCGGACTGAAATGATTATCACATCACGCCACTTCAGGGGTGGAAACTAAAGCAAAATTTGATAGGTTTTGCCAAGAATCACATGTTCTTGTTGTTGCGTTTTGAGAAATTTTATCTCACAGTTCGGATTACAGAGTCTTTGTTCGGATTACCTATTTTTACCCCATGTTCGGATTACTGGATATTCGGATTAACGTGGGTTCCGATTAAAGGGTCTCTACTGTATATAGTATCTTGATCTTTCTTTTTCTAATTGCATGGACTAGCTGTTCATTAGCATTTATGATATTTGTTTGTAATTAGAAATGACTTTTATAACCATCATAAAATTATTTAAAATCGTTAAACGTTTTTTTATTAAGACGTAGGTATTATTTACACTGCACTTATTTATTTTATATATACAGGGTGTCCCTTAACTTGGTGCACAAACTTTAAGGGCATATAATACTGATCAAAATGAGTAAAAAAAGCTCAGTCAAAATGTGTCCGATCTTTAATAGTTTCCCAGATATAACGCAGTGAAAAATGAGTTTTTACGAGATTTACCTTTGCTATCTCGAAAACTATAAGAATTACGATTTTGATTAATTGAGACTTTTTGTTTACCTTTGAGAGGTAATCTTAGATGGCCTTTTGTTATTTTATAAAAATCAAAAGTGAAATGTTGTGGCGACCTTGGTCAATATTTAATTTTCATATAACTACGTAACTATAAGAAATTGAGAAAAATGTTTCATATAAAATTTTATTGTTTTTTATAGTCTTTTTACTGACATAGACAAAATTTTATTCGATCGCTATCTTTGTCAGTTTTTCTTAGATTTTTCGCTTTTCTCGGAAACAGTTGAAGATCATTCCTATGTTGATGAAGCTTTTTTATTCATTTTGGTCAGTACTATATGCCCTTAAAGTTTTTGCTCGAAGTTAAGGGACACCCTGTATATATATATATATATATATATATATATATATATATATATATATATAATTATACTATATAATTATTAAAAGAACTTTAAAATAGTTATTAAATTTTTGATAGTATATAAATAATTCAGTTTGGCTTAAAATTACATATTTTAAAAAAATATATCAATATTTAAGAAAGTTAATAGTTTATTTTCATTTCAAAATAGCTATAATGTAAAGCACATACAAGTATAACTTTTCGAGAATTGATTATATCACTTTTAGTTTCAAATGTATAAATTTTGCAGTAGATTTCAAACATATTATCAATGTTTAGTATTTTGTGGCTTCAGAAAATATACAACTTTAATATTTATACTTAGTTTACATGAAATATCTTCAATCAAATTCTATTCTATTGGCATATTTGCAAACATTGTCTATAATGTTATTAATGGTACAAATAAACATTTATGGGTGGTCCGGGTGTATGTCCGTAAGTATAAACAAAGTAAATAAGATTCTAACATTACTGGTAAATCTGGAAATAGATGAAGAACATTTATATACAGACTTTCAAAAAAAAAAAAATGGTTGTCATTATAAAGCATGACCAAAATGATAACAAGTTCATACAAATATATGCCCTTTGAAATAATGATATATACTCGGATATAGCTTTGAATATATAATACCTTCTACTACTACTTGGTATTATATATTCAAAGGCTATATACATATGTACTTTCATTTATATCCATAGTAACAAATAAGATAATTTACTATTTATATTAATACTAGACCTTAATAATTTATGAAAAGATCTATCAAAGTTTAAAGAATATTACAAATACACTCTATTTTAAATTCTTACCATACTTCCAAGTCTTATGCCAACAAAATAACACTTGTTTGAATTTATGCCATGTAAGATAGCAAAAAATTTGTTGAGGCCAGCACAATACCTTCCGTCATTTCTAAGTATTTTAATATAAATTCCACACAGAAAACTTCTTGTATTTTCATATATTATACAAGACGATTGCAAATTCTCGATTATTCGCAACGTGTTGCCTGGAAGCACCGAGTGGTATTTCCAATAGGCAACATGTTTAGTATGTCGAGTTGTATATAGGTAGACTATATCATGAATAAAACATAAATTAATAAGTTAAAAGTAAATTGCCACATAACCTATCTTTTTAATTATATTTGTAGTCTGTGGTAGTATGTAATATTATATTGAAATTCTCGTATTTCAAATAAACCAGTGCCAGTGTCATTTCAGATGTTTACTTAACGCATAAAAAGTACGATTTTTCTCCGCAAAGTCTAACTACAGATGCATTTATGTATTCGAAGGAAAAATAACTTTATACTCTGTAAGTATAATTTAAAATGACAATGAACGTTCTGAGGCTGAGTACATAGAACAAAATAATCAAACGCACCTATAAGTGAATATATGAAGGTAGGTATATTCAAATATACCAAGGTTCGTATATTCGTTCACCATGGTTACTTAATAAGAACCGCTAAAATACGAGGTAACTAAAGAAAATCATGCATTCTTATTGGTTTATAACTTAATGAATGATATAGTCAGTAAAATTATTTCACATACATATTGCGTAATTTGTTCTTGACACTGACATCTATAATAGGTATTGAATTATTGAAACTGTTTTTATGGCGACGCAGCAAAGAGTACAAGAATTATGAAAATTAATTTATTTCAAATTTTTATCTCTAAATACCTATATTGAATATGAAGAAAATAATGCGATCAAATCGTATATAGTTTAATATTTATAATAACACTAACTGTCAAAAAATGACATTTTACTGTTTTTTTAAAACAGTTAAAAGCTTCAAATTAAGGTATTTCCGGTTGTTCATTTGTAACCAAACTCTAATTAAGTCTTCATTTAGATGTAAGAATGAGGAATACGAAATAAATTGTAATTTTTGGAATTGTAATATTGAAGTTATTGCGGGCTTAACGATCGCCACACACACGCACACACATACAGACATAATCGTAAAAGTAGTAAATTTGTATTCTAGGGACCCCAAAACATGATTATTCATTAAAAACTCACCAACGAATTTTTTGACCAAAGACAATACCTTCTTTACCTAAAGGTGATGAAAGTTAAAAACGCGTTTTTAATGAAAGTGAAAGAAATGCTGAATTCATTTTGAGTTTGAGAACACTTATTTCCCGGACGATTGTAGAAAAACTATTGTCTAATTTAAACTACCAGCTCTTATACTTCTCGAGATTCCTATACTGAACAAATGTTATCCTGTATATACTATTATTCTGCTAGACGGTTTAAAAATGTTCCTTAATGTGTATGTAGCAAAAAATAGATCTCTAAATTAAATTGGTGTCAGATTTACAATCGAGATACTCTTAAAATTAATTTAATCTAAATGTGATCATTAGACGAAAAATAGTAATCCAAATATATTTGGGTTAATTACTTTTAAACTAGTTGTTGGTTCAACTAAAAAACTAAAATAAAACCTCATTATCCATATACGAGTAACTTCATTTAGAATGAGCAGTAACATAAAAGAATAATTGTAAAAATAATTAATCCTGCAGAAAACAATTAAATTATTATTCAGAAAATAAGTTATATGACTGCAAAAATAAATAAAACAGATGAAGAAAACAAACAAATCTTGCTGTTCCAAGAAATAAAATCCCTGCAAACAACATAAAATTCATAAATACGTGCATGGCAAACATTCATAAGCAATAAATCTCACCGACACAAGTATTGCAATACATAAATGCATTGTTTGTCAAGAATTAATGTCTAAAATATGAGTTCTGTATGTGCAATAGAAAGAAATATGCAATAACTGCATATTTCGGATAAAAACGAGATCCTCCACCACAGCCACAAATTACAACATTGGTCATTTGTATTAAAACTAGACCTTAAAACTGTATATATATAACAGGGATGGAAAACGTAACGTATTGATACCCGATAACATTGTGTTTTAATAACGTTTCATTTATTATTATTTTTTTAATAACGTTATAAGTATACCGTAACAACAAATCACTATATCGTTATCTAAGTATACAAATTTTACAAGATTTTTGCCGTTTGAAAGTTTAATTTCCTAATAAATGTTGTTATTTCATTTCTAGAATAAGATAAGTGTGTAATTGTTTTAGTTTTAATTACTTTTTATTACAAAAATACGGTTATTGTAACGTTATAATAACGAAACAAAAATAACGTTATTGTAACGTTACATAACGTTATTTTGTTTTTTATTAAGTTAATTATAAAGTTATGTAACTAATTTTTTACCTCTCGCTAAGAGATGTATTGGATTCATGAAAAAAATCGCATATCCCGATTTTAATGATTAAACACGTTTTAAGGTCCCTACAATCCGATTTTAATATTTTTAAGATGATGTCTGTGTGTGTGTGTGTGCGCGCGGATGTATATTTGTGTGTATGTATGTATGTGGGGATGTTGGAAGAGCGATTTCTCAAAAACTATAATTCTCTATCGGACATTACTGGGAAGAGCTGAAAAGGTTTTGGTAATAATTGGACAACCGGAAGTAGTAGATTCTTAAAAATATTCTTCTAAATATTATTTTTTGAAAATTTTTGTTCTTGCTTATTAAAAATGAGTAAATCTAATACATATAAATATTTTATTATATATTTTATAGATTTAGAGATAAAGAAATATAAAGTATGTAATAATCTTTGTAATAAATCTCACAGCCCAAATAATGTCATGGAAACCAATTGAAATATTAAAATGTTTGTAACTGACAGATAAATGTCAGTTTAAAAAATTCAGAGACATTACTGAAGATTTTTTCTGCGAAACGTGGTCATTTATCAAAATCTCGATATGCGATTTTTAGCATGATCCCTATACCTCCCTTACCAAGGGTAGCGGGAGGTAAAAATATAACTTTATGATATAGTTTTGAGAACCGTTGGTTATATTATTAAAAAATATATAACAGCGAATGATTAAAATATTGCTTTTATATTAAATGCATAAGGCTTTGTATTTTATTTATTTTACATTACATCTTAGTATTTTTAGGTGTGTCATATGTAAAAAAATGATTTGCAAAGTCTTCTCCATTTATTACACATGCAATATTTTAAAATTCACTGACATTAATAACAAGCGTGGTATTTGCTGGTTTATTTATAGATGGACATTTTTTATAAGTTAGGCTATAATTTAACTTCTCCCAAATTCAAATTAAATTTACTGGAATTACCCTGCATTTATTTACTCATTATTATGATTATCTGATAATCCCCTCAAAATCCAATTAATTTGAGAGACCAGAAACTCAATCTAAATATTTAAGCAACACCAGCAGCTGATGTCATCAACATATTACCGCACTTCACTGCTTGTCAAGAAATAAGAGGGCAACAATACTGGCGATGGAGCAGAGTGCAGCTTAAACTGAAAACTAGAAGACTTGAAAGTCGTTTCAGCAGAATAACAAGCTGGCCTTGTAAGTTGACGTGAATTTTTCAAATGTATTCAGAGAACGTAATAAACTACTAGGACTAAGATTAGGAGAAGTGGAAAGAAGTGTAAAAGGAAAGCCTATTGTTCAAACTAATATGTTATTGGTAACATCATTCATTGTACTGCATTTAAATATAGCAAAATATGGCTATCGTTGAATTCAGAAAAAAAATATTGAACCGCGTAAGCGAATACAAAAAATCTGTTGTGACCAGCACAATACCTTCCACAATACTGTTTATTATGTATAAATTCCATAGATAAATTTTCTTGCTAAAGATTCTATACATTTCCTGTAAAATTATTTCATAAACAAACTATGCAAATTGCACTTGACACTGACATCTTCATCTTTAGCTTTTCCCATTCGTTAGGGGGCGCTATTTTTTATTTTCTTTTTCCACTCATATCTGTTTTGCGTGTCGTTCTTATACAGTTCCTTTCACTCAAGTCTTCCGCAATACAGTCCTTCCATCTTATCTTTGGTCTTCCTCTGTTTCTTAAACCTTCTAATACTAAGCTATTCATTCTTCCAATATATTCTTCATTTCTCCTCATTGACTTGTAACACTAGAAATATTTCCTTACCTATTTTTCCGTGTCTTCCCCAACATCTAGTTCAATATCCTCGTCTCTGCCACATTAATTTACTTTTTATTTATACTGACATCTGTCAATTTGAATTATATGAATTTATTAGTAGTTTCCATGTTTAGCATAGCTGGCTGATTTATAAAATTTAATTTCTTTAAATTTCTTTAACTCTATATGTATTGAATATGAAGTACAAAATGCAATCAAATCGTATAGAGAATAATATATTCTTTAAGTTATAATAACGTTAAATGTCAATAAATCAGGTTTAACTGTTAAAATCTTCAAATGAGGCTACTTCCGGTTGACCAATTATAACAAAAATCTAATCACTTGTTGTTCTGGATGTAAACTTGAGGAATACGAAAAAAATATAATTTTTGGAACCGTGGTATTGAAGTTATGCGATTCGAAACTTTCGTCACACACACACACACACACACACAGACACACACACACATACACACACACATAGGTACATACAGACAGACATCATCGCAAAAATGGTAAAATCGTATTATAGGGACCCTAAAACATGCTTATTTACTAAAAACTCATTTTTTGACCAAAGACAATACTTTCGTTACCTAAAGGTGACGGAAGGTAAAAATGGTGAATTCGTCCTTAGAGTTCGAATATTTGTTAATAACAGACTTATACGACTAATAAGGCTATTGTTAAAATTAAACTGCATCGGTTATAAATCACATTAACATATTCCTAATATGGGTCTGATAGAGTATATATAAAAACAAAACCTTGCTCAGGCCTGTTTTCTGATTCACCGAATTTATGAATAAATTCCATACAGGGGCATCTCATCAAAATATGCAAATTGAAAGTCGAAAAATGTAAAAAAAAACCATTTTGCCAGATATGCATTACCTACGTTCGTTTTACAATGAAAGCTTTTCTCTAAAATAAGTAATAAAATTTCAAGAAATGAAGAAAACTTAATTTGATTTTAAAGGAAAAGAATAAAAATCTAGAGAAATCTTTAAAAAGTTTTAATTAATTCGAAGTCAGATTGGTCGGAGACATCGAAATATGAGGGTACTTAAAAAGATAACAGCCAATTGACAGTATTTCAAAAGACTTAATTCCAGGTATTTCAAATCATCAAATATCGAAGACAAAGTCAAAAATCTGATGTTTCCAGAACTAGTCATGTAAAATTTTACCTGAAGTTCTCAAATAAATACAGTCTATACAGGATGTTCATTTTATTTTGTAAACTATTGCTAACTCGAGAACTACAAGAGCTACGAGGTCGGTTAAATTAGCAATTTCTATTTTACAAGATTATTTTAATAAGCATAAAATTATTTTTTGTTCACCAGTGGTTAACAAACTGTGGAGACCAACTTTGTTATTTTAAATAGAAGTATATATTTTCTGTTTGCTTATTTTACCGGAAGTTCTCAAATAAATACAGTCTAAACAAGGTGTTCATTTTATTTTGTCTATTGCTAACTCGAGAACTACGAGTATAAGAGCTACGAGGTTGGTTAAATTAGCAATTTATATTTTACAAGACTATTTTAATGAGCATAAAATTATTTTTTGTCCACCAGTGGTTCACAAACTGTGAAGGCCAACTTTATTATTTCAAATAGAAGTATATATTTTTTATTTGCTTATTTTACCTGAAGTTCTCATATAAGTAGCTCGAGAACTATAAGAGCTACGAGGTCGGTTAAATTAGCAATTTCTATTTTACAAGACTATTTTAATGAGCATAAAGTTATTTTTTGTTCTCCAGTGGTTCACAAATTGTGGTGATCAACTTTGTTATTGTAAATAGAACTATATATTTTTTATTTGAATAATCGATAGAAAATTTTATTCTGCATTACCTAACGATTTTTTTTGAGCAAAATGCATATACAGTTTTATATTAATTTGATTAAAATATGGCTAATAATAAGAGTGCCACGAATGGAAAAAATAAAAACGTGTCAATTTTTCTTATATAGAATTAGAACGCCATGGAATAAATACGTGAATATTTTGTCTGCGTTGACATTTATGATCAATTAAAACAACAAAATATTCACTTCTTTCTGTCAAGGTACTCCTACTCTATGTAGAAAAAATCTGATGTGGCCAGCACATTACCTTCCGTTAATTCTGTGTATTATGTGCGAATCCCATACATAAATTTTCTTGCAAAAGATCTTATATTTCCTGTAAAATTATTTTAAACATAGCTTTAGCTTTTCCCATTGGCCAATGAAATGTCTCTCTTGTATCTTTCTAGAAACTTGTATCACTCGAGCCATTTCCCTTATCCTTTAATTCCTTACCCTATCTTTCCGTGTCTTCCCCAATATCCATCTCAACATCCTCATTTCTGCCACATTCATTTTCATTTCATTGACACTGACATCTGTCAATTTGAATTATTTGAATATATTAACAGTTTTCATGGTTAGCATAACTGGCTGATTTATGAAATTTAATATCTTTATAATTCTTTAACTCTATATATATATATATATATATATATATATATATATATATATATATATATATATTATAAAATTATAATTTTCGGAATCGTGGTATTTGAGTTGTGTGATCCGAAATGATCGTCACATACACACACACACACATAGACATATACGCACACATACAAATAGTAAATTCGTATTCTAGGGACCCCAAAACGTGCTTATTCATTAGAAACTCACAATCGAATTTTTTGACCAAAGATAATACTTTCTTATAGTTCTCGATATAGCGTTGGTGCAGTGGCGCAAAATTTACAAGGGGCGCAAAAAGTCATAGACGCACGCAAAAATCTAAAGACGCACAATTAATTTAGGGCTGCAAGGAGCTAATTATTGCTTATTGCACATATAGTTTAACTAGAATTTGGGTGTTGAAACATACGAATTAACAGCGTTAATTGCATTTTGTCCGGGTGAGAATTTTGTTTGAATGAGAGATGTCATGCTTTTATGATGCGATAACAAGTTTAATTCAAACAATCTAAATACGTTGAATTAATTTTACATTATGTTAATACATAATGCATAATGTTCGTGATGACACTGCTTGTTTTAACAATGACAGTAATTTTGGGATCATTTATGAAAGAAAAATATTGCGTGTTGTATGTATAATAATGTTACATAAATACAAAACTGCCAACACTGCAGTTATATTTATGGTTTACGGCTTGTAAAATAAATAATCAATAAGTCATAACTTTTACAATTTATATTTTAGCTGTGGAATAATTTACAGATTACTTATCGAAAAAGATAAATATTCTGTACTGAAAATTATAAGAAATATTATCAATGAATATTTTTGAAAACATTAGTATTATATTTGATAATTTCTCGACTGGATAAATGAATGAATGGTAAAATCGGAGAAAAACTGTCTTGAAAATTTGTAAACTTGTTTTTATTAAAAAATCCTACGTTTCGGCAGCCAATCTACCTTCATTAGGGAAAATGTAATTGTTATTGTGATGAAAATTTAAACATTACAATAGTTACAAATGTACATCGTCTGAATTAAAATCTTCAGAGCAAGGATTGATAATCTGCCTGATAGACAAAGTTTTTAAAAAAATTAAAATCATGAATAATTGTTATTTACATAATCAGTTATGAACAGTGATATTGTTTGATGAACATAATATTTGCCAAAACGTTTTCATAACGTATTATGTACAAAATTTTATCTAATTACGCTAAAAAATACTCAAAATTCTAGGTTTTTCTATGCTCGACATACATATTTCAAAATCAATTTACGTTGTCGAGAAAATAAATGAATTTAATTTTTTAATTTAATGCTTATGTTACTGCATGCGTATCATCTTTCAAAATGAGTTCTGAATGTGTTCCGATTCTGAATCCGATATAGATCTTCCTTCTGATATAGCGGAATTGGATGTGAGTCAGTAATTCATACATTGATATTAAATACATCATAATTGATATATTCTTGTTTCTTTTATCATCAGTTCTAATTGTGTAATATTCTTTACGTAACTCAGTTAAGTAAAGATTTTTATAAAACTCGTCCAATTATGTTAAAAGTGACATTTCATAACGTCATAAAGTTAGGTAAAATTCAATTTTTTAAAACGGAATTAGACAAATATTTTTACTACTTAATTTACTAATAATTATATAAGGCACAGGCCTTTATCATAGCTCATTAAATATACTAAGCCGTTTAATCGGTCTTTTTACCGACTATTCACCGACAAACTTCGTACTTGTAGTTTATTATAAAAAATGAAAATGAACAAAAAAAATATTCATGAAAGGATGATATAAGAGTATATACGTTATTGTGAAATTATGGTGTAAACAATTTTGATGGTGCCGGATGATGAAGGAAAACTTTAAATAAGGTAAGACTAAAGTTCCAGCAAATGGAATGGGTATGCCAGAAGTTAATAAATAAAGGATTATGTACTTTCCTTTCAATTTCGTCATGGTTCGAGAAATAACATTCTAAATCACTTAGTAACTATTCAATGTAAAACCTTCAAATATATCATTCCATAATATTCTTTCCCTTAAAAATCACTAAATTTCACTTCTATGATTCCATCCCCTCTGTGAATAAATCTCAATAAAGTATTCATGTGTCTCATTACTCTCAGATGTGGAGTAAAGAAAAATTGACATTGGAGAAATGTCGCGGACGGTCGCAGCACAGCCACCTGGATGGCGCGCGATGAATTTCCAAATTTCGCACGACGCTTCACAAATTAGCGTCGGTCCGCTGGATTCACGTCGAGCAGCGGCGACGCCGTGATAAGATGTCTGACTTTCGCGATAATGACATTGAAAAAGGTGACAGTTGTCAGGGGGTGACCGTCCTTTGCCGTACACCTGGGATGAATTTTTTTAAAAGGAGAATAATTTTCTGTCTATTAATGCATCTTAGTAGGAATATTATACTGATATTTTATATGAATTTAGAACAGTCAATTTGATTTTATCATCCTTCCAACCTCCTCACACACATATAATACACACACACACACACACACACACACACACACACACACACACACACACACACAGACATCATCGTATAAATATTAAAATCTGATTGTAGAGACCTTAAAACGTGCCTAATCCTTAAAATCTGGATATGCGATTTTTAGTATGAATCCAATACCTCTCTTAGCGGGAGGTAAAAATGATGAATCTTTATCTAAATTGAAAGGTTGAAAACGATTTATAGTTCTAGAAAATCTATAATTTTATCGTTAAGCTGGAATATTTTTTTTAATATTCTATTACAGTAAATTTTTTGAAAGATGTCCGATCAAGGACGTCTACGAATTGTATGAATTCAGATTTTTGTCGTTTGCTTACTTTTTACCTCTCGCTAAGAGAGGTATTGGATTCATGCTAAAAATCGCATATCCAGATTTTATTGAATAAGCACGTTTTAAGGTCCCTACAATCCGATTTTAACATTTTTACGATGATGTCTGTGTGTGTGTGTGTGTGTGTGTGTGTGTGTGTGTGTGTGTGGATGTGTGTGTGTGGGATGTTGGAAGGACGGTTACTCAAAAACTATAAGACTTAAAATTTGTTTAACAACGTATTTCCCAATCGGACATTCATGGGAAGATCTGAAAAGGTTTTGGTAATAATTGGACAACCGGAAGTAGAAGATTCTTGAAAAAAAATCTTCTAAATATTATTTTTTGAAAATTTTTCGTGGTTATATTAAAGAAAATTAAATTCTCTTTCTGATACATTTAAATATTTTTATACATATTTTATAGATTTAGAGATAAAAGGAATATAATATATAAAATAATGTTGTAATTAATTTTACAACCGAAAGGATGCCATGAAAAATAGTTGATAATTTAAATTATTTGTAACTGACAGATAAATGTCAGTGTCAAAAATAATGAGTAATGAAAGAAAAATGTACTTGGAGAATCCCTTAGTTCTTGATCTGTGACTATTATGGAGATGACAAGTCTAGGTTGAAGGACTTAAATTTGTTTCAAACATTATGGGACAATGTACACCAGTACTATAGACTAGAGTAACTTTGAATTGCGAAAAAGCTATCAAATTCTTCTCAAGTAAGTTGTAAATATTGACAAAATTACACATCGATATAAGAATAATCGGAGTGCAATCTATCCGTCACTTTATTAAAGGGAATTAGTGTTATTTAGATATAACATGTATGAAAAAATAAAATGTAAAAGAAGATATGTAAGAATAGATACACAATCCATATATACATTTTAGACCGCCCGAAATTAATGTTTTTACTAGAAGAATATGAAGAGAAAGTAAACAACGTTGTTCGAATTGAAAATTGCAGTTACCAGCCTAATATTTATATATGGTAAACTCTACTTTGTAATTTATTGTAACATAATTTATGGTAAAATATCTTCATGTTGAGACATGCTATTATTGAATAATAAAGAAGTTTATACGTCATATATTTATATGAATATATTATTTGTATTTATAAAAATATTCTTTGCTTTATGCATACAGCCAGGTAAAATATACGGCGAGAGGTTATGTGCTGGCCACATCAGATTTTTATGAGGGTATATGAGATACTACTGTTATTTTATTATTATGAAAATATATGTTACAATAAAAGCATTCAAAATTCAAAAATAAGTCAACTGGTAAGTTTATTAATGTAAAACCAAATATATGAAAAATAAGATACTGACACAAAATAACGTCATTCGTACGGTTATGAATTAAGGTAATGTCTCTGAATAATAAATAAACTTACGTTAACAGAGAAAGTATTATCAACAACGAGCATCGTTTTAAAGTGGAATGTCCTAGCTTAGTCTAAACAATATGAATTTTTGAAAGACAAGCGTGTTATATCTATCCTTATCGCACATGCTTATAGCCTTTGCAAAGGAAAGAGATAAATGTATGCCAATTTGTTAATTCGTTCATGATGCAAATGACCTTGATAGGACATCTTTCAAATTTTTTACTGTACATAGATTTTGTTCTCAAACATTGGAGTTTGTTAATCACATAAATTGATGTTTTCAACACTTATACGATAGTGTATAAAATTGATGCTTAGTTGTCAGTTTTAAGTTTGTAAAACGGTTGCTTAGTAACGTATTTTCATTAGTCATGAGTTGCTGAGCAACGAGTAATTAAAAATTTGCAAACCATGCTGAATATTTTGTTATAATGGTAAACTTCTCATTTAATATTGTGAACCTAATTCATAAATAAAAGTATTTTTTTTTTAAATATTTATTGGGTTTTTAGATTCTATCGTACATAAACTATTATATAATACAAATATGTACAATATCTTTAGTCATGAATGGGTGAGAATTAAAACACGAGCGGGTATAATGTACTGTAGTCCCGGTTTTAAATACCACCGACAGGCTATGTCATTCAACATATCTTTCACTTTCATGCAAACGCATGTATAATCTATCTGTTGTAGGGTGGCATCATAAATTTAAACAAATATTATTTGGTATAATTTTTCAACATTACAAGTAAATTTAAATATAAATTCCGTATAGAACAACGAAAACAACAGCTGAAAACACATTCTTCATCAAATGAAATAAATTCAGTTATAAAATTTAATTGTATTTGGATCACAAGGAACCAATATTTCAATTTTATCTCTTCCGCGAAACATAAATCCAAAATAACCTTTTATAATTAAAATGCTATATTTAGAATACAATAACAATTTCTTGCTTCATATAAAAGTCACAAATGTAAAATATGTTTTCAGCAGAGCGATTAATATTAATAAAAATTATGTACATGCTATTAAAGAAACAAAGACAAATTACTTTGAATATATAATACATATAAGAACGGCAACGTAATGTATTTAGATTAAATATTTCGAGAGAAGGTGCCATCTATCCCTCCATATACGAATTATTTCTGAGTTAGTTCAAAAAATACATAATAGGTGGATGTTGCACAGTGTTGCACGTAGCTAGAACAACAAGATAAGATTTTATAAAGGTTTTTAAGTTTGCTACTGTAAAACAAGTATATATGTACATTGAAGATTCAAAATATATTATCTGGTTATTATGAAACAATATTTTTGAATTATTGATTACTGAATACCTCTAACAAATAGTATCTGGCAATGCTGTCAGCACGATTTACCTTAGTTCATAGTTTTGTGGTAGGAGTCACTAGCTATCTATAATAATTTTGTGAATAAAAAGAGACAGATATAGTATCTTGCTAGGCCATATGCGTTGCCGTTCTTATATGTATTATATATTCAAAGCAAATTATTATAGAGATAAAAAAATTCACTTTCTATAAAACACATGATCATGTATTTTAAAATTAAATACGAATTTAAAATTCAATATCAGTTAGTAAAATCGGTTCTTGCACATATTAAAAAGGATCGTGTTATAGATAAAGATCATTTTATTAATTATAAAAATGAATTACCTACCTAATTAAAATTTCAATCAGATGGTAATGACCTTTTTATAAAATTCGTGATTTAAAGTGAAAGATAAAATCTTGCGTTTATTAAAATATTAAACACGAATTAATATTGCCCTCAACCATTCTCACGCTAAAATATCGCGGTTCACCAACCTTAACACAAAACTAAAAACATTTGACATCTCCACATCAGAATCTAGGTTAGCAGATCGAGGATAAACAACAGCGATCTTCAAAAATCATTTGTCAGAGTCTAACACTAATTTATGACAGATGTCCCTGTTAGTAAACAAAGATTTTATTGAAACATCGTCTATTTTTATCACTTGCTTGCGAAGCCAACTGATTTCGGACCTATGCTAACTATACTGCCAAACTGTCACTAACAATAAATGATACTACTCGTTTAGTAGATAATTAAGTAATGATTTTGAAACACTCAGTGGATCTATGAATGCCAGGTGTTAGAATGTTACACGGGAAAAAATAAAATTGAGTGACACAAGTGGGATTTACTTTTGAAAATAGGTTTTTATATTTTTAAAATAAAGGTAAATAATTTAAATGGAGTAGGTCAATTTATGTAACCATTATTTATTTTTGCTACACTCATCTTCGGCTACACCGCTTACACTTAAATTTTAGCTGTTTCATAAAGTTTTATGTATTATTTCTATTTAAATATGACTATGATGCCAGTGCCATGAATGGAAAAAATGAATAAATGTTACATTTTTACCTTCCGTCACCTTTAGGTAAGGAAGGTATTGTCTTTGGTCAAAAAATTCAATGATGAGTTTTTAGTGAATAAGCATGTATTAGGGTCCCTATAATACGGTTTTACCATTTTTACGATGATGTCTGAATGTATGTATGTATGTATTTATGTATGTGTGTGCGTGTTACTTCAATACCACGATTCCAAAAATTATAATTTTTCCGTATTCCTCAAATTTACATCCAGAAGAACAAGTGATTAGATTTTGGTTATGATTGGCCAACCGGAAGTAGCCTCATTTGAAGATTTTAAAAGTTAAATATAATTTATTGACACTTAACGTTATTATATTTAAAAAATATATTTGATTACATTTTATATTTCTTAATCAACAGATATAAAGTTAAAGAAATATAAAGATATTAAATTTCATAAATCAGCCAGCTATGCTAACCATGAAAATTACTAATATATTCAGATAATACAAATTGACAGATGTCAGTACAAATGAAAAGTATATGAATATGTCAGAGATGAGGATGTTGAAGTGGATGTTGGGGAAAACACGGAAAGATCCGGTAAGGAAATAACTCTAGTGTTACAAGTTTCTAGAAAGATACAAGAGAGACGATTACATTGGTTTGAACATGTCATGAGGAGAGATGAAGATTATATTGGAAGAATGAATAGCTTAGTATTAGAAGGTTGAAGAAACAGAGGAAGTCCAAAGATAAAATGGAAGGACTGTATTGCGGAAGACTTGAGTGAAAAGGAACTGAATGAGAACGACACGCAAAATAAAAATGAGTGGCAGAAGTAAATAAAAAATAACGACCCCTAACGAATGGGAAAAGCTAAAAAAGAAGATGTCAGTGTCAAATGCAATTTGCATAGTTTGTTTATGAAATAATTTTACTGAAAATTTAGAATCTTTTGCAAGAAAATTTATGTATAGAATTTATACATAATCTACAGGATTGACGGAAGGTATTGTGCTGGCCACAGCAGATTTTTTAAATAGAATTAGAACGCCATGAATGAGATGAGTGAAAATTTATTTATTCATAATCATTATAAACTCTGTATCTCCAACTTGATCCTCACGTCATTAATTAAGAACAGTGTAAATAAGACATTTAAAGTTTTATTTTAAAACCTTTCCTCTAATACCTATTTTTACACTTGGGCATCATCAATTCTATAATCATTAATTTCTGATGCAAGAATTAATGAACTTTTAATTTTTTTACGCTATCTCCGCCTAACCAGCGGTGAAAAATGAAATAGAAACTGTATTGTAACCGCGGTAACATATGTCATTTTCAAATATTTAAATTATTTGAATATTCATTTCATTCTATTAATCATGTGATAAAGATGATGTTGACGTCGATAATTTGTATTTCGTTGTGTGTTGGAAGTTTTGTTAATTCTTGGTATTATATTGTGCATTTTGCCAATACGGTGTTTCTAAGATTGCCGATAATTATTGCAACATATCACTTTGGGACAATAAAAAGAGTTATATTTCATCCATTATATTTATTCAATTCGTTTATTGTTGCTAAATAACTATACTTTGAATTCTGATGAATAATAAAACTGACACAATATAGGTTATATTTATTATAATACTGTCAGTTTTGACATTACACTATAATTATTCAATTGATTTACTATTGCGAAATAAATGTGTTACTTTGAATTTTGTTGAATAACACACGGTATAAGTTATACTAAGAGGATGATTATGAATAAAATAGTATACATACCTCGGTGGGAGTTTCATTATAGCCTCGCGCTGTATCTCACCTCCAGGCTTCGACTCTCGATAATATACATAAGCCCTACGCGGTAATGAAACATATCCCACTTCGGATGTAATACGCTATTACTTAATTCACATTTCTTTTGTTAAATTTCAACACGCACAAAATATTCATTTCAAACAAGTGAAGTTAAATAAAATATTGAAAAATCAATTATTTTTCTATACTTAAAATAAAATATTATTTAAAAAAAAATGTTAAAAGTACAACGCAGTAGGAATATCAAATAAAACTGTAAATAATTAAAAAAAAAACCTCGTATTTATAAATTTCCTACTTTCGGATTTCAAATATTGATTTAATTTTTATATTTTGTTAAACCAACGCAAAATTTTGTAATAATATGCTGCTATTTTTGTTGTCAATAAATCCTTGATATTTACGTTCTGAAAAGGTTAAAAATCTCTTCACGTGTATACACAGACATGCATATAAAGAGGAAATTAAAATTTAAAATTAATAACAAACAAATTGTAAGAACTATCAGTATAAAGGCAAAATGAATTATTTTCTATATTTAGTTACAGGATTCTAAACACGCATTTACAGCAACGGAATCAAAAACAATAAACAATGTATACATATGAATCAAAATACAATAAGGAAAGTAGAACACATTCTTACTGTAAGAACGACGAATTACAGTATACGTTTATGATGTCACTCTCAGTTTTAATAAAGTGGAGTATTCCGTATAGTGTATATTATTTTCTCCTACACATTGTTTTCATGTTGTACTTTTTACCTCTAAAACAAATGCTTTTACATATGTCTATGTAAACAAAATATAGTTTGGTTGTTTGTTTTACAGTAATTTATATGCTAATTTTATTTTGTCTCATGTGGAGCATGAAATATATAACAGGATACTTGAGTTTAATCTTATTTTGTCTTGGGTTAAAGTCTATAAGAGTCGAGCGTACCTACATGTGGTACATTATTAAAGATTTATTTTCAAAAAGAAGGTAACACTTTACGGGAATATTCTGGAAAAATCATTTTGAGGTAGAAATTTAACGAGCAATTTCGAGCTGTAGAATGTTTTCATGAACTGAAGAAAGTGTTTTGAGAGTAAGTCATGTTCATGAGCTACCATAAAAAGTTGGTACAGGATTTTGTTTTGTCCGTGAATGAGCTACGTACAAGACGTCTAAAAACAAAGGAAACCGTCATGTTATTGTTCGTTCGATTCAACCAACCCTGGGCATTGGGGTGATTAACACCATCTTGCACAATCATTTGGGTGTATGAGAGCTTTATGCTCCTTGGATTCTACATGATTTAACACCAGCTCAAAAGGCAGATCGTGTCATTTGTCATTCGGTGTAAAGCTACACTCGTACTCTTTGCTGGCAGATTCTCTCACCTGGTTTATTATTGTAACAGCCAACACAATACCTCCCGCCATTTATTTTTTATTAATTTAAATACATACCTACACATTATGCTGGAAACTGTATTAAGTTCCTTCCCATATAACTATTGTTGTATTTATTATATTCTTTTTAAAACGTTACTATTAAGAATTTGAAATGATTAGTTTTTTGAGAGTGACATTTATCTGTGAGATACATACTTTTGAGATCTGAACTATGTAACCAAGGAGTTGTGTTTAAAGCGCAGGCTTCGGGATTTAAATTATAGATATTTTTATAAATTTATCCATAAAATATATAGAAAAAGTGTTCATGCAAACCTCTAGAAAATTTAATAAATAATCTATAATTTTTATAAATACATAAATCTCGAAATAATATTTAAAGTTATTTTTCAAAGAAAAACTCTACTGATTTTCAAGATTTCCGGTTTTCTGATTTACATCAAAATCTATTGGCTTCTTTTAATATTAGAATAAGATAGAAATACACGGTTTTAAAATTTTCTGAATGATAGTATTGAGTTGAATGTAAAGAGGATCCACATACACACATAATACACATAGACATAATCTTGAAAATGTTAAAAAATTGGATTCTAGGGACCTTAAAACGTAGTCATTTACCAAAATCTCTATATGCGATTTTTAGCACGATGCATATACCTTCCTTATCAAGGGTAGCGGGTGGAAAACACTATAGTCGCCTATTTGAATTTCCCAGTAGGATTCTCATCCAACAAAAGTTGATCGTGAAAAAAGCCGTAACAAGATGATCGCTGCTTTTTAGGTGTTGCTAAGCATGTTGCTACTCTTTGATATTTATCGCATGCTTTTCATTTCTTCTCTCAAAACATTAATTTTAACACAAATTTTGTATTTTTTTTTCTTAGCGTCATTTAAAATTTTCTTTTGTTATACGAGTACACTGATCAAAAAAATCTGTTGTGGCCTGCACAATACCTCTCGACACTTCCTTTTTTTGGGTTACATAAGTATAGGGCGCGAACAGTCATGTTACATTGTTGGCCTTGACAAGCAGATATGGGGGCCCGTTTCAGAATGATAATTAGTAGGTAATTATGTACATAGATGTCAAATGTCAGAATTTTTCATTAAAAATTTCAATATTTTCTAAATATTTTCACGTAATTAATTTGTCAACAGGAGTGTGGAATTTACTTGTCGAGGAAAATAAACCACATGGAATTGGAAAATCACTAAATTTATAATGAGAAATTATGATATTTGACATCTATATACATAATTACTAGCTATCATTCTGAAATGGGCCCCCATATCTGTTTGTCAAGGCCAACAAAGTCACATGACTGCTCGCGCCCTAATGTATTTAACATTTCTTGTATACCTACACTCTACACCAAAAATTCTACTTATATCTATTCCTTATATTTAGATTTTTTAAATTTAAATTCATTCTATGAAGAAATTTTGTCCTACTTTTCTAATTTTTCGAGATGTTTCCAATTCATTGTCGGGAGTAACAGTATTTCTGAAGAATATGTGTAATATACCTATAATATTAAATATTTAACTATTAATACATTAAGAAATAATATAATGTATATACTTCCCAGAAAGTCTTCAGTAATGTCTCCGGATTTCTGATACTGACATTTATCTGTCTTAAACAAGAAATACATTTTAGCCAGCTCCTAATCTGTCCACTTCCTATATACACTGGGCAGTGTATCGCTCTCCAGGACGTGTATACACTCGTACACGACCATCACAATGAATTAGAGTAAACCGCGACTCGTCTCTAAAAAGCACAGACCCCCTGTGTCGAAGTTGCCATTGAACATATTCGCGGCCAAAGTTTTGATGGATAAGTTTATGATCCGTGCTTAAGCAATAAACTCGCCCAGGCCTGCGGAAAGTTAGGTTGGCTTCTTTGAGTTTTCTTCTAACAGTCTGATCGGAAATTACACACCAGTTGCATTTTGGATTTTGTAGCTCACGAGCAATAGAAGTTTGATGGCGAAGATGGGTAGTTTTTTTCTGCGGCCCTGTCTATTTCTCCTGGAATACCTAGCCGGTTCTTGGTACTTATGTCATGCTCTGCAGATAAGATATGGATCAGTTTGTATTTGATTTCCCACAAATCGTATAGCTCAAAGATCAATCATATTCAAGCAAAGCGACAGCTGTTGCCACTTCAGAATCACTTAATGCACGCATTTACGACTCACTCATACCCTCAAGCAAGGAAACTATGAAAACTGATTTTTATTTTGACAAACATCTACTTTGATTAGTAATGGATGTTTTTGTGATAAAAACCATTTTGTTTAGAGACATTTTCTACATTCGAGTGTCTATAAAGAAAATGAATAAAGTAATCACCGTAATTATTTTTGAAATTCATCAATAACAACCTAGAAAAAAATCTGATGTGGCCAGCACATAACCTCTCGCCGTATATTTTACCTGGCTGTATGCATAAAACAAAGAATATTTTTATAAATACAAATAATATATTCATATAAATCTATGACGTATAAACTTCTTTATTATTCAATAATAGCATGTCTCAACATAAAGATATTTTACCATAAATTATGTTACAATAAATTACAAAGTAGAGTTTACCATATATAAATGTTAGGCTGGTAACAGCAATTTTCAATTCGAACAACCTTGTTTACTCTCTCTTCATATTCTTCTAGTAAAAACATTAATTTTGGGCGGTCTAAAATGTATATATCTGGATTGTGCATCTATTCTTACATATCTTCTTTTACATTTTATTTTTTCATACTTGTTATATCTAAATAACACTAATTCCCTTTAATAAAGTGACGGATAGATTGCACTCCGATTATTCTTATATTGATGTGTAATTTTGTCAATATTTACAACTTACTTGAGAAGAATTTGATAGCTTTTTCGCAATTCAAAGTTACTCTAGTCTACAGTGCTGGTGTACATTGTCCCATAATGTTTGAAACAAATTTAAGTCCTTCAACCTAGACTTGTCATCTCCATAATAGAGACAGATCAAGAATTAAGGGATTCTCCAAGTAAATTTTTCTTTCGTTACTCATTATTTCTGACACTGACATTTATCTGTCACAAATAATTAAAATTTTCAACTATTTTTCATGGCATCCTTTCGGTTGTAAAATTAATTACAACAGTTTATTTTATATATTATATTCCTTTTATCTCTAAATCTATAGAATATATATATAAAAATATTTAAATTTATCAGAAAGAGAATTTATTTTTCTTTAATATTATCAAGAAAAATTTTCAAAAAATAATATTTAGAAGATTTTTTTTCAAGAATCTTCTACTTCCGGTTGTCCAATTGTTACCAAAACCTTTTCAGATCTTCCCATGAATGTCCGATTGGGAAATACGTAGTTAAACAAATTTAAAGTCTTATAGTTTTTGAGTAACCGTCCTTCCAACATCCTACATACATACACACACACACACACACACATACATCCACACACACAGACATCATCGTAAAAATGTTAAAATCGGATTGTAGGGACCTTAAAACGTGCTTATACAATAAAATCTGGATATGCGATTTTTAGCATGAATGCAATACCTCTCTTAGCGAGAGGTAAAAATATAGCAAAAACATCCTATGGCGTTCATTATAGTCTATAGATATAGGTGTTTAAAAAAGTGTTCCTCTAATTTTGTTGATCAGTGTAATATTGCCAAGATTCATCTTATTCAAGAATTTAGTGTTTTTCAATTACAAAGTTAACATTGCAGAAGGTCCAAATTAGAAGTGAGAAAAGTACAGGTGGTGTAAAATTTAAATAATTTTTCAATTAGTTTTATTTTCCTTCATTGGTATGCTCTCCTGTTATTTACTCGTGCGCTATCAGTATCGCGATCTAGATCGATGGCAGGACGTAATGCTGAGCAGCAGCGAAAGAAATAAAGTGACTTTGGGAAGTCAATTATCGGGCAATTTGTAGCAGAGTTGCGGGAATGGCGCACGTATTTCTTACTGCCCAACTGACCCAAACCAACCAAGCTAAAGGTTAAGTGTCATTGAGGTTTTATTTTCACTATAAGGTTATGTCAGTATAGATTAAGAAGGCGTTGTTACGATAATCTATAAAATGAAAGAGATAAACAGAAAGTTAGGATGAACAAACGACTGGATTTTTCCAGAGATTGAAAAAAGAAAAATGAATTTTTGTTTCAAAAAGTAAAAATTTATTCATGAATATTAATATTGTCCTCTTCAAATTATTCCCTATTAAATGTAATGCACTTATGTCAACATTGTTTCCAATCTACAGAACACTTGTGGAATACACTTCATGGTATATCCTTCAGTTCCTTTAGCGATTTTGCTATTAAATCCTCTATTGTCACAAAATGTTGTTCAATGTCCCTTTCATCTTCGAGAAGAGGAAAAAGTCACAAAGGGCCCTGTCTGGTGTTACGGTTGCTGCGGTATTATGACGGTATTGTTTTAGGCCAAAAATGAATGAGTAGTGAATTGTGAGCTGGTGCGTTGTCGTAGTGCAAAATTCAGGAGTTGTTTGCTTACTTATATTTCTTCTTGTTTTTACTAAGTCTAATATCTTAAATTTTTGACACATTCTTATCAGTGGTTAATGTCGTAGAACGGCCGGTTCTTGTACCATATATACGTTTGATTTCGACATAGTTTCTTCTCCATAATCTTCCCCGACATTTGCTCCACTTCACTCATATCATTCAGTAAAATGGCGTTTTTTTGGTCTTTAGTATCGATTCATTAAATTATATCACAATGATATTATTTTAATTACGGATGTTCATTTTGTTTCAAAAGTGATGTACTAAAATGTTCTTGTTTTAATTTTTTGTCAGATCATTCAAATTAAGTTTGATATACATACAGTGTAGCTAGAAAGTCTTAGGATTTCCCTTATAAATAAGAAAAAAGCCGTTAATCATCAAAATAAGGATTTATTCTTCATTATTTTATACATTTCTTCTAAATCCACCCAGCGCTTGGCGCGATCCTCCCATTCGTTCACGACGTTCTGGAAGACTAATTCCCGATTGCAGAAACGTTTATCAACACTTTGTATAATTAACGCACCATCAAAGTGAATAAATTCGAATCAGTTTCCTTGTTCTTATGTCATTTAAATCATTGTTGTCCAAAACTCACGTTGTATTTGTTCGTTTTGATGATCCGTTAATTAAACAAAGCGTTGATGAACGTTTGTGCGACCGGGCATTTATACTGTTGATACTGTTCAATACCTTCGTCAGAATGGTTTAAGTGTGTGGTACATCATCGTAACGGTTCCCTTTCAGCTTCAATTTTAGTTTGGGGAAGGAATACGAGTATAGTCAGCTGGGACCAAATCAGAAGCATACGGAGGATGATGCAATACAGTGGCATTTTTGGAGGACAGAAATTGACGTGCGGTTGTTGCTTTATAAATCGATGCCTTATCGTGCGCGCGCACAACTTTTTTCTTTTCTTTAAATCTTCGACGATAGTATACCCAGCTGTTTGTTTGTCGATGTTCAACTCTGCAATCACCTTAATCGTAACACGTCGGTCTAAAACCAACAGTTGTCGAACTGGTTCGATGTTTTCAGTGTTTTTGCTTGATGCGAGGCGGTCAGTCTTTGGGTCATCTTTGTTTTCATCTCGCTCATCGCGAAAGCGCTCTTGCCAGCTAAAAAAGTTGCAACGAGTCATTGAAGCATATCCAAACGCTTTCTAGATGTTTAGAAATGGTTCTTTGGCAGATCTAAGAAGTCAAAAAATTATGCCTATACAAGAACTGTACAGAACCAAAGGGGGAAGTTAATGAAAGTTAGTCAAAATAGTTTGGGTACCAATTTAAAGATGGCGCTGTTATTTGGCGGTCCAGAAAATCAGACCTAAATCTTTATAGCCACACTGTGTATTTCTAAACAATGTTTTTATATTTGTTTGCCGTTACAATAAGTTTCCTTTTCGCCACCGACTACTAGCATCAGGAAACTTTGCGCATAACTTGTAAACTAAACATCACGTAGACATAGCACATAATTCAGAGTGTTTACACATATATCTCATTGAACACACTATATAAATTACATGCTGGTGAATATGTGTGTGTTTGCTGTATACATAAGGGAACAAAGTGTATTAGATTAATGATGTTTACCGTTTATATACTTCTGCAGTTCTTCTATTTCAATTACATTATCACGCAAAAATATAATAACTATAACTAATTTAGTTTAATTATTAAAATAAACTTTCTCGTCGTCTCAGCTTAAAACCCAACCTAAATGCACCCATTTAGTCCAAAATCTTCAAAATGTTAGAAATTCCAATTTTTATACTTTTAGATACATTTCAACCGCAGATCGATATCTCTTTTTGTTCTCGAGATATTTACATTTAAAACTTTACCCATTTCTGGATTATAACCCAAAAATAGACAAAGAAACGAGCCTGGAGACTTCCCCATTCGATTCTATGGGCAAAATTACACAAGTTTATCTATTTTCACAAAAATTGGCCCAGTTTGGTCAGCCAAAAACTGAAATCCCTGAAAATGGCCAAAATCGTAATAAATCTCAAATAGGTACACTATTTTTTTGCGATTTTAGGGCATTTTAAATTATTTTGGTTTAGAAATTGTATACATTATTCAATGCATTTGATAATGTGTATAGTTAAGTAATTTTTTCTGTAGAAGTGAGTGGCGAGGTCGTCAGGTTTGTATCTCCACTCATTTTTGAGTTATTTTCCAAAAATGCTATTTTTGGGATTCAAGTTTGAACACAAATATCTCAGGAATAAAAGATATTAATCGGCAGTATGAAAATTTAGAACCAGCGCGTTGAGGTGTATCTATACAGGGTGGTGACCGGCATAGCCGAAAATAGGACTTTAGCATGTAAAATCAGATTTGCGTTATTTCCTGCTTCCCCCTCAAATAAAAGTTGTAGGGCATAAAATTCTGTATCTGAAACAATAAACAAAATTAATTTTGTGTGGCTTATAACGGCAAAAATTAGATATGAAAATGACGAAAATCATCCCAAAAATAGCTATACCTAGCCATGGAAATGAAACAAAAAAGCGATTTATCTGTCAAGTTAGATTAATTTATTTTTATTATTATTTGTAATTTCTGATCACGTGAACAAATATTAATTTAAATTAACAGATAATTCTTACCTGGAACAGAAATTAGAAATAATACCTAATATAAATAAATTACCCTAACATGGCAGATAAATCGTTAGACATTTGTTATTTATTTTGTCTCAATTCCATAGCTATTGCTATTTTTGAGGTGATTTTCAAGATTTTCATACTTAATTTCTGCCGTTATAAGGCAACCAAAATTAATTTTGATTATTGATTCATTGGCAGAATTTTATGCTCTACAACTTTTATTTGAAGTTTTTTTATTTAAAATAATGTAGTGCGTGTCGACCCGACGCGCCGAATGCTTGCGCCGCCACTGGTAGCATGTTCTCGAGCGATGACGTAATTCCCCGCGGTGGAAACCCATACGCATGTAGACTGGTTAATTACATCCGGTGGAGTGATTCCTTTGTATTCGATGATTGTCGCGTCGAAAAGTTCCAGAAGGACACTGGGCTGTATAAATACCGTCCAAAGGACAGCGCAGAGATAGTCTGTGATATAGTAGCAACGAACAATGAAGTTGGTGATATAAATAAATAGTCTACGAGTGGTAAACATAAATAAATGTAGTTATATAAATAAATGTAGTGATATAAATATTGGTAAATAATCTTAGTGTTTAAGTATTTAATAATATTCTTAGTCTTAAAT
Source organism: Harpalus rufipes (assembly GCA_951394225.1). NCBI lineage: Eukaryota > Metazoa > Arthropoda > Insecta > Coleoptera > Carabidae > Harpalus > Harpalus rufipes. The sequence continues at coordinate 8,533,521 of OX596283.1, forward strand.
TAGTGTTGATAATTATTTAATCCATAGTTTTAGTTATTTCCTTTCCGACAAGCTAAAAACTACCTAAGTCGCTGTTGTACAACATACTGTACAGCGCGCCTTGCAGACCTGGCCATATATCCTAGTCTGCAAGCTACGCTCCGTGTTGGCTCCCAACGACGCTTAATATACATATACATATAACTTCTCACAGACGGCAAATACACCATTAACCGTGGTTTAAGTAGGATGAAGGAGGTACTAGAATTTAATGTTAGATAAAAACTAGTTCTGTTTAATGCAAAATCGATTTTTAAACACGATTTTATGTATTTTGAATTTACTCAATGGAAACTGGGACCGAAACCATTCAACTCTACACGTCAAGTAGAGTTCATTAATATACTGGATTTATATAATTTTTACGATCACGTGTTCTATGCATATATTTGCATTGACCCACACCCCTTGCAAATCTGAGCATTTTCATTATCTTTTTACTATTTATCCTAATTATTTATCGTTTAATAAACGTATTATTTTAATTAATAATAATTCTCTTATTTTTCACTTCACCCAAATAAATAAACGTTACAATAATTAGGGAAGCAGAAAATTAGGAATATCTGATTTTACATGTTAAAGTCCTATGTTCGACTGGACCAGTCACCACCCTGTATAAGTACAAGTAATTTTTTGAAAATTTTACCCAAAGGTGGGTGTATCCAAAAATAGGTAGATATAAAAACTTGTGCGTATCATTAATTTATAGAAGGATCCACTTTTTTATCGGTCCAGGACTCCATTTCCACTACTATAAATCCGGTCTAGATATCATTATTTGTTACAAGAAATGTCCACATAAATATCAAACGGCTCATTACCCATTGCTGGGAGTGCAAATCTGCTTTGTATATAGACAGATATCGGCAATCATGGTGTCATATTCGTACCTCATGGACACTCATTGCTGGTGACCACAGGGGTCACACTTGTGCCAATGAAAATTCGAAACCGCATGCAAAATTAAATAAATATTTTCAAGAAAAAATAATCGTAAACAGTATAATTTGATTAAAATAGTAACGTTTATATTGTTTTATAATCCATCGTATTTACAGAAGTAGATTACTACGGAAATAAAAGTTAAGTGTCCAATGATTTCAACACAAGAATAAAATTAAACTAAACATTCCTATCTTTATAACAAATCAAATCATTACAACCTATTGAAATTTACAACTTTTAAAAATAACTCAATCTTCTTTTAAAAATAACATATCGTTAAACATTTTAGTAAGTTATGGCTATCATGTTTAATATTTTCGTCCAAACTTTACGAACTAAACTTTACGAGCTCGTTAACGAATGGATGACACACCACGTGGAAAATTTAATTTATATTAGAAATTTTTTCGAGCTTAAATAATGGTTTTGAAAGTGGCATTTAAAGCTTGTTCGTTAAACACTCGGGGGAAATAGTAAAAAGTTTCATTTAATTTAGCTTCGTAATGATTACGGATTAAAGTTTCTAGTGTAGTTATTAAAACTTTTTACTGAAATTGGTTCTTGTATTTAATCGTTGTTAACTAGTGAACTCTGCCGGCGGTTCACTCATTCATTTAGCCGGAGAAATTATCACGTATTCAGCGAAGGATTTCAAATTTTTCCATCTGCAGAAACTAATTATATAACTCAATTCTTCTTTGTGATTTGTAAAAATAACTAAAATTTAAAAAAAATACAAGAAAGTTATATTTCCAAATAACCCCTAACCGGTGACGTATAAATGTAACACAATTGATGATCTGGAGTTTCTCAAGACCAGGACCCAGTTGATTTCACACTTGGAAAAGTCATTTGCTTTAATTTCTTTTACCTTCCGTCACCTGTAAGTAAAGAAGGTATTGTCTTTGGTCAAAAAATTCGACGGTGAGTTTTTGATGAATAAACACGTTTTAGAGTCCCTACAATACGAATTTACTGTTTTTACGATGTCTGTGTGTGTGTGTGTGTGTGTGTGTGTGTGTGTGTGTGTGTGTTTGTGTGTGTGTGTGTGTGTGTGACAAAAATTTCTCCTTCGATAACTCCAATACTACAATTATAAATGTTATAATTCTTTCATATTCATGTTTCGTCGATTAGATTTTGGTTATGATTGGTTAACCGGAAGTACTCTAATTTGAAGATTTTAACAAATAAAAGAATATGTTATTCTCTATTCGATATAATTATATTTTTTCTTCATATTCAATGAATTTAGAAATAAAGAATTACGAAGAAATAACTTGCAACCTAATGCTGCTCAAAGCTGCACTATGGAAACAGAATATTCTAATATTACTAATTGACAGATGCCAGTGTCAAATAAAATTTACGTAATATCTTTGTGAAAAGATTTTACTGGAAATATAAAAATGTAAAATATTTTAAGGTGGCAAAAACAAATCATCACATAAGGCAATACAATTATAGCCATAAGCCAATTCAGCAGATTATTATGTTATGTTATAAATATAATGCTATATATGTTTTTACTTTCTACTTCTTATTTTAAGAAACATACTGTTCTTTTTAGGTGTAGTTCAGTTCTTTACGAAGTAAAATTAATTCATTTTCCCCTAAAAAAAAAAAACGCCCATAGAATAGTTTGCAAAAAAATTCTCTGTGGAATTTGAACAAAATACGTAGAATTGACGGAAGGTATTGTGCTGGCCACATCAGATTTTTTTCTAATTGTTGAGGGAAAGCGTAAAATTTAAGGTAGTGTACATTTAACTTTCTGGTAGAGAAATTAGCTTCTAAAAATATGCGATAAGAAAAATTCAAATAAAATAAGATTGGTGTCAAGAAAATCCACAATTGAGTTATGCAAAGTTTTAGTCTGGTCGGATCACGAATGGCATCACGTGAGCAGTTAAGGATTAAATCAAGATAATTAATAGTATAATGGCTATATTAATAAACACTCGTAATATTTTAAATTGTTCGTTATAATTTTTATCCAGTAAAAACAGTTGACATTGAAACAAAAGTCGAAATGTAATTTGTCAAGTTAGATTCTATTTTGTAACGAGCCGTTTTGATACTTTAGGAGTGTTTATGAATGTGAGCAAAAGTTAAAATGTAAGGAGTATTTTACCACTTTGTTATCAAATGACAAGGCAAAACCATTCACTAATAGATCTATACACCGCCGTATACATTACATAATTATTTGTGTTGTAAAAGTGATCATTTTAGTCCCAATCTGAAGTTTGCATACGAGGCGAATGCCGAGGCCAGCAAATCAGATGAGGCTAAAAATGAATTTTCAAGGTGCCTACAACATTTTTAGGCAACTATCACAAAGTTATTAATGTTTATTTAAAAATATATTTTATATCTGATTGATTCATGCCACTTGTAGAGTACTGCGTAGTCATATTGAAAAATCTCAAAATAATCTGCTTACTGTCAAAATATATTACAACCTAAAAATGACAATAAAATAACTACAGTAATTAATTTGCTCAGAAAGAAAATGAGCTATATCGATAGCGGTAAAGATTTTTCCAATATTCCGCCTAAAATTTATTAGGCAGCATGTAATAAAACAATAAATTTATTTGCCATTTAATTAAACGTTTGAGAATTGGGTTCGTAAAGTAAATGCGGCCCTAAGTTGAAAGCGGCCGTGAAGTAAATGCGGCCGTAAAGTATTTGAAATACGTTTTTCAAGTATTTTATACAACACTGTTCAAGTGGCCTTTCAGTCTCATTTAAGTCATCGTATATAAAAATATGTACAACTACAGAAACAAACGCTATTTTATTCATTTAAGTCATCGTATATAAAAATATGTACAACTACAGAAACAAACGCTATTTTATTATCCATTTTAACAAGTTAAACTTTTTTTATAATTCCACTTTTAATCATTTGCTAAAAATTAACCACTTTTATTACAGAATAGGTTCGATTAAGACTTAAATACACATATACTCGTATAAATATGTGCAAAAGTCATTCGTATGTGTAAAATATTCATGCTTTCGAGCCACTTTACTGAACACAATAAACAAAGAACATAGTTATCGTTTTCACAAGACAATAGATATACTGAATACTGTCACGCGAATTTCTCTATTACCCATGTTCATATTGATTTAACATTTTAAAATAATGCCACATTTAATATTTATACATGTAATGAGACTCATTATTTATCATTAAGAAATTCTCATTCAATTAAAACCGCAGGAAAGTAATTGTTTATAATTATAATCCTTTTGTGCTTATTTTTGTAATGCAGGGGACATTCTGGATAAAATTAACTCCTTTATCACGTATCATTTATAAAACAGTGCTACAGTTGCCATGACCGCGTGGAAGTAACAATGTGAAATGGGTCTAAATTTTCATTAAACGTGTGTTGAATGGGGGTTCGCTCACTGCTGAGAAACAATGGATACAATGCGGTGATATTACCATCCTCGTATTCATTCGCACACTTTACGAACGTTAATATAGTCTTAACCTTAAGTACGGCGCGGGGGCCTTTAGGGACTCCAGAATATATAGTTTTTCAGTATATTTTGTAAAATAGTGCATTGATTTAAGGATTTTGAACGTTAGGAGAAAGTTTTACATGAATGTAAACAATTTTTGCTCCATTTTGTATAGTCTGTACAGAATTTTAAGGTTATGGTAATTATTAGATCATCGCAGCAGGTAGCTGTTTGTGGTAAGATGAAATGTGATTTATGACATGAAAGTCAAAATGTCAAAAATACTAGGGTTGCATTTTAATTTTTAAATAGAGGTATTCAATTATATATTTTTCATATTTACGTTTGAAAATTGCAGACTTCAAAATTTAATACTACACTCATATGAAATACAATGGTAAATTTTCATATTGCTATAAATTTTGCCCTATTAATTTTAGAATAAAAGTGTAAATACAAAAAAGTTCAGAATAAAAAACTGCATCTAACAACTTGAGAATTATTGTTTACATGCGTTTAGTTTGCGAAAAAGAGGCAAAATAAAAGTACTAATTTTTAGCTATTTACAGAGTGCCATGAACAATAGCACGAAATTTTAAACAGTTGCATTGCTTGAGTTTGACAGATGCATGGATACACTGCACAAAATACTCAATGGAATAATATTAACAATTAAATATCAATTAATAAACTTTTATCTGTCAAAGTTAAACAATACGACTATTCGAATTGTATGTTTTGTTTTGCATGGCATTCTGTAAAAAGTTTAAAGACAGATATTTTATTTTACGTTTATCTCCTTACAAGAATCTACTATATCAATAAATTTAGGCTCATTTGATGCAGTATTTAATTCTGAACATTTTTTTGTATTTGCACTTTAATTTTAAAATAAATTTCGTAGAATTTACAGCCATCTGAATATTTCACCATTTATTTCCTATGGTCTTTAAAAAAGTAGACACCCGATATAAGAACAAATAAATAAAAATAGATAATACTCTTCACGTAAGAATGACATTAGGCAATGCTGTCTCGTTTGTAGTGTGTGTGTGTGTGTGTTTATCGCATAACTCTAGTGTTTCTAGAAAGATACAAGACAGATGGTTACATTGGTTTGAACATGTCATAAGGAGACACAAAGAATATATTGGAATAAGAATAAATAGCTTAGCAATATAAGGTTGAAGAAACCAAAGATAAGATGGAAGGACTGTATTACGGAAGACTTGAGAGAAAAGTAACTCAATGAGGACGACACGCAAAACAAAAATGAGTTCAAGAAAATTTATATATAGGGCAAGTGCAGTGACGTGACTTTGCTGACTTTGGCAAGCAGATATGGGGGCCCGTATCAAAATGACAGCTATTAATTACATCCATAACTGACAAATGTCATAATTTTTCTGAATTTCCAAGGTCAGCAAAGTCATGTGACTGCTCGCGCCCTATGGAATTTGTACATAGTATACATCAGATTTTTTTATTGATAAATCACGTAAATCAACAAGAGTCACAAAAATGCTAAAATACTCGCCATTGTATACGAACTATGTTGACAGTTCCAAATTAGGAAAACAGGAAATTACAAAAGTTTTAACATGTTAAAGTCTTATGTGCCGCGGTCAATATCCTGTATGTTGACTCTAAATGTTTCAATTCAAGGAAAATAATCAGAAACAGGTATTTATAAAATTGTGAATTTTTTTTCAAATAACGTTGCAAAGAGTTATGTGTCAAAATTATAGATTTTCCTTTTCTACATTTGAAATATATGTGTCAGTTTCGTCATAAAGAACATATTAGTTTTTTTAAGGTACTGAACTTTATGAGATATTACTGGAAATTGAAAAATAAAGTTTTTCATGTACATCACGTTTTACGACTTGTACTGTTTATAGTGTAATAATATGATTAAATGTCAAACGTTAAGTATGATACTATAAAAAGCTCAATAATGTTTTAATTATATATTTTGGTAATATAAAAGTTATGAAAAATATCAAACTATGTTTACGAGTATATTAATGTTATTTTAATAATATTAATACTTTACTATCTGTAATGGAATATTTCTAACCTAAAAGCAACATCGATTTTTGGCTAATTATTAGAATTTGCCTTTTCATAACGAGTGACGCATTTCAAATCAGAATAGGCTGAAGACGTCTTCAGCCTACTGTTATTATTGAAGTTCATTAAAAAAATATACAAAATAATGTACGGTATAATATTATTTATTTGAAATCGTCACTAAAGTGCACAAAAATCGTCATTAAACGTTCAGAAATCTGCACTACAGTAATCCATTACACGACGATTTCATGCAAAGGCAGTGTTGCCATCCTTATGATAATTATTGTACATATAAGATAATTTGGGTAGGCGTACGAAGTACAATAGTAAATTTGTAAGTAAAATGTCAAAAAATATGTGTAGAAGAACGAATTAAATAATTGCGATGAAGAAGTTTGAGATAACAACCATAGTTTTCAGTGTTCTTGACGATAACTTCAATGTTCGGAGTTCGATAGTCTCTTAGGAAAAAATAAAATAAATAAATAAAATAAATATTTCATCACGGCATATTACCCATTGCGGGCGCTTATCAGGCGTCACCTCACAGGCACTCATTGCTGGCGTCGAGAATGCGCCACAGGGGTCAATTTAGTGTCATTAAAATTCGATGTAATTTTTGGCGTCGGTCGGGATCGAACCGGAGTCCCCAGATTCGCGACCAGACACTCAGGCACACGGCCACGAGACCCCAGGAAAAAATAAAACAGAAAATGTAAGATGACCCCATGTAGAAAGAAACTACGTAATATTTTCTTAACAACAAATATAAGAAACGAGTTTATCCTTCAGTATTTGCTTTAATTCCACCCTTGGATGTGTTTAAAATAAAACAACTTAATCTTATTCCGTTCAAAGCAGACTTCTCTGTTCATCCCTAGTGAAATAGTTGTTCAATACTTCTCATCACTTCAAAGAGACACAGCGGAACAATTCGCAAACTATCCGCCACACATACGACTCAGCGCTGTGACGTCACGGGGATCACAAAGAGATGAAGGATGAGCTTGGACAGAGAAAGCGCCACCTGGGATCTTAAATCAAGTATACATGACAAACAGAAACAAACGCAGAGTGTGTCTTTGACGGGTTTAATTTTAATGTCTAGTCGTTTATCAGTGTTGCATTTGAGAATATAATATGATAAATTTTTATGTTAGAATGAGTTTGCTAAATATAGAATTTTAGTTTTTTTTAAAATTTCGGTATATTAATGTGAATGGTTGAGAATACGAAAATCAGGTAGGCATTGAAAAACAAAATTTGCACTTTAGTTTTAAACAGTTATTTATCTGTCATTTCATTAACTAATCTTTTTTTTAAATGTCAACAAATAATAGTACATTAAAACACAAGTATCATAAGGCAATCTGTTAACGTACGAGTCCAAGTTTGGAAAACGAGCCGCCAGGCGAGTTTTACAAAGGACGATATCTAATTTAATTTTTAAAGAAGTCCGATCATCTGATCTGTAATGTCAAGAATCTTGATAAGAATAATAATGGATATAAGTTCATTTACTAATTCAAATGTATCATCTTGATTCATACAATTCGAAGATGACCTTTATTAGACATCTTTAAAAAATTAAACTGATTATTTTTTCCATTCGTGGTACTCTTATTATAGTTATTTAAATAAAATTAAAATAAAATTGTATGTGCAATTCTCCAAAAAAATTCGTTGTATGAAAGTATGAAAATATTACATCACTCAATTCAGAATTAAATAATAACCAGTAAGAATATTTTGTTCCTATTCAAAATTAAAAATTAGATCCCGTATTTCGAGAAAAACTGATCGATTTTTTTTTCTGTTTAATACAATGCCTATTTAACCTTCTTTGTAAGTCTATAGTTCTTGAGATAGTAATGGTAGCCTAATTAAAATAAACATTTTATATGGAAAAAAATTGTCATACCATAATCGTACGAGTACAATAAAAACGGTTTTAAAATGAAGTTTTTTTTTGTTTTTGAAAATTTGAATTTTTGTGGTTATGTTCGGTTTTTGTAAAAAAAACTTAATTATTTATAGGTATTTATTTGATATCTCTTCTTTTTTGGTAATTATCATCATCATCTTGGTTTTTTTGGAGTTAATTTTAATGACATATTTCGTCACTTTTTCGTATCATACCTATATTTATATTACGCTATATACATACTTGTTACATTATTTGTTTGTTTGAATTGTAGCATCTATAGATTTTAGATGTCTTTATCCTACGAGTATATGTGTAGCTTATTTGTTTCTTTCACGTTCGCTTATAATTTCGTCAATAAATGTAAAAAGAACTTTCTATTTATGTTCCACAGAACTATTGTTCAAATTTTTTTTTATTACTGAAGTTTCTACTGCAGAAGATATTCTGTAGCACATCTGTTTTTCGACAGTCTACTCAGTGGATATTACGAGTATATACTGAAAAATGCTACATAAATGTCACAAGGTAATTAATAATTCAGGGTTAATATGTCCATCAGTTGGGAAATTTTGTTGTATATAATCCATAAAACACGAACCCTCGTTAAACTCTTGTACGTCATAAAAGCATTTACAAATTTGGATATTGAAATATGTGGTTTCCACTTGACAGTCACAATTATTTTCATAATTATTAATTATTAATGTTTATTTGTAGTTATTAATAATAATTTTGTTTTACAGTGGAAACTTGTTTATCATGTTTGAACTTATTGTCGATAGCTACCCCATATTTTCGCAATAAAATATTTCGTTTTTTAATTTCAAATAAATAAATATATCATCATGGGATTTTACACATTGCTGGGTGTGCCAATCTGCTTTGTACAGAGATTTCGGTAATGATGATGACATATTTGAACCGTGTGGGTGTTTACTAGGCGTCACCTCACGGGCACTCATTCCTGGCGTGGAGAATGCACCACATGGGTCAATTTTGTGCCATTTAAAATTCGGCAGTATGAATTACAGTATTTTTTATTATATAACACACTCAACAAAACTTTAAACGTATTACACTACGTTACACACTCAATGTATTCAGATCAGCTAAGCTGCGCGTTGCTCAAGAGATCATCAGCGAAGCTAACGCTTCGCGCAGGACTGCTATTTGTTCACTATATTGAGATTGAGAAATTAATTGTTCACTGTATGGAGTTTAGTATGACGTCAATGTATTTATTTTTGTGTTCATATAATGTGTTCACTATTTCGCGACTCTACTGTATTAAGTTTTTGTAAGTTTAAAATAAGTCAAAAGAATTTTTCTACAGTCTACATAGAAAGTAGCCATTTGCGCTCTCTTTTGTAAACGCAAAATGTCACTTTGCCGTTCTAGCGCGACAAAGTAGAAAAAACGCTCGCTGTCCAAATTTCTAACTAAACAATGTCGAGAAATGTCCCTTGTCTACATTCTTAATGGAAACGTTTAGTCAGGAACTAATGGCACTGTAGTGACACAGTTACTATCTTTACAAATCAATCTGACATATAATTGCTCTGTCGGGATGTTACATTACAAAAACAAATTGCTGCACTATTGTGAAAATAAAATAGGGCATACATTTACAAAAACGGAAGTATAATTTTTTATATTAGATTGAAGCAATAGGTCAAGAAGAATGGGAAAAAACGATAAATTAAAATTAAATATAAAAGACGTTTTTTCTTTATATTAATCCTTATTACTTGAGTAGTAGTGCAAGTACAAAGTGTACATTTTACTATTTTTTGTTATGGTAGCGACTGTAGAAATTTTTTTATGTGTATTTCGAACGCACATGAACATTGTCGATTTCGAGAGACCGCTCAATCGACAATGTCCTATTTTGCGCTTTTAATACATAAATAGCTATTTTTCACTATTTGCGTTGGCTTTATAATTTGTTTGTTAAAAATGTAAATCGGCCGAATTATTTTGAGCCTGGGCTCGTAGATGTTATAATAACAACAATATATTTCATTAAATTGCTTTCGGAAAATAGACACTTCCTGTTTTTCTTGAATTGTATGCAACTGTACACCATAAGACATATGTTTAAATAAAGTGTGTAAAGTCAATCTTTCAAATAGCATCGGTCTATAAATTCACATCTTGTACGTATAACTTTCTTTGAACTCTTTGATCACACTCGTACATTTGAATTTTGTATAACATTCAGAACTCAGCATAAAGTTTTGAACCCTCACATGCATTAAAGGGATAAAGCATATGGTAACAGAAAATAAAAATTCAAATAGCAATACGTATTTGATATTCCTTCTTCATGTTCCTAGAAAAATAAAACTGATTTTGCTAGCACAAGAAGGTTAAGTTAGGTAGATTAGAATTAGAAGAATACGGTAGGACAAGACCATAACCGCCATAGATTTTACCTTTATCGCTCTTCTCAACTCTCGCCAATAAAACACATAAAAGAAAATAGTTCTGAGATAAACTATTCTTAAAATGAAATCTAAAAGAAATACTTTTATTTTTATGCATCTATATACCTAATCTTTTCATTGACTGAAGTGTTTATTATCTTAAGAACATAAAATTATCATAAATTTCTTCTGGCACATTAACATATCTCGTAGTATACATATCTATTTATATTTTGACTTTGAAATATGAAATAATTTAGTGCTGATTCCTTTGATTTAAGCGTCTGTTTGTGACCATGAAATGCTGCTTTCAAAACGATGTAATTTATTGTTATATAAGATATATCTCGAATATATCTAGAGCAGTGAAACCAATTAGAATGTAATAGTAAGTTGGTATATTTATATTCCTAAAAATAGTTCTGGGTGAGATATAAATAGATCGGATAGTTAAACACAAAACAAAACAAGGTATTTAATAGTGCATCGCTGACTGAAATAGTACAAAGTACAACGCTCTAAAAACAACTTCACTTTTTTAGATTTTCTAATTTTATTTTAAATATAAATACATGTGAACCTTTTGAAGTTACAAAAAAAGAATTGATGACAATTTTTGGATGTTATTTAAAATATACACAGTGTAGCTATGAAGTTTTAGGATTGATATTCTGTACCATCCAATAACAGCGCAATCTATGAATTGCCATCCGAACTATTTCCACTAACCTTCATCAACATACGCCTCAAGTTTGATTAAACCTGGCGCAAATCGCAAATGTGCTACTAGTATCAATTAGTAGTGTGATGGGGGTTCATAGAGTTGATTTCTTATACTATACGTTTCAGTATCTTACTGGTAATTGCCCAGTGTATGTTAGGTGTAACTGATTCGTCGCCTTAACGATCGACTATAGCTCAATTATTGTTGGTATCAAATGAGATGGGGTCATTTCACATTTCCTAATTTATTTTTTTCTTGAAAGAATAGGTCAAATTAAATATGTAGGTCTATGTTTTACACTTTACAAGTCTTTAGAATCAGAGATATGATTTTTTAATTCAAATATTTGGACGCTGACGTCACGGCTTAGCGAATGCGGTAGTAGAGCTCTACCGGTTTTGTTTGCAACTATGATTGTTTGTGTTATTACTTGTCAGTTTGATTTTGTGACAGTAACATATTATTAACTAAAAACATATTTCATAAAACTTTTGATATTTATTTTAATAAATGCTTTATTTACATACCTTTACTCTTAACTTTGCTGTCACCTGTCATAATTTTAGGTTAGTGTGTTTACAACAGTAAACGGAAACCATGTGGACCGTAAATGTGTGTGTGTGAGAGAAATGTCTTTGTGTGAGTAACAAACCGTGACGTCACAAATTTATGAATGAAAAGTCGCATATTTCATGTTATTATATATTACTATATTTATTAAATGGGACGGATTAAGATTCCTAGCTGGAGTGCAAGCAGAATAAGGAGGATGAAAAACTATGAAACAGGACGTCCATAACTCGGATTCAGAGATGGAATTTGATTTTTTTTTTTGTAATTTTATTATATTTATACATACATACATACATAAAATAACGCGTGTTCCACTTAGTGGGTTCGCACAAACCCGATAACAATAAGAACAACATCAACATCATACAACAAATCCTTACTCTTATACATATTAAAGTGACTGATTTTCGGTAGCGAAGTACCGCATCCGGATCACAATAATAGTTAGGAAACAATCATCCTTCGCCACACATTCCTATCTAAGCACACTTCTTTCGCCTCGGCCACACTCATAATCGCATTCATACATGCTCTTCTTCTCTTCTTACTCTTATAAATGTTTAATAACAATATAACGAACTTATAAATATTGATGATAGTGGCTGAAGTACCTAAAAATGAAAATTATGGTAGGAAATGCCAAATAGGTACTTTTACTATTGTTAGCATATTTGCACCGCGCCCGATTTGAAACATTTATTGACCCGCCCGCCAGAGGCTTAATATTGGTTCAGTACAGTTCTCGTAGTTTGTTTGACCTCTTAGACCTGCCTCATCATATGCATCCCTCGAACAGCGGTACACAATCAAATTTTGTGTTCGTTTGTGGAAAGAACCAACACAATCGTTTGCTATAGTCAAAAAGCGTTTGCGGAGGCCTCATTGACTTGTTCCAACGTTTTTGGTTGGCAAGAGCGATTTTGCGATTAGTGAGATGAAAATAAAGATGACCCAAGGAGTGATCGTCCTGTACCAAGCAGAAATACAGAAAACATGAAGCAATTTTGACTTTCGATCGACGTGTTACAATTCAGATGGTTTTAGAGAAATAGAACAATTTTTCTCCGCTAAACTAAAATTGAAGCTGAAAGGGAACCGTTACGATGATGAAACATACACTTAACCACCGTGCCGAAGGCATTGAACAGCGTCCCAGTTTCAGACTTCCAGAACGCCTCGAATGAACTGGAAGACCGCATCAAGCTCTGTGTAGATTTAGAAGGAATGGAATTTGAAGAATAAAATATGATTTTGTCTTATATATAAGGGAAATCCTTTATAGCCTCACTGTGTAATTCACTTGATACAGATTTTAGAACTAATTATAATAATCTTATCACACAATTTGTATTTCAATAAATATAGAATATTTTTATCTTAATAGTTCATTATGTTATTACCTTTTAATAAACAAAATTACGTGGAAAGGACACGGAAGTTTTATGCCCGGTTGCAGAAACGTTAATCAACGCTTTGTTTAACGGACCATCAAAATGAACAAATTCGAATCAGTTTCCTTGTTCTTATGACATTTAAATCATTGCTGCCAAAAAATCGCGTTGCATTTGTTCGTTTTGATGATTACAAATGGATGTACATATTTGTAAAATATTTCAATAGTATTCATTTATGGGACAGGTAGTATTTTACAGAATTAAAAATGAAACAATCTCTATTAATAAAAACTATTTATTTACCAACAAAATTAACAACAATGTAAAGCTAAAGAAATGTAACTATATATTTTTTTTAATACAACGGTAAATAATGTTAACTTTATTCTTATCAAAATCATTAATTAATGTGTTTCATTATACGAGGGAAATAAAAATGGCAAGTAGTCCCTAAGAAAATTCAGGGCCATTGACAGTGTCACCTAGGAAGAATTTTATTTTCTTAGTGTTCAATTCTTAATTTATATGTACATACAAATATGTGAAATATTATCAATTATAATTATTTTAGAAAAAAATATTGTTTTTGTGACAAATTATAAAATAAACAGATTTTTCGTTTATAGGAATTTGCTTCATTCTTACTAGTTTTGCATGCTGTTAATAATCTCTTTTGTATCCTAAATAACAATTTTTTCCTTTGTATATAAAATATTGTATATAACACGGGAGTAAAGTGTCATTATTTACCACAAGCGATTGCATCCCTCAGGTTACGCCCTCAGGATTCCATATTCGCTCTCGACAAATAATGACGAACTTTACTCCCTTGATATATAAACTACTATTATATTACTGCCTTTGTTAATGATGGGCTAATAATTGCCCGAAATGTGCAATGTATACCTATTTGTTTATAATAAAGACAAACTGGAACTTTAAGACCTCATTATTTTTATCTTTTCTTTGGGCAGAATCGACTCTTAAAGTAAAAGCCAACTACTTAAATATTTATAAATAGAAATCAGTGCACATAATCCCCGATTTGAAACGTCAGAAAAAAATAAAGTAGGTAATCGTCTCATTCTATACGGGAAAAAGTAGAAAAAACGTTTACAAGGAAATAGTTCCTGGTTTAGGTGGGTGGTAGTGACAGCACTTCACTCTCCTCGTCACCCCTCTTCACTCTACACATGCGAGGGTGAAATAGCCGTGCGAGCGGGCACAGCTGAAGCGATGCTCACTTTTTTCATTTGATACGTTTAGATTGTTCGCGTCGGGTAAATTGAAGCGATTTGTTTTATTGGCCCGCAGAACGATATCACACAGCCTGATTTTATGTTGTACTAGGTTTATCTTAACCTGCATTCAATAATGAACAGCGAATGGCTAATTTGATACATAATTATTCCAACCAAAAAAATTAGAATTTGGATTCGTATAATTCTTATGTGCGGAGGTTTGAATTTAAGTATGCACGAGAGTGATTCAAAATCTAAAAACGAATTGTGAATGGATTAGCTCATTACACAATTTCAGTTTTTACTGCAAAATATGCAGTTATGACTGTTATTGCAATAAAAGTGTTGTCTGAGAAGTTTTGAGCCTTTTGAACATGTAAATATCATTAGCCGTCAAAACTATTCTAGTAATACAATTGTACAATGTACAGGCTGGAATAAATTCAAGTTCATTATATGAAAAACTTTCTTATTATGCACGCTACAGAAAATGGGTGTCTTTTGTTTTTGCGCTACAGGCTATATAACTTGATTTTCCCTTATTTTGAAACTACTTCGTATTTCGCTTAGTATGAGGGATAATGAAAAAGTGTTTAAATCTTTTTTATATGATATTTTATGTACAATATCGTGTTGTGATTGGATTTTTTCAAAATTTCATAATTTTCGAGATATAGCAAATATAATATTAATTAATTAAATAATTGAAATATGTTTCAACGAGTGCCAACACATGCTTCAATTGAATTTATAAATATAATATTTTTTAAATGGGAACATATGTTGAAAATAATCTCATTTTTTTCCTTATTTTATAAGATTTTCAACGATGTATAACAAGTCTACATTATTTTGCATTCGAACATGTATAAAAAATGAATTATTAATTTATTGGGGTGAAAAAATTAAAAACTATTAAGAAACAAATGAAAAAATCAGTTACAGATCATCAATTGTTTATTTCTAATGTTATTTTATTTGTTTATACTCATTTTTCTAATTTATATACTTCAGAAAACATACCAAACCACATTTTTCGAATTGTGTCAAAGCCAACTATAATGCCGGTAAAAAATAAATTAACTAATACGAAAATAATTGACTAAAAATAAGTTTGAGAACTTAATAATAATTTTCCATTTTTTCACTCCAATAATTCATATTTTATTCATGTTTGAAACAAAATAATGTTGACATGTTATACATCTTTGAAAAGCTTATATAATAAGGAAAAAGATGAGACTTTTTCAATATGCATTCCCACTTAAAAAATATTATATTTGTGTTATATCTCGAGAATTATTACGTTTTGAAAAAATCTAATCACACCATGACATTCTACATACATTTTTTTTTAAACATCTCTTTACCTCTCATAATAAGAGAGGTATACCTTTGAATATATAATACATATAAGAATGGCAACGTAATGTATTTAGATTAAATATTTCGAGAGAAGGTGCCATCTATCCCTCCCTATACGAATTATTTCTGAGTTAGTTCAAAAAATACATAATAGGTGGATGTTGCACAGTATTGCCACGTAGCTAGAACAGCAAGTTAAGATTTTATAAAGGTTTTTAAGTTTGCTACTGTAAAACAAGTATACATGTACATTGAAGATTCAAAATATATTACCTGGTTATTATGAAACAATATTTTTGAATTATTGATTATTGAATACCTTTAACAAATATTATCTGGCAATGCTGTCAGCACGATTTACCGTAGTTCATAGTTTTGTGGTAGGAGTCACTAGCTATCTATAATAATTTTGTGAATAAAAAGAGACAGATATAGTATGTTGCTAGACCATATGCGTTGCCATTCTTATATGTATTATATATTCAAAGGGTAAACGGTATTTTCAAAATAAGCTAAAATCAAGTTTTAGCCAGTAGCTCAAAAACAAAAGACGATCGAAAATTCCTATAATTGTCTCGAAAAGAAAGTTTTTCTTATAAGGAACTCGAATTTGTTCCACCCTGTACAATGATATTCAAGGTTAGACAGATACATAGGCTGTGGACATACTGAAGGAGTATTTTTTATCATATATTACGTGAAGAATTGAGCATGAGAAACCTTTATTTAAACTTGGATAGTTGGATAATTACGAAGATATTTTAACGTTTTTAGAGCACATTTTTCAAAACAACTATATAAATTACCTGTTCAATACAGATGGGGATATAAATTATACTCTGATTTGAGAGAGAATTGAATTGAATTTGGTTCTTTTATTTGAGGTTTTAGCATTTATTTATTGCGAGACATTTCACTAGTAAAATGGGATAAAATATTTTCAGTAAGTTAGCTGTGCATTTTAGGCTATTTTGGATGGTCGTTAACAAATTTAAGAATTATTGTTTTATGACAATATTTATAAACATTAGAGAATATGATGTTTCGTTTTGTTATCAATAACTATATGATCTAATGAACAATGACAGTAAATAAAAATATACTTACTAAATAAATGATTTTTTCCACAATTGTGAGCAAAATTCATTATTATTCAACTGAAAATAGTGAGTAAAGTAGCATATTGAATCACAAGTGAGCAAAGTAAATATTTTTCTTCACAAGTGAGCAAAGTAAATAACTTTCTTCACAAGTGAGCAAAATACACAAGCATATAATTGGTTGCATACTCTAAGCACCATTCTACATGGTGGAATATTTTTTTTTGTATTTATTTTTAGTTAATTAAATTCAAATTGTAAACATAATGTACTTCTGAGTTTTTTATTAATAAACAAAGTACAATGTATTATTCTTTTGGGAAAATTGTATTTCAAGATTGTGGAAAAAATCATGTTTAGCACATGTGAGCATGTCTTTTTCTCACTTGTCCAGTTGGCGCACTCGCTTCGCTCTTGCGGCCAATTTCTGGACGCGTGAGAAAAAGACATACTTTGCTCACTTGTACTAAAAATAGCTATTGTAAAATAACAAAACTTCTTTTATGGTCAAGTATGTGTTGTGTTTATATTAATATAAAACCTCCTTAACAAATTTATTAAGTTTGTATTCGTTTCTACGTCATAGTCAAAATATTTACCAGTTTTAAAATTATTAAAATAACATTTAAATTTTTCTAGTTTATAAATTAAAAAGGGCACGAGGACAATGTTGCCTTTAGAATGTACAAATAATTTATTTAAAAATTAACTTCCGGAATTAGTTTATCAAAAATATATCTCCGAGATTTGACTTAGTTTCTCTAAAAATTCCCCCTTTACCAAGGACATAATTAAAATCGTAATTAAATCAAAACTAGCAAAATTTAACTATCATTATACGAGGATTAAAACATTAAAGTAAGGTAATATAGAAGTGATATTATTTTAGATATAAAAATTCTACACATGTAACAACATTATAAAACATGTAATTACTTCCTGAATATTTAATTTTGTTGGTAAACATTTTAAAGTGTTTGATAAGAGCGTTAATATGATATACTCTTTTAGGGAACATTGTAACTCATTTCCTGCAGAGGGTGAAAATTTTATGACGCCATGTGTGATAAAAATGTCGTAATTTGATAATTGTAGATTTTAAAATGCGATTTCTTACGTTGTTACTTTGTATTAATTGCACGGTACGTGGCAAAAGCGTAGTACATTAAGATGAATTCAAGAGATAAAAACCATTTGTATTTTTAAACCCATTTTTTACCACAGTGAAATATTATACTGTTGGAAATTTATGACCGACTAATTAATTTTGATATAACACGTAAAAATTAAAATTTAAAGAGGATTACTCGTTGTTGAATAGATATAAATTATTTCTGCTGAATTCAATGAAAAGACAATAGGATTGTTTTCATATTATATTTTTTTAATCTTTAGAAGAGAATTTTTCTTCTTGTTTTTAGAAATTTCTAGAATAGATTTAAATTTAATTTAGCAGAAATAATAGGTGAAGATGATGATAATAATAATGATAGATTACTAAAAGAAACTTTCTATACAAATTTAAATATAAATTGTCAAAACAATATACAATTCATGAATAATTTTATTATTTAATAAAAATAAATTAAAACTTTGGATTTAAAGAAACAAATTTAAATATTCAATTTCCATATGCTGGCACCATAAAAATATAATTAAAATTCATCTAGTAACATTGTTTTTTCTTCATTACGTTTCAAGATGTTGAAGCGATGGCTTCAAACAAAATGTTATCTTGGGCGGTTTCTTATTGTAAAATTTATATAACTTTTTAAGTCACAAAATGTAATAAAATTTATATCTGTGTTAAAAAAAACTCTGAGTGGAAGATTCAAAATATTTTTTTTATACTAAAGTGTCATATGATGATAATTTTCACAGAATATTTTTGATATTTCGTTTGACGGCCCAGCTGTCAGTTGTATTCGTCATTTTACTTGATATGCGGTGATTAGATAGAAAGAAATAAATCCTTTATATTTTGGTTACATTAGTTAATTGTCATGTAGGTACATATCATAACTCACATTATTTTTGCACATGAACATAAAAAAATCAGTACTTACAATAAAAAGGGAGTTTAGATTGAACATTATTGTAGAAGACACACTGAAGGGCGGACTTACCTGAAAAGAAAAATCAATATATTAGGACACATAACATATGTTTTAAATTATGTTATTACTCCAGCAAATATTTATTGCATTATTTTAATATCATTTTATAAAATTTGTAGATATTGTAACGCGCGCCCTTGACTGAAGAGTTACCCATACGACTAGACTTGTTAATTACACTGGTGACCCGGATCCTTTGTATTTAATGTCATTGTGGCGTCAGAAAGTTCGAGAAGGATATCGCACTATATAAACCCGTCACCAAAGCCAGCAAAAGTATACAAGCAACGAGCAATGAAGTTGGTGATATAAATAAACAGTCTACAAGTTGTGAACATAAATAAATGTAGTTATATAAATAAATATAGTGATATAAATATTGTTTTAAATAAATAATATTCTTAGTCATAAATTAGTGTTTATAATTATTTAATCATAGTGTTAGTTATGTTTATTATCTTTTTATTATTTCTTCTAATTATTTATCGTTTAATAAACGTATTATTTTAATTAATAATATTTCTTTGATTTTTACACTTCACCCATATAAGTAAACGTTACAATATATTTTCTAAAAGGCAAAGTTAAATCAATATACTTTTACAATTTTTTCAGCGGCTATGGAAAGAAAAGTTTGCGATGTAATAATGGAAAAATTATTTTTTGACAATGAAATAGTATATTATTCAATGAGCATATAATGTATGCTATTACTCACACTGTGTGTGTGTGTGTGTGTGTGACGTTGTTGGAGGTACGAATTTCTCAAATTCTATAAGACTAAAGACCTGTGTAACTACGGATTACTCAATCTAACAGTAATGGGAAGAGTTAAATAGATTCTGGTAATAATTGGACAACCGAAAGTAGTAGTATTTTAACAAAAATCATCTAAATATTATTTTTTGAAAACTTATGTTATTACAAATATTAAAAAACAAAATTCTCTATCCGACACATTTAATTTTTTTATTATACCTTCTATAGATTTAAAGATATATACATATATATAATCTATAAAACAATTTGTTGTAGTAAATCTCACAGCCTGCTCACAGCCCAAACATCTCCATGGTAACTACTTGAGAAATTAAAATATCTGTAAATGACAGATAAATGTCAATAATGTCTGTATCAAAAATTTAGAGATAATACTGAAGGTTTTTTTCTAGGAACGATATTTAATATTTCTTATTGTATTATTAATTATATATTAAAAATTATAGGTATATTACATGAACCCTTCAGAAATACCGCCAATCCCGTTAATGAATTGAAAAAACCTCGAACATTTGGAAGAAATGGAGAAAACTTGCTCATAGAATGAATTTAAAATTATAGAAAATACGTAAATATAAATTTTAGGTGTAATTATAATTTTTTGTGTGTACAAGAAATGTTAAATACAATACTTATATATACCATAATGGAAAGGGCGAGAGGTATTGTGATGGCGACAACTGATAATTTTAAACTTAATGTAAATTAAAATCATTCTATAGCTCTAGAAAGTCTTACTTTATTGTTATTCGTTAAGTCGTAATATTTTTTTAAATATTCTTTTGTTCTCAAACACTGAACTTCGGTAATATTTGGAATTACATAAATTTATCAACACAAAGTACTATATAAATACGTATAACATAAGTAAGTTTTTATTGCCACAACCACGATGTCTTGTCTATCTCATTCAACATATCTTTCATTTGCGTACAAACGTATGTAGTTTCTGCCTGGCGTGGCATGATAAATACTTCATTTATTTACTTGTAAATGGATTCTGGATTTTAAAAAAAGTGATAGCAAAAGGTTGGGGAGTAATAAAAATTTGGAATTGAGTAGATGTGTGAAGTTATGTTAAAAGCATGTACTTCTAAAAGTCACAAATATAAAAAAGATATGCAGCACCAGGGGAAAAAGAAGAAGGAGACTTGATAAAAAGCACAAAAGCTACAAATGGATTTCCTGGTCCACCGTCCATCTATCCACTTAACAGTGTTGAACTATTAACTGAGGACATTAGCTACTACAGAGTCCGCAAATTTCAAATACCACATTCTGAACCACGATAACGCATATTATAGGTATTGCGGTTACAGCTAAACAAGATTTTGGTATATTAAACTGCAAATAAGACCGTAATGGCAAATCCTATCCACTAACTATTCGAAATTAGATTCCTTGCGATGAGAAATTCAAGATTTCCAATATTTCATGCGATTATTAACTTCACTTTTTCGTAGTTTATTAGTAAAGTTTCCTTCTGCTGTAATTATATATGGCTGGAATAGTTTGTTGGCCTCAGTTCAGTTTTCTTGTGAAGCAGATCCTCTGATACGAGATTTCTCAGCGATGCCGTAAGTCTGAAATTGCGCGATTTTAACGAAGCAATAAAAAACTTAATGAATTCGAACTGACGATGGTGATGGCGGAAACTTGTAAATTGCATTACGGTGCTAAATTTAATTACTCGATCGCCCTGCGTTCTTTCCGATTTTGTTTATTCTTTTACCTTTTCTGACTGTAGAAAGAAAAGTAGATAGGTACTTAAATGGAGCACTGCTTCAATGCACAATGAACAATAATAAGTTCTTTGATTAGTAAGAACTTATTCATATTTTAAAATTATTAGCCTTTATACAGTTACTGATAAGCCGGCACTGCTCTAGTATAAAACTTGTTTAACATAATACTTTTTTTTGCTAAATTTGATAGTTGTTTTAAAGGCCAAAATATTGTTGTTATATATAAATTAATTAAATTTAAAATTAAATATCCTTTAACATAAATATTATTGTAAAATTTATATTGCAGAAATAGAAAATATAAATAAAACAAAGATGAAAATAAGCAAGAAAAAATATAGGTACATAAAGGTAATAAAAAAAAAAAAATTCATTTATTTAAGAGATACACAATTATTATTATGACACGTTTAAAGGTTATGTAGAGCATAGGATATAGGTTGTTATTATCACATCTAATTTAATAACTGTAGTTATTATTTAAATAATAAGTATATATTCGACACTTACATTTTTAAAAATTTAAATGTTTGTGCTTAATATTGATATTTTTTATGTGTTTTCAATATTGTCAGTCATCGTAGTCAGTATCTCAAGAAAATAGACGAGTAAATAAAATGAAAGTATTACTTACACTTTAAATAAATATTAGAAGTATATTTAAATGTGTTTTACATTAAAATAAAACAAATAGCCACAAAAATACATTATAATTTGTGCAACAACAACGAATATGACAGTGAGCTAGTTTACACCCATCGTTTAGGCCGCGACCTATACCCTATATTCGACCTATACCTTATAGGACGCCATGCTGTAAACATTTAGTAGGCCACCTGACCTAGCTTAGGTCAGGTCTCTTTTTCATGTGACCTGACCCAGTTTAGGCCACGTTTTAAACTGCGTGTAAACGTGTTACTGACCTAAAGTGTTAGATGAAAACCCTGTAGGTGGCGGTTAACCCGTATTGTGATTTTGTTGACATCACATTTTGTAGGTTGTGTAAGTTAAATTAGTTGAATTATTACGAAAAAAAAACTCATGTTCCGAAGCTGAATCTCTCGATCCTTGTGAAATTCACAATGATGCAAACGAAGAAAGTCAATAAGAGCACATATTTTTCTAGTGACATCGCGTTAACATACCAATATAACAAATTAAAGATTGAATTATATTTGGTGATGCTTACATAACCTGAAACCTGAAATACTTGTATCAACCTGGCATATAAAACTGCAGTTTAAAAAAAATAAGTGCGATTGTATTTCCACAGATGGCATTGACTCGAGGACTATATTACACCTAAATTTATCATAGGTCCCCATGGTGTAAACGATTTGTAGAAGACCTATTATAGGACAAGGTATAGGCCAGGTCGCATGAATAGGATTGGGTGTAAACTAGCTCAGTGGCCCGTAAATGGCGGAAGAAACGCAAGCCACGTCATGGCCATACCCTGAGTATATAGGTACCTTAGAATACATGCCAATAGCGTTTAACTTTATTTGTCCAGAAATAGCGTCTGTCGAAAAATATATTTGATGTTAAAGCAGACATAACCTAACTTTTAAAGAAAGATAGCTGTGACGTTTTAGTTATATTTTATTTTGCGCAACCGTATGATAAAATTCTCTGCACGGGTATGTGAAAACATATTTTCACGCTATCTATGTTAACGTTATGTGAAAATTCTCTATTTCAAATAGACTACAGGTAATGCTTGTGTGGTGAAATGGGCTAAACTTTTTGTTAGAAACTATACTAGTTTTCATCCAAGTTAATAAAGCGACGTATAAACTTATCAGCTGATAAGTTTAGCCAACTATTTTCACATAGTTTTATATAACGTATTTGACTTGTATGAAAAAAATGGCCAAGGAATTAATTTTTACACGATATTAAAACGAGAAAATTATAAAAATCAGTTCATTACAAAAACTGAATTTGTTATTCAAGTATTCCACCATTTTTTGGTGGGTTCGGTTACACCACCTTTATTAATAATACTAGCTTTAATTCTATTTTTAAAATGCCGGTCGAACTATTATCGCCTGACAATTGGCCCACAGTTTTTTTTTTTAAGTTTTAGCATATGTTTAAAGAAACCAAAAAAAAATTGTAGGAAGTTCTAACCATTTGTATAGGTTTTATAATTTGTTGAAAATGTAAACCGGCCGGACTAATATGAGTTGGGTTTGTATACATCGATATATTTCTAAACAAAATATTTGAGGTCTAGTATGAAACTTGAATGGAAAATAGTGTTGAATCTAGTTTGAAAAAAAAAATACAAAAAACTTTTTCTCATTTCTTTACAAATCCTCCACATTCTTGTAAATGAGCTATGAGTCTCTTGAGAAACTTTGACATTTCCGCGATTAGCATCTCTCACACACGTAATCCCCACTAATCATAACTATCGTTTGAATCTGTCTACGAAGCGTGGGATATTATCGCGAGCCGTGATTGGCGGACGTGAGAATCACAAGAGATGCTGTGGGACAAGAAGGTAATCAGCGAGTCGCATGCTTGTAATTGTGATGTGGAGTATGATAATGGTAACGAGGATTTCATACCCGATTGGGAGCTTCTGAGCACGGACTTACAAACGTTCAGAGAGATTGGACAAATGGTTATTGGAATGTAGGAGTATCAGGAGATATCTCGTTGAACTATAATACTCAGAATTACGAGTGATCAAAACACATAACGAAGGACGAGATATACCGGTGGCTTTGAACAAACTACACAACTTCGTAGTACATTGAGATATCGATTTGAATTTTTTTCTCTTGCAGACAAAGTATTTAAAAGTATTCCTACCAAATTTCGAACATTTATATAAAAAACAAGTGAATAGCGATTTTCTAAATTTGACATTTAAATATAGCATACTGCCCAATGCAAAAATAATGTATGGGATGAAATTTGTAAAGAATTTAATTTAATTACTGTTGACATGTGTCAAAATTATTCTACATAATAAAATTTACGAAAATAATAGTATATTATTCAATGAGAAATGATTTACATCACTCGCCTTCCGGCTCGTGCTCAATGCATCCGAATAGAATACTATACTTTATCCACAACTGTCAAATAATAACATACTGTACTATTATAAAATCAAAAATAACCTAACAAGTTTTAGAAAATTGTTTGTTTACAGACATAAACATAGTTAGCGTTGATTACTGGGTATTTGTTTTAACAAAATTATGAAGTGATTTGACATTTAGCAGAAAATTTTAAAGCGACTATCCAGCGACATTTTAAGCTTAAGAAGAAAATAAAACTTATAAAAATGAGAAAACTAGTATAATTTTGGCTTTTTATGTGGAAAAAATTACTTATTAAAAGTAATTTGTTTGTACTTTTTGTAAGGTAATATTTGAATTTGACATAATGATTAATATTATTCCATCGAACTGTCAATATTATTCAATTAGTAACAGTACGAAGGTCATTAATTGATAAAAAACGGTTGAATTATTGGTATATTATTTGACAGTCCTGGATAAGCTATTTTACTTCATGAGTAAATTTTACTTTGCTAGTAATTTGTTGAGGGGGATAATCACGAGTATGCGAGTATAGTCTTTTATACAAAACATTTATGCAAAATAGTTTCTAATGAATAACAAAATTAAATGACATATTTTGAATAAAAAACTATAGTCGCATTCTTGTGATTATCCCTCTCAACAAATTCACTTATCCATCTTTTATATAACTGGGCATTATTATATTTTCTCTTCATACTTAGGGCCATATTCATAGTCGCTACTTGTAAAATTCTTACTTGACTTAAGTTGAAGTAAATCCGTAATGAGCTTCTCCATCACTACTTCACATAGTTATTGGTATTCAAAGACTAAACTTGATTTGAAATTATCTCTAGTTCAAATAAAAAATGAGTCAATCTCTAGTTACCGTTCCACCTCACTTTAATTTTCCTCGACAACAAGTTTTCATATTTTTTATTCGTTGACCTGTGTTTTTTGTTATTAATTCCTATCTTTGTAGTAAGTTAATGATTGTAACTGATTACCATAAATTATTCAAATATATTCTGTTAATTGAGAAGCTTCTAATTTTTAACTTTAATTTGCTGTTTCCAATTTGAGTTTGAAAATGAACAATAATTTTGAAGATGAATTTGAAGACTATGATAAGTTTTTGGATTTGGTATATAATGAAAACAGGATTCCTAAACGGTACATAAGAAGCAATAGCCCGTTAGATATTTTAAATTACTATTAACCACTGTAATGCAGATATTGTAAATTGAATAACAAACAGTTAAAACTAATAAGTTCAGTTAAAAACTCAATAATAATAGTAATAGTTACTTATCTTTGCTAACAATAAATAAATAGGTGGCTTTCATCACGCTATCACGTCATAGAAATCTCAAATTTGACTCAAGATTTACTTCAATGAAGTAAACGTTAAAAATCTTTTATGAATACGAAAACATATTTGAAGTCAAGTGTGCCCTACGCTTACATTTAGCTTAGGATAATCTTAGCGAATTTCAAGTATTGACTAAGAATATGGCCCTAAGTGTTTAATTTTTCGCGTATTTTTAGAAACATTTTGATTTTATTTAGTAATACCCAGTAAAAATTGCTGTCCTCACTCGTAACATGAACTCAATTTATCACAAAATATTTCCTTGATTCACGAAACAGTGTTTTGTGAACACAACCTGCTAACAACAACAATAAACTAGGGAAATATCAATTTAAAAACCGACGACAAAGGAACATTTCACCGATATTATTACCAACTTAAAAAAATTCCGTAACAGAAAAATTCGCTGTATTTGTTATAAATGAAACTGAAAACCAGCGATGACGGGTGCGTACTGCTGTTTCATCGAAGAGTTCTGATGCTCTTTGATCAGTGTGCCATAGGCATAAAAGGGTGATAATTTTGTAATCCGCTTAAACCGAAGTAGGCTATTATTGTAACAAATTTAACTGTCAGTGTCATTTCGAGTTAGTTGTAACATTGTCATAAATTTGCTCTAAGTTTGGTTCATTGATTTCGAGATTTCTTCTAATAATGCACTTTAGTATAAATCGTGCTACAAGGCGACTGATAGAAATTGGACCCATTTTCAGAAAACTGATACAGTTCATGTGCCAATTCTTAATTTTCCTCATTTGTAGCAGTTTTTTTTCTATAAAAATGTTAGAAATTTGGTAGGAATACTTTTCAATTATTGAATAAGCATGTTTTTAAGGTCCTTACAATCCGATTTTAACATATTTACCATGATGTCTGTGTGTGCATGTATGTGTGCATCTGCGTGTGTGTGTGTGTGTGTGTGTGTGTGTGTGGGTGTGTGTGAGACAGAGAGAGAGAGAGAGTATATATGTGTATATGTATATATATGTCTGTGTGGATGTTGGAAGGACTATTTCTCTAAAACTAAAGACTTAATATCTGTTTGAATACGTATTTCTCAATCTGATATATATATATATATATATATATATATATATATATATATATATATATATATATATATATATATATATATATATATATTCTATTACGCGAGTATCTTTTATAGATTTAGAGATAAAGAAATATAATATATAAAATAATCTGTCGTAATATATCTCACTACGTAAATAATGTCATGGAAACCAATTGAAAAATTAAAATGTACTGACAGATAAATGCCAGTGTCAAAAGAGACATTACTGAAGACTTTGTCTGGGAAGTACATACATTATATTATTTCTTATTATATTAATAGTTAAATTATTTAAAATTATAGGTATATTGCTCTTCAGAAATACTGTCAATCTTGACAATAAATTGGAAACATGTCAAAAAATTAGAAGAGTAGGACAAAATTTCTTTATAGGGCGCGAACAGTCATGTGACCAGCAGATATGAGGGCCCATGTCAGAAAGACAGCTACATAGATGTAAAATGTCATAATTTCCCATAGCAAATTTCATAATTTTCCAATTTCATATAGTTTATTTTCATCGACAAGTAAATTTCACACTCCACAAAATAACCACTTGAACTCAGAAAATCTTCAAATTTTGAATGAAAAATTATGACATTTGACATCTATCTAAATAACTAGTAGCTGCCATTCTGACACGGGCCCCCATATATACTTGTCAAGGCGAACAAAGTTACATGGCTGCTCGCATACTATAGAATGAATTTAAAATTAAAAAATAGAAATATAAATAATAGATATGAGTACAATTTTTGGTGTAGAGTGTAGACATACAAGAAATGTTAAATACAAATACTTATGTAACCAAAATTTAAGGTGGCGAGAAATATTGTGCTGGTTACATCAGATTTTTACCATTGGTATCAAGAACAAGATGTTCCCAAAGTATTTGCCAGGTCATCATAAATTTGCTTTGGACTTTGGTGTTACGCCCTTGATAACAGCAAGGTGTTCTATTTTTCCATTTTTGAAAAGTCATTGCACACGTTAATTATTCAAAATAAGCCACTTAAGTAATAAATCAGCGGATTAGCGTAAAAACTAATGACTCCTTACATAACCTTACATAAAGTTATTTGTGTATCAACACTCTAAAAGTAATGTTTTTTGGCCGAATGCCGAATCTGAAGTACGAGTACTGTCGAGGCGAAAGCCGATTATATTACATTTATTATATTGAAAGATTTTGTACTCTTTGCTATTTATTAGTCAACAAACTATTTGTTATACTTTATATTCTTTTTGCAACCAATTCACTTCAACAATGTTACCTACAAGAATATAGTTTACTGCACTCAACAACCCAAATATCCACAGGTCTTCCCATGGAATGATTCATATTGTAGCATCGTAGAATAAATCCTGTTTTACACACGCATTCTTCCTTGCAGGACAGGGTAGTACGGAGAGTACACAGAACAGGAGCTTTGGAGCTTTTCACCCTATCGCACACCTGGCAACGCGCCCGGATACCACTACGAACAGCTGACAGTTTTTGCCGTGTACGTGAATTATACGCGCTGTTATTTACTGCACCGGAATGGTTCTCAAGCTTGAGTAGCTCACGTGAGCGGACAAGGTTGCCGTGCTAAACAGGGGGAAATTTTAGATGGAAAATTAGGTTATGTAACATGGACATTAAGGCAAGGACACATTGTTCTGATGCGATACTCTGTGTGCACACTGTTCCCATGCCATCCGATACCACGCTACGTTACTTTTCAAATAAACAGTTTGAGTGGGATCAAGAAATAGAGTGTGCAACAGCTTTATTAGTTTTAGAAGAGAGAGAGAGAAAAAAAGAAAATATTGTGTGCACCCTATAAATTTAGAATGACGCTTTCATGGAATTTCTTCCCAGGCTTCTCTCCTCATATTCTGGTCTCGGTAGTGCTTGCTTTTCATATTATAACGACATTCATGCTTCCGAACCAATTCAATTAACAGGATTTCGTCAAATTTTGCCGTCGTTTTATGAATATGATTCCATTTTCATGGGCACACTGACACGACACCACACTACACGATCCGACGCGACGTGACGAAAATCTGGCAAGTGGGAATTCGTATCACGTCGGATGGCGTTGCGTCACATTGAATAGGATCGCATCAAAACGGTTACACACACCATATAAATATACATAAAAATACACGGTGTCAGAACCTTCTGACGTTGCGTCAGATGGTGTGGTATAGCATGGTGTGGTATCGCATCAGAACTACCTTTATTCATCATCATGTTAGATTAGGTTAAAGTTAGGATTTATAATATGAAAGTTATAAAACAAACTTATCACCAACAGATCAGGGTAGGGATCCCTAAAATACGCTATGATAGCGTAGCGAAAAATACCCCTTCCGTTTCACCATTCTTTCCCTATCAACTTCCATGGTTGTTAGGGTAACAAAGTGTTATTTGTCGCTACGCTATTATAGCGTATTCTTGGGATCCCTATCCACTGCTTTTTAATTGGTGTGTCGTGACACACTGGAGTGTCGAGTGTCTACTCAAAAGTAAGGGTGTCACTTAATTTTGTTAGTCCTGAGCATACATCGCCGTTTTACAATACAAATTTTATTAATAAATTACATTGGTAAACCAGGTATTTCTGCTGTAGTAAAATATGTCAACCCTAATAGCTTAAATCTATTACAAATTGTAACATGTGTAACCACTGTATGCTGTTTAAAACTAAAATAATTTTATTTGTTTTAAGTTTATTTTGTACTAGGAGTGTGGGACTGTGCATAAAATACGAAGAGAAAAGAGAAATAGAGCAGAGAAGAAAAGTAGGACAACTAAACTAGATTTGTGGCGTGAAAAAGTTTAACAAGGGCAGAACGTCGAAAACGAAAAGAAAATTATAAAAAGTTGGACTCAAATCCATTTATGTGCTGCTTTCCAGCTAACTGACATTTTATTTCTACTTTGATAAACAGCTAAAATTGCGCATCCAACTATCGATTATAAAAGTTTTAAGCATATAATAAATGAGACGTATTATTAACCTGAATTGTATTCTGCTCAAAACTTAAAGAAATCATATTTGACATAAGACAAAGATAAATCTGTTTCACAAACCGTAAACCTAATGCTGAGGCTGTTTGCTGAAAACCCTTAATATAAAGTATAACACAAAGAAATGTAAACTAAAAATCTGATACAATACCTCGTTTAATTTCATTTTTATTCATATAAATACTTAAAATTAAATTAAATTTAAATACCGGATTCGATCCCGACCAACGTCAAATATTTTAGAATTTTAAATGGCACAAAAATGACCCCAGTGGTGCACTCTCCACGCCAGCAATAATTGCTCGTGAGGTGACACCTGGTAAACGCCCGCACGGTACAAACATGTCATCATCGTTACCGAAATCTGTGTACAAAGCAGATTGCTAGACCCAGCAATGGGTAATATGCCGTGATGATATATTTATTTTAATTATTTATATACTTACATATATTCATTGGTGGCGTGGAGAGTGCACCACAGGGGTCAATTTCGTGCCATTTAAAATTCTAAAATATTTGTGGTCGTTCGGAATCAAACCAGGTTTCTTAGATTCGCGTGAAATAACGCCTGGGAAACGACCGCTACAAATATGTCATCATTATTACCGACATCTGTGTACAAAATAGATTGGCTCCCCCAGCAAAGGGTAATATGCCCTGATGATATATATTTTTATTATCTTACCTATATTCCTTCATATTTACTTATGCTGGAAACTGTATAATGGTATTGTACTGGACACAACAATTTCTTTTTATCTTGAAATGTTTACGATGGATGTAAGGAAGTCCAAAATACAGACGAACTTCAAAGCAGAATATGAATACTGGAATTCAACAATGCTTTAAATTAATGCAATTTTGAAATTTGTGCCAAAACTTATGGGACATACGTTATGTATATTTTTTGTTTTATTCTAAGTTTGACACAAGTAAATAAATAGTATTTGTTATAAATGTTTCAAGTAGTGCTCGGAATGCCGATGGATCCAAAAGCCCACCTGCTCACTCGTGTTTCAGCGAATACGGGTCAGAGTCAATTCTTCACCCATAAGGCTCATAAGACCCGTTAGAAGAACCGTATGACCCGTAATACGTATTTGACCCCTTCCAACTACACCCTGCGTAAAAGTTATCCAGGTTACTCAGTTCAGGCTGTTTATGAAACATCAACTGTAATGGAATATTGTATTAAAATAAAAGCTACGTCACACATAACGTCAAGTTTTACGGGTCATACGGTTCTTACGAGTCTTATAGGTAAAGAATCGACTCCGACACGTATTTCATTTGATCCGAGTTGGTGGGTTTTTTCCCTTTTAAGTAAATACCCAGTTCTAATTCCTAGTCCTAGTTTCAAGTTATAATATTGATAGTCTTACTATTAACCTAAATTCTGCTAGCGGAAATCTGGAATAAAATCGCATTTTAATGCAAGACAATGATAAATCACTGTAATGTTCATATCTGGCCTAGAAGTATAAAACCCAGGTATAAAAATAATCCGAATGTAATGACACGTAGCAGGTAATTAATACGGCGCTCATTAACATTTAAGTCCCGCGCTGCAGATGTTGGTGGTAACCTTCAGAAAATAAATTCCCTTGCAGATAGCGGCAGTAGCCCCCGAGTGATTTGTTAGAGGGCACGAGTGTGGCCTGAAAACTGAAACTGAAATACGACGTCGTCAGGTCTGAAACCGGAATCACGACTCTGCCGTTCATGAACGAAATGTTTCACTATGGTACATGTAAATGTGATCTACTTGCATTTCAAATAGAAATGGATATCAAGGTTGCAAACGACAACCCTATTCTTATACTTCGCTACGAATACGAAAAATATTCTCAATCTGAACAAGTTTCATGCAAATCATTCATATTTGTTTGCGAAAAATAAATTTCTTTTGATATTCTTAACAAAACACAAAATACAACAGATTAGAGTTAGAAACACCTTTTGGATCTTCTGAGCAACTAAAATTTGTCAAAGGCAGCAAATTGAATAATGTTCAATACCAATGCATCTACATCTAGTTTGACAGAAGTAGTGGCGACGTGAAAAGTATTTTCAAGACGTTTGCCATGAAATTTTCTTCAAATTTTACTTTTTGTTTGATTTACATCAGTGTAGCTATTCCAAAAAGAGTTGCTCATAACTGGAAATAGAGTAACAAATATATTAAAATGCATTTGGTGTTTTTGAAATCTTAAAATCTATTCACGAAAGACCAGTGACAAAATAGCAATAATTAATGCAGCATATATTCGTATTTCACTGTTTACGTGACTTTTCCACAATTCACTTTAATTTGAAAAGCCATAACTATTTGAAATATTTATATCATCATACTTACGATTCTTTTTGCAAGTATACGTAAAATAAATATGTAATCTCACATTTTGTCCTTAATTTCAAATCTTATTACAGTCCTAATCCTCTAATCTAAACGTTTAATATGAATTCGTCTTATCTATCTCATCCAGACAATCTAATTCTTTTCTTAAATGATCTCATCAGATGACCCAGTTTATCTTATTTATAAATCGGCTTTAGATTTTCCAGAGCTATAAATTTCCTTCTTACTAATCACATAGCCTAATAAATTGGTAGATTATTGAGCCTACGAACCAGCGAACATAAAACAATGTCATCGATATGAATCAGATTATCTTATAAGTGCTAAAAGCACCCTATGTTATAAATTTGACTTATGTCTCAGAATATCGGCCGCCCTTTCAATTACTATTAAATTACAATTTTTTTTATAGACGTGTTCACTTTTAATAATTGTATCTTTAATGCCCAGTTGCACCGCTGACACTTAAAATTTAAGTTAAGCTTAAACAAAAAATCTGATGTGGCCAGCACATAACCTCTCGCCGTATATTTTACCTGGCTGTATGCATAAAGCAAAGATTATTTTTATAAATACAAATAATATATTCATATAAATCTATGACGTATAAACTTCTTTATTATTCAATAATAGCATGTCTCAACATAAAGATATTTTACCATAAATTATGTTACAATAAATTACAAAGTAGAGTTTACCATATATAAATATTAGGCTGGTAACAGCAATTTTCAATTCGAACAACCTTGTTTACTTTCTCTTCATATTCTTCTATAGGTCGTGCCAAATAGAAATGACCTGTCAATCATTTCTTGCGCATATACTTTGTACCACTATTTTTAGAGCGGAGTAGTCTCTCACTACCCATTTCATAATGATATATACACTTTTTCCGTGCACCGCTTACCCAAAAAGAATTCTAGGGACTGCCCACTAGTCACTCGTGTAAGTACTGTAACAACATAAATGCAAAACCGATGAAGACACAAGCGTTCAACTGACAATGGATGTAAACATTGTGTTGTGCCAGTGGCGTAGAAATAATTATGAAACAACAGTATTTAGAATATTTAAATTAAGCTTAAAAACTAAAATATGTACAAAATACCGATAAAATAAATATTATTTTACAGTGTGTTCAATAAAAAACCTAACTCTGAGTAGGCTATGAACAGAGAAACGTATGTCTGATCATTATTCAATTCAAAAGTTGTTATCAAAATTGATCTTGAAATGTAATTTTAAGGAGAAAGAATAATAATAAATGATACAGTGTATTGCCCTTCGTCGTTTTCTAATTTGTTTCCATTTCTAAAATAAGATTAAAGAAGAGAAGCTTTGATTTCTTTAGACAATATTTTTGACAATATCTCGTGTCAAATTGATAATTAATTAAATATTTTTAAATTGACATACGTTTCTTTGTTCATAGTCTACTCCGAGTTAGGTGTTTTTTTTAACACACTGTATAATGACATTACTATGTAATCGTTAGAGGATGCGGTCGGTGGCCTTATTTAGATTTTCCCTTGGTCATGGCCATGTTGGTATCATGGGTTCAAGTGCGAATGGTTTTATATGATATAGCTTCATGCTTCATATGTATTATTCGGACGCCACTGAGACAAACCCGCTTAAGTACAATGCATGTGATTGGCATTTTAAGTAAGAAGGGCGGAGTATGCGTAAATGCGTTTTACGCGCAAGTCATTTCTATTTGGCACGACCTATAGTAAAAAAATTAATTTTGGGCGGTCTAAAATGTATATATCTGGATTGTGCATCTATTCTTCTATATCTTCTTTTACATTTTATTTTTTCATACTTGTTATATCTAAATAACCTTAATTCCCTTTAATAAAGTGACGGATAGATTGCACTCCGATTATTCTTATATCGATGTGTAATTTTGTCAATATTTACAACTTACTTGAGAAGAATTTGATAGCTTTTTCGCAATTCAAAGTTACTCTAGTCTACAGTACTGGTGTACTCGTACATTGTCCCATAATGTTTGAAACAAATTTAAGTCCTTCAACCTAGACTTGTCATCTCCATAATAGTCACAGATCAAGAATTAAGGGATTCTCCAAATACATTTTTCTTTCATTACTCATTATTTCTGACACTGACATTTATCTGTCAGTTACAAATAATTTAAATTTGCAACTATTTTTCATGGCATCCTTTCGGTTGTAAAATTAATTACAACATTATTTTATATATTATATTCCTTTTATCTCTAAATCTATAAAATATGTATAAAAATATTTAAATGTATCAGAAAGAGAATTTATTTTTCTTTAATATTATCAAGAAAAATTTTCAAAAAATAATATTTTTTTTCAAGAATCTTCTACTTCCGGTTGTCCAATTGTTACCAAAACCTTTTCAGATCTTCCCATGATTGTCCGATTGGGAAATACGTTGTTAAACAAATTTTAAGTCTTATAGTTTTTGAGTAACCGTCCTTCCAACATCCCACACACACACACACAGACACACACACACACACACACACACACACACACACACATCCACACACACACACACAGACATCATCGTAAAAATGTTAAAATCGGATTGTAGGGACCTTAAAACGTGCTTATTCAATAAAATCTGGATATGCGATTTTTAGCATGAATGCAATACCTCTCTTAGCGAGACGTAAAAATTGCAATCGAACTTTTGATATCAATATTCAATCACTCATTTGACGTTTCGTTTCGATACAATATTGTTAATTTAAGTAATCTTTAAAATTTGGGCGTCAGCGGTGCAACCGGGCATAAAGCGATATTTTTTGGGGAACTGACATAAGATGAAGTTAAAATGTCACAATAAAATTTGTCGCAATATCATCCCCTACTAGTTAGGCAATTTAAAGCTTACTTAATTTTAACTTGCGGATATTTAATTGGATTCAAATGTCTATTATTAAGTGACGCCTAAAATGGATTTATACATTAAGGAAAACCTTGATTAGGTTGATGTGTCCAGACCACGTCCAGACCAACGAGGGTAGGACGCCAATAAATCATAAAATGAAGAATCTAGACTAACATGGAAATATTCGCAGTTAGCAATCAACGATAGATTAGGTTATTTCTCTGCCAAGATATTGTGGACGGTTCATATTCGCGTTAATGAGGAAGTACAGTAGATGTGTCATCGCCGTCCTAGGTAACACAGGGTGACTGTACATGTACAAGTTACAATAAATTTAATAAATATTTTTTTTCTAATTTCATTGCAGTACGATTACTTACGATTGGACCCGAATGTCTGTTATGTATTCGAATCACAATTTTATCTAGCAACCATGGCTGTGAATGTCATTATATTTTGTCAATAGTCGAATTAATAATTTTCAATAAAGCAAATACATTTCTTTAGACTTGGCTACTTATTTATTAAATACAAACTCAAAATACAACAGTGGTGTCAGAAGTGAACGAATTTACGTCAAAAGAAAGAAATAGTGTGATGACCAGACTTTGTGCAGAGAGAAGAAAATAATGTCAGTGTCATCTGAAATGATGGGAGCTCTCACGAGTTTACTCACAAATGCAATACAGGCATCTGCAGCAAACATCGCTGTATTGGTGAGGGTTATTTTGTCCCTAACTTTTTACTTTATATATTTCCATTTAAAGGTATCTCTATTGATTAGCCAAATGGTTTGAATGTTAGGAACTATTATTAAAATTTCTTAATGCATTATTTAAAATTACAAGTATATTAATATTACACATCTGCTTAAGAAATACCGCTAAAACCGTCAATGAGTATGAAGAATTTTGAACATATTAGAAGGGTAGGATAAAATTCCTCATAGAACGACAGAAAAGATACAATTTGAATTATTTTTATGTACAAGAAATGTTAAATTCGTTAATTATCTAACATAAAATGTAAATGGTGTTTATAATAGTTTTTTTTATAATATGCGTTTAGAGTTTAAACACCTTAAACAAAGTGAACTTCAAAAACCTGTTTTCCCCTTAATAAGCTTCAAAATGCTACCTTAAACTATGAATTTCCATAGAAATGATTGAAATTATACTTTTCCGCAAAATCATAAATAAGCATTAAATTTAGTCAAACTATGACAAAGCATAAAAAAGACAGTGTGAACGGGTTAATAAATGACTCAGACGTAAGAATAAACACAAAGATGATGATTAGTTTAGACCAAGTATAGTTGGTACTTAGAAAATAGATAATGTGAATAAGATGAATGCGTTTATTTAAGAGTAAAATAGAGCAACAATAAGTTTCCATTTCCTTGGCTTAGTTTCCCCATCGATAACACTTTGATATTCACCTTTTCCAGAAAAATCTCCATTCCAATCACCCACAATATCCTGTTAGCAGGAAAAACTCCTGCTGCTGTCGATATCATTGAACTGAGCTACCCTTAGATAACATTGTAACTATTTTGTATCCGCGAACTAAAGTTGCCGACAATTGATCCAACCACACGGAACGAAATTCGAATCCGCAACATGAATACAATTCATTTGTGCATCAGATTTCACACACAAAGAACGCGCCAGGAAGCGAAGTGCCGCTCTGAATCAACAGCTTATTTTAAAGTACTGATATAATCCCCCGATCTGACTACTTCCATTTCCTTTCTTGGATGAGAGAATCCTACGTGCTATGTGAGAACTTCAACTCGCTTAATAGGTTTATGTGATTGTGGGGGAGTTATCTTATTCAGCTTGATAGCTTCGTCTGGTCTATAATGTTTCAAACTACAATAAAATTAAAATTTTATTTTAATAAAATTCTTTGATATGAATAACAAAATACTGTCAATCCAATTTTTATTTCCAATGTTTTTCAATTTAAATACGCTACTGTTCAAGCGACTGTACGAGGCCTGTTCAGAAAATAACCGAACTTTATTTTTTTTTAACTTTATTATTAATTTTACAGATTAATGGTCCTTGTCCCCTTCAAAGTATTTCCTTCTCCTATTCACACACTTTTGCTAGCGGTGTTCCCATTTCGCAACGCAATCCTGCATAGCTTCATTTGAAATGTAAGGTCTTTGCCGAATTTGCTTTGATGTTATCAATAGTCGTGTCCTTGCAGCACTTATTTTAATTTCAAGGAATTGCCGACAAACATCCATTCGATTTTCTTTCTGTTGTTCGGTCATCAAACGAGGAACAAATTTTGCTGCAACTCGATGCATGTTCAATTTTTCAGTCAAAATTTCATAGCATTAACCATTAACCTCTTCTTCAATTTCTCTAACAGTCAATCGGCGATTTGCACGACCAGATCGTTAATTTTCTGAACATGGGAGTCATCAGTTAAAGTCAAAGGCTTTCCTGGTTGAGGATCATCTTCAGTTGACTGACGACTACTTTTAAATCGTGAAAACCATTCGTAACATTGCGTACGACCCAGAGTATCATCTCCGTAAGGTTATTTCAAAAGTTGACACGTTTCAGTGAAAGTTTTCCCCAGTTTTACGCAAAATTTTACGTTGCATTGTTGCTTCAGAAAATCGCACATTTCCAAAATCGTTACTAACATTTAAACACGTTGCACTCAAATAACAATATTGCGAAAACTAAACGAGATATCAACAATTCAAGAACATGTGGTTACAGAGGAGGTTAGGCGCAACGCAATGCTGCCAACCGCATATGACTAAATATTTCCGTTGGCGCGTAATTCAATATGTTCGGTTATTTTCTGAACAGACCTCGTACATCAGATTCTGGTCATTATCGGTTGAAGTAAGAGAAGTACATACGAGTCGTATGATACGACTATAATCATTGTTACACTATAACTATTATAAATATGAGTTACATACAGTGACATCTGCTTTCAAGGATGCGAAAAGTTTGGTAAAACTGTTTGTTACAAAAAATATCTTAATTTTCTAATATTTAAACATTATCCTGAAGCGGGAATTAAGGATTAGAAAACTTTAACAATAAAAGAGGCTAGAAAGTATTTTTAATTATTTCAAATTTAAAAAAATCTGATGTGGCCAGCACATTATCCCGTCAATCCTGTGTATTATGTACATTATGTACAAATTCCATTAATAAATTTTCTTGCAAAAGATTCCAAATTTCCAGTAATATTATTTCATAAAAAATCTATGCAAATTGCACTTGACACTGACATTTTCTTCTTTAGCTTTTCCAATTCGTTAGGGGTCGCTATGTTTTATTTTCTTCTTCCACTCATTTCTGTTTTGCGTGTCGTCCTCATTTAGTTCCTTTTATCTTAAGTCTTCCGCAATACAGTCCTTCCATCTTATCTTTGGTCTTCCACCTTCTATTACTAAGCTATTCATTCTTCTTCCAATATATTCTTAATTTCTCTTCATGACATGTTCAAACTAATGTAATCGTCTATCCTGTATCTA
Organism: Harpalus rufipes; assembly: GCA_951394225.1. Taxonomy (NCBI): domain Eukaryota; kingdom Metazoa; phylum Arthropoda; class Insecta; order Coleoptera; family Carabidae; genus Harpalus; species Harpalus rufipes. The sequence continues at coordinate 8,572,734 of OX596283.1, forward strand.
TCTAGAAACTTCTATCAGTCTCAGTAAGACTTAAGAGAAAAGGAACTGAATGAGAACGACATGCAAAACAGAAATGAGTCAAAGAAGAAAATAAAAAATAGCGACCCCTAACGAATGGGAAAAGCTAAAGAAGAAGAAGATGTCAGTGTCAAGTGCAATTTGCATAGTTTGTTTATGAAATAATTTTACTGGAAATTTAGAATCTTTTGCAAGAAAATTTATGTACGGAATTTATACAAAATACACAAGATTGGCGGAAGGTATTGAGTTGGCCACATCAGATTTTTTTGTTGAATTCCCTGGCTATTGCTATTTTTGGAGCAATTTTCAACATTTCCATAACTAATTTCTGCCCTTACAAAGCATGTAAAATTAAATTTGTTTACTGATTCAGATGTATAATTTTATGCTCCATTTGAAGCTTTTTTACCTAAAATAATTAGGGAAGCAGGAAATAACGAAAGCATGATTTTACATGTTAAAGTCCTATGTTCGGGTATTAGAATCACCAGCCAGTATAACAGAGTCGTCATTCGTAGAAATATAAAATGAAGAGAGCAATTTCATCAAATAATGCAAAAGCTGCAAAAATAAAACGTCTGTTATTAAAAATCGAGGAGCACTCTTTCCTGTATCCATAAACCAATTTTCTATTCCATTTCTTTCTAGCAATTTTTCATTTTCCATTCCGAGCACTTTCCTGTCTGTCTGCTGGAATGTATGTCGTCCTTTTTGGACGCCCGTGAGCGCGATTGTCGTTTGTTGTCACGTCGCCTGCGGTTTCCAATGCAACTTTTTCAGACGAAGGGAGCGAAGAGAGCCTACACTTATGTTTGTGGATGGCTATATGACTTTGTTTCCAGGAATACGTGTTTATCTGTTGGAGTGTTTCTTCTACTAGAGAATAATTATATAGTTGCTTTGAAGTGCAGCTTTGTAAGGATTTTTTTGTTGCTTGTTATAAGAAGGTTTTATTTCTGTACCATTGCTTTGTGTTTGATGGTTTCTTGAGGTGTAAAATCTACGTGAAATGTATTTTATACTTTGATATTTTTAGAGAATGATATACAGAATTTTATACAAAATACATAAAATCAATGTATTCTTTTACTTTATCTCAACTAGAAAGTAAAACAAACATCTATTTTACTTTATGAAGCTATAAAAGGGAAGCAGAGATATTGAAATGTATAGAATGTTCAAAAATTACAGAATCCTTAATTTAATGTACAATAGATAAATCTAGGTACATTATTTATGGCATATAAATTTTGAGCAATATATTTATGATGAGAATTCCAAAACAATATTCGACTGTGTTTGGGATGGAGTTGGAAACAATGTTTCGGACTTGCAGTCAATAATAAAATTTATTCATGTCGACGTTTCGACTATACCATATATAATTAGCCCTGAAGAAAACTATGGTATATTTAAAACGTCGACATGAATAAATTTTATTATTGATTGCAAGTCCGAAACATTGTTACTGTTACTACCTGTTTCCATCCCCAATATATTTATAATCAGATAGCGTATATCGCTGAAGATAACAATGTTTTAACAACAATGATTAGTTAATATACAGAAAAAGCAATAGATATCGCCTACGAAATCAAGTAGGAAAATGTGAAATAAACATGTTTATTTTTTATTTTTATTTAATAATTCACTTGATAATATACCACAATAATAATATAATAAATAAATAAACACACAAATAAATAAACTTATCGATTTCGGTTTATTAAACCATCATCATGAAAAATTATAAATAAATAAATTAATATAAATAAAAACATTTGACATAACAAAAGATACAATGTATAAAATGTATACAATACAAAGTAGGTTATGTTATTTTAAATTCCAAAATTATTGTAAATATTACAAAAGTACAAATAAAATAATTCAAATAAATTGAAATTAAAAATTAAAATGAAATATGATATATAGATATGTTATATGTTAAATAAAAATTTATAAATATAATAATTAAATAATAATACAGTAGAATTAAAATTTACTTATTTTAATTTCTACTTAAAATTTTGTTTTTTTTTAAATTGTAAAACATCATTCATAATATTGGTTTTTAAAATGTCTTAACTGTATATTCATTAACGGTAAGTCCTTGGGAACTAAATAATGTATTTCATATGCTTCTAGCCAAGTCATTTTGAAACCTTTAGTTAATTTATGTAAAAAAAAAATTGTTATAATCAAAATTGTGTTTTAAAGTTAAAATATGTAAAGCTACATGAGAATCACTTTTATTAAGTTTCCATGAACGTATATATATATATATATATATATATATATATATATATATATATATATATATATATATATATATATATATATATATATATATATATATATATATATATGTGTGTTCTTGAAACCTTAATCCAAATGAACGTCCAGTTTGACCTATGTAACTATAATTACAATTATTACGTTATTTTATAAATACCTGAATTTTTAATTCCTTCATTGTTTATTAATTTATTATTAATTAGCAAATTTTTTAAAGTAAAATTATTATAAAACCCCGCCCTAATATTATATTTTTCAATTATATTATTCATTTTTATACTTGGTTTTCCAATAAAATTAATTTTCTTGTAAATAATATTTGAAGATGCATTAGTAGATTTAATAAAAATTTTGAAAGAGTAAAATTTGAATTATTAAGTTTTTTTATAGTTAGTTTATCAATCAAACCTATAGGATAACCTTTATTAGATGCCATATATTTAATTGTTTTAATTTCATTATTAAAATTTAACAACATATAAAATAATACAAGAAATGAAACATGTTTAACTGGGGGTGCCAAATAGAACCCGCTTTGTCATTGTGTCCAAGAGCAAACAATAGCCCACCTGATCACGTGCGCCACTGAAGAGGAATGCACGGGAAAAATCTGGCTAAGGCAACACCAGCTGCTCTAAATTGTGCTATTTTCTGGATGAATACAATTTAGCTAGGTCACTTTTCACTGCCAATGCTTGTTTTTGCAGACGGTTTTTTTCTCTGGCGTGAAATTGGAATCTCCGGAGAAGATGTGTCGTCGTTATCCTATGCAATGCCGGGCGATACATGTCCACAGAAAACTGCAAGTTTGCAGTATTTAGTGATCAGGCCTAGTAAATTGTATACAGGTGGAATGCGAAATTGGAAACACCTTTTTTCTCGGAAGTTATTATAGATGCCGAAAAATTGTTTAAATAAAGTTTTTAGTACTTTTAATAAGCTAACTAAATCTGTATAAATTTGGTAAAAAAAGTTTAATTTTCGTAGATATTGCCATATTTGTACTTTTTTTAAATGGAATACCCTATATATTATTGCACTAATTAATAGAAAATATTGTTTGCTTCAAGTTTAAGGGTTCTTCGTACCTTCTAAACTTGATAGTTTTTGAGATATTAATGAAAATATTTAAATGTTTCTTCTCAAACTAAAGTGTGCGTTGAAAACAAAATTTGTTGGTTAAGTTATTTTGTATTGTACTTGCGCTAAAAAAATTGTGTTGCATGCATACAATTATTACTTTGTGTCAATAATGGCAGATTATTCAATTAATGAGAAGTTAGATTTGATAAAATGTTATTATTTATCAAACAATAATTCAAGACAAGCTATTGTTGAATTAAATGCAAATAATGTAAAACAAAATTTATTAAAAAGGCTTTATTTATGTGTACGAGAAAACGGTGGCAATTTTGAATATTTTTTGTAGTTCGATAACATTTATTTTGTATTTATCTATGAGCTACTATAATAATAAAATAATTGTTTATTTTGTACATTATTATAGTAATTTTGTTTTCAACGCACAATTTATTTAGAGAAGAAACATTTAAATATTTTCATTAATATCTCAAAAACTATCAAGTTTAGAAGGTTATGAAGAACGCTTAAACTTTTTTAAAGCAAAAATTATTTTCTATTAATTAGAGCAATAATATACAGGGTATTCCATTGAAAAAAAGTACAAATATGGGAATATCTGACGATGTATTTTGTACATATTATGCATACATGTGTAAAAATCACGTATATCCAGCATAAACCAGAAAATAATAAAAGTAATAAGAGCTCAGCTGACTCACTCCACTCTCATTATTGTGGCCCGGCTGCTACCGAAAATCGGTCACTTTAATATACAGGGTGTTAATAAAAAAACTTTACACACATTAGCAGGTGATAGTAGAGATGAAAACAAGAAAAAAATTCTAATACACTTAGGTCCAATACTCATTGGTTTTTAGAAAATTTATGTATGGAATTTGTACATAATACACAGGATTGACGGAAGGTATTGTGCTGGCCACATCAGATTTAACAACTAAGGACTCTAGGTGTTTACGATCAATTGTAAACAAAGTTGCAGCCGTCGTCGAAGAGACTCACGCACTTGATCGTAAACACCTAGAGTCCTTAGTTGTTAAATCTGATGTGGCCAGCACAATACCTTCCGTCAATCCTGTGTATTATGTACAAATTCCGTACATAAATTTTCTAAAAACCAATGAGTATTGGACCTAAGTGTATTAGAATTTTTTTCTTGTTTTCATCTCTACTATCACCTGCTAAAGTGTGTAAAGTTTTTTTATTAACACCCTGTATAAGGAGAAGGAGTGTCCAATATTTGCTGTAAGGTGAAAAAAAATATCACGGCATATTACCCATTGCTGGGTGTGCCAATCTGCTTTGCACACAGATTTCGGTAATTATGACATATTTATATCGCGCGGGCGATTACTAGGCGTCACCTCGCGGGCACTCATTGCTGGCGTGGAGAGTGTAGCACAGTGGTTAATTATGTGCCATTTAACGTTCGAAATATTTGGCATCGGTTGGGATCGAACCCGGTTCCCTATTAGGAAGAATATTGTTATAAATAATGTATTATGTATATTACATATTTTTAATTACTATCTATATGGTTTGGATACAAACAGGATGAATGAAAAATTAATATTTTCTTTATTATTAATTTTAGACCTATTGTTTAAATTTTGGTGGGAAAGCTAATGAATTCTATTTCCGGTGTTGCCGGAAGCAATAACATCGTTGATTTTTTTATTGGAATGATATAAATTTTTATATTTCCTGAATGCAATTACAGTGATGCCAAATATGTGCATTGTTTTTAAAAGTTAATCTAGTTATTAGGTCTTCAAAATTATGAATCTTTAATGCAATTACCAATTTAATATTACATTTGTGGTGACTAGCTAATAGCTTGCTTAGTCCGGCTTAGTCGCAAGCTTAGAATACCAACCTCAATATTTAGTTGCTTATATTACACAAACACGTTTGTTAAATTTCAAACAGTATTTCACAATGAAAATAAATGTTAGATATAGATGATGTTACGGTTTAAAATTCATGCTATAACATTTTTGCTTCAGAATCTTATTGACTATGTATATGTATCTTCCTATCGTCTAAATATAGTTTCCATCGTCGTATTGTTACTATTACCACCTATTACTCTGTCCATCCTTCATGTATCTTTATATTTTTATAGTGTTTCGTCCAATAAATTCTCTCTGCTTTTCGTTGTAATATTTCAAATATTCCTATGGTGTTTATTTATAAAAAATATGTTTCACTTCGAATTAGTAACTTACCTAATTCCCTTTTCTGACTATTTTCGCCCTATTCCTATTATATTTAGTGTTTATTTCAATAGTTTATTCTTTGGCAACATAAGAGGTTATTTGTTTACCTTGCTGGAAATGTTTTTAGTTGTCGAATTGCGCCAATGGCGTGGTGATTCGTTTTTATTATATTTCTTCTTTTTATTTTGTAGTTGATTTTTGCGCCATCTCCATCCGGCTAAACTTCTGGGTTCCAGAAAAAGTTTTCAACCTCATGGATTCTGGTACTGTGTTTCCTTTTACGAGTGTGTTGGCACGTGGTTGATAGTCGGAGTGATTTAGTTTTGACGCGAGTGGAGTACCCGATTGTTGTTTAGAACTAGATTTTGGTTTCGCCATTGATGCGGATTTGTACGACATCGGGGGTGCTCGAATGACTTTCCAGTGTTGTGTATTTTGGTGGGTGTCTTCGTGTGCTGTCACGAGCATCTTTTTCGAGTTCTGGAAGTCATCTCTCCTCGGAGGATTTGCGACTCTGCCGTCAGCGTCACCATTGTTGTGGACACCTTCTACGTTGTGCCCAGTGGCTGTCCCTCCGCCGTCACCATCGCCCTACTTCATCACCTACAATTCCCCGAACACTGTAGATAAGTACCTTTTATTTAATATCGTTCTTCGTTCTTTTGTTTTTTTTTTTGTATTGCGAGGAAAGAACTTAAATGTTGCTTAGGAGGACTGTTGTTACAGTGTCCTCTCTGTAAAACTTTATTTGGCGCTTCATTGTTGAGTATAGTATGTTTTGAACTTTTGTGTAATTTGGAGATTTGTTTTTATATTCATTTTTATAGTCAATTGAAGCTTACAGCATTCTTGCAGTTGTAAATTGGAGCCTTCAGCTCATTTTAAGCATTATTGTTGCAAACTTATTCTATGTAAAATTGTATTTTCGATATTATATGTCGTTGCATTGTTGTGACTTGTAACTCTAGAACGTGCGTGCACTTCAATTGGCATGTACATACCCGCGCTACGAATTTGATCAATTTCACGCTGCGTAGATGTGCTTGCGCCCGAAACTGGGTTATGAGACTCCAGGCTTAATAATATTTTTTTGTATATTTACCATTTTACATTTTTGCATTATTGTACATTATTATATAAATTTTACAGTGCCTTCTGCACGCCTTCTAAACCTTTACATTCATTAAATTCAGTTTTATTAAATTTCCTTTTTTTATTTATCAACTCTAATTCGTTTTCAGGTAACAATTACGGTAGGTAATTTTATCTTTATACATCGTTTTGGTACCGTCCTTTTCGTAATTTTGCAGATAAAAATTACGTGGCGCCTTTCATCCCTTATATAACTCTAATGTGGTTTCAACCCTGCCCGTCTCCACTGTTTAAAAGCTGGCGGCCGCACACCAAACCATCTAGGGTGCATTATGTAACTTATCGCATTGCGCGAGGCACGTTACGTTGTATACTTGTTCATTTTATAAGCAGGTATGTCATATTTGAAGTTAGAAAATGATGTATTTGCTTATTGTTATTACGTTTTACACTAAATTTAGTGCCTATAAAGCAGCCAACAAAAGAAAATTTAGTTTTCCCCCCAGCAAGTTAACGTTAATTATAATTTTTATGGAGTCGTTGTATTTAATAAAATATGAGTATGAGTAAGCAATATTACTGCCAGGGTGATTTGAATTCCCCTATAATTGTTATTTTATTACAGATACTATAACAGTCAGTACTACTAAATGCAAATGATTATCAGTAAAACTCTAAATTCAATGTTCTATGTTACATATGAGAAAACTAGTCTCATATTCATGTAACGGTTCACCATATATTGTGGAATGTCATTACAACTGCATATTTGCATTATTGTGGCTGTAATGCAATCTAGGAATGTTATATTATATTACTCTGGTTTAATTATAATTAAAATTTTAATAGCTATTAAACGATAATTGTATAATGCATGTGCACTGAAGGATAATACATTTTGCGGAATTATTATTTGAAACAGTTCATATCTATAATAGTGATTAATACAAATATTTAAAATCTAATAGGAAGCTATTAATTTGATAAAGCATGGGAAATGAAATTATTATTATTTAATATAAATAGAAATCATACTGAATAAATATTTTTATATAAATTTATTTTGTTGTCTATTTTGATAACAAACAGAAATGAATATATTTGTACGTACATCATTTTATGATTCAAGGTCTAGATGTGTTTCGTTCTAAAATCTGTTAGGCAAATACCAAAAATAGATTTTGAAGTGTTACATTATACATATGTATACGTAAATGATCATTGAAGTTCAAGTTGCACACATGCAAGACTGTTTAAATTGATTTCTATTTTGCCTATTAACCTATTTTGAAATTATTAATAGAAAAATATCATGCCTATACTATAAATACTGATAATTATACATTTCCTTAAAAACTGAGTCCGAGCCAATAATGACGATGTATTAACAAAGGTGATTTAAAAAAAAAAATAAGTAGATATATTTTTTACCTTCCGTCACCTTTAGGTAAGGAAGGTACTGTCTTTGGTCAAAAAATTCAATGATGAGTTTTTAGTGAATAAGCATGATTTAGGATCCCTATAATACGATTTTACCATTTTTACGATGATGTCTGTATGTGTGTGTGTGTGTGTGTGTGTGTGTGTGTGTGTGTGTGTGTGTGTGTGTGTGTGTGTGTGTGTGTGTGTGTGTGTGTGTGTGTGTGTGTGTGTGTGTGTGTGTGTGTGTGTGTGTGTGTGTGTGTGTGTGTGTGTGTCTGTGTGTGACAAAAGTTTCGGAGCGCATAACTTCAATACCACGATTCCAAATATTACATTTTTTTCGTATTCCTCCAGAAGAACAACTGATTAGATTTTGGTTATAATTGGTGGACCGGAAGTAGTCTCATATGAAGATTTAACAATTAAATTTAATTTTTTGACATTTAACGTTATTATAACTTAAAGAATATATTATTCTCTATGCGATTTGATTGCATTTTATACTTCATATTCAATAGATATAGAGTTATTTTAAAGAAATTAAATTTATAAATCAGCCAGCTATGCTAAACATGGAAACTACTAATATATTCATATAATTCAAATTGACAGATGTCAGTATCAATAAAAAGTAAATTAGTGTGGCAGAGATGAGGATGTTGAAGTAGATGTTTGGGAAGAGACGGAAAGATAGGTAAGGAAATAACTCTCGCGTTACAAGTTTCTAGAAAGATACAAGAGGGATGATTACATTGGTTTGAAAATGTCATGAGGAGAAATGAAGAAGATAATAAAAAATAGCGACCCCTAACGAATGGGGAAAGCTAAAGATGTTAGTGTCAAGTGCAATTTGCATAGTTTGTTTATGAAATAATTTTACTGGAAATTTAGAATATTTTGCAAGAAAATTTATGTATGGAATTTATACATAATACACAGGATTGGCGGAAGGTATTGTGGTGGCCACAACAGATTTTTTTTATTTTAAATAGATATAAAGTTTATAAATACAGCATTGCAAGTTTCATCTACGCATTTTTTAAATGTTGGTAACAAAAAACCTTACTCAAGTCGGTAATAGATATAATGAATTACGTCATAAGTTCGGAAAGTATTTTTTCCTATACTGTGCCGTAGCAGGGAACTGGAATCGTTTGAATTAGCTAGAAAAATTAAATGATAATGAGGTATTCTACCAATTTTTTTATATTTTTATTTGATAATATACAGGATGTTTATACTTATGGACCAAATTTTAAGGGATGATAATACAGCTAAAAGTAATTCAAAAAGTTTTAATTCGAAAAGTCAACACAATGCAGATTCACTATCTAGGCTTCGCTCCGACAGTGAATTTGCTACTTTTCTATCTTGTGCCTTGTTATTATTGTTTCTTCTACGTATTGAACCAAAGTAGTATTGTTTTTAATTATTTACGTGACCAATCTTATAATAAGCTACTTCCCTGTCTCAATATAGTCCTGTAATTGGACACTTACATGACGGGTGTCAGAAAAAATAGTTTTATTGAATTCGTAGGACTACTCAAGCTTGTCCTAAAAATTGCTTGTTAATATAAATAGTATTTTCAGGGCTTATATACAATATGCTAATATGTTAATATAAATAAAAATGAATAAATAAATATATCATCACGGCATATTATCCATTGCTGAGTGTGCCAATTTTTTAATATGATCAAGATATTTTCAACAAAATAGTACTGATCACTAGAACTCTCAAATAAATTATAAGTTTTTGTTAGCGAAATTAATAGTCAATATCTGAAGAACAATAATTGCTATTTTTTAAATAGGTGTTCGGTAAAAAATAATTTTAAAGAATGGAAATAAGAATATATGTATTATTTTTCTCTTAAATTTGAGGTCGATTAGTCAAAGAAATAAATATCATAATACCCCTAGAATACAAATTTTTATTTTTACTCAAATTAGAGACCAAAATATACACCTCTAGCGTACTCCTATACGAGACATACAGCCTGATTCTCGTGACACATGTTTAGAAAACGATATTGTAATCAAAACAATTATTGTTTGGTATACAATAAATTGTAATTTTGAAATTCACGTGAACAATGATTGTAAAACAATATTATATACAAAAAATAAATTAAAATGTCAAAAAATTATTGCAAATTATACAATTTTTGATATTCAGATGATCAAAATTGTATTGTATAGAAAATAATAAATGTTTTAAAATATTGTATTCTGAAAAAGAAACTGAGCTACTTGTTACGGAAACAATTATTTTTAAAATACCTTAATTGCGAATAATGATAAATACAATTTTTATTATATTAATTATTGCTATTATTGATTTCGAAAAGAGGAACTATGATATGTTAGAGTAATATATAGCCAATGTACTTACGTGTAATGTACATTTATCAGTTAAATAATTTAGACATTGTGCTCAGTTAAAAAAAAAAAACATTTAAGAGTATTAATGATCCTTTATCCTTACAAAAAACAACAAACTTCTACAAAAATTAACTTAAAGATTATAAGTTTAAAATGCTATTGAATAAATTTAAGTATCATCTCTGCTAAATTATCCAAATCCAGATCGAGATAAAATTTCTGTTTTATCAGAATAAAACTATATATCTTATTGGATTGTATATTTTTTATTTATTTATAAACACATACCTATTACATTTATTCAAGGAAAGAATTTATCTACTACATAGTATTATTTTTTATATCATTTAGTGTATGCTTATTTATATTATGGTAACAAATGTAATTAATAATTATTATATTATTTATTTCAACAAGTTTGTACTATTGTACTTAATGATGAAGACCAACAGAAACACAAACGTAAATGAATTTTTCAGCAGATATTATTATTAGAACTTTTATGATAGAGCCCTAGTTAATTTGATTAAATTGTAATACGAAATTAACTATTTTTATTTTTATGTTTTTCGCCAGTTTTCTTCGTCTCTAAAAGACTCATTTCAATAAGAATATAAATTAAAAACAATTTCTTGTCATACCTAAAATATGTAAGTACAGGGTGGGGCAGAAAAACCTATCCGATTTCAAAACGTTATAAAATTAAAACCACTCAACTTGTCAAAATTTTTTTTATTAACATATCGCAAATTTTATGCCATTTTTAAATTTAAGTTTTGAAAAGCACATCACTCAAATGTCGTCCTTGGGAGCGGATACACTGATTTAGGCGCTCGCGGTAGCTTTCCATGACTTTCACCGTCATTTCCACAGGAATTTCTTCAATTGCCCGAGCAATTTCCCTTCGTAAAGCAAGAAGGGTCCTTGGTCGATGCTGGTAAACCTTCGATTTGAGGTAACCCCAAAGGAAGAAGTCACATGGAGTGAGATCCGGTGAGCGCGGCGGCCAGCCAAGATCACCTCTCAGGGAAATGAGGCGACCGGGAAACAGTTCCCTGAGAATGTCCATTGATCGTCGCGATGTGTGGGCGGTTGCCCCATCCTGTTGAAACCACACATTTTCCACGCCATTTTCTTCCATTTTGGGTCTAAGAAAATTTTCCAGCATGAAACAATAGCGCTCGCTGTTGACCGTTACGGCTTGCCCATTTTCTTCAAAAAAGTAAGGCCCCCAGACGCCTAGGCGGGAAAGAGCACACCACACAGTCACTTTTGGGCTATGGAGGGGTTCCTGATGGATTTCTCGAGGATTTTCGTCACTCCAATATCGAAAATTCTGCCTGTTAACGGCACCACAAAGGTGAAAATGGGCTTCGTCCGTGAAGAGCACAATCGCCGCATTCGATAAACCGCTCAATAACAAAAGCACGATGTTCACCAGACCAAGGCATGTTGACTACTGACAAATGGCATAAAACCGGCTTTCTAACGGTTTTTACCCCACTACTCTACCTGCTCCCTCTTTTGAGAAAAAGGGATTTGAAATCGGATAGGTTTTTCTGCCCCATCCTGTATATATATATATATATATATATATATATATATATATATATATATATATATATATATATATATATATATATATATATATATATATACGAATTTAAATATGGCTTTTTTCTTCCGGTTTTAAATGGTCTTGTACTTATATCTGTTATTGAGCCTTCTATACTACTTTGGTTTTCTTCCACAACATTATTAATAACAAATATGATAATTCTTTTGGGTTTAGGAAATTTCACTTATATCAAAAAATCAAGTACTTAAATAAATGTCAAATAAGGAAATGAACTAACTTCATACTTGTATACATTACAATACAAATAAATTGTATATAGACAGTTTACAAGGAGTCACGGGAATACGAATTTCAAACAATATCTTAAACTATATTGTTTTCAATATTGTATACGAAACAATATTGTTTTCAATATAAGTGTCACGAGAATAAGGCTGTAAATCAGGCATATTTTTTGTTTAAAGTGACCCCTAGAATACTTGGTACGAGTAAATGTTTGTCAGTTTCCTTACGGGACACTTTTTATTATAAGTTTCATCAGTAGTTAATAGGAAATTTATGATTCAACGAGCTTGCATGTAAGTCTCATACATAAATTACAGTTTTCGTAAGATTCTTTATAAATCACCAGCTTATCCTGAATCCAAAATAGTATTAGTAAGTTTTGACAGTATTTTATAAAACGTATTACTTAAATTCAAACATGCTTCGAATCAAAGTTACGTAATCCAAATAAATATCATTCTACTATAGCACGATTATGATACCATCCTTTATCCTTAACTCCTGAGAAAGAGATTACAATAAAGCAATAAATACATCACCACCTTAACCTCAATCCCGCTTATTTAAAAATAGGTGAACCGGTAACCTACAAGTAGTATGTGTGTGTGTGTGTTGGTCCCGTCCCGTGTCCTGTAGGTGTACATTGGATGGATTGGGGAGTGCGGGGGATTTGGTCTCCAGGCTGGGTGACGTCACGGGAGCCGGTGGTGGGGGAAGAGATCGATACAGGCCCGCGACGCCGCGCCGTACGGTTACTACCGGCACCGACACGTCCACCAGGACTAAGGAGAGGATATAGGCGACTATGGCTCTATGGGCACGTGCATATGTGGTTTATGAATGGATTATGGAATAAATGTAGGATAGTGCATCCAAATTTCAGAAGGATAACATAGGGAAAAATATGTATACTCTCGGGTATACTGTAGGAATGCAATGTGTAAAAACAATAAGTTATGCTGTAAAAAATCTTTTATTGATGATTCAGGATTATTTTGAAAGTATTCCTAAAGAAGATTGGTTGGGAGTGTAAGAACTAGATGGAAAGAATGATGAAATATACGAGCCCAAACCCATAGTAATTCGGCCGGTTTCCATTTTCAACAAATTATAAAATTACACAAATGGTTAGAAATTTCTGCAAAATTCGGCTACTTTAATATAGACTGAATACTTTAAAAAATTGTGGGCCAAATGAATGGTGATAATTGTTCGACCGGCATTATAAGGGTCGTCCAGATTTAGCTTCTACTGATGCAATGCCTAATTGGAGAATCAAATGAACTTTTCCCGCCGTTATATAGTCCTGTTGTCACGTCAATCTGTCAGTGATATTGTATTTTACACATTTTACAGAAATTTAAAAACATGACACTTGTATTAAAGGATATTTTAAATTATTTAAATGTCCTGCAAACTCCAGAAAATTTCTATGAAAGGAAGAAAATAATATAACTTGAACCGCGAATATAATTAAAACTTGTATTACTAATAAAGGCGATGTAACCTAATATTAGACAACGGAATACTTGTATAATATATTGTTTTTTACCTATCGCTAAGAGAGGTATTGGATTCATGCTAAAAATCGCAAATCCAGATTTTAATGAATAAGCACGTTTCCCTACAATCCGATTTTAATATTTCTACGATGTCTGTGTGTGTGTGTGTGTGTGTTGTGTTTGTTTGTGTGTGTGTGTGTGTGTGTGTATGTTTGTGTGTGTGTGTGTATGTGTGTGTATGTTGGAAGGACGATTTCTCAAAAACTATAATACTTAATATCTATTTAACTACGTATTTGACAATCGGACATTACTGGGAAGAGCTGAATATTGGCAATAATTGGACAACCGGAAGTAACAGATTCTTAAAGAAAATCTTCTAAATATTATTTTTTGAATTTTTTTGTTCTTGCTAGATTTAAAGAAGAGTAAATTCTCTATCTGATACATATAAATATTTTATTATATCTTTTATGGATTTAGAGATAAAGAAATATAAGGTATGTAATAATTTGTTGTAATAAATTGAACAATTGAAAAATTAAAATGTTTGTAACGGACAGATAAATGTCAATTTTAGAAATCCGGAGACATATTACTTAAGACTTTTTCTGGGAAATACATAGATATAATATTTCTTATTGTATTAATAGTTAAATATTTAAAACTATATACCCTTCGCAAATACTGTCAAACCCGACAATGAATTGGAAACATTTCGAAAAATTAGAAGAGTACCTAGGACAAAATTTCTTCATAGAATGAATTTAAAATTTAAAAATTCTAAATATAAAGAATAGTCATGTGAATTTGTTGGCCTTGACAAGCAGATATGAGAGCCCGTGTCAGAATAATAGCTAGTAATTATGTATATAGATGTCAAATATCATAATTTCTCATTCTAAATTTAGTGATTTTCCAATTGCGTGTGGTTTATTTTCGTCGACAAGTAAATTCCACGCTCCTGGTGACAAATTAACTACGTGAATTTAAAAAATCTTGAAATTTTTAATGAAAAATTCTGTCATTTGACATCTATGTACATAATTAATAATTATCATTCTGACACGGGTTCCCATATCTGCTTGTCAAGGCCAACTATATCACATGACTGCTTGCGCCCTATACTTATGTAACCAAAAACGGAAGTGGCGAGAGGTATTGTGCTGGCCACAACAGTATTTTTACGTTTGAAATGTATATTTTTAACTTCTCGAAAGAAATTTGTAGAAATTTCTCATCATTTGCACAGGTTTTATAATTTGTTCCGGAAAAATGTTACCGGCCGAACTAATATGAGTTTGGGTTCGTATTATTGTTGAAGGGAATTACTTTAAACATATTTAAAATAAAATACGGTAAGCCTCGGCAAAAGAAATAATTTCTCATACTGTAAAAATTGAAGAATTTTTGTAAATGGAGTATGAACTTGATTAATTTCGGACTGGTAAATACCTATTACATAACCAAGGATATCGAAAATTTTCTTTTATGAAGAGCACAGGCGAGATATTCCGTTTAATTCTTATATAAATTTCAATTTAATTTAAGCGAGGTTGTGATATTACAATCTCTTGGAAAAGGATTAAGTTATTATGAAGGTATCGAAATCGATGTTTCCAATCACTTGAACAGAGATTATGTTTCATCAATATCGGCCACAAGATTCTAACCAAATTCTTATTTTATATTTTTAAAGTCGAAGGATCGCCATAAAACAATTAAACGCCCCTGCTGAACTAAGAACCTACAAAAAACTTCATCATCGGTAATAAGAACATTTATTATAGTGTCGTTATCGTTGTATTTGTATAATATAATCATGGGCGTACCGAGGGAGTGGCCAGGGGGAGCATTTGCTCCCCCCACCTCCCTTAGGGAAATTATTTGTTACTATTATTTTATCTAATTAAAATTTTAATAAAGAATATAGTCTTCACACTAATGAAATTGATTTCAGTTTTTACAAAATGTAAAATAGGACTGTGATTTTGATATTCACTAATGGGGTATTCTAAAGTAGTAAAATTTCAGGTAAAAAAACGATATAACATTGTGAATTATGCTAAAAAATAATGTAAAAAATCTAATTCTAATTTTTCTAACATAAATTTTATTGCAATGGGCTAGTCTACTGTAGTCAAATTTTAACTACCTTAGATAAGAGTGCGAAAATATATGTAAAATTGTTTAAATATTAATCAGTTCCCAAATTGCAAACGATTGAAATCGATTAATAATTAGTACAACGTATCATGTCCTAAGCAATTTGATTGGTTGCCTGATTTTAAAAGTGAGATTCGCGGGTCTTGTACGCCCGCCCAACGTAAAACCATTAATGGGTAAACACCAGTGCCGCCCGCCGCCATATTGTCAAACAATGGTCAAACTGTTTCAAAGTTCAATAATTTATTATAAAAAAATGTCTTTTATTTAGGTTATTTTTGCTTAATAATAATTTCTTCATGCCGGTCTGACATAGAAGAACACTTTAGTAGAGAACAAATAGGTAAGCGGACGACTTAGTATTATTAGCGAAATCAGAAGCAGAAATGAAGTCGCTAATAATAAGATTTGAGAAGTATTTGAAGAAAAAGAAGTGTCACTTAACGTGAATAAATAGGTTTGGCAAGGATAACCAATAGAACAAGTAGTTCAAATATTCAGGGTACACATTAAAAAAGCAAACCTGGCAATCGAAGAAGTCTGGTGCATTCATTGGTGAACGAAAATTTCTTAATAATTTCAAAATAAGACTAATACTATTTGACTCAGTCGTGAAAAGCATTCTAATGTATGGAGTAAAAATATGGAACTGGGACGAAATTAATAAAATAGAAAATATCCAGGGCAGATATTTGAAATGGACCTTAAGTTTAAAAAGACGCCTCATTACATTACAAGGGAGGAAACAAACAGACAAAATGAGAATATCTGCAGGACTATTGAATATGAAGACAAAATTAGGAAATGTGTTAGATAAAGAATTCTATACCAGTGCTGGTAAATAACGACGAACAAAGATAGAAAAATTTAAGAAAACAAATGAGAAACAAAAAGAAGAAAATATTATCAGAAATGGATATTCAACAACGCAAATAGAGATTAACAGAATTGCAACTTTGAATTTAAAGAAGAAATGAAAATAAAAGACAAACAAATTCAAAAACAAGAACAAGATAGTAAAATAAGAGAATCAAAATACAATCAACTATAGAAGCACATAAGACCTATAGCCACACCGCCATATCTTACGAAAGAGAAGTAAAAACAGATCAAAACTGTAGCAAGAATGAGATGTGGAAATGAGACAAATGAAAACAAATACTGGCTAGATGAAAACGAAAGAAAATGCCGACTTTGCCAACAACATGAAGAAATCATCCAACATCTTATGTACAATTGTGGAGAATTAACAAAAGAGGACCACATTATTTTCTACATACTAGACGAAGCAGGAAGTGGAGAATCTTGGATCCGAAAAGTAAGAAGCAAAAGAAAAGAAATAACAATTTAAATATATATACAGATTTGTAATTAATTTGAAATGTGAAATATGCATGACATACCTAGTATTTATGATGCCTTCAATTCATTTTTTAAAATTATTATTATGTACTAATAACGTAGAATTCTAAACCGAAAAGTATGAATTTAATAAATAATTCATCTATCTACAGTAAAAAAATTAAAGATGTCCGATCAAGGTCATCTGTATCATGAACGAATTAACAAATTGGCATACATTTATCTCTTTCCTTTGCAAAGGCTATAAGCGTGTGCGATAAGGATGGATATAACACGTTAGTCTTTCAAAAATTCATATTGTTTCGACTAAGTTAGGACATTCCACTTTAAAACGATGCTCGTTATTGATAATACATTCGCTGTAATGTAAGTTCATTTATTAATTCGGATACATTACCTCGATTCATAGCTGTGCGAATAACGTTATTTTCTGTCAGAGTTACTGACGCTGACATTGTGTCATTATCTTATTTTTTACATATTTGCTTTTACATTTGCTAATAAACTTACCAGTTGACTTTGAATGCTTTTATTCTAATATATATATTTTTATAATAATAAAATAATAGTAGTATCTTATGTACCCTCACAAAAACTAAATAAACGACACTACTGAATTTGTATGGGGCGGAGCAAAAATCTGAATTCATACAATTCGTAGTGACCTTGTTCGGACATCTTTCAAATTTTTTACTGTATTTATATAATTTCTTCATGAATCTAACGTATAAGTTTATATATAAAAATATTTCAGCTATTCGAACATGAAAATTTTGTACCCTCTAGAACTAACAGTTTGTCCACCACTGATGAGAACATGCCAAATTCTTAACTTTAAAAACTTATATCTCCCTTATTACATAAAATTTTTAAATTGGGTTTGCACTAAAATTCTTAGTTCGTCCTGTTCGTAAAAAAAAAAATTAAAAATGGTATAGGACCCCATTTATTTTGGTGCCGTTTGTGACGTACGAGTGACTGATTACATTTCTAATATATTGTGTGCATAAAACTATACTATTTACAAGAAACACAAACAATTAAAATTTTCAAGTGATATATAAAAATTTATCTCACTCAAATTAAATAAAATAGAATTCAAAATTTTAGAATACAAATGTGAAAGTTTTAAAAAATATTCGTCAGAAAATTGTATTTTTTGCCCCCCCACCCTGGAAAGAATCCTGGCTACGCCCATGAATATAATAGGCTATATTAACTATTTGAAAAGAGGTTTTAATCTTTTAATACACTTCATTGCTCAGTGATTTCATCGTAAAGGTAGAGAGCTATATATCTTTATTACAGAAAATGATGATGTAAGGGCACATTATTCTACCTCTTAAAATCAGTAGTTATCCTTCGACCGAGCAACAGTAGAACTAATAAAGCTACGTTCCCTAAAGTTTCATCTGAAGTGTCTACCATGATGATGATTAAAAGAAAACAAAGACCTCTCAGGTTTCCATGACAACAGCGCAAACACTGGAACACGGAGAAAGGATATTGAATAAGATCTATTGTCACCAATTTACTTAATTGAAATTTCTCTTAAATGCTTTCACGCCCTGAGAATGAAAATATTTAATAACTTCCACAGAAATTATTAATAAGCGCTCCATTCTTGAGAATTACTCTTGTTACAAGGAAAATAATTAGTCGTTTATCAAAATAAGTCTTTTTTCGTGAGAGCAGAGGCATGCAGAGGTTTGGAAATTAGACAAATGTATCAACGTGCCCTTTATTCCAAATACTATAGAGCGCTCTGCGATAAAATAATAAATATCTCGTTTCTTCTAATTACAAAGCGGACAAGTACAATTATTCTTGTATTTCAAATAGTACGGATATTAATGTGGCAATGTGGATATATTTCTCGACTGTGTAGATTAAGAGTTAACAAATACAACAAAATACAAAACCTATTTTCTATTTTAATGACTCTCAAATTGAATGTGTAAATTCATTTATTTATTTATTTTACTCCACATCTCGAACATTTAACAAACGGCAATTTAAGAAAATCTTTCCTAGCAAGTCAATAAACGAAACATACGAGTATTCTCTGTAAAGGAAAATCCAATAGTTGGGAAGATAAGATAAAATTACTTTCTTCTGTAGTAAACATGACAGCTCTAAATTATTCGGAAATTTGGGGTATGTTGCAAACTAAAATATTAGAAAAAGCCGAAATAAGGTACTTAAAGTATATAACGGCTGTCACTAACAAACCCAAATTACAGTAGAAATTGCAATAGGGTGGTTGCAAGATTTTTGTATTTATAAAATAACATTATATTTTTGCATATTTTTGCAATAACATTATATTTTTTGAAAAAAAATAAAAAAATTGTCTTGCTGAAGAATCGAACCCAAATCTATAAAATGTAACATTCCAAAGGCAGCGTCGCTAACCATTATGCCACGGACTTTTGGAAATCTGGATCATCAAATATTAAAACAATTACTTATTTATACTTTTTTATATTTTTTCTAATATGTACAATAATAATAAATTAATTAATAATAAATAACGTACGTGAGGTAATGTACTATTATCATGTACAATATCATGGCTTAATTTTCTGCCGGACACTTTTTATTTACAAAAAACTGTTTTCCCATATTAAACGCCTATGTCACGGATTTCTTGGGGCACCCGGCATATATATATATATATATATATATATATATATATATATATACAGGGTGGTGATCGGAACACGCGAACATAGGACTTTGGTTAGGTGATAGAACAGCCTTGGCTGAACCTCGCCTTTAAAGTTATTTATTATTATTATTAACATATAAAATCAGACTTTCATAATTTCCTGCTTTGCTCTTTGGTAAAAAAGCTGAAATTAGTCATGAAAATGTCGAAAATCACCCCAAAAATAGCGATAAACATGGGAATTGAGACAAAATAAATAACAAATGTTAACGATTTATCTATCAAGCTACGTTAATTTATGATTTAGATAAACCGTGAGACATTTGTTATTTATTTTGTTTCAATTCCATGGGTATTGCTATTTTTCAGGTGATTTTCGATATTTTTATACCTAATTCCTGCCGTTACAAGGCATACAAAATTAATTTTGCTTGTTAATTCAGATACAGAATTTTATGTTCTTTTATCTAAAATAATTAGGGAGGTAGGAAATTATGCAAGTCTGATTTTATATTTTAAAGTACTATGTTCGGCCGTGCCGGTCTCCATCGTGTATGTATATATATATATATATAATATGTAAGCTCATGTACTGTAAATGTTTGCCAATTATTAATATGGAATTTTTATCCTTGAAACAAATTATAATAAAAAAATAAATAGTCCAAATATAGGATGCGAAATAGTTTGGAAAAATTGTTTTCGCAAAAAGTATTTTAGTCCAAGTAATTGCCCATTAACGTTTATTTTGTTTTACAATAAATAATTTTCTAATATATAAACATCCTGAGTCAAATTAAGATACAGAAATCTTTAACAGTAAGGCAGCTAGAAAGTTATTGTCTTGATTAACTCAAATTCAAAAAAATTTACAGGTTATTTTTGCCATAATGTCGTCAACCAGTCT
This sequence comes from Harpalus rufipes, assembly GCA_951394225.1. Lineage (NCBI taxonomy): Eukaryota > Metazoa > Arthropoda > Insecta > Coleoptera > Carabidae > Harpalus > Harpalus rufipes. The sequence goes on from OX596283.1 coordinate 8,593,746, forward strand.
GTTGTCGATTTTGAGAACAAACAGATGTATATGTATTTTTACGAATTTTTGTACGATGTTTATAAAACTGAATGTATAACACAAGCGTTTTTGTGTACCGACAAAAGATATTTGTGAAAAATTCATGGACTTCACCCGGATTTGAACCCAGGACCTTTCCTTTATAGTTAAATTTTAACTGTTGGTTAAATTGAGAATAAACAAAATGTCAATTGAGTTTTAAATATTACGATGTGGAAATAAAATTTACTGGATGGCAGTCAAACAAATTTTTATTTTTCGGCCTCTACAAGTTTCGGCACCGCATGTGCCTTCTTCAGGAGGTGAAAAATTTTATACTTAGTTTAAAAACAACATTAATAGAGAATAACAAATAATGTTGTTTTTAAACTAAGTATAAAATTTTTCACCTCCTGAAGAAGGCACATGCGGTGCCGAAACTTGTAGAGGTCGAAAAATAAAAATTTGTTTGACTGCCATCCAGTAAATTTTATTTCCACATCATCCCCATTCAGTCAAGAAGTTTTCCAGCCAATATTTAAATATTACAGTGAAAATTTCGATATTCCCTCTGTTTATAACGAAATCTAAACGTCAGTTTTATAAGAATAAAATGATGTATGACATACTTCGAGTAATTGTTAGTACGGATATTAGAGTTTGCTATTTTCATCTGGCACTGGTAATAGTTACAGGTAAATATATCATTTCCTAAGATTTATCTAGTAGTAGTTGTGTCATATGAAAATCTGGGCGATAACTGTGATAAATGTAGCAACAGTTTTCAAGTTTAAGAAGATATTAATTTGCTGCATACGTAACAGATCGTTGACTGCGTTTTAAAATTGAAATTAATGACCAGTTGCCAGTTTATGTAAGAAAATAGTTAAAGATTTCTGAATTGTGATAAATAAATAACACGCTTTATTTTAGTTTTACATCAAGCCACCGTAACAGGTGATTAAAAAAATAGAGCCAAGTAGCTATTTTCTTTATTATTATTTTGAAACCTATAATTTAAATAGGGTATTCTCGCATATTTTTTTTATTTTTTATTCTTAAATAACAGGTATTTCTAAGAGTACCTGTGAAAACCCGAATTAAAAATTCCTTTTAATAAGCGAGATATTAATTTTTAAAATTTAATTTTGGTAGGTCACGTGATACGTGACGTACTAGTTGTACGTACCAGCGGTGTACAATCAGTGGTTCATGAGTTTTCGAGTTTTTCAGTAAGTATTACAAAAGGTAGGAAATCAAATATATTTAATTGTAATCATACATATTATTACTAAAAAAATGTAAAGATAATTATAAGAAAACCATTTTAAGTAAATGATTACATTTATTTATCCCTACAACTGTAGTACGAATACTCCCGAACGAACCGAAGTAATTTTAATGCTTTATATCTTTTGCAACAATCAATTTATAACATGTTTTTTTGCTTTTTCTCTCTCGTTTACCAATCAACTTTAGTATTTTAAATAACTTTTTAATGTTTGTAATCATGAGAGAATACCCTATTGCAAAGTGTGCGCGAAGTTAAATACCACTTTTGGTGTGAATTGAACTGGAATTTTACTTCCGGTTTCGGCAGCAGAGAAATAATATTTGAATGTATTATTTAGTTGTCATGACATTTGTGTCTTCTTTGTTTGAGGATTTATTTTGACGTTTACCTGATATATTATTATTTGTATAATTTCGAACAAATCGAATTGTCTAAAATTCGAAAAAGAGTACAACATAAATTTCAAAATGGAAAATAATCTGGATATAAATTTTCTACACCTAAAAATCAGAAGATCTGACAATAAATTTACTTTTAGCATGTTTGGAAAACCCACTCAAACAATTAATTCCATTAAAAATGATTCCAATCGTTGCATTCAACATAAACTGGCCATGTTCAATAGTTCTGTACACCGAATTCTCACATACGGTTTAAATAACGAAGAAATTAATAAAGAGAGAAAAAAAAAGTATATATCAGATTGCTATTGCAAATTATTTTAACCCAAAAACGGTAGACAAATTAATGAATAAGAAAACATACAAATTGCAACTTAATCAAGCATATTGTTCGACTGACAATGAAAATGAAGGGAAACCTAAAACCGATTAGTCTACAATTTTTGTTAATTATAAAATCAAAAATTTACTTTCAAAATTCAATATCGAAGTTGTATGTAAGCCTACTTCGCATTTAAAAAGAGTACTTTGTAAAAAAGTTGATAGAGCAGAACTAATGAATAAATCAGGGATTTATAAATTAAAATGTGGTGATTGTAATTGTAACTACAATGGAAAGACGGGAAGAAAATTTATAATTAGATTCAAAGAACATATGAGACTCCAGAATAGCCATTCCATTTTCGCGGAACATCTCATAAAATAGGGGCCATAATTGTGACATCTCAAAGGATTTTGAAATTTTACACATTGTTGAACCTGGAATTTTTTTAGACTTTTTGGAAAATCAAAAAATCAATTTGTAAGGATAAAAAACTTTGCCTCAATGATCAAGTTGAATTGAAGAATAGTCCGCTATAATTTAAGTTGCGAGGTTTGGCAAAGTTTTTTCATTGTCATTCGGTCAGTGTCATCGACCTGTGATTCAATCACAAACACAGTGTTTTGCGATTTAAAAAAAAATAATTTAAATCTTGATTTTTTCAAAGTTTCAATGTACGGTTTCTTCCGTAAAGGCAGTAGTGACCCAATACTGTAGTTCTACAGTGTAAGCATATTATTATTTTTTTAAATTTACATTACATTTTACACAGCAATTTTGATTTGGAATGAAATAATTTGTAATGTAATACGTATTGAATATTTTAGTTGCAATATTTTTAATTATAATTCTATTTTATGTTTTTCATTCATCTGTTTATACATATTTTTCAATATTTACTATATTTTATAATTAACACATTTATAAGAATGATTCTTTTATTGTTATTGAAAAGTTTAACCATTAATGATGATGTTCTTACATTATTTATTTTGTTGTAGTCGCACCGCTTGTTAATGGTTACTAAGTAACCGAAACCGCTCGCATTGAATAAATTAGAACAATGTGAATAAGACTTTGATGGTTTTTAAAAGCTTTTACATTATCCTGATTCATTTTTCATACTTGGGTGTATTCTAACATCATCAATTCTTTGACAGTTTAAAAAAAATCAACAAATCATAAATCAGGTGCATGAACATCCAAATACAGTGTGTTTTTTAAAAAAAACCTAACTCTGAGTAGGCTATGAACAGAGAAACGTATGTCTTGTCAACATTCAATTCATAAGTTAAGTTGTCAAAATTGATATTGAAATGTAATTTTAAGGAGAAAAAATAATAAAGAAGGATACAGTATAATTCAGTTTTCTAATTTATTTCCATTTCTAAAATAAGATTCAAGAAGAAAAGCATTTATTTTGTTAGATAATATTTTGAAAAATATCTCATGTCAAATTGACTTTTAATTAAATACTTATAAAATGACATACGTTGCTTTGTTCATAGCCTACTCCGAGTTAGGTTTTTCTTTGAACACGTATCTACTCCAACAAATAAGTACAATTTTCATGGCAAACTGATGTATTAAATTTTCATAATTGTGATAAATTAATAAGGTGAAAACACCGGTAGTAGTTGATACTTTGAGTTGACACCAACTGGCAATAGCTAATACAGGGCATTTTTTTAAAAATTTATTATAATATTTTCATTATTTGATTACCCATGAATGCAGATACATGTATATTTTACCTAAATTCCTGTATATTTTCAAGTTAGAAGAGAAAGAAAAGAAATATAAAAAATCAAGAAAATGCAAAAAAACGAATTACACAACCACACGCATACGGCTGTGATACACGTGAAATGTGAATTCCAAAATTCTGTGGCCTAATGTGTGAGTCATGTACTGGAGTAAGTTATTTCGGAAAACATTAGATATATGAAATTTTACAAGGTCTACTACTGGTACATTTATGTGTCAATTATAAAATTTGATAACTGACAAATGCCAACTACTAATGCATTTCATTTTCTCATTTTGACAATTTTTTTTTATAAGATAATTAATTTTAATTGTTATTTCTATACGCATATTACTTCAAGGCGTCAATGAATGCGAATAATTGTTTGTATTTTTGCTAACCATTAAACCATGTTTTTAAACATCAATATTACACATTTTAATTTCATAAAGTGTCAACTACCGGTGCTTTAATCTTAGGTTAAGTTTTGATTAAAATGCTAGAATTTGGCAGCCAATTTAAATTACTTTCAGTAAATATAAAATTTATATATCAATTAATTTAGAAAATTCAGGATGATATAATTCAGGACCTTCTTACACCAAAACATCGCCCCCAACGTTGTAATTTAAACTAAAGGTCTACTTATAATTATTAATAATAAAGAAAATAGCCAGTTCTTCAATCACCATGGTTTACATACATATTTCTATTCAAAAGTAATTTATATAAAATAAAATAGAATTGTCGGGAAGTATTGTGCTACCCACAAGAGATTTATATAGTTACAGTGATAAGAATAACTTTATACTCTTTGTTTTCGTAAATATTCCAACAAAAACAACAGCGATCTGATCCGGTGAGAATCCCACGCGGCAACAGTTTTTCAAATCTATTAAATATTTCGCACAATATTCATGAAGTGATTGGGGTAAACTGATATGCACAAAGTCAGTTTGACATGATATCAAACAAAGAATGTTCGTTAAATTTTATAAGCTGTACTTTATCCCTTAGCACGTTCTGAAACACACACAACCACAATTCCCAAACAATTTTTATTTGGTGATAACCCTTGTCAAAGTAATTGGCCACCTTCAAATAGTTTACTCAACTCTTATTGGTCTACTTTTTCTACACCAGGATGTAAAGGACCACAGAGTTAGTTTAGGGTAGACTTATTGGTAATATACTATCGAATATAATATAATACCTTAATATTTGTGTTAGGGACAGTAATAGGCCAGTTAAGGGTTAATAAGTTTTAGATCTGATAACGTAAATTCTAATTTAGTCTACAAACAAACAAATGTATATAAACCTCTTGTATGTTTAGTAACCATGGATGAAATTCATAGTTACAATACCACAGGGTGCGGCGAAGATACTCTAGTTTTGAAGGTGAATTAAAAAATAAATACTCGCCAAAAAAAAATCTGATATGGCCAACACAATACCTCTCGTTTAATTTAATTTTTATTCATGTAAATACTTAAAATTAAATTAAATTTCAATACCGGGTTCGACCCCGACCGACGCCAAATATTTCGTGGTGCACTCTCCACGCCAACAATAAGTACTCGTGAGGTGACGCCCGGTAAACGCCCGCACAGTACAAATATGTCATCATCCTAACTGAAATCTGTGTACAAAGCAGATTGGCACACCCAGCAATGGGTAATATGCCGTGATGATATATTCATTTTATTTATATACTTACCTATATTAATTGCTGGCGTGGAGGGTGCACCGCAGGGGTTAGTTTTGTGTCATTTAAAATTCTAAAATATTTGGCGTCGGCGGAATCGAACCCAGATTCGCGTGAAGTGACGCCTGGTAAACGCCCGCACGGTACAAATATGTCATCACTATTACCGACATCTGTGTGCAAAGCAGACTGGCTCACCTAGCAATGGGTAATATGCCATGATGATATATTATATATTTTTATTATCTTACCTATATTCCTACATATTTACTTATGCTGGAAACTGTATTAAGTTCTTTTCCATATAATTATTGTTCCATTTACTATTTTATTTTTTAAACGTTACTATTATTATTTGAAGTGATTAGTTTGTTGACAGTGACATATATCTGTCAGTTACATACATTTGAGTTCTGAACTGTGTAACCATAGAGTTGTCTTTAAAGCGTAGGCTCCGGGATTAAAATTATAGATAATTTTATAAATTTATTCATAAAATATATACAAAAAATATTAACGCAAACCTGTAGAAACTTTTAAAAAACTTTATTTTCTATACTAACAAATCTCGAGAAAATGATATTTAAAGGTATTTTTCGAAGAAAAACTATTTTGAGCTTCCAGTAAAGTGTCATTTCCGGTTATCTGCTTTACTCCAAAATCTAATAGTATCTTTCCATATAAGAGTAAGGTAGAAATACAAGGTTTCAAAATTTTCTGAACGATAGTATTTCAGTTAGAGCGTAAAAAGGATCCATACACACCCACACACACACACACACACACACACACACACACAAACACTCACACATACACACACATACACACAGGCATTATCGTGAAAATGTTAAAATTAGATTCTAGCGACCTTAAAACGTGGTCATTTACCAAAATCTCGATGTGTGATTTTTAGCACGATCCCTATACCTCCATGGCGGGAGGTAAAAATATATATTTTTACATCCTGAACTTACAACATGTGGTTTTGAAAATATTATGAGCCAAGTGGTCCGTCTTTGTTCAAACACTGTTGCAAGCAACTTACGAAGTTTCGCATTACTCTTTCGAGCATTTTTTGGGGTATACGGCAGATTTCTGTGCGGATTGCCTCCTTTAGGGTTTGCAGATTCTTTGGCTTTGACATTACCCCACAGAAAAAAGGCGCATGGTGTTAAATTTGGCGAGTGCGCGGGGCAAGGAATATCGTCTCTCATAGGAATCAAGCACCAGGAGAACATTTTCTGAGAACCTACAGTGATGCTCGCGCTGTGTGGGTCGTGACCCCAGCCTGCTGAAATCAGACATTCACCAGGCCTAGTTCTTCAAGAATTGGGGCAAAAAAATCTGGAACAGGCTCACAAACCGCCAGAATTGATGGTAACTGTCCGATTTCCTTGCGTCGATGTTTTCGGGTTTTCGGGCAGTCCCTGGTTGTTCACGTCCTTCCTTGACAACGGATCCTATTTCCCTAAAGGTTTTTTGTCAACATCGTAATCAATTTTTCACCCAACACTGCTTAACGCGGGGGTATTTAGAACCGAGTACTAAACGCTCATTTGTCCACATTATGTTTACGATTGAATTTTTTTAATAGAAACATCCAATCAACCTGCCTCCATACACACCACCCCCACCCTATTATGACCTCTGCTCGCTTCACAATGCCATAGTAAAACTAAGGAGATTACTCTGCCTCACCCTGCAATAACGCAAAATAATAGATTACAAATAGTTTCAATACAGCACAAATTTAAAGTTAATACTTATTGGAAACTGAATTTGTACTACAAGTTTTCCTTTTATTCAGGTATCTTAACTATTGATCTTGTTATTATCCACATCCCCAACAAAAGTAAAAGTACATTAGTCCTAAAAGTTTTATCAGATAGTTCACTCTAATTCTACTCTCTCAACTAAATTTTCCCTATCAGTGACATGTAGGGATAACAATCATTTGCTAAGAATCCAGACAATTTGGCAGCCGTGGTTAGTGTGCCCCTAAAGTTTACCATTTCATGTTATTCTAGGGTTTCAGACTCGTCTCCTATTGTCTTGGGATTTGCCAAAAAAATACAATTAATTTCGTGTGAAACAGGACACTTTATAGCGGAAAGAGGACACACGGGAAACGGAAGAGGCACGGGACTCGGCTCTTGGTTGCTGTGTAATAATTCCTTCATTTACATTTCCTTCTTCCGGGCAATGGTTTCTACCAGGCACACGTTTATATTATAACAGGATGCACGATTCATCAAATAAAGAAAAAAATCTAAACAGCAAATTCTTATAATTTTTTCCTGCAACGTAAAATTCCTGGAGATGTTTGATTATTTGTATGTAAAGTTATGTTCCGGTTTAAACTAATAACAAGAATTTATAAAATATTTTACAAATATTCTCAAAATATTTGCTCAGAATATATTTAAAATATTAATGTTCGAGTAGACATCATATTTATATGAGTGGTAGCCAACTTGTTTGTTGTTGAGATCGACTTTATGCAGAATGATCAAAAATGGCTAAAGTATGCCGCTCCATACGATTTTGACATTTGCCGCTTACTTAGTATGACAGCATAACTCTTTTCATGGGCGGAATCTTTCGAATTTTCTCACTGTCATAAGAATAATCCTAAGAACCGTCGTCTTTTTGTTCATAAGAACGAAAAATATGCTTCCAGAAGAAATTTGTCACGCTCCTCATTAAAAGCCATAATGAAAAGAAATTAAATATTTTTTCGAAGGTATGCGAATCAAATATCAAATGAATCAACGTACGGCAATGATATTAATCAAATGTCATGCACCTGTCTTCATCTGTCATATGTGGAATATAGTTTTAATGAATAATGAAAAATTAAAATATAATTTTGACATTATTTTGGAACAAAAGTTGTCACGCGACCTTCAACCATTTTTGTTCACTCTGTATATTTTAATCTGCATACATTTGGAAATTACGAATACAGATACAATCGACTAAAATTTATTTTGCGATGGATTGAAAAAGTCTTAAAAAAAAGTTTTTTTTGTTGCACACATTGTTTTTATTACAGTTTGAAATAAATGAAAATTGTTACTGTTAAAATTTATAACATATAAAGTTATTAGTTACAACAAAAAATATAATCTACTTTTCCAGACTGAGTGCGAAAAAGGAATCATTCCCAACTCTTTTTGAAATAAAATACTTTTCTAAATGGTAATAGGAAAAAATATCTTCACATTGCTTCTCTCGACATATCAGTCAAATAACATTTTTCTACTCCTGCTCTGACAATACAATTTTCTGGTTTGTTTTTCATGTTGAAAGTAACTCTAGTGCTGCAAAATTTTGCAGCACGCTTCGGTATCCTAGCAACGCATTTTACTTACAAATGTTGTATAGAATGTTTGTTGTTGTCATAGATACGCATCACAAATACAAAAATTGAAAATAAATGTCAAATTATTTTTAAAAAATAATTCTTTATTTCCTTATTTTTTATCTTGCAGGAGTAGAAAAAATAGTGTGTATAACACGTGTTGAAAGTCACAAACGATTGCAACCTTCGCTTCGCTCAGACTGCAACTTTCGTTTTGGTTCGACAAAGATAGACTTTCAGCACTTGATATACAAATAACTATTTATTCTTACAACACAGACGTTTCAGTGCACACTTGCAACTTTTTCAGGGACTTCTATAATATTCAATAAAAACCCAAAATGGTAAATACAAAATAACATGGACATTATCACACTTACAGTAAGATCTTATAGAATATTATAATCATGTACACGATAATATATTTTGTAAGGTCTTTCTGTAAGTGTGTTAATGCCCAATATATTTTGTATGTACTATTTTGTGTTTTAATGTTATAGACGTTGACGAAAGTGCAAGTGTGCACCGAAACGTCGGTGTTGTAAGAATAAATGCTGTTTGTGTTTGACTAAGATTTAGTGTAAATGGTAACACCGAGAAATTTTCCATATCTAAATAATACTATTAATAATAATACTACTACTAATAATAATAATAATAATAATAATAATAATAATAATAATAAAATAATTTTTAAGTTTTTATTTTACAGGTGACAATATCGTATAACTAAAAGTCCATCCATTGTCGAGGTTTAGTAGAAGAAGATTTAGACCAGGATGAACGTGGACAGAAGAACTAACAAAATCTCTGACGCAGAAAGGTAAAGCATGGCATGAAGTCAAGAAGCTAACATAAGACCTTTAAAACGAAGAGGGAAATAGAGAAAATAAATCTGACAAAACCCACAAAAGCAACCGGAAGATGAGACATAAGTCTGGCACCGTACGATAGAAAGACTTCAGGACTAAGTAAGTATACTATACTATACACTATACAAATAAGATACGAGTATGAAGATAGATAAAGTCCAACTTTAATGTTTGTAACTCGTAATGTACTCTATAATAGTTACTACTAGTTACAATTCGTAACTTAAATGTGTTTCATCAGCGTTGTTTGCGGAGAATACTTGGTATCACATATCATGATCACATAACAAATGAGGAAGTCCTGCGAAGATGTTGCTCCAAACCTCTTGAAGATGTTATTACAGAACGTCGTTTGCGATTAGCTGGACACATCCTGCGCCTTCCAGACCAACGTCATCAGAAAATTGCCATGAAATATGAAATGGGTACCAAACAGAGGAAAGCGGAAACGAGGACGACCGAACTTGACTTGGCGTAGAAGATTCATGCAAGATCTACGAGTTATCGAAATTGAATGGGATGATGTCGTAGACATCGCTGCGGACAGGACATTTTGGGAGGTCTCTTGCTGCCCAATGTGCTGAAAAGCGCAGGAGGAACTAAGTTTAAGTCTAAGACTGTTAGTGGGCCGAATTCGACACTCTTCATTAGTGTATGTACCTACCGTGACCGTCTCTCGTTACTATGGACATAGCTTGCATCTTTTTCTTATTAATGCATCATTGTATGTCTCTATTTATTTTGTTATAAATATTTATATAACCTACATTAGATAAAGAAAAGTGCTGAATTTGGCCCAATATCTACGTTAACATGACACCTGTTCTGAAATATATGTTCTCTTGCTAAAATCCCAATGAGAATAAAATGAAGTTAACGTTATAATAGTATATTGTGCAACAAGTGCGGACAAGCACGTATTGTCCACGAGGTGTGAGAGTTTCAACACGAGACGAAGGAGTAGCACATTATACTTTTTTTACGACTACATTCTTTATTCAGGGTGTTTCAGACCACCCGTCCCAGACTACTACAATTAAATTCTTCAGATAGGATTATGTTATACCAATTTTTTACCTGAACCTCTAGGACGTCGTAGTTCAGAAAAAAAACCTGGGACGGGTGGTTTAAAACACCCTGTATAAATAATTTATTTTTAATAAAGAACAATTGTTTTCTCAATAATTAATTGAACTTTAAATTACTTTTACTATAAACGGAAATATACCGGGTGATCATTTGAAAACTTCCCACCTTGAATAACTCTTTAATTAATAAAATTATCAAAAATCACTAAAACAGGTCAATGTTATTTTGGAGGGGGACATTTAATAACCTATTCCAATCAGTTGGGAAACTTTCACCCTCCCCTCCAGCCACCCCCACCACAAAATTTTAAATGGCACTACCCCATGTGTGATACATCATTTTAAAGGTTGTAATATTCTCAATATTTTAAAGCAAAGAAAATTAAAATCGGCCGAGCCGTTCATGAATTAGAGACAAAAATGTATGCCCATTTTGAGTGGTTGATCAAGCCATCTACCTACGTTTTGCTTTGAAACAAAAGAACGTGCGTCGTACAAGTTCAAAGTGTCAAGTGTTGTAGAATTCAGGAATTAAATATCGCCGCTTCAGATAACTTTAGATTACTTTGATTTGGGGTAGCGTTTGTGCCAATTGTGTCACTGAAATGACATACACTTTAGAAGAGAGAATTGAAATAATTTTCATTTATGGAGCTGAAAATCAGTGTGCTCGACGTACACTTTGAACTTGTACGACGCACGTTCTTTTGTTTCAAAGCAAAACGTAGGTAGATGGCTTGATCAACCACTCAAAATGGGCATACATTTTTGTCTCTAATTCATGAACGGCTCGGCCGATTTTAATTTTCTTTGCTTTAAAATATTGAGAATATTACAACCTTTAAAATGATGTATCACACATGGGGTAGTGCCATTTAAAATTTTGTGGTGGGGGTGGCTGGAGGGGAGGGTGAAAGTTTCCCAACTGATTGGAATAGGTTATTAAATGTCCCCTTCCAAAATAACATTGACCTGTTTTAGTGATTTTTGATAATTTTATTAATTAAAGAGTTATTCAAGGTGGGAAGTTTTCAAATGATCACCCGGTATACATGGATAAGTAATTACCAAATACATATATAAATATTAACATTATATTACAGTTGACAACTTGTGTGAGAAACAATTTCTCACACTTTAACCCACGACTGTGCGAAATGAATAACTTTCGGGCTCTGGAAAACTTGGGAAATAATATCTCACACTTTAATCCATGATTATGGGAAATGAGTAAATTTCAGGCTTTGTAAAGCATAGGAAAAGATCGCTTCCATTTAGATGCGGCTTTACAAAAAAAAAAAGAAATAACAAGAAATGTAAATGTCTCATTTCAATATACAACAAACTACAAGTTAAGTATGTTTAAAATTTATATTTCAGAAACGACTATTATGAAACTAGCATTATGAAGACATGAAGAGTAATTTTGTTTTCAAAATAATCAATCTTATAATTATTATTAATACATTTTTAAAATAGCTCATTTCACTGGCTCATCTTTTATTTATAAGTATGCCTCCTCACTATTTACAATTCAAAATAGATTTCAAGCTTGAATAATATATTTGACAATTAAATTATATATCAGATATTTGCTCAAATGTATAAATAGCAATGTGCATTTCTATTATAGGTACCTATATACATACGTCTATAATATTAACTTTGCCGTGCACTGTCAGTTAGGCGTTTATGCTAAACGAGACATCAATGAAACATGTTTCCTCTTGACGTCTGAAATGCATATAATAGTCTGGCGACTCAGATATTTAGTAAAGTACATAATGTTTAATGTTGAATAAAATGCGAAGAATCAGTGGCGGATTTAACGGTGAAAAAAGGAACACTTGCTCCCTAGGCTCTCGTCCTAAAAGGCCCTCGGGCCGTTGTCTGAAAGAGCCTCAGCTCCCCCTTAAACAAAATTTACAATTATATTTTCATTGTAGGAGCAAAATTAAGTTTCTACTTAATAATAATACTTTGCGGCCTGGGCCCTTTTTCTTAAATCCACTGCTGCGAAGAATCACTGTCAAATATGTCCCACGAATGAAACAGAGTAGAAGATATTAGAATAAAATACAAATTAAATATTCAATTTATAAGAAATAAAGGATTCATTTCTTTCCTTTTTCAATATGCTGAATTTCTTATGAAACTTTAACTACGTTTTGTCGATATTTTACTTTATATTCGTGTTGAGCTCTGATTCATTATAAGTTACTGCTGTAGAGTCAACATGACTTAGAACTTCGTCCATTCCAGATCCATTTTTCCTGCAGTTTGAATGGTACAAAGAAGCGTTTTGTAATTTATCAAAGACTTCCGGCATAGAAGTATACAGGATTATAAAGCACTCGACTTCAATTACCGTACCGTAACTGCAGGCTATAAGACTTTAAATTAATGGAAACAATTTTTTATTCGTAGGAATAGTTTTGTAACATTACTAATTTTTCAATAAATGTACTCTTATGTTATCTTAAATAAAGAGTAATCTTTGCAGAGATTTATATTGTATGGCAATTAATGCACCCCTTTGAAGATAATATGTTTTTGTAATTCACACTACTCTCTCGAAGACATTAGAATAAGTATGTACTGGTATTTCTGTTCGTGTCTGGTAAACATGTAACGTCGGTAAATTTCACGTAATCTGCGGCAGAAGCAAACTCAAACTTTCAATAGTTTTTTTTTACCTTAGTTTAATTATAATTTTGGGCAAATTATGTAAATAATAACAATTTAAATAGAATAAGAGATAAAGTTTTAAAGTATTACTTAAAATGTTTGCGTGCTCATCGTCTACCGTCGTCCGACAACTTTCTTCAAAGTCAAACGCATAGTCGACTCTTTTCTAGTAATAAAAATGTTATTGAAAGGCTGAAATTTAAAGTGTGACCTATTAAAGAACGATTGTCATAATTGTCGTGACCCAATCCTTCGAACAAAATAATCGACAACCATAAAATAATTTCTTTATACAATTTCTTTTATTTTGGACCTTTTATGCCACTTTTAAATAAAAAAAGTATTTTCAAAATTTTAAAAATTTGATGTCAGTTGGTGATATTAATGTGACATTGGAAAATTTAGATTCTAATTTTATTTTTAACACCAACTATTTACGATCTATTTATTTCTAACTTTATTACTATATTTCTTTTCTTCTTCTTATCCTTACTTTTAAATTCAAAATTATATAAAAATAAAATTCTTAACATTCGTTAGTATTCGTTTATATATCGAGATTTGACATTTGATATTGTGTAACATTCATAGCCATCAACCTTAAAAAAATAAATTCCATTTAACGCGTTCAGCAGATGGCGTTCGCATGAGCGCCAGTTTTAAGTAGCAGAAATTACATTGGGTAAACTTGTTTCTTGGCTCAAATTTCAGCCAATTAGAGAAGTCAAAACTATGCCCTATTCTCTGCAATACTGAATGCGTAAGGTGGAACAAGGTATAATCTATTACAACACTTAAATATGTCATTAACGAACTCTTTTTGGTGCTGTAATAGCTTTGTTACAGACGCAAAATAGAAAAATACTTTTTAAAACAAAATCATCTGTTGCAAGCTTGTGTCACATTTTAAATTGTAGGTTATGTTGGATATGTTAGAATGACAGTGACGGCTCCGGTTTGAATACTCCTAAGCTCTGTGCTGACATTACTCACACACTATGGGTCTATGACGTCACCAAAATCAGATCAGCGAGTTTTTAGAAATGAATGAAAAGTAAAAATGATGTTAACTATTCCTTTAAATTTCAGTCGAACTGCATTTATTATCTTAGACAACAGACAACAGTCGTTTCGTTTCGGTATCTCTTCCTTCATCTGAGTAAGTAAGTTCTTAGAAAAAATTACATACTTACCCAAATGAAGGTACGAGAGTGTACCAAAACCTAGGTTGTATAAAAGAATAAATATTGTTTCACCGAAATTTAGAGTAATTGTTAATATCTAATCTATAGTATACCACAGCCGAGAAATTTAAAACAATGAAAATTTAAAAACTTAAATATTTTTTTTTAAATACATGTGCATAATAGTATTCGATTCATGAAATACGAATTCATGTAATACGAACCCATTAACCATTTTATACTATATTTTTTTTAGTGTTTAATTTTTTCTGGAGGAGCGTTTTTTATTAGTTCTCTTCTTATTTTTCCCTTAATCCTTAACAAAAATTTCATCTTCGTGGTTGTTTGCTTTTTATAACTTTTCTGTTATTGTTCGCACAGTGAAAACCGGGACTATACCACTTTTTGAAATACTTCAACTTCGATTACTTCTCTATTATCTAGGAATATATTAGCCTATAGCGTTGTAAAGTCTTTTTGTGGCTCTTATTATTTCTATGATTTATTTCTATTTTGCCAAATGCATCTATTACTAAATAAACACAAATATTTTTTTTAATCTCCTTTAGGTCTAAGGCAAGGTATCACATTAAAACAATCGTAATTTGGTATTTTTTTTTGTCAAAGATCTCTTGATAATTTTTTTGTGATATGGCACGGACAAATAAAGTTTTTGTCGGTTTATAAATTGAAGCGGTGAGCGGTGTTTTAGTTTACGTGTTTGTCCGATAATGTGTGGTTGTGTGGGTGTGTGGATGATGTGCGTGTGTTGTTGAAGTTTACCACCCGCGGTCTTTTGTCTTTGAGATAACTGCACTCGACATTCGCAGGCGCTGCCATCGACCGTGTTGCCATTGTTCATTCTTTACTACCAGAGGTTAACTATGTCTTTATTTACGGCTGATCACTTTCTGTAAACACCTAGGCGAAGCAATCAATTCCTTCATTACAGTATATACAAGGACAAACACACTCACTGTATTCATCAGAAACGAAAAATGAACGAAAGGAAATTTATTTAAAAAGTAACAGATTTTTTTTATTCTATAAATAAATTAAATATTTCATCTCGGCTTGATGCTCATTTTTGAGTGTATTTTGTCATCAAATGGGATGACCGGAAGTGACACTTTCCTTGAAGCTCAAAACAGTTTTTCTTCAAAAAATACTTTTAAATTACATTTAATTGCGATCCATGTTGTAAAAATTAAAGATAATTAATTTTTCTATAAATATGCATTAATAGTTTTTCTATATATTTTATGAATAAATTTATAAAATAATTTATTTTGTAAATCTATACCCTTGGTTACAGAGTTCAGATTTCAAATGTATGTAACTGACAATAAATTAATCATTTCATATCAATAATGGTAGTATTTTAATGAAAAAATAAAGTATGAATTTATAAAGTATCTAAACCAGAAATTAATTTTCATATGTTTGTAATTGAAAAGTAATTCACTATCACAAAATTAAATTAATATAACGGTAAGATCCTGGAAAAATACTGATAATACATTATAAAATGCAACAATAGTTATATGCTAAGGAACATAATGTAGTTGCCAGCATTAGTTAAATATGTAGGTAGCTATACTTACATTTAACGGAACAAAAATTAAATACGTGAATTAAGAGCCCCCACGAAGTACACTTCGGCGTCCCCTGGGCAACGGTTCCTATATGTACCGGCTAATCTTTCCACAACAGGAGCATGGATAAATTTATTGTATATCTACTATGCTCTTGATACGAAATAATAATACCGGGAGGTATTGTGCTGGCCACATCAGATTTTTTTTAAGATGCACATATGAGATTAACATGCACCGAGAGAAATGTATTGTTATGATAAATATATTTATAATAGTTGTTATTATATTTTATATTTAAAAAAGGGACAAATACACAAGATATATGAATGAAATATGTATGGATATTAAAAGGTTTAGAATATTATGTAATAAGAGCAAATATATAGAATACTAGTTTTAAATATATATTTATTTTCAAATTTAAAATAATATCATGCTTAATATTCGAGATATTATTAATAATTATAAAGTTATATTAAATTTTATTATATCATGTGGTATAATTTACTATACAAAATATTTACTTCAAATAAACAAGTATCTTAGGCTCGAAATTACAGCATATTTATAAGGGCAAACTGATATATTACATTTTTGGAGTAGGTATAGGGTGTGCACGTTAAACTCCTATGTTCCGTAATCGGTGTATAGGTACCTAAATATAAAGACAACTTTTGTAAATACAAAAAGTTTATTTTTCTAAGTAGGTGAATGTAATAAAAAATACTATTCAATGAAACAGATTTCATAACAAGAATAAAATAATATAAAATCTAAATAATAATCCTAACACTTTCACACAAATTTTCAAACCACTACGATTTTAAAATATTTGTTACAAAATTGTCGCACATTTTCATTTGAGGATTGATGTACACGGTCTTATTGTCTTATTTCCACTTTAAATCAACGCAGAAGCATATACACATGTAAGTGAACAAGGAGACTGTTCTTCCCCTGATCATCGCTTGTTCGCTTGCCTGTTTAACTTGCTGACGCCGTCAGCCGTAATACTCAGTATTTTAAAGTTGAGTATACCGAATATTTAATACTAGTATGTAATATACAGTTAAATATCTCTATATATTTAAATATATTCGGCAAATATACGTATAATTATTCTTAATATGCTGTCTTTAATTTTAAATATATATCGTTTAAAAATATACGAATCTTAATAGTAAATACATTTTTATAATACTTTTACATATACGTTTCCCAATATTTAATATTTACATATTTAAATTTAAAATTTTGATGTCCAATATACAATTTTTAATATACATTTCTCTCAGTGTGGGAAATCAGTTTTTTGCAAACCGCTACCCCCTCCGTTTTGACTTACAACAATGGTTGTGGTATCAATAGAAAGATAAAAAAAATACATGTAAATAATATAATATTTTAATCACATAAATTAATTATTCACATTTTTCTGTCAGATTTCGTCAGCTATGATTTTTTGTATTATTTTCTTTTTAATGTTTTATACCAGAAACACGAACCTTAGGTATTGATTTCAATAATTATCAATTTGAAAAATCGCTTGTACTACTTTTCCACTGTATCTCTCATATTTGAAATCGTGATATTGGAATTGTCATGGATTCAATTTAAAAAAATCTGATGTAACCAGCACATTACCTTCTGTCAACCCTGTGTATTATGTACAAATTCCATACATAAATTTTCTTACAAAAGATTATATATTTCCAGTAAAATTATTCCATAAATAAACTATGCAAATTGCACTTGACACTGACATCTTCTTCTTTAGCTTTTCTCATTTGTTGGGGGTCGCTGTTTTATTTTCTTCTTCCATTAATTTCTGTTTTGCGTGTCGTCCTCATTAAGTTCCTTTTCTCTCAAATCTTCCGCAATACAGTCCTTCCATCTTATCTTTGGTCTTCCTCTGTTTCGTCCACCTTCTATTACTAAGCTATTCATTCTTCCAATATATTTTTCATCTCTCCTCATGACATATTCGAACCAATGTAATCGTCTCTCTTGTATCTTCCTAGAAACAATCACTCGAGCCATTTCCCTTATTCTTTCATTCCTTATCCTATCTTTCCTTGTCTTCCCCAACATTTATCTCAACATTCTAATCTTTGTCACATTCATTTTCATTGTCAATGACATCTGTCAATTAGAATTTTCTTAATCTAGTAGTTGTTTCCACGGTTATAGCATAGCTGGCTAATTTATAAAATTTAATTTCTTTATAATTCTTGAACTATATATCCATTGAATATGAAATATAAAATGTAATCAATTTATATAGATAAGAATATTCTTTAATATTTATAATAAAATTAAATGTTCAAAATCATATGTAACAGCGTTTTTTCAAGAAAACTAGTAGAATCTTCAAATGAGGTTACTTCCGGTTGACCAATTATAGCCAAAATCTAATCAAAACTGCATATAGATGTAAGGAAGAGGAATACGTAAAAACAAACACACGCACTCACGCACACACATACATTAAATATGAAGTATAAAATGAAATTAAATCGAATAGAAAATAAAATATTCTTTAATATTTATAATAGCATAAAATGTCAAAAAGTGATATTTAACTGCGTTTTTTTAAGAAAAACTGTTAAAAGTTGCAAATGAGTATACTTCCGGTTGACCAATTATAACCAAAATCTAGCCACCTTTTCGTTTGCATGTAAACTCAAGGAATATGAAAAAAATATAAATTTTGGAATTATAATATTGGAGTTTTGCGATCCGAAACGATGGTCACATACACACACACGCACACGCACATGCGCACATACATACATACACACATACTTACAGACATCAATGTAAAAATAGCAAAACCGTATTTTAGAGATCCTAAAACGTGTTCATTCATTAAAAACTCACCATTGAATTTTTTGACCAAAAACAATACCTTCCTTACCTTTATGTGACGGAAGGTAATAAAATAGATGTAATCTAGGATACAATTAAAACCGAAAATGAACAATAATATGGAAGAGTAATTTATATTACAGGAATAGTTTAGCAAATTACGATACTTCAACCTGGTATTCGAGAACTTAGAAGATCTTCCGGAATTCGGTTTGAAATTTTGATAGAATGTTGGGAGTAATAATGAAAATTATGTATCACTTATACAACTGTAATAATTATTTACGTTCCAATAGCGGACGTTAATGTTTACGGCATGAGGCGTGAAAATTAAAGCACGAGGCGAAAGCCGAAGGCTTTCAAACGCCAAGAGTCGTAAAAGCTAGTTGCATTCGAGATGCATGCAAAATTTTATGAGCGATCTACGTATTTTCTAAATATGCAACAGGAACGATAAATTTATCACACTGTATAACTTTGTTATTACACGTCGATAGAGAATTATTTCAAAAAATAACAAACATGTATTCAACAACAATAAATAAAATTTATTAACAAATAACTTTTGAACGAAAAATCGGATAGAACGTTTCCGAGTAAAATTGATTGGGTTCTATAAATTTAATTTTTAATCTAGTTGTTTTGTTGTCACTTTAAATTATACGTCATACTTTGATGTTAATTCTTTAAAAGTTATATTTCAATGGATATTGGTTTAACCCTGCAGAATCGGTCTGAGAGACCATTCGATTACAAAACGGGATATACCTATGTGGCCTTATCGACCAAATAAGCCCCAGTAATTGTTAAAGGACTATAATAAACTGTAAATTATGTTTTACTTTTTATAAATTATTACTACATTCTTTTTAATTCACACTTGCGATTACAGAAATAATAGAAATTTGAACTATCGTTTGTTCCTGAAACCAGGTGCGTGTACTGAAGGGTAAACAATGAAAACTGTTCAAGAAAAGACCGCGTGCGTTTTATGGTTAACCAAATTGAAATCCATGAATCAATCCGAAACTCAAAGAAATTCATTATTCGTTGCAGCTAACAATTAGGGCCCGCAAAATCAATTATATACGATGTCATGCAAAAAAAATATTGAACTTTCGTGTTTAAAAAAATAACTGACAATATTAGACGTTTTCGTAAAGTCAGTCGGTTTTATCAGGCGAATCTGTTCGAAGGATAAGAAAATATAACTTATTTTCTGTAGTTGTATATAATTTTATATACGACGCCTCAAGTGAGACTGAAAGGCCACTTGAATCAATTGTTTACATTATTTCGATCAGAAATTGTTCCATGTGGTCATTAGTTTGCTCGAAATCACTCATAAAAAATTCACAAAGTGTGAAATGCCATATTTTCTTCAGAACTTGATATAGTGCTGCAATGTTTATAATCACAAACATTTAAATCAATACATTTTTCTACAGTCTACATAGAAAGTAGTCATTTGCGCTCTCTTTTGTCAACGCAAAATGTCACTTTGCCGCTCTAGCGCGACAAAGTAGAAAAAACACTCGCTGTCTAAATTTTTAACTATACAATGTTGAGAAATGCCACTTGTCTACATTTTTAATGGAAACGTTTAGTCAGGAACTAATGGCACTGTAGTGACACATTTACCCCTTTACAAATCAATTTGACATATAACTGCTCTGTCGGTATATTACATAGCCAAAAAAAAATGC
Organism: Harpalus rufipes; assembly: GCA_951394225.1. Classification (NCBI taxonomy): domain Eukaryota; kingdom Metazoa; phylum Arthropoda; class Insecta; order Coleoptera; family Carabidae; genus Harpalus; species Harpalus rufipes. Next base: position 8,614,586 of record OX596283.1, read on the forward strand.
CGCACTATTGTGAAAATAAAATAGGGCATTCATTTACAAAAACGAAAGTATAAAATGTTTAGATTAGATTGAAGCAATAGGTCAAGAAGAATGGGAATAACGATAAATTAAAATTAAATATAAAAGACTTTTTTCTTTATATTAATCCTTATTAATTGAGTAGTAGTGTAAGTACAAAGTGTACATTTTATTTTTGTTATGGTGGAGGACCCCACTGTGGCGACTGTAGAAAAAATCTTGTGGGTATTTCGAACGCAAATGGACATTGTCGATTTCGAGAGAATACCGTGCGACAACCTCTCAATCGACAATGTCCTATTTTGCGCTTTTAATACACAAATAGCTATTTCTGAAATACAAATATTTACAATTTTAAATTTCCGGCAATCTGTACTAACCCTGCACATTGATCAGGGTTAAAAAAAAAATGATCGGATCGCTCGGTTTGACTGATCGGAATGAGTTTACGCTTCAGATTACATCGGATCAATCCGCTCGACTTTATGAAAACGCCTAATAATTGAAATATTCCTTATTAAAACTCACGCAACCTTTGTGACCATAGTATTAATATTTCCTGGTTTGTCCTAGTTCACCGTACTTATTGTGTAATATGAAACACCAAAAAAATTAACATCGTAATACATATAAATAGAATATCTATTCTATTCTTTTGAAAGGAATAAAAGGAACTCATTTGTAATACAATAAAATGAATAGCCCTCATTGATATACCATTATATTAAAATACAAATAGAAGAGTTTCTAAATTCAACTAATTTATACTTACTCGCAATTCTCAGAAATAAAATGCGTAGTTAAGCCAATTATAAAGTGAACAAATTACATTTAAAATTGTACAAGTGCCAAGCAATTACATTTAAATAAATTATCTATTTCAAATTTACGAAGGTTATTCAATAAAGTAATTGTTTAACTGTGAATTATAATTTTAAAATTTAATGGAAAATTGGAAAATAATCTGACACGAAGTCTTGTAAAAATTATTTATTTCCTGGCCTAAATTTCGACTGTAACTACAGTCTTCTTCAGGACTCTAAATGGTATACATGGAATAATTATAAACATGAAAATTACAACCATAAATAAAGAACACTTATTTACACAAAATTTACAACAAAAAAATTATATAATAGTATATTATGTTATTAGGAGTAGAAAGCGGTATTTTTGTGTTGAACCCAGCTATTGAGGCCGAGGCGCTAACCGAGGCCAGACAAGCTCGGTAAAACACAAATAGGGCGTTCTTCTCCGAATAACATATACTATTTTTTTACCTCTCGCTAAGAGAGGTATTGGATTCATGCTAAAAATCGCATATCCAGATTTTATTGAATAAGCACGATTTAAGGTCCATAGAATCCGATTTTAACATTTTTACAATGATGTCTGTGTGTGTGTGTGTGTGTGTGTGGATGTGTGTGTGTGAGGTTGTTGGAGGCACGATTTCTCAAATTCTATAAGACTAAAGACCTGTTTGACTACGGATTCCTCAATCTAACAGTAATGGGAAGAGTTGAATAGGTTCTGGTAACAATTGGACAACCGGAAGTGGTAGTTTCTAAAAAAAATATTTCTAAATATTATTTTTTTAAATTTGTTACGACAAATATTAAAGATAATTAAATTCTCAATCTGACACATTTAATTTTTTTATTATATATCGTATAGGTTTGGAGATATAGTATATAATAATATAGAATAATCTGTTGTAATAAATCTCGTTGCCAGAAAAACAGTTGCGATTTAAAAAAAATTGTAATTGACAAATAAATGCAAAATGTCAGTGTCCGTTCTGGGAGGTATGAGTACATTTAATATATATTATTGTATTATTAACTAAATATTTATTTAAATTGCAGGTGTCAATATTACATATATCCTTAAGAAATAGCGCTAATACCGTCAATGAATTTGAAGTATTTCTCATAGAACGAAAGAAGGGAAACAATTCAATTATTTGTGTGTACAAGAAATGTTAAATTCGTTACTTATAGGGCGCGAGCAGCCATGTGACTTTGTTGGCCTTGGCAAGCAGATATGAGGATCCGTGTCAGAATGATTGCTAGTAGTTATTTACGTAGATGTCACAATTGTCATATGTCATAATTTTTCATTCAAAATTTCATAATCTGTTTATTTGTCATCCATTAGTATGGCATATACTTGTCGAGAAAAATAATCCACATGGATTTGGAAAATCATAATGTTTCGAATGAAAACTTATGATACTTGACACCTATGTATATTACCAGCTGTCATTCCGACACGGGCCCCCATATCTGCTTGCTAAGGCCTACAAAGTCACATAACTGCTCGCGCCCTATGCAAGATAAAATGAAAATGGCGAGAGGTATTGTGCTGGCCACAACAGATTTTTCTTCAAGTGTTTCAAAGAAGACTAGGGATTTTTTAAATATTTTTTTGGAATTGGTTTAATTGTAGAGTTTGCAATTTCAGCCAAACGATACAACTGTCAAGTAACAATTTTTAATATGGTCTGTGACGACTGTTGTCGCCAGCGATGAACTAAGAAGCTAACATTTTTGTACTAGTACAATATTGAACATCATTTTTGTACTAGTAAGAAAATGACTCTTCTATAATTTGTGTACAGTAGCATAATATGAATATTATAATACGCTCGAAGAAAAAAATACTTGTTATACTTACAGAAATGGTCAATTATTAAAGGTAGCATAGGGAACCCCGAAATAAAAATTCTACATCTTTACATGAGCAGAGTGAAAACCAGATTGCTTAATAATCATCTCGTCGAGAGGGTAGTTGTAACTTATAAAAAACATTATCTTCCAGGAGATGACCAACGCCATAGACCATGTGCGTAGCCAGACAAATAAAACTATCATCGCATTATCTGTGTGTCTCGGCTAATCGCACAAACAGATATCACATTTCACCCCCAAGAAAAAATATCCCAAAATTCTACTTTGTTACAATAGTTACCTAATGTAAATAGAGCAAAAAGAGTTCGCCAATGCATATATTATCTCCCGCGCTCTTAAAGTTCTCCTGTAGGAAGCACCACAGGGATTAATTTTTGTAATTGGTAATATTACACAAAAAATAATTAATCTTAATCTTAGCATGAATACCATTTTGGCCATTTCGCATCTCAGAAATCCCTTCCTTCAAAGACACAAACTTCCTTCGCACTATCCATTAAGCACCACTATCCTTCTCATAATTAATGAGGTTGGTTGATGAAAGATAATCCTGGGTATATTATGAAGGTTCGTTCTTGGTATGACTTGCTCGGTCGCGCGTGTGTCCCGCACGTCCTTTGTCCGGGTAACGGCTGCCGCGCTGAATTCAGACATCTGAGAAGTGTGAAGCACAAGACACAAGGTCCTGGACGTGTGAATATCAGCTAATTTCACCCTTATCATACTATTCAACACGTAAAGGAGAAAGTGTAGGTGAACGAACGATTGAAGATTGTTATATCAAAAACTTTGTTATGAAATTCATATTTATGGGACAAGAGTGCAGATTTAATTATACGCTTAAGGTAATTTTATCTTATGAGACGTTCAGCCAAAAATTGAAATGAGGGGTGAACGAAAATGGCTGAAGCGTGCCGCTCCATACGATTTTGACATTTGCCGCTAACTTATAGCGTTTCTTATTAATTCGGTGCGCAATTTTTGGCGTACTTCTTCGGTGCCACGTTTTCCACTATCATTTCAGTGCCAAGTTTTTCATTTACGTTTTCCACTTATTACTAAATCGTACTTAGTGCACTGTCAACTTGCACTGAGTGCGTATTTTATTGTTGTAGCAAGTTTATTTCACTTTTTGGACAAAACAAGTTGTCAGCCTATTTCTTATTAAAATTTTACAGAAAATCGTCTGGGCAGCACAATTTTCCGATTCGGACACCAAGAAGCCCGTGAATACCAAATATTATAATAGTGGCTATGTGAAATAGATTTTTCGCGCAATTTTAAATAATAAATGGTTGATAACTCGTTTTGTCCAATAAATGAGATAGCTGGTGTTACCTCTTAGACGACGAAGTACAACAGATTCAGTGCCAATATTACAGTGTCAAATTTTTTAAAAAAACCTTACATATGTAATCACTTTGTGAAGAAATTTGTTAGATGTCGTCTACATTTGATATTGTGATTTGTGAGGGAATTTATGTATGATAAACCAGAATCGTGTTCATTCAATTATTAACAATACATTTTTCAGGTATACCGCAGAACTCTTATCTCTAAACTCTTTCATTAATTCCATTATTTTATTAAATACTCAATACTGTACTTAAATCTTTAATAATGAACATGACCACAATACATAATAATTTTTTTGTATAAATGTGAACATAATTACGAACTTGTTTTTCGCTTGCCATCTGATTTGTGGGTATCCAGCACACACTGTTCACAAAACCAGTGTACTGCACAATTCACAGAGTGCATATACTGCGTATTAAATTTTACTAATCTGAAAACACTATTAGTATGACAGAATTACTATTTCCATTTTCGTACATTCAGGATTTTGTAGCAGTCATAAGAATAATCCCAAGAACAGTATTCTTTACATTCACCCGAACGAATTATGCGCCAAGAAGAAATTTATCACGCTCTTCAGTAAACGCTATAATGAAATGAAATTACAGATTTTGCACGAAGGTATGCGAAACAAATATCAAATAAATCAACATAAGGCAATAATATTAATTAAGTATAGTTTTGATAAATTATGGTAAATTGAAATATGATTTTGATATTATTGTAAAACAGCCATTTTCGATACCTCTGCAGTTATACAGATACAGGGTGTTCATTTTATTTTGTCCACATTGCTATCTCGAGAACTATATAAGCTACGAGGTCGGTTAAATTAGCAAACAATTTCTATTTTATAAGACGATTTTAATGAGCATATTTTTTTTTCAATTCGTGGTTCACAAACTGTGGAGACCAACTTTTTATTTTAAATGGAACTATATATTTTTTATTTGCCTATTTCATAGAGAATTTTATTCTGAATTCAGTGATATAATATTTGCATACACTTAAATGACAATTTTTTGAAAAAAATGCATGTGTGAAAGAATGATTCTTTTTCGGGTTGTTTGGCCGTGGTCTAAAAGTTGCTTTACAACCTAACGTTTCGCCTAACATTGCGTTAGGTATTTTCACAGGAATTTGTCTAAATTAAAGGTAGTTTTTACCTTTTTTGACGGGTGACAGTTGATAATGTCAAATTCTTGATTTGTTTTTTTTTTAATTAGATCGAAGATAGATAGCCACGGTACTGGAAACTTGAATGAGCGGTGTGCATTGTTTCGTTCTATTTAACTAATTTGTTGGATCATTTAGCTGTTGTTTTCTTTAATGCAAGAATCCAAGTCCTGTTAATTCTTAATCCTCCTTCCTTCCGAATAATTTTTTTTTTGGATGTTTGAATTAACAGGGCTTGGATTCCTGCATTAAAGAAAACAACAGCTACAGGATCCAACAAATTAATTAAATAGAACGGAACAACGCACACCGCTCATTCAAATTTCCAGTACCGTGACTATCTGTCACCCGTCAAAAAAGGAAAAAAAACTATCTTTAATTTAGACAAATTCCTGTGAAGATGCCTAACGCAATATTAGGCGAAACGTTAGGTTGTAAAGCAACTTTTAGACCAAGGCCCAACAACCCGAAAAAGAATCATTATTTCATAGACCCCGGTATTGAAAGCTTAAGTACTTATTTAAAATGCATATGTGCTAATTTTATTTTAATATGGCTAAAATAAGTGTGCTATGGACAATACAAATGAATGTGAAAAACAATTACTTTGTACCAAAAAATAACAATCATATAAATTAACAAATTCTGCTCAAATAGTCCTCCATTTTCGGTCACAACACTCTAAAATGTGAATCCATATTCACTTGGTACACTTATTTTAGTTAAAATGAAATAAAACTAATATAAATCTAAACATGATTTTTTGTCAAAAAAAATTGTTATCTAAAGGTATTCAAATATTATATCAATGAATTCAGAATAAAATTCTCTATCTAATAAGGAAATAAAAAAGTAGTGGTCCCATTTAAAATAACAAAATTGGTTCTCATAGTTTGAAAACTACTGTAATTTTACGGTCATTAAAATAGTCTTGTCAAATAGAAATTGTTTGCTCATTTAACCGACCCCGTAGCTCTTATAGTTCTCGAGATAGCAATAGTGGACAAAATAAAATGAACTCCTATATATTCATTACAATCTATTTTTATGAGAATAGTATTCTACTCCTTTTTTGCCCTAGCTGCACAAAGGCATGTTTCACTTAGGTTTAAACGTTGCTAGGACAATAAAGTGGGCAGTAAAAAAAAATGAATACGTAGTCATAAAAACATATATTTGGCGAACTATAAAGTAACGCTTTATTTCTCCAACAGAAGCACAAAGTGTTCTATTAAACCCAGTCGTACATAAAACATAATTCAAAATACGTATAATTGCTTACAAACATAAAATTTATGTGTAACTTCAGTAATTGCTTTTATACTTTTTAATAACGAAATTGGATTGTAACAAATGATTTATTACAGTATTAAAAACATAGGTATGTATGTATAAAGAACTTACACCCAATATTTTCTTAATTCTCAGAATTTAGTTCAATAGTCATGCCATTTGTATTTTAGCCAAAAGGTCATTTAAAGTTATTGTATGCATGTGCCAAGTAATTATATTTAATTTAATAATACCACATAAAAACGGTGGCACACTAAGAAAATGGAATAACAATTTAATAGTGTATTACTTATTTACGTAGCGTAGCGTAGTGTTCTTATCCTTGATCGGTCATCTTTAAAAAAAAATACTGTACCCATATTTGTTATCGTTGTGCTGGGCGTTGTGCCCGCTTTTGAGGGCAGACAAACAAGTATATAATTCCAATATAAAATTAAAAAAATATTGTTTAATTGTAAATCAGAACTTATCAAATTTATTCAAATCACAGAAAAGACAAATGTTTTTCAGTAAGTGATAATAAGTAATTCAGAACGCTATACAAGTACCAAAATGAAAGAATTTTTATTTGTTTCACAAAGGAATAATTTATTCACGCTATTTATACATAACATGAACATAAAGGTCCATATTCCGAGTACGCTTTTATAATAAATGCGCTTTTATGGAGCACACTCTAAATAAGAATATAATGTAAAAACGCGCTCCCTAAAAGCGCTTTTATTATAAAGTGCGTTCGGAATACGGGCCAAAGTGATTGAACAAATTTTCATAGTGTAATAATTTATACGTATTCGGGGTTTACATTATCACTTTAACAATTTTTAAATTCAAGCTTCTCCCTTGTGTAGCGGGATGAACTTACTTTCTTTCGCATGCGGCACATGGCGAAGCGGGAATGCAAACTTTCGCTTTTTAATCAAATCGTCCGCTCTAGTGGACAGCTCGAGTCCAGGCGCTGCGCTGGGGTCAACGCAGCGCCGGCCGGTGGCTCCTGGGCCCCGTGGAGTGACAAAGAGCGATGTAGCCGCCGCGTGTGACACAGGAATTCGATTATGGGCCTCAATGCCTCAATGGCTCCCACTCACGACAAATTCATATTGAAAATCTATACGCGCCAGATGAAGAGACATGTAAGACATATGATGCAAGAGAGATTTTATTCCTAGTAGAAGTTTAATGGCAAACAATATATTTTATGTTAAAGCTGCGTTCAGAGCTACTAAATTATAAATTACAAATAGTAATCGGTTGGAGCGTCTTAAGACTACCGATTTTAATTTAAAATAGCGTTTAGAATTAGCACATGGTGAAAGTGACGGAAGGTAAAAACCATAGAGGTAGGAATAACACGGAGAGAGCATAAACTTGGACTATGGGCAAGTGCAATGCAACCCCGTGGGGACGGACGCAGGTACGGTATTAGGACACAATATAGTGGGGATTCGCGAAACATCTAAGGAAAAACTAATATAAAACACGAAATATATCAAAAAGTGGCAAACGGCAAACGTTTCTCCAACAAACGTCGACGTACAAAAACATTGCAATTCACAATTGACAGCAATAACCTTGTAATTTCAAAATGATATGGGGCACATTAGAGGGGTAAGCGACTTCACTAGTGATTGCAAATACTCCCTCCATATTATTCCTACCTCCATGGTAAAAACAGACATTATGAGTCCATCAAAAACAAATTCATCAATATTTTAATACGGCTCCGATGATACAGTGGTTAGAACAACGACTATTTGTCATTAATATGCTGGTTCGATTGTAATGGGGTCATTTAAAAAACATCGTTGTTTTCTTTACAAAATATAGTAATATAAAATAACATGAAATATGCGACTTTTTATTCATACATTTGATTATAAACTTTCGCGGCTGTAAAATTCGTGACGTCACGGTTTGATACTCACACAAAGACATTCCTCACATACACACACACGTTTACGGTCAACGTGGTTTCCGTTTGCTGTTGTAAACAAACTAACCTAAAATTGTGACAAGTGACAGCAGAGTTGAGTAAAGGTATGTAAATAAAACATTTATTAAAATAAATTTCAAAAGTTGTATGAAATATGTTTTTAGTTAACAACATGTTGCTGTCACTGACAGTGATAATCCAAACAATCATAGTTCCAAACAAAACCGGTGGAAGCCGTGACGTCAGCGTCCAAATATTTGAATTAAAGACAACTTTGCGTATTTAATACAGCAGTTAACGAAAAACCAACAGGTTTCTATTGGTAGGTACCGTTCTGCCGAAACGAACAAACCTAATGTCTGTTTCATCATCACACATATAAATCGACTGTATTTAAATTCTACATGCGTATTTTATTTTTATATACGTAGTTTTTAGTCTACGTGTATATAAAACTTCACCCCATTATTTTTTCTGAGCTAGATAAAAAGTTTTAAACACCCTCTATCCTTTTATCCGAGTTGTTATGCCATGGCTGAAGCTGTAGAAACTTTGAGCCGAGCTTGGTAGTCGCCATTGATGCTGCTGCTCTGTATCGGATTCGCCGTTGAATGCCTCTCTGTGGTCGAGGGTGATTGTGGATTGCGGTTCAGTTTGTTTGCTGGTAACGCCAATACTGATTACTAATTGTAGAATTCCATATATCCCATTGCAGGATAGGCGATGCTCTCCAAACTGACTTGCTGATGATCTCGGATGTGTAATTAACTAATGAAAGTTCGTTTTGTAAATTACATTGGTTTACATTTAAATTGGACTATTCCCATGATTTCGGCATGCAGGTTTAATGTATATAAAATGTAATTAACGTAAATCAACAAATGCGAATAGGAGAAGCGATAAATTCAGATCTAAATCACGAGTGTTTTAAATAATAATTAATAGTTCCTTAACTATGAAGAGCCATAATGAGCGCGATTAATGATTGAGACGCTCGCTATGTCCACGCATTAATTGTTATAACATTAATTGTTGATTAACACACGTGTTAGTTACAATATTTTTCCGTTGCCCGTATTCATAGTCGATGCTCAATCTCGTATTTGAGTGTTCCTTCGTCAAGCATAACTCCGGTCGTTCTCGACCTCAAGTACATTATATGTTTCATAGTTGAATCTTCGTAAATTCTCGATTTTCAAAGTAGGAATTTAGAGAATTTGTAATAATGATGTTGGTATATTTGTAAATTGTAATATATTTCTGTCAATCATATAGTTGACATCTGCATATACATATGTCACATGTTACACATACATAAGTCATATCACGGATATATCTTTTTGGAGCAATCCTCTTTCATCGTTATTATTTAAGGCTTGTTCTACTATGTCTACAAATTCTAGATTATCTTCACGATTCATTATTTAAGTGATGGAAATGACAATGAAACGAAATATGGTACTCAACGCATACTCAAGTATGAGTCGAGGCGAAGTACTGACTATGGATACGGGCATTACTGAATTGGAAAATCTAATTTTATTCCATAACAAAAAAAAATTAGGTTAGTAACGTTTGATACACAAATTTTGACAACTGTTTTTTTATACTGAGTCTTTAAAGTTACCTTTAATTACATAGTAACCGCATTTTATTGAGTATTAGAAACTAACCCGAGTAGTTTTTTGAAATCACTTTTCAATGAACATAACTATTGAAACTGTATTTTGTATTACAACAATACGCTTTATATCTCGCTTTAAATCAAATTATCATACTTCAAGCAAGATAATATTTGACAAATGTGAAATAATTTATTTGGCATAAATGTCTGTACCGGGTTACCGTGCATATTTTATTCACACAAAAATACAGATACAGTAAAATTTTTGACAGATGTCCGATCAAGGTTACCTACGAATTTTATGAATTCAGATTTTTGCTCCGCCCATTCTGACAAAATCAGTAGTGTCGTTTGCTTAGTTTTTGTGAGGGTACATAAGATACTACTGTTATTTTATTATTATAAAAATATATGTTACAATAACAGCATTCAAAATTCAAAAATAAATCAACTGGTAAGTTTATTAGCAAATGTAAAACCAAATATGTGAAAATTAAGATACTGACACAATAGGTGCGTTCAATGAAGCTAGCAAATCGAGCAAATACTTACTTAGCATTTGCTATCTGCTAGAGCGTGCATTGAACGATCTGCTTGTTTTGCTACGATCGAACTGTCAGATGACTGTCAGTCAGTGAGGTTACGAAAATTGAAAACTTTCAAATATTGAATTTTTGCATAGAATAGAACACTGATATATTGAATGCAGTGTCAGATAAATAATAAATAGAAAATAAACTCTCAATAGTATTAATTACATGCATAATTTAATTTTATTAGGATATTCCACGCAAGTAAACTCAAGTACAAATATTTTATGTTACTTTTACGTAATTCATTAATTTTCATTGAAAATATATTCAAATATTGCAATTGATATTTGAATTTGTGCGCCATATTTTTACATACAGCAAAACAAGCGAGAAAATAGTCGCTTGCTTTGCTTACTTAGCAAAACGAGCAAATGCTAAGTTAGCAAGCCGTTCAGTACATTTTACTTCCGCTTTGCTCGATTTGCTAGCTTCATTGAACGCACCTAATGTCAGTGTCAGTGACTGTGACAGAAAATAACGTTATTCGTACGGCTATGAATTAAGGTAATGTATCTGAATTAATATATAAACTTACGTTACAACGAAAGTATTTTTAACAACGAGCATTGTTTTAAAATGGAATGTCCTAACTTAGTCGAAACAATATAAATTTTTGAAAGACAAGCGTGTTATATCCATCCTTATCACACACGCTTAAAGCCTTTGTAAAGGAGGAGGATAAATGTATGCCAATTTGTTAATTAGTTCATGATACAGATGACCTTGATCGGGCATCTTTCAAAATTTTTACTGTATACACTTTACCCGTTTCAGGATATGAAGCCTTCATTTACATATAAAAGTAGGCTGGTAACTAAATAATAACTCTATCTGTGCGGTAATATTATATACCATACTGACTTGTCAATAAAAGTCTACAAAATAAAAATAAAATGAAATGCTTTTCATTAATATACACAGATAACGTTAGGCAGTGGTCACACTGGACAAGTGGGATCGACTAACGCCGATTGATTGCGATCGATTAAAAATTAAACTAACACTAGCTTATGGGAATGGTCACACTGCATGCATCCACTATGGTCGAACGATGTCGAACGTCGACGAGCGGTTTGATATATCAAACATGTTTGATTTTCTAGTCGGTCGACAGCGATTGATGTGTTTACGCATGCTCAGTGTTGTCATATTTTTCATACCAACTTAACTGTTTTGACATTTGTGTACAGGTTAAAAAGAATATTGTTAGAATATTACAGCCATATTACTAGTATCATGACGGAAATGTGGAGAATTAATGAAATAGACCATAGTTGAAAAACTGTGTAAGAAATAATGTACAATTTTATGATCAAAGCACACCAGGATACAGTAATAATTACAAGACAATGGAAAAATTATGGATGCAAATTTCTTTAATATAAAAAACAAAAACTCATAAGGTTTGTCATTTATTTAAATATTCCTGAAAACATATATTTGCGGCGTTCCAGTGCAAGAAAAAAATAATTTTCTTTCAATTTAAGTTGGTATCATTTTTGTGGAAATATTTACGTCGATTCATGCAGTGTGACATATCTCCTAAAATTTCGGTCGGTCGCTATTAATCTACGACAGTTGATCTTGGTTGATCGATTGCATTCTACTCAATGTGACCACTGCCTTAGTGTATCGTTTTTAACACGATTTGCTTTATTCTAAATTAATAAATATAAGGAATAAAACATAAAATGAATATTTGTCATATTGACATATGCCAAAATAATTGTTCTGTTTATTATAGCGTTGTGAAAGTAGCATTAATGAGAGAATTTCAAAAAAATAATATTTATTAATAATGTCTTCATTTTCTGAGACCGATAGACTATTGAACAAATCACAGATGTTACGAATCATAAGCCTTAGACATCTGTGGCAGTTACGATATGTAGGTACTCATAACAATCCTAGGATGTTAATAGCTATATATTACCAGTTAAGTACATATTTATTTTTACAAAATGACAGCTGTCAACTACAGTAGCTAAGTTCCGCCCGTGCTAATGAATCAGCTGTTACTGGTTGCTATACTCAAATCGGACATGCAGCCAATGCACGTCATTAATAAAAGTAACTAGATGTGTGACGTCATGAACTGGTACGTTTACAAAGGTTTGAGAATCGTAATGAAAAAAGTTATACGTATATTGTATTTCAAACTTTCGTGATATTTTCAAAAAATAATTTTGTTTCACCTGTAATAAATACGACATATTAAGTAAATTGTCAATAAATGTTCGTAATATTATTAAGAATAAAAGTAAAATGAAGATAACAATACTAATATCAAGCTTTTATTTAGAATACAATTGTTAAATAAAAAACGGGTGATTTAGTTCAACATTGTATAATAATAATATAAGGAAGATGTATCAGGCCATACACTTTTTGACAATTAAAAATAACTGAAATTTTATTTCAATTTTCCATGTTAGTGATTTTAATGCAGTCAGGTTTTCCCCCTAAGTGATGACGTGCATTGGCTGGATGTCCGATTTGCGTATAGCTTTACGCTATGTCCAAACGAACGAAGCCACACCTTGTCAAGTTGTGATTAAGATGATTTAGTGTCATGAAAACCAATACATTAAGTCCCTTTTTAACAACGGGAGTAAAAAAAATCAAGTAATATAATATCCATTGTCACATTTTTTTGTGAATTCTTGCATATTTTTATTTCTTTCTGCCTCTCGGAATGACAAATGTAATAGAAAGAAAATTTTAGTTTGTAAATATGTCATGATCTCATAGCTGTTGCACTACGTACTCAGATTACTGTAATATATTTGAATGTCAAAGGCACGGAAAGAAAGATCTATTTTAAGAAGCCATTATATTTTAAGAATAGAATCACAATTTTTAGTTTCTAAAGAATTACAACTTATAGTGGCCTCCTTCTTAGCAGCTCCAACAAACCAGTAATTTCTAGATATTAATACTTACACAATTTCTTGTTCAATAATTTACTAAATATACAAATACCGCGTATCTATTAAAAAACGAATTTTGTTCGATACTCCATAACTCTTGGAGTATATTGAAATATCGATTTTAAATTTTTAATATCTTGCAGGATTGTAAGGTATCCTACCAAATTTCAAACATTTTTATAGAAAAACAAATGAATAGCAATTTTCTAAATTTCCCATTCGATTCTACTATTACATGTTGATAATTTTATAATCAGCTTATTGTTGAAACAAATATAACTGTTAGTGATATTTCGACTTAGTTGTAACATTGTTATAAATTAGTTTTAGGTTATGACCAATTATATTGAGATTCCTTCTAATAATGGTACTTGACTTAAATAAATCTGACTTAGAGATTATTGTAACTTGTTATCAAGATAAAAATTAGCGTTGCAAAAAAATTGCGGAAAGCTTTCCTGGGAAGCAATACTTTTTGTTAAAAAATTCTTTATTTTATATCTTTAACTACAAAAAGTTTTTACATACATTCATAATTATTATTTTACAATCATTGACTGTTACGTTTTAAATGTTATTTATTTATTTATGTTTTTATCATTTGACGATCAACTCTGTGAATATTTTATTACTACTGTTCCTCATGGGTGGTTGCCATACACACCATTGTTTTTAAACCATTTCTTGCCCTGAAGAAGACTACTGTAGTAGTCGAAACGTTGGCTTCGAAATAAAAAAAATTACATCAGTGACTGCTAGTCCGATCATTTTTTCCCTTGGGACCCTCTTCCTTTTTATCACTCATATGGATTATTTTCCTCGGTCTTACGGCCTCTGCAACTAAATTCCACATTCGTGATAAAAAATAAAACTTCAGTGCCTTGATACATAAATTACTATTTTCTTACCCGTATATTTTTTTCAAAAATATTTATTTTTAGTTGCGTTTTAGTTTACATAAGTTAATTCATGAACTTTGTATGCCATATTAATGTAATAATTGCACAAAAACTATCATTGTATGTACTTTGAAACTACGGTTTTACTTATTATAAAACCTTGTCCAAAAACCAGCCACCTCTTGTAACTTTACTAAAAATAATTAATGGAAGCAACTAACTTTCAGCTTTTATTCCATTTGTTGAAATAGTAATTTATCACTTACTTCCATTTTAATAAGACAAAAACTTCTTTACAATTTCTTTTGAAACAGAATCATTAGCTTTTTATTCGATTTTCTTTCATTGCTCTAAGGGTGAGAGATTTTATGTTGTTTTTTAATCAAGTGTTCTGTGGTGGGCATAAAGTTTTGAACATCATGCATACTGCACGCTGTAATTCTTGTCCTGATTACTGAGATTTATGTGCGTTTATGTTTGTTGCTCTTGCTCTTATCTTCAGCAGGAGAAAGAACCGAGAAGGAAAATTGTTGTGCTCCTTTCCTTTCTCATTACAGACGAGAGCACTGGATAATGTAAGAAAGGATTTTCTGGAAGAATGCTACCGTTGCTTAGGTTTATTTGTCGAATAAATTTTGTTTAATTGGGGAATACTTTCTGCATATAATGAAGGAAATGAAAGTATAATTATTTAAATATTTAATTATTTCTCTCGTACAAATTTGTGATATTTTATTTAAGCATACAAGTTTAGGAATTGGGAGAGAGGACCACTATTTTCCTTTAATTTTTTAATATTTAACTATATTTGATTTATACTCTGCAAATACTAAATATAATTAGAAATTATTTGCTTCGTTGTTAAATGCTAAAAGCATGAACAAATATTGGCAGTAATTAATTTCCACTAAATTACACAAACCATTAAAACGGGATGTCATGTGAAAGATATACTGGCTAATAAATATAAATATTGAGAATTGTGTTTAAAATATGACAATTTAATGCTTGCAGTTTTGAAATCAATAGTCAATCATAGTTTCCATACGTAAACAAATTAATTTTTCTCTCGTTCTTTTATACAGCCATCGTTTCCACATGTATACTTCATCTATTGTTTTTAACAAGTTTCACAAGACACAATATTATTTATTTATGGTCCTCTGCAATAGCAACAAATTCATCATTTTATTAAAACAAGACCTTACAATTATATAAAAGAGACTATCAAAATTTAATAGTATATTACTTCGGAGGTGGGATAAATATCATTACAGCCGAGGGCTTAAGTACAGTCCATACGATCTCACTTGGCGAGCCATAAGAATGTAATTCAGTTCACTATTCCTAAGTTGCGTTTTGTCAAATATTTACTTTTACTTCAATGCCGCACAGCTTCAGAAGTGAAATAGTGATTTTACAATATTTTATTGCCTTACACGAAGCAAATTTCACCCTAATACACTCAAACTCGGTGTGTCAGGTACTTTTCAACACAAGAAGTTATATTCATACATAAGCGTTGGTGCATTTTTTTTTCAATAGCAATAGAAATTTTATTTTCTTAATTAATTAAAAAAATAATTAATTATAATATAATTTATATAATAAATAATTCATTCCAATATTTGTAATATTTTTTTTTATATAATTTTTTTTTTTTTGTAATATTTGTTATTTTATTGAACTTCATTCATCTTCGGTACGCCTATGGATTTTATAACTTCCCCATTACCGCAGTGATAATGTGAATTGCCCCAAATCGCCAAGTTACATCGTACGGACAGTATATTACCGAGAGGCGCGAGGCTGTAATAAAACTCCCACTGAGGTATGTATACTATTTTATTCACAATCATCCTCTTTTTAAATCAATAACTTTCAGAATAAATCATTGAGTTATAACCTTTAATTTTGTTAATATTTTTTGACAGCTCTATTACAATTTATTTAGCCTACTTTATTATAGGGATCTATGTCAATGTTGCTAGGCAACCCCTATATAAACATTTCCGACCTGTGGGGTGGAAGTGAAATCTGTTATTTTCCACCAATAAGGTTGTCATTGCAGTTAAAAATGACATATTTCCTAACCCGTAAAAACTATGAATATTACTATAATGATTGTGAATAAAAGAAGTCATTAATTCTTAAAATATCCTAGTTTTCAATGCCCTTAACATTTACGTCACACATCTACTCTATTCCAAAGTTTTACAAATTTCAAGCCTTTTGATATCGCCTTTTCAAAATTCATTTTTCAAGAAATTAATGCAGAAACTAACGGAACAACGAAGGTGAACCAACCAAATAACACTTGTTTGAATTTATCATGCCACTCCAGATAGAAACTACTTGCGTTGGTATGAAAATATTTTGAATGCCATAGATTGTTCCAGTGGCAATAAAAACTTAGACTATAATACAACATAATTTTTACCTCTCGCTAAGAGAGGTATTGGATTCATGCTAAAAATCGCATATCCAGATTTTATTGAATAAGCACGTTTTAAGGTCCCTACAATCCGATTTTAACATTTTTACGATGATGTCTGTGTGTGTGTGTGTGTGTGTGGATGTGTGTGTTTGTGTGTATGTGTGTGTGTGTGTGTGTGTGTGTGTGTGTGTGTGTGTGTGTGTGTGTGTGTGTGTGTGTGTGTGTGTGTGGGATGTTGGAAGGACGGTTACTCAAAAACTATAAGACTTTAAATTTGTTTAACTACGTATTTCCCAATCGGACATTCATGGGAAGATCTGAAAAGGTTTTGGTAACAATTGGACAACCGGAAGTAGAAGATTCTTGAAAAAAAAATCTTCTAAATAATATTTTTTGAAATTTTTTCTTGGTAATATTAAAGAAAATTAAATTCTCTATCTGATACATTTAAATATTTTATTATATATTCTATAGATTTAGAGATAAAAGAAATATAATATGTAAAATAATCTGTTATAATAAATTTTACAGCCGAAAGAATGGCCATGGAAAATAGTTGAAAATTTAAATTGTTTGTAACTGACAGATAAATGTCAGTGTCAGAAATCCGGAGACATTACTGAAGACTTTTTCTGGGAAGTACATACATTATATTATTTCTTAAAGTATTAATAGCTAAATATTTAATATTATAGGTATATTACATATATCCTTCAAAAATACTGTCAATCCTGACAATGAATTGGAAACATTTCGAAAAATTAGAAGAGGACAAAATTTCTTCATAAAATGAATTTAAAATTAAACAATCTAAATATAAGGAATAGATATATGCGTAAGTAGAATTTTTGGTGTAGAGTGTAGGTATACAAGAAATGTTAAATACAATAGGGCGCGAGCAGTCATGTGATTTTGTTGGCCTTGACAAGCAGATATGGGGGCCCATGTCAGCTAGTAATTATGTATATAGATGTCAAATATCATATTTTCTCATTCTAAATTTAGTGATTTTCCAATTCCATGTGGAGCAGAATTAAATGTTAAATATATAAGGCATACGACAAGTAAATTTTAAAGTCCTGGTGTTAAATTAACTATGTAAATTTAGAAAATCTTGAAATTTTTAATGAAAAATTCTGACATTTGATATCTATGTACATAATTACTAATTATCATTCTAAAACGGGCCCGCACATCTGCTTGTCAAGCCCAAAAATGTAACATTACTGTTCGCGCACTATACTTATGTAACCAAAAAAAGGAAGTGGCGAGAGGTATTGTGCTGGCCACAACAGATTTTTTACCTTCCGTTACCTTTAGGTAAGGAAGATATTGTCTTTGATCAAAAAATTCGATGGTAAGTTTTTAACGAATGAGCACGTTTTAAGATCTCTAGAATACGATTTTGCTATTTTTACGATGTGACCTTCGTTTCGGATCGCATGACTCCAATACCATAATTCCAAAAATTATAATTTTTTCGTATTCTTTGAGTTTATATCCTAACGAAGAGGTGATTAGATTCTGATTATAATTGGTTAACCGGAAGTACCCTCATTTGCAACTTTTAACAGTTTTTCTTGCAAAAACGCAGTTAAATATGATTTTTTGACATTTTATGTTATTATAAATATAAAAGAATATTTTATTTTCTACACGATTGATATCATTTTATACTTCATATTTAATAGATATAGAGTTAAAAAATTATAAAAAAAATAAATTTCATAAATCAGCCACCTATGCTTTAATCATGGACACAACTACTATATCCAGATTTCAGATAATTCTCATTGACAGAAATCAGTATCAAGTGCAATAATTTACAGTATGTGTTTATGTCATTGACAAAATGGACCGGCGTCTTGAATAACTTGTGTGTATCCGCCAAAAATGTAACCCGCCTAACTGGTGGGATCTCAGTCTCTCTCTATCATTTGTGTATAACAGGACCAAGCAGATTTGATCACATTTTATCCATGTATCTAATGCGAAAATGTATTTAAACATAAATCGAATGGGCGTAAAATTGAATCACCGAGCACGTTGCACAAAAGGAAATGACAATAATGTCAAGCCAAGATGATGCCAAGCTTAACAGGATGTAATTTTTTCTTCTTCATCGTCAATTTGTCGCCGGTCAATTTTGTATATAGAGGTCAATGGTTTGTTATAATTTTACTGGAAATATAATATAATTACATAAAAGAATAGTGTCCTTTTAAAAAAATGCATTTTAAAGCTGAACCCTGACCCTATTCTAAACTCCGTCCGAATTGTTTGTTCTTTCTGTATGGAATTTGTACAAAATACATAGAACTGACGGAAGGTAATGATGTGCTGGCCTCATCAGATTTTATAACTCTATATCCATTGAATATAAAGTATAAAATTAAAGCAGTCGTGTAGAAAATAAAATATTCTTTTATATTTATAATAATATAAAATGCCAAAAAATGATATTTAACTGCGTTTTTTCAAGAAAAACTGTTAAAAGTTGCAAATAAGAGGACTTCCGGTTGACGAATTATAACCAGAATCTAATCACCTCTTCTTTTGGATGTAAACTCAAGGAATACGACAAAAATATAGTTTTTCGAATTATAGTATTGGATTTATACGATCATATATACACACACACACACACACACACACACACACGCACACACACACACATACATACATACAGACATCATCGTCAAAATAGTAACATCGTATTCTAGAAATCCTAAATTTCTGTATGGAATTTGTAGAAAATACATAGAACTGACGGAAGGTAATGTGCTGGCCACATCATATTTTTCTATTAATTATTTTTTCTATTTCGGTGTTCTTATGTTTCTATAAACGCACTGTTTTGTACTGCAAACACGACGTTTAGAAGATCTATAAGCGTACTATTTTTGGCGCCTTTCATGTTCTCGGGTTGGTAGTCATGCTTTCATAACTGACAGATGACAGGTAACCTCAAAATGGTAAGTTGTTGATAATATTTCAACATATTACTTTTAATTATGGATTTTTATACTTTCTTTAGGTGATAGGACTAGAAAAAAATATAATATTAATTTCACAACCAGAATCAGACCTTGAATCATAAATACAATACACCTTGCAATACACTAATTAATCAATAGTTGACAAAATATGAAATTTCAATTGTTATCGAGAAGCGTTACCAACATAAACATAACTAACAAAAAAATACCTAGTCATAATTTGACGTCGCAATTTAAATAAATTTAATCGTAAAATTACCTTAATAGAAAAAATTGTATAAAAAACACGTATCATAAGGCCTGTTGACGCACTCGTCCTTTGTAAAACTCGCCTGGCGGCTCGTTTTCCAAACTTGGACTCGTACGTTAACAGATTGCCTTATGATACTTGTGTTTTAATGTACTATTATTAAATTGTTTATTATTCATGCATATATCCATTGATTGACAATGAAAGTTATTTTAATAGTTTTATGTATTAAGGGTTTAAATAATTGATCTTGATTATGCCCGTGGTACATATAGTATTCTTCAAGTAAGAATGGTATTGCGCAATAAAAATTCATTTATAGATATGCAAGGAGTTCAATTCGCTATATAATTTGCGCTGATACCTATTAAGAATCTATCTTTTTGTGCATCAAGAAACGCACATGCGAACAAACCACGCAACATACACACATACATCTTACACATAATAGAGAGAGCTCACATTTCGAAGTTACACAACATTGTTTCATATAAAGATGGTTCCACAGAAATCAAAATACGTATACGGGAATGAATACGATAATTTTTGTGCATGGCGGTGTTCAAAAAAAGAATTTGTTATGCTTTCTGGCATCCATAAACCACAATTTTTATACACATGTTTATATATTTTTATTAGTGTTGAAATAGATCAATTTATGTAACCCCAATTATTAACGAACTGTGTGGGTACGAAATTAGCTAAACATCTACATCACAAAATATTTTTAAAAAATGTTTGAATGTTACTTTATAATTACTTCTACTGTGTTATAAATTTATGAAGAAAGAGTAAATCCAAAACCCTTTAGATTCGAATAAGATATCTGTTACGATATTGGAACAAAATTTTTCTCGTATAATAAAACACAAAATACGATCCTGTATTAAGGCCATCGCGACGTATTCCAGACATAGCTTAATCAATACGTGAAATCCGTGCCAAAACTCAGAATGCGAGTTTATATCTTTAATTGGAAGAAAATTGCATCCATTGCTTTTTAACCATCTAAAAATTGAAACCGCAGTTCTCTACACTAAGCTCTAAGCACAAAGAATCCCTCCTATAAACTGATAATAAAATCAGAAGAAAGTCGCATTCATATAAGCTATCACTGCTATCAGCATAGAAATTGTTAGGTGGAGCCATCAAAACAAGCAACGGCGGCAACTGCCGATAAAAACAAGCGAACGTTCTCCACAGCCTCCTTTGGAACATGGCATCGAGCCGATCTTCTGCTGTTGTAAAAACAGACGAATCGACCGGGCTAAGAGAACGTCATTAGGACGAGACGGGAAAAAAGTAGAAGAAAATTTTGAGAGCATGGAGATAATGGATAAAGCACATTGGGGAAATAACTTCGATACAAAGACTACAAGATTGCTAATGATGATATCATACGTTTTTGTATTGCCAGCAAAATTAAAATCTGCCTTATTATGAAATTTTAAAGACTTGTATCCTAGAAGTGGTTCTTGATACTAAAAATGCTTATTTGATTTTTTTATCAAATTTTTCATCATATTTCTGAAAGAAATTTTGATTTAAGTGTATGTGATAAAAAATTCGAAATTAACGAACATTATTTTTTTATTATTATTATTACAGGAAAATAGGTATGGTCGTTCCACGAAATCAACCGATTTACGTCATCACCGAAAAATATGAAAAACTAAAAATCGCCAAATGTTTGAAATGTTTTCGGAAATTATGAATGATTTTAAAACTTTGACAATTAAATTTATGTTTAGTACGTACGTTATGAAATAATACTTTATTCGATATGATTTTTTTAAATATATATTTCTTTTTTATGCTCTTGTTGGTAAGACTTACGATTGACAAATTGATTATATGTTTACATTGATTTTTGATTGAAATTGTTGTTTTTAAAGAAAAAAATTTTTGTAATATTTTCGTAAGAACCATTCAGAAACTTTAGGTTTCGACATAGATTTCTAGCCAAAAACCTCTAACATTTGCACCGCTTCACTGCACTTTATGTGTTAAAAGAATTGAGCTTAATCGAATACGAATAACGCGCGAAATTAAAAAATACCCGTTGCTTTTTAATAAAGTAATACATAAAATTATCTATTTTCGTGTGGGAAAATCATATTTTTTTGGATTAAGTGATTTTCTATGCGACACAGGAAAATTGCACGCATATTTAATAATAAAACCGTTTCATTTACCATTTACGTATTACATTTATTCATATTTTGTTTTAAATATAATAGTATATTGTGTTATTAGGAGTAAAAGTGACTCTTTGTGTGACGAGCGTGGCAGTTTAAACGACGAGCGAAGCGAGTCGGATAAATGCACGCGAGGCACACAAAGACACTTTTACTCCGAATGACACATTATATTTTTTCTTCAAACGTAGATATTTAAAGAAAAATATCTACTACTGATGTTACATTTTACGTAAATTACGTTTGCGATTTCAATTGCCCTGTAGCTATGGATACTTATTTGTTCACTTTTTGTTATAAACATTGAAATGAAAATTTTCACGTTTTGACGTTTAAATAAAAACTGTGCAATTTTATATCCTCCTTGTATGCAATTATGTCGGAATTTGAAGGATTATAATGTACGCCTCCTGAAGTTGTTCAATTGGATGGAAATCTAACAGCGTGGCTTAAAGATATGTCCAGTAATCACTGCAAAACAATATAATCTTTTCTTATCACTTTAATTCTAAGTATTCTTATGCTCATTACCGTCCCTGTAATTGTAATCTGTAAGTCTGCTATTCTTTAATAATGTTATTTCCTCAAAAGTAAACTATGTTTATATTTCAATTCACAGGTTATATATTTAAATTTGACAGCTATTGATCGTATTTAGTAACTCTTAGGTTACCTAGCGTGTTATAGTGACATTTAGGCCGATATTACAGGTTTCTTTTATTAAAGTTAATTTTTATTCGTTGATTCTGTATAGTTTCCATGGATATTTATTTATTTTATTTCTACTCCGGCGGCGTAGAAATTAAACTTCTACCTTGTGAATCAAGTCACAAAAGATGCTACTTTTATGACGTTTGAAGAAAAAATATTTATTTGTGCACAGGTTTTTACAGTTTTGTTCAAAATGAATTGGATTATTTTGTCGCATCACTACTTTTAGAACATATTTACAAATTTATGTTACGCATAAATATTTGCAAAACTAATATTAAATTTAATTCCGGCGTTAAATTTGTTTTGTTGATAAAATGAACAAAACTGGAAAACATGGTTTTATTTGTTATACGTCTATATTTTATTATTTAATTAAATGAATTTATGTTTTTCATATTAAATTTTGCTGTTATGAAAATATGTTTTTGGTTTTAATAAATTAGAACAGAGTTTCCTAAGCTTTCCTAAACCGCGGACCCCTTTGTATTACCATTGATAGCGGAGCCCTTATAAATTAAACCGTTAAAAACACTAGTAAAGTGTGGAAATAGAACATTTTTTAACTTAAGTTCTTTAGAAGGAGAAATGAAGAGGGAATTTCAAAATTTTTGTCGGTAATGTTTTACTTTTTAAAACATGAGACTAATTTAATAGAAAACAGGACTACTGTAGGAATAAAATAATTGTGGAACACGAGTACTTTACCAAAAAAAAATGTTGGAACCTTGTTGCTGAATCTCATTAACCAGTTTGTTAATAGAAGATCGATGTATTCCGAGATTACAATCAACATTTTTTATGAACTAGTGCAGAAAACGCCTTTTCACACAAATACCTAGTTACAAATGGGATCGGTACTCTCCACACCTTCTTCCCTAGAGCAAGACAATCAGTAACCTAAGTAAAAATGATATTCAGCTGCACTGCTTATGCAACACGGCCGCACGGCTTGTTACGCTTATAAATAGTACGGCTGCAACACAGTCGCCAATTGGTCCCTGTGTTGCTACCGTGTATAAAAATTTATTCAATTTTATTCGGGAATTGAGGAAGCCTAATAATTCACAAGACTTTGTTCATTGAACATTTGTTTAACATCCTGATCTGTTTATTTATTCGGTGGTACTCTAGGTATATTATTTCTCGGTGCAGTTGCGGACCCCGTAAAGATGTCTCACGGTCCCCTTGGGTCCGCGGACCACAGGTTAAGAAACGCTGAATTAGAAAATTACGTAATTATGTTGCTGTTATAGAGACATATAGGTTAGAAAAAAAAATATAATATTTATCATATATAAAATATGGAAAAATTGCACCGTAGTTCATTGTAAGCAAAATATGTCACGTAATCACATTAATATACTTACTCGTAATATGTGTATATATGGATAATATAAAATAAGATTCAATTATTTTGAATGTTTTAGCGGGAATAATAAAAAACGTGTAAAAGCATGCCAATCCATCTACTGAACAATATGAAGACATAAGAGCTATGGAAAATGATATTGGGTGGTAGCATGAATGGTGATTAGATGACTAGCAGTGTTTTAACTCTGTCAATCGTTTATGAAGTATTTTAGAGAAAAATACTTCAAATAAAAGTTGCGTAGAATTAATTTTTCTATAAATGTTATAAATGCTAATCATCTCCTTCACCATTCATGCTACCACCCAATGTGTTTAGAACGGGAATAATAAACCCAACTTTGTTTATATGAAAGTCTTTAATAAATTTATTTTTGGGATATTCAAAAGGATTCATATTATCTCTTAATATTCTTCTTCCAATTCTCATTTCATTTCTACATAAGATAAATGATTAATCTAACTTGAACAATTATAAAAATATGTATTTTTTATCTTCCAACATCTTCATTTAATAATAAAACCAGTATCACGAACGAATTAACAAATAGGCATACATTTATCTCTTTCTTTTGCAAAGGCTGTAAGAGTGTGTGATAAGGATGGATATAACACGCTTGTCTTTCAAAAAATCATATTGTTTCGAATAAGTTAGGACATTCCATTTATAAACGATGATCGTTGTTGATAATACTTTCGCTGTAACGTAAGTTTATTTATTAATTCAGATACATTACCTGGATTCATAGCCGTACGTATAACGTTATATTCTGTCAGAGTCACTGACACTGACATTGTGTCAGTATCTTATTTTTAACATATTTGGTTTTACATTTGCTTATAAACTTACTAGTTGACTTATTTTTGAATTTTGAATGCTTTTCCTGTAATATATATTTTTATAATAATAAAATAACAGTAGTATCTTACGTACCCTCATAAAAACTAAGCAAACTACACTACTGAATTTGTCATGATGGGCGGAGCAAAAATCTGAATTCATACAATTCGTAGACAACCTTGATCGGACATCTTTCAAAATTTTTACTGTAAATCTCATCAATTTTAAAGTATTATAGGGCTATACTACGCGACCATAATTGAGGCACTGTTTTCAGAATAATCGGGTATTTGTTTCCAAGTAAGTAAACGGATCATGAATTTACTAGCTCATTTAGTTTATGATAAATCTTGGTACAGTTATACAAAGAAAATACCAGTTGTACATTTGATTAAATTGAAATATAGGTATTGTGAAATAAACTATTAATTTCAAATTAAAATTTGAAATGCTCGCACCCATCAGATTTTTATATTATACTCATATCCTTAAATTTCTGAATATTATATTTCATAGTGGAATGACAAGTTTTATTTAATACTACGATATTTTATTGTGAAACTTAAATAAAAATATACGACCGGTTATATATTTCTGTGCAAGAAACTCGAACGAATTTCAAATGGAATTTTCTGAATTAAATTATAATTTAACTGGATAGAAATTTCTTGGATGAAAGTTTAGCAGTATCTAGACTTCTAGACGAAAAATGTTTAATGTAATTCAGTCTTAAATCAAATTTACAGAAAATTTTGCTGGAGAAAACTTTCCGAGATTTTCACATATGAAATTGGTAAATAAAATACTGCTATCAAAATTATATGTTTTTCAGCTCGTCGAAATAATATGACATAAATTTTGTAATAAACTATACATAATAATTATTTATATTGCAAGCAGCGCAGTCTACAAAATTTAAGATCACAATATTTTCTAACAGATATTTACTCAAAATGATGTCCTTGAACCTGTAGACAAGCATGGCACCGCTAATTACAGATGCAGTTCCAGCCTGAATTATTTTATATTATATTAAAATATTGTAAATTTTGTACAAGAAAATTTTAAATTTGATTCATATTTCATTGTTATAACTATTTGAAAATTATTGGATATATCCTTCCTTATCGCGCGCCGTTCTTGTCAGAGCAAATACGAGAGAGATAAATGTCAACTTGTTAATTATTATGACCTTGATCAAACATCGTCCAAAAATTAAACTGCGTTTGAACAAAATATTTACTTTACACAGACTATCGGGCCTATTCTGTAACTCAGTCGTTAATTATTAACAACTAGTTAAAAAATATATGTCTCATCTTCATCAACCCAATGTATTCAATGTCGATGTTATAAAAATATGTGCAAAAATTGAGTCACCCCCAAAAATTCGATTGTAATAAATGAAAAACTTGAAAAAAAAAATTATTATTATTTATATTATAATTTCATTCAGAAAATTCCATTTGAAATTCGTTCGAGTTTCTTGCACAGATATATATATATATATATATATATATATATCCGGTCGTATATTTTTATTCAAGTTTCACAATAAAATATCGTAGTATTAAATAAAACTTGTTATTCCACTATGAATTGTAATATTCAGAAATTTAAGCATACGAGTATAATATAAAAATATGATGGGTGCGAGCATATTACCTACCAAGATTTATCATAAACTAAATGAGCTAATAAATTTATGATCAGCTTACTTACTTGGAAACAAATACCCGATTATTCCGAAAACATCCTGTAAATGTAAATACAAAGTGGTCCGCGGTTTAGGAAAGGTTAGGAAACTCTGTTCTAATTTATTAAAACCAAAAACATATTTTTCATAATAGCAAAACTTAATATGAAAAATATTAATTCATTTAATTAAAAAATAAAATATAGACGTATAACAAATAAAACCATGTTTTCCAGTTTTGTTAATTTTATCAACAAAACAAATTTAACGCCGGAATTAAATTTAATATTAGTTTTGCAAATATTATGCGTGACATAAATTTGTAAATATGTTCTAAAAGTAGTGATGCGACAAAATAATTCATTTTGAACAAATCTGTAAAAACCGGTGCACAAATAAATATTTTATATTTAAATCAAAATACGAATAAATAGAATACGTAAATGGTAAATGAAACTGTTTTATTATTAAATATGCAATATACATAAGTGATGCATAGTTTGTGTTTTAAGCTACATATTGATGAAGCATGTTGACACACCCGGTGATTTTTTTGTTAAAAAAAGGTATAAAGTGCAGTGAAGCGGTGTAAATGTTAGAGAAGGTTTTTGGCAAGAAATCTATGTCGAAACCAAAAGTTTCTGAATCGTACATATGTTTGAAAGAATCACCGATGAGAATTTAGCAAAAATTGAAGATCTTGAGCTTAGAAATCATGGAATTACGTTGGGAGGTTTCTGAGAATGTTGGTATGTCATATAACCCTCTGTACCTTTTCCTCTTCCCAAAGATGAAGAAGACATTGAAAGGACGTTTTGTAACCATACGGGTAAAAAAAAACAAAATCGCTATGCCACAAAGTGCATTCCATAACTGATTTATAGAATGGAAACAACTTCGATAAAATAGGGAATAGTTTAACTGGGACAATATTAAAAATGATGAATAAATACTAATTTTTGAAATTCTAATTTTTTATTAAACCTCGTAAGTTTATTAAATTTATTGTTAAAACTATACCGTCCAGTAAAACGCAATTTTTCAGACTTAAAATTGAAAATACTATTATATATTTAAAAAAAAAAAAAAACACTAAAGTCGTTACAATTTCTTTCAGTACAAAAACCCCCAATCATCCCAAAACAAAAACTTATTTACATTCTTATTCGAATCTATTTCCATCTTTTGTCAGTTTATCCATAGCCTTCTATTTTTAAACAAGAGCTTGCGGAGGTTATAAAACCTATTGACGCGGTATAGAGGCAAAACAACGTCACTAACCACAGTCTGCCATTTGACAACAATGGCTGCAGAATGCAGCTCCGACGACATTTTCCCTTTTCTGAGGGAAAATCCAACCGCTGATGTGTTGGCGAACGTCCAACAGGACCTCATAATGATGTTTGATTGTTTTTTGACATTTGCTGTGACATTATTGAGGCATGTTTGTCCTTGTTGGAGACCTTACCCTCCATCATCAATTATACATTAAGTGGAAGAGGACCATACGTGCGGTGAATGTTCTTTGAAGTTTTCTCAATAAAAATTAGATTATAGTGGAGTTTTACTCAATCAAAAAGCTAAATTTGAACTCGGTTCATAATTTGATTTCTGTATCAGGTAGTTTTTAAACAGTAGAAATAGGAAGAGGTACAAGAAATCAATAAATGGATGACTGATATTTTAACGGCTTATTAACACAAGTTCTCCGAAATTGTATTTTTGCATTTGAAGTTTCATCTTAATTTTATTTTAATTTTAATAAATGGAAATCTGTCGTTTTATTCTTGCATATTATTAAAAGTAAATGTACCTGAATAAATTATACGTCATTTTAATGAAAAAAAATCTTTCCATTGGTGCAACTTTCTATTACAACGCTCATATATAAATTATAACTTTGACATCATATAGCTCGAGGCCTAACAGTAACAGTGATAAACAAAAAATGGAGTCACCAGTCGTAAAAGTAAAAAAAAAATTCCGTGAAGAATAATAAACCCAAATCCAGGATTATTTCCTAGTTGAAAGTTGTTTGCGAAAATAAAGAACTAAAAATTGCAAAATTTACATTTTCGCCTACTTTTACAGCGATAATAATATATACGACTTAAATTCAGAAGAGCCCCCTTTTAACACATAGTTTATTACGAGCTTGACCCACAAATGTATAATAATAAACATGGAATAAGACTTAATTCAAGAATAAACTCTCCATAAACGTCATTTTAACACAGGGTTAAGATATTCTCGGAATAGGAATAGGATTTTTTTTTTTTTACGAGCTTGACCACACAAATGTATAATAATAAACATGGAATAAGACTTAATTCAAGAATAAACTCTCCATAAACGTCATTTTAACACAGGGTTAAGATATTCTCGGAATAGGAATAGGAAATTATTTATTATTACCGCTGTTAGTAACCTATGCATTTTTTCCGAAAAACCATACTCCACTAACTGTACAACTTTTATGTTATTTATCTAACATCTTATCTCATTGTTCTCGAGATTCTCTATACTAAACATGTTATCTTGAACACCCTATATAAATTCACATAAATGAGAATATACGAGCCCAAACCTATAATATTTTCAACAAACAAATTATAAAACCTACGTAAATGGTGTTGAATTTTTAGAAATTTCTTTCGACTAGTTTTAAAATATAGATTTTAAACTTACAATAACTGAATATGTTTTTCAAGTATCCACCATTTAATATTGGGTTACATCACCCTTATTAGTAATACCAGCTTTGATTATTAATTCTATTAGGCATTATATCCCTAATGCACGGTTTCACCAAATAAATCTTCGTATAGCTTATATTCGTCGAATAATATCACTAAAAAATCTGATGTGGCCAGGACATTACCTTCCGTCAATCCTGTGTATTATGTACAAATTCCATACATAAATTTCCTTGCAAAAGGTTCTAAATTTCCAGTAAAATTATTTCATTAAATTATGCAAATTGCACTTGACATTGACATCTTCTTCTTCAGATTTTCCCTTTCGTTAGGGGTCGCTATTTTTTAATTTCTTATTCCACTCATTTCTGTTTTGCGTATCGCCCTCATTCAGTTCCTTTTCTCTCAATTATTCCGCAATACAGTCCTTCCATCTTATCTTTGCTCTTCCTCTGTTTCTTCTACCTTCTATAATTAAGCTATTCATTCTTCTTCCAATATGTTCTTCATCTCTCCTCATGGCATGTTCAAACCAATGTAATCGTCTCTCTTGTATCTTTCTAGAAACTTTTATCACTCGACTTATTTCCCTTATTCTTTCATTCCTTATACTATCTTTCCGGGTCTTCCCCAATATCTATCTCAACATCCACATCTCTGCCACATTCATTTACTTTTCATTGATATTGATATCTGTCAATTTCAATTATCTAAATATATTAGCAGTTTCCATAGATTAGCATAGCTGGCTGATTTATGAAATTTAATATCTTTCAAATTCTTTAACTCTATATCTATTGAATATGAGGTATAAAATGCAATCACATCGTATAGAGAATAACATATTCTTTAAAATTTATTAAACATTAAATGTCAATAAAGGATATTTAACTGCTAAAAGTTGCAAATGAGGGTACTTCCGGTGAGCCAATTATAACCAAAATCTAATCAAGTCTGCATATGCATCTAAACTCGAGAAATACGAAAAAATTATAATTTTTGAAATCGTGCTATTGGAGTTATGCGACATACATACATACATCATCGTAAAAAGAGTAAAATCGTATTCTGGGGACCCCAAGACAATACCTTTCTTACCTAAAGATGACGGAAGGTAATAATGAATTTATTATCACAGCCTACCTTATATGGCTTACCAGGTTAGTTATTCATAATTTTCTCTTACGATTTTGTAATTTATTTTCTCAATAAAAATTCACTTCAAGTATCGTTGAATTCGTAATTTTACGTAGATTCCAAATATATACTCACCACCGAATTTTTTGACCAGACAATACCTTCCGTCACCTTTAGGTAACGAAGGAAAAATTGAAATTCCTAAAAAAGTTACTAAGAGTTCTGTCACTGCTTAAATTTAATGTACTTATTTCTGTTATACCCTGTATTTTAAGTTAACTGTAAGAATTGACTTCTTTAAACACTTGTCTAGATCTTAAAAGCATCACTACAGAAATATATTGGAAAATATATCAACAAATAGAGTTGGAAAAGTTAAATTGAAATGAAACCGTACGTGAAGAAGAGTAAATATAATCCCATTTTATGAAAAGCTCAATAAAACGTATATATAAAAATATAAAGGCATCTTTAATACTTACTTCTCTCTTGTTTCTTACTTTAATATTTATACTCGTATTATAAAACGTATATTACGTACATGTTTCCTTCACATGTAATTTATTGAACAAAGCTCAAAACTCTGCGAATAGTAGGTATTCTGTTCAGTAATATAGTATTTCCGGATGTACTTACATATTTTACATATTCTGCATTTCAATCTTATGTAACTGAGGAAAATTCTCATTTCTCGTTATCAGTTCCTCGCGAATTATAAAACGGAAATAAAACATTATTAGAGCTCCAAACAAAAGAACGAAGGAAAGGGAATGAAACAAATATTTGCGCCGTTACGTCTCCAGCAAGGTGAGTGTAATATAGCATTTATTTAAATTTTAAAACATCGGCTGCTTCACTCGGTTAAAGTAAATATTTTTTGCTAATGTTTGCTACTTGACATTAGAGAATATTTTTACCTCTCGCTAAGAGAGGTATTGGATTCATGCTAAAAATCGCATATCCGGTTTTTATTGATTAAGCACGTTTTAAGGTCCCTACAATCCGATTTTAATATTTTTACGATGATGTCTGTCTGTGCGTGTGTGTGTGTGTGTGTGTGTGTGTGTGTGTGTGTGTGTGTGTGTGTGTGTGTGTGTGTGTGTGTGTGTGTGAATGTATGTGTGTATGTGGGGAGGTTGGAAGGACGATTTCTCAAAAACTATAATACTTAATATCTGTTTATCTACGTATTCCTCAATCGGACATTACTATAGCTGGAAAGCTTTTGGAACTAATAGGATAACCAGAAGAAGCAGATTCTTAGAAAAATGCCTGTAAATACTATTTTTTGAAAAAAAATGTTGTTTGTTTTAAAGAAGAGTAAATTCTCTATCTGATATATATAAATATTTTATTATGTCTTTTATAGATTTAGAGATAAAGAAATATAAGGTATATAATAATCTGTTGTAATAAATCTCACAGCCCAAATAATGTCATGGAAACCAATTGAAAAATGAAAATGTTTGTAACTGACAAAAATCTAACATTACTGGATATTATTTGTGGGAATTACATACATTATATTATTGTATTAATAGTTAAATATTTAAAATTATAGGTATATTACATATACCCTTCAAAAATACTGTCAATCCCGACAATGAATTGGAAATATTTCGAAAAATTTGAAGAGGACATATTTCTTCATAGAATGAATTTAAATTTATAATTCTTTTTTATTTGTTATTCACTTGATGTTATACCTCTATTTTAGATTATATAAATAAATAAAAACACTAATTTATTATCTTATCGATTTCAGTTTATTTAGAAAACCATCATCAGAGTTTTAAGAATAAATTATAAAGTAATAAATATAAATTATTATAAAATCTTTCAGAACTCATATTTCAATAGAATAATACAACCTTTTTAGTTAAATTCTGTTTGTATTTATTTAAATTACAACGTTTCGACAATATAGACTATTGCCTTCTTCAGGTAAAAACATGAACTACAAAACAACAAATACAAATAAATAAATAACAAAACATAGCAACAGGTAACTAGGTGACAATTACAACAAATTTAAAATAGGAAGCCATGCACGACTAAGATCTAGACCGTCATAATGATTGAGATTATTACTCTTCGTTTTGTAAATCTCAATGGCTTCTCTAATTAACCTGTTGTTTAGGTGTGTAGGTCTCGCCAGTATTTTTGTATCTTCAAATTTGATACGGTGGAATTCTTCCAGGGCATGCTCTGCAACCGAAGATTTTTCTGGCTGGTTCAACCTGATCGAACGCTGGTGTTCATTCAATCTTGTAGAAATGGTTCTACCAGTTTGGCCAATGTAAACTTTCCCGCAGACACATGGAATCTGGTAAATCCCTGATGACTGAAGAGGGATGACGTCTTTAACTTGTCTCAACATATGTCGAATTTTAATATATGGAGAAAACGAAATCTTCATGTTCTTCTTACGAAGAATTCTACCAATCTTGTCCGTGACATTTTGGACATAAGGAAGTGAAGCAAACAATACGTCTCGTTCATTAGCATTGTTCATTGGTCTTTTCGGTTTCAGGCATTTTTCGATTGAAGATTTAGAAAAACCATTCTTCATAAAAATATTTTTAATTTCTTTCATTTCTTCTTCCAGTTTTTCTGAATGACAAATGTCTGAAGCTCTTCTCATTAGGCATTTAATTGTACCGTATTTCTGAGAAGGATGATGATGTGAATTGGCATTAATATATTGATTGGTGTGCGTAGGCTTCCTGTAGACTGAATGTAGTAAAGAACCATCTTCTTTTCTCTCTAGTAACACGTCTAGGAAGGGAATAATGCCATTTTCTTCAACTTCTACGGTGAACTTAATATTTTCATGGATGTTATTCAAATGGTTTAAGAAAATTGATAAGTTTTGACGTCCATGGGGCCAAATAGCGAAGACATCATCAACGTATCGTAAGAAGAAATAAAAACCTACATGATTCGGTGAGTAGTAAGCAAAAATCTAAATTTGACAGGCTTTACAATAAACAACATCCAAAACAGACATCTAACACTTTTGAAATAAATAAATTAGTAATAAATTTAAGCAATGAGTTGCTTTCGGATTCTGCTTTGTCTGTTTTGTCTAAAGGGTTGGATTTCGCCATTACTCCACAACGTATTCCTGTTGAAGACATTGTGACTGCTGTCGAATCTGCTGTTCAGAAGCTACCAGAAGAAGAGGCTGAAGAAGTTCGAGTAGAGACGGCAAAGATTTTGAAAAAGTTACGACCTCCTAAGAACAACCTACCGAAAAATGAACTTAAAGCACTTAAGGAATTACGAAATAATGAAGATTTGATTATTTTACCTGCAGATAAAGGGAAAGCAACAGTGATCATGAATAAAGATGATTATATTCGTAAAGCCAACCTTATATTAGAAGATCCTGCTTACCTAAAAGTGAAGAAGAATCCCTTAGGCACGATAAAATATCAAACAACCAAATTATTAAAACAATCAAGCTTAGATAAAGATATTATCAAGAAACTTATTCCACAAGACCCTTATGTTCCAAGATTTTATGGCTTACCTAAAGTACATAAGAAAGATGTACCCCTACGCCCGATTGTGAATTGTATTAATTCTTGCACTTACGATTTATCTAAATATTTAGATAATCTCATAAGACCATACATTGGAAATTCATCATCCTATGTGAAGAATTCCAAACATTTTATTGAAATTATAAAGAACATACATATCTCATCAGAAGATCTTCTAGTGAGCTTTGATGTTACGTCATTATTTACGAAGATCCCCATCAGAGACACCCTGAAGCTGCTTGAAAAGAATTTTTCAGAAGATATTGTGAAACTATATCGACATTGTTTAACGTCAAGCTTCTTCATTTTTAACAACGAATTCTACAAACAAGTTGATGGTGTCGCAATGGGCAATCCTCTGTCTCCTTCCATAGCTAATTATTATATGGAGTTTTTTGAAGAATTAGCTTTGGATTCTACTACGATGAAACCTTCATTATGGTTACGATACGTTGATGATGTCTTCGCTATTTGGCCCCATGGACGTCAAAACTTATCAATTTTCTTAAACCATTTGAATAACATCCATGAAAATATTAAGTTCACCGTAGAAGTTGAAGAAAATGGCATTATTCCCTTCCTAGACGTGTTACTAGAGAGAAAAGAAGATGGTTCTTTACTACATTCAGTCTACAGGAAGCCTACGCACACCAATCAATATATTAATGCCAATTCACATCATCATCCTTCTCAGAAATACGGTACAATTAAATGCCTAATGAGAAGAGCTTCAGACATTTGTCATTCAGAAAAACTGGAAGAAGAAATGAAAGAAATTAAAAATATTTTTATGAAGAATGGTTTTTCTAAATCTTCAATCGAAAAATGCCTGAAACCGAAAAGACCAATGAACAATGCTAATGAACGAGACGTATTGTTTGCTTCACTTCCTTATGTCCAAAATGTCACGGACAAGATTGGTAGAATTCTTCGTAAGAAGAACATGAAGATTTCGTTTTCTCCATATATTAAAATTCGACATATGTTGAGACAAGTTAAAGACGTCATCCCTCTTCAGTCATCAGGGATTTACCAGATTCCATGTGTCTGCGGGAAAGTTTACATTGGCCAAACTGGTAGAACCATTTCTACAAGATTGAATGAACACCAGCGTTCGATCAGGTTGAACCAGCCAGAAAAATCTTCGGTTGCAGAGCATGCCCTGGAAGAATTCCACCGTATCAAATTTGAAGATACAAAAATACTGGCGAGACCTACACACCTAAACAACAGGTTAATTAGAGAAGCCATTGAGATTTACAAAACGAAGAGTAATAATCTCAATCATTATGACGGTCTAGATCTTAGTCGTGCATGGCTTCCTATTTTAAATTTGTTGTAATTGTCACCTAGTTACCTGTTGCTATGTTTTGTTATTTATTTATTTGTATTTGTTGTTTTGTAGTTCATGTTTTTACCTGAAGAAGGCAATAGTCTATATTGTCGAAACGTTGTAATTTAAATAAATACAAACAGAATTTAACTAAAAAGGTTGTATTATTCTATTAATAAATATAAGATAAAAGAAATCGATAAGAT
Source organism: Harpalus rufipes (assembly GCA_951394225.1). Classification (NCBI taxonomy): domain Eukaryota; kingdom Metazoa; phylum Arthropoda; class Insecta; order Coleoptera; family Carabidae; genus Harpalus; species Harpalus rufipes. Next base: position 8,650,524 of record OX596283.1, read on the forward strand.
AATAAATTAGTGTTTTTATTTATTTATATAATTTAAAATAGAGGTATAACATCAAGAGAATAAAAAATAAAAAAGAATTATAAATATAAAATGTACCTCCAAGGGAATAGAACAACGTATGAAATAATACAAGAAATGAATTTTAAATTAAAAAGCTAGTAATTATGTACATAGATGTCAAATATCATAATTTTTCATTATACATTTAGTGATTTGCCAATTCCATGTGGTTTATTTTCATCAACAAGTAAATTCCACACTTCTGGTGACAAATTAATTACGTGAATTTAGAAAATCTTGAAATTTTTAATGCAAAATTTTGACATTTGACATCTATGTACATAATTACTAATTGTCATTCTGATACGGGGCCCCTATATCTAATTGTCAAGGCCAACAATGTAACATGACTGTTCGTGCCCTACACTTATAATAACCAAAACGGAAGTGGCGAGAGGTATTGTCCTGGCCACAACAGATTTTTATAATAATATAAACATGTATTTAGACCACAAAATAGAAGCATATATATATAATAATAATTGTATAGTTTTATAATAGTTCCTAAAATTACATTTATCATTGAAAAATTTAAAAAAATGTTTGATTTATTAAAGAAAAAAAATTACATTGCGCAAGTATTATTTCCGTCGCACAAAATGAAGATTTATGATACATTTTCTGACCATAATACCAATTAATTCTATGGTTCAGTGAAAATGCAAGTAGGTATGTCTCTTTGTCTAATATTTTAGATCAAATTTAAAAATTTATTACCTACCCAAAACATCAGATTTTAAGTTGGTAAAAGCAGGAATTAATAAAAGTGATAAATATTGTTCTGGAAATAAATATATTCCATTTACCAATGTTTTGTTTTTACTATCACTAAAAGTGACACACCAACAAATTTCTTAACCAACCTATTACAATAAAAGTTGACAATATTGATTAGTACTTACAGTATTAAGAGAGAGATAGTTGCAAACGTACATACCTGAAACAAAAGAATATATTATTAGGTAATTAAATATATGAAATTTGTTACATTCATTATAATTAGAAATGCAAGATTATCGGTGTACAATATAGGTACACTTGATCTCCAGATATCTTTTTATAAAAGCAAATTGTTAGGCTCAGCAAACAGGTAAAATATGTGATACGAGTATTATTTATACAAAATAAAGGTCGTGAATCACTTGTCCCACTTTCAGGTATTTTTACTGCACTATGTATAATTTTTCAAAGAAATCATCAATGGTACAATGTCCCTTCTATTTATAAATGTTATTCACCTCGTATTATATAAACCTGAATCAAAAGACAAAAATACTTTTATCTTAAATATAGTTTCAATTCTACTACTATTTATATACCTCACATAATATTTACTCTTTACTTTATTGTTTCTTATAAGTGACTCCAAACTTTTTGATAATTTTGCTCAATATTAGTCATTGAACAATATTATATTGATTATCTGGTAGGTATGTTGGAAGTTTTGGAACAATTCTGAAAAGTTCTACGCATTGCCCAATATAGAATTATTAGCGCCTAATTTAAATAAAATGTTAGGAAACAAACTGAACATTGCTATCCCCGGCATGCTTTACAGCAAACTCAAGGACCCAGTGGACAAGAACGACAAATCAAACGTGGTTTATAAAAAAAAAAAAAAAAAATTAGCAGCTAAAGTGGAAGATAATGTCAGCCATTGGATAGGTTGGCCATAGCTCAGTTGGTAGAGCGCTACTCCGGCAAAGTAGTGGTCCATGGTTCAAATCCATGTGGCTGACATTATCTTTTCACACTTTCTTAATTTATTTAGTGGTTTATAAAGTTCATTGTACCACTGACAACTGTAAAGCCACATACGCTGAAACGTTACTCGAAGATCCGGATGAGCGAACATCGCAGATCAACACAGAACAAAACGGCAAACAAATGTGCTCTGACTGAACATTCCAATACACTAAAACACACTTTTGATCTCGATAATTGCAAGATTTTGTAGGAAGAGCAGAATTACTCCAAACGTATGTTTCTTGAAATGGATGCTTGCAATAACATCAATGCACGAACTGATATTCAAGGACTTAACGGCGTATATTTTGGTGTATTGGAAAAGTTCAAAAAGGAAAAGGAAAATTTCAGGCCAAACTGAGTTTCCTTAAATTCCTTACATTATTTTTAAATTCCTACAACTTGCTACATTATTATGGTGTACAGACCACCAATAGGAGTCCGTATCAATGATGTCACCAGAATCCTTACACAGGATATTTCCGGCTAGTTTCCGTATTATTCGGTTGTCGTTTTTTAGATCAAATGGATGTGTGTATGCTCTTTGAATTTATTGTACGATGTTTAATAAATTAAATGAATGTTTTGTACGAATGCATTTCGTGTACATGAATTGTAACATGCTGTAAGATCTTTCTGTAAGTGTGCTTTCCGTGTCTTCCCCAACATCTACTTCAACATCCTCATCTCTGCCACATTAATTTACTTTTTATTTATACTGACATTGAATTATATGAATATATTAGTAGTTTCCATGTTTAGCATAGCTGGCTGATATATAAAATTTAATTTCTTTAAAATTCTTTAACTGTATAGGTATCTATTGAATATGAAGTATAAAATGCAACCAAATCGTATAGAGAATAAAATATTCTTCAAGTTATAATAACGTTAAATGTCAACTGTTAAATCTTCAAATGAGGCTACTTCCGGTTCACCAACTATAACCAAAATCTAATCAGTTGTTCTCCTGGATGTAAAGTTGAGGAATACAAAAAAAATATAATTTTTGGAATCGTGGTATTGAAGTTATGCGATCCGAAACTTTCGTCACACACACACACACATACACACACACACACATACATACACACACACGCATACATACATACATATATACAGACATCATCGTAAAAATGGTAAAATTGTATTATAGGGACCCTAAAACATGCTTATTCACTAAAAACTCATCATTGAATTTTTTGACCAAAGACAATACCTTCCTTACCTAAAGGTGACGGAAGGTAAAAATACATTTGAATTTATTGTACGATGTTTAATAAATTAAATGAATGTTTTGTACGAATGCATTTCGTGTACATGAATTGTAACATGCTGTAAGATCTTTCTGTAAGTGTGCTTTCCGTGTCTTCCCCAACATCTACTTCAACATCCTCATCTCTGCCACATTAATTTACTTTTTATTTATACTGACATCTGTTAATTTGAATTATATGAATATATTAGTAGTTTCCATGTTTAGCATAGCTGGCTGATATATAAAATTTAATTTCTTTAAAATTCTTTAACTGTATAGGTATCTATTGAATATGAAGTATAAAATGCAACCAAATCGTATAGAGAATAAAATATTCTTCAAGTTATAATAACGTTAAATGTCAACTGTTAAATCTTCAAATGAGGCTACTTCCGGTTCACCAACTATAACCAAAATCTAATCAGTTGTTCTCCTGGATGTAAAGTTGAGGAATACAAAAAAAATATAATTTTTGGAATCGTGGTATTGAAGTTATGCGATCCGAAACTTTCGTCACACACACACACACATACACACACACACACATACATACACACACACGCATACATACATACATATATACAGACATCATCGTAAAAATGGTAAAATTGTATTATAGGGACCCTAAAACATGCTTATTCACTAAAAACTCATCATTGAATTTTTTGACCAAAGACAATACCTTCCTTACCTAAAGGTGACGGAAGGTAAAAATACATTTGGTGCGCAAATGACGGTCGTCCAATTAACCGTCGCCCCACTGACGATCGCCCATTGTGAATTGCTCATTTCACCGTCGCCCAATTTTCATATACCGTGATGATAATGATTAATGAAATAATGAACTAATTTATTGCACAATTCTGTCCAGTTTATTGAACTGTACGAGTATAGGAAAAGTATTATTATTATTGAACAATATTAATGCATACTATTATAGAAACGTCTATGGGCCATTTAATCTAAAAACTTTTGAAGACGCATTTCCATCTTGCAATACACAAAACCACAGGGTTATTAGTCAGTAATTGATACGACGACCACGTTCCCGTTCATGTTACGTTCGTGAAACGTGGGTAACGTACCATTCGCCATCATTAATCATGAGGGATTCAATCAGGGCTGCTTTGCAAACGCCCGCGCATACAACCGCACCGGGTGATGTATGTGTATTCATTATTGTGGTTAGTTACAGTAAAGGCAAATGATGATGGTTGAATGCGTTGTTTGAAAATTATTTGAAATTTGCGAGTGTTTGGAGGATGATTAACAATTTACTCATAATTTTAGGCAGAATTATATTGCGGATCAATGGTTAACGTAGTCGCTTCGTGATCAAAGTATTGTGGGTTAAAATGCAACACATGAGTAAAGCCATTAACGAGAAATAGTAATATGTGTCATATTTACATATAAATTAACTACCTTCACTATTAATATTAAATGAAAATCGTACGAAACAGGTGAATTAAATATCTTTTGCTACGTGTGTTCAGGATGAACACGAAAAACAATGATATAAGAATTCAACTTTATGAGCTGCTTTACACTGAGAATTATATAAAAATAAAATGGAGCAATTCACCATAGTTCCAAATTAGATTAGATGATAGGGACATGTATACGTCACGTCAGAATACCTGATATCAATCAGAAACTTCATGAGAAGTTAAATAATAATAATCTTTATTTCTTAACAAGAAAATGTGAATTAAATATCAAAAACACCACAATATTAATACAAAAAATATTATATATTAAAGAAAAACTTAATTAAAACTGTTGTACAATGTACACATAAAGATAATTGGAGACTTAACTAACGCATTTATCCTGCAGTTAGATAAATAAAATACTTTATTATTTCAGGAAACAGTGGAAGGTACATGAAACGAAATTTCGAAAGTATGATTGGAGCGTCAATATTGTTGTTGCTCCGATTATGGTTTTTTCTTTATGAATTATAGAATATAAGCTTAAAGAGTTTCTTAAATAATTTAACGAATTCTGATTACGGTCACTTAAATTTAATTTCTTACATTTGAAATGTCATTTTATACAGCAGCTAACTTCATTAATGTTATGTTGCTTTTATAGTGACATATATTAGGAATTAAAAAATATAACGTTTATCATATACAAAATATAGAAAATTTTCACCGTAGTTTATGGTACGTATAATATACGCCACATAATCACATTAACATACTTAGTATGTGTATACAGTGTGTTTGAAAAAGTGAACACACCCTTTTTTCTCGCATATTATTGCAGCTACACATATTGCTTATACGACATGATTTAATCAGTGCAATTTTTGTGATTGAAATGTGTAAAAATTGTAATTGTAGACCTTCCGGTATAACCGGAAGTGACATCAACTTTGTAAAGTTAAATACAACCTATACCTACTACTTTTTTATAAATTTGGATTTCATTTTTTGTCCTCTTTCCGACAATACTAAATTTATTAGTGTTAACATTACTCATTTGTTAAAAATAATTTTTTTTTTTTTTGCACGATTTTTATCATTGAGATGTAATTTAATACTTATGTGAGGGGGCTATGACTAATTGTTTTCATGATATTATGTTAATAAATTCATTTTTCTACAGTCTACATAGAAAGTAGCCATTTGCGCTTTCTTCGGCAAAGCAAAATGTCACTCTGCCGCACTAGCGCGACAAAGTAGAAAAAATGCTCGCTGTCCAAATTTCTAACTATACAATATTGGAAAATGTCACTTGTCTACATTCTTAATGGAAACGTTTAGTCAGGAACTAATGGCACTGTAGTGACACATTTAACACCTTTACAAATCAATCTGACATATAACTACTTTGTCGGTATATTACATAAAAAAAAAATGCGGCACTATTGTGAAAATAAAATAGGGCATTCATTTATAAAAACGAAAGTATAAAATGTTTAGATTAAATTGAAGCAATAGGTCGAGAAGAATGGGAAATAACGATATATTAAAATTAAACATAAAAGACGTTTTTTTCTTCATATTAATCCTTATTAATTGAGTAGTAGTATTATTTCCACCTACCTAAGGAATACTCAAAGAGTTTTACAGGACAAATAATATTAGAAAAAACTTGCTATATTATCATTGTAATCATTTTCAAAATTATCATTTCATTTATTATTAATTTTAATATCAATGATGAAAGCCCATTTCACGTGAGCACCATTTTATCTTTTATGAAATGTAATCATTTTCATAATTATCATTTCATTAATTATTAATTTTAATAAAATTGATTTGGGCTTTCACGTGAACAAATTTTTATCTTTTATGAAATGATTTGTTTGATTAATAAAAAACTCAATCACAGTGGACACATGTCCAAGAAAATTAGAACATCAATGCTTTTAAAAAACCCATTTCTGCGTGTGCTAATCTGCTTTGTACACAGTTATCGATAATGTTGATGACATATTTGTACCATACGGGCGTTTACCAGGCGTCACCACACGGACACTCAATGCTGGCATAAAGAGTGCACCACAGGGGTCATTTTTGAAATTCAAAATATTTGGCATCGATCGGGATCGAACTCGGGTCTACGGTTTCGTGAACAGACACTCAGCCACACGGCCATGAGACCCCAAACATAGTATGCTTTTAACGACAAATTGAGTTACAACCAAAAATTATATTTTTTAACTTATTCATATAAGCATATATAAATAAACCAAAACGAACGAGACGTTTAAATTAAATATTTTCTGAATCCTTTATTAATATAAAACAATTATTGCTGGAGTTAAATATAGAAATATTTCACAATTCGTACTCTTCAAACTTCAAACTAATTAAAAATTACGTACATTACATTTGCGAAATTTCTCAGTATTTGATATAATTTCAGGATATATTTCCGGTCATCAAATATTTATCTAATTTCATGGTCTCATTTATGCCTCATTCTAACACAAACACACACTTGTACAGAACACAATATGGGGCATATAAACTGAAATTGAGATCACCTGAAAACACGAAATTATTTATATGAACGGCTGCAGAGATGAAAAGAATAATAAAACATTTTTGTTCATGATACATTCGTTTTCTAGTTTAGTGCCAACTAAGCACGGTTTTATTAATGACCATGTACAACAAAAAGTGCTATTCCAATGTTCCATGTCATAGTTACAGTTATGAATTATGTAGCGAATTTTATAGATAAAAGTTATGCAACAAAAAAGACGAAACAGGACAAATTAAAAGCTAATTGCACTTTGATTAATATAGTTTCAAATAAAATTTGACTATACAATTACATTTTAATAAATATTCTGTAGTCTGGTTAAGTGATTGTATAAATTAAACGACTGGGTCGACCCGAGTTCGAATCCAAGCAAAGTCGAACTTATTAATCTCACCATTATTTATTCACACCGGGGGGTTATACATACGAAGTCGGTTAAATTAGCTAAAAGTTGTCATATTAGATCATTAGAACATAATTTTAGTAGTGTATCGTTATTTGTAAAAATAGTGCATAATTCACTATACAGGGTAAGTGGGAAGACGCCCCCCCCCCTTTACCTTTTAATTATAAGTTATAGAAAAAAATGGCTCATATAAAAGTTTTATTATTTAAAGTATACTATTTTATGGCAAATATAAATATTTTTTATAAAGTCAGGTTTACAAGATACAACTATCAACTTTCATTTTTACCTCTCGCTAAGAGAGGTATTGCATTCATGCTAAAAATCGCATATCCAGGGGGGGGGCCCTTTACCTTTTAATTATAAGTTATAGAAAAAAATGGCTCATATAAAAGTTTTATTATTTAAAGTATACTATTTTATGGCAAATATAAATATTTTTTATAAAGTCAGGTTTACAAGATACAACTATCAACTTTCATTTTTACCTCTCGCTAAGAGAGGTATTGCATTCATGCTAAAAATCGCATATCCAGATTTTATTGAATAAGCACGTTTTAAGGTCCCTACAATCCGATTTTAACATTTTTACGATGATGTCTGTGTGTGTGTGTGTGTGTGTGTGTGTGTGTGTGTGTGTGTGTGTGTGTGTGTGTGTGTGTGTGTGTGTGTGTGTGTGTGTGTGTGTGTGTGGATGTTGGAAGGACGGTTACTCAAAAACTATAAGACTTAAAATTTGTTTAACAACGTATTTCCCAATCGGACATTTATGGGAAGATCTGAAAAGGTTTTGGTAATAATTGGACAACCGGAAGTAGAAGATTCTTGAAAAAAATCTTCTAAATATTATTTTTTGAAAATTTTTCTTGATAATATTAAAGAAAAATAAATTCTCTTTCTGATACATTTAAATATTTTTATATATATTCTATAGATTTAGAGATAAACGGAATATAATATATAAAATAATGTTGTAATTAATTTTACAACCGAAAGGATGCCATGAAAAATAGTTGCAAATTTAAATTATTTGTAGCTGACAGATAAATGTCAGTGTCAGAAATAATGAGTAATGAAAGAAAAATGTACTTGGAGAATCCCTTAGTTCTTGATCTGTGACTATTATGGAGATGACAAGTCTAGGTTGAAGGACTTAAATTTGTTTCAAACATTATGGGACAATGTACACCAGTACTATAGACTAGAGTAATTTTGAATTGCGAAAAAGCTATCAAATTCTTCTCAAGTAAGTTGTAAATATTGATAAAATCGGAGTGCAATCTATCCGTCACTTTATTAAAGGGAATTAGTGTTATTTAGATATAACAAGTATGAAAAAATAAAATGTAAAAGAAGATATGTAAGAATAGATGCACAATCCAGATATATACATTTTAGACCGCCCAAAATTAATGTTTTTACTAGAAGAATATGAAGAGAAAGTAAACAAGGTTGTTCGAATTGAAAATTGCTGTTTCCAGTCTAATATTTATATATGGTAAACTATACTTTGTAATTTATTGTAACATAATTTATGGTAAAATATCTTTATGTTGAGACATGCTATTATTGAATAATAAAGAAGTTTATACGTCATAGATTTATATGAATATATTATTTGTATTTATAAAAATATTCTTTGCTTTATGCATACAGCCAGGTAAAATATACGGCGAGAGGTTATGTGCTGGCCACATCAGATTTTTTAAATAGCAACCTATAATTATTTTACTGGATTATAAACTGCCATATTTTTGTCTTTTCAACATCTATTAATTTTTATTAATGCATTTGAAATATTTCGAGTAAAATAAGATAATTGAGATATATGAGAAATAATTCTTATTCAAATATTGTAGGTGGATATGTGAAAATAAATAAGTAAATAATAAGTAATAATAAATAACAAACAAATGCAATTACATATTTTACATTCTCTATGCATTGTATACATTTGACATAATTTTTAACATTGTTTATGCATTGTTTAAGTACTCGAATGAAAGTAAACTATCATAGAATACGCGTAGACGCACATCCCTGCACATAAGTTCGATAGGATTCAAAGGAAGCAAAAATAAACAGTGGTAAAAATAAGATCATGATGTTTTGAAACCTTCATTAAGAATTATATAAGTATAATATTTAACAAGATACGTTCATCGTTATATTTTAAGAATTTATTTCTAATTAAAATTCCACAAATATCTTCAGAATATTTCAGCGAAAATGGTTAACCACTGAAATTTTTGTGTAGATAATAAATTTATTTCAGCTCTCAAAAATTAAATTACTAACACTAACAGAAAAACTTCTCATATTTCGCAGCAAAATAGCAAAAAAAAAAAACCTTATGAAGCATACATTACAGAAAAGTCGGGATAAACCCGTCACCGCCAGTATTAATTGAAAAACATGAAAAATGCATTTGCTAATATGATTCGAAACAAAACCGCGAATATTCATGTATGAGAACGAATGCAAATACGATTAGCATTTCGTTTCCAGAACAAATTACAGCGTAAAGGCTATATCCGGCGATGTACACGAACAGCTAACTTCACTGGCAAAAAACAACAGCGTGCCATATCATAGCCCACTGGCGCTAATTGTCCAGTGTGAAGCTAGCAGCGGCTGTTAAGATTTTACGACTATATAAACGTATGAAATTAAATAGTCGGTTACGGAATTTTTGAAATATCGTTAAAGTGTTTTATACCACGAGCGGGTTATGCAATTGTGTTTTATTCAGTGGCATGTGCAGTAAAATGTTTTATAATAGCGTATAGTCATGTGATATCATATTATTAATTAATAGTGTTAACCTGCGAGCTGATTTGATTTTATTTATTCATATGCAATTCTGTAACACATTGTTCATTCAAATATCCAAGTTATGATAAAATAATCAATCTGTAGCACGGTTTATTAATGATCAGATTGATTAAAATCCCCCGTCCACCATGTAATTTTTATTTATTTTATATAATTATATGATTAACAATGCTAGCAAATGTATTGTTTTATTTTTGCACATAATTATTGTTCAATTTTCAGTGTATTATTAATATTTTCTTCTAAACAATTTAACCTTTATATTAATTCAAATTTATTTTGTTATCGTGACGTTTATTTATATCCATTGTAAATATACAAAAACAACCCGTAGCCAGGGGACCAGAGTGGGCATTGCCCACTGTAAAAGAAAAATTTACCCACTCTAGAGAAAATCGTAGTGTTTTTTTACCTTCCATCACCTTTAGGTAAGAAAGGTATTGTCTTTGGTCAAAAAATTCAATAGTAAGTTTCTAATGAATAAGCACGTTTTGGGGTCCCTAGAATACAAATTTACTAATTTTACGACTATGTCTGTATGTATGCGTGCGCGTGTGTGAGTGTGTTTTTGTGACGATCGTTTCGGATCGCATAACTCCAATACCACCATTCCAAAAATTATTACTTTCGTATTCCTCGAGTTTAGATCCATATGTAGACGTGATTAAATTTTGGTTATAATGGGCTACTTGCATACAAGAGGATTTTGAAAACTATTATATTTTTCAAGTTTAGTTTACTTAACTACATTATTTACATTATAAATTTTTCAAATACATTGTGTTATTATTTAATAAATTTAACAAATATATAAATTTTGATGACGACACAATCACTAGCATTTGATTCGTTAATGTGAGTGGGAGAGGTGAAGGGAAGATCGAGGATCAGACAACGTTCACTATCTCCGCCTCTGTCTTCCCAAACTACAGAACTAGCACGTATGTCATCCGTGATTGTGACGTCATAAAAAGAAAATATTTATTTTTAGCCGTAAGTGACAAAATTTTGAAAAAAGAAAAAATAGGGGGTCTTTTATTTTATATATATATATTCCAAAAAAAAAATTTCTTAATATCATGCAAGTAGCCCATTGGTCTACCGGAAGTACCCTCAATTGTAACTTTTAACAGTTTTTCTTGCAAAAATGCAGTTAAATATCATTTCATGACACATTATGTTATTATAAATATTAAAGAATATTATATTCTCTATATGGTTTGATTGCATTTTTTACTTCATATTCAACGAATATAGAGTTAAAAAATTATAAAGAAATTAAATTTCATATATCAGCCAGCTATGGTATAACTCGAGAAACAGTCACGACAAAATTCAGTGTCAAGTGTATTTACATAGTACGTTTGTGTTATAATTTTACTGAAAATATATAGAATCTTTGCAATAAACTGTTTGTATGGAATTTGTACAAAATACATAGAACTGACGGAAGGCAATGTGCTGGACACATTATAATTTTTAAAATATCTTTACTTTAAAAAAAATTTAGTTGCCCACACTAGAATTTGGACCTGGCTATAGCTACTGACCTGATTCTAGCATTTTCTTAAAAGCAAGAAATCTAAAAAGTAATTACTAGAAGTACGATAGTCTTACACTTGGAGCGATATGAATTTTTCTTTATTAGAGCAATCCCCCAAACGAGACTTTTTCACTTAAGGCCGAAAAAAGTTTTTCTTATTCCGCTTTAATTATAATTATTGTAATCAAAGACAGCGGATGAAAACTTCGGCTGCAAACAAAGATAAATCGATCTGGAATGAGTACTTCAAAACGTAGTAAAACTTACATAATACACAAAAGTTATACAATAGGCTCACCTCACATACAAGGTAAATAATTCATTAATTGCTTGAATTCTTTGTTAAATATCGCCATACTTTACTTCATCGAAATTATTACATCAAATAAGGTGTAATAATTATGAATGCATAATATTCATATCAAAGTATAAATCTGCAACGAAATTATTGCATTATAATAATAATAATAGTAATAATACGTTTAACCTTGTTTCTTTATGTAAAAAGTTCATATCAACTCTACAAGGTATTTACCGAATTAATTATAATAAAATTATATGCATTTGAAATACAAAGTTTATGCAAAGCTTTCCTAAAACAAATATATGTTTTGTAATGTATATGATACGTAATTTAAAATCATAATAACATCATCATATGTCTTCAGGCCTCAGCGAAAGTGCTGCCTTCACAATAGTTTATTCTACGCCACTCCCTTCATCCTTTCGCAATGGGAAAGAAAATGTTATTTTTTTATTCATTATAAAAATTTAACTAATTCTGAACATATTTCGCGGATCTAAACTAACAAGTTTGTAACTACAATTTTTTGGAAAATGAGATTTTTGAATAACTTGGTTATAAATATCATATTCTATCACTTTCTGATATTAGATTTTAAATATTGCGACCCTTTGTCGAAATAGTACAGAAACATAATTCTATCTACCAAAATTGAATCAAACGTATAGTGCAGAAGTTCTATCTGTAACATACTACAGATAGAAATTCTTTTAAAAGAACAATTTCCTGAGCCAAGAAGAGAAAACCAAATATAGTATAGGTAAAACAATATTAAAATTAAATTAGATTTTTTTGCAATGAGAAATTTATTATTTTTAAATTTGTTTTATTCCTATTTGTAGCACATAAATTTATTATTTTCTTGTTTTATAATAAAAATAACTAATAATTTTCTGTCGTATTGAATTCTTTTTACCTCTCGCTAAGAGAGATATTGGATTCATGCTAAAAATCGCATATCCAGATTTTATTGAATAAGCACGTTTTAAGGTCCCTACAATCCGATTTTAACATTTTTACGATGATGTCTGTGTGTGTGTGTGTGTGTGTGTGTGTGTGTGTGTGTGTGTGTGTGTGTGTGTGTGTGTGTGTGGATGTGTGTGTGTGGGATGTTGGAAGGACGGTTACTCAAAAACTATAAGACTTAAAATTTGTTTAACAACGTATTTCCCAATCGGACATTCATGGGAAGATCTGAAAAGGTTTTGGTAACAATTGGACAACCGGAAGTAGAAGATTCTTGAAAAAAAATCTTCTAAATATTATTTTTTGAAAATTTTTCGTGGTAATATTCAAGAAAATTAAATTCTCTATCTGATACATTTAAATATTTTATTATATATTCCATAGATTTAGAGATAAAAGAAGTATAATATATAAAATAATCTGTTGTAATAAATTTGACAGCCGAAAGAATGCCATGAAAAATAGTTGATAATTTAAATTATTTGTAACTGACAGATAAATGTCAGTGTCAGAAATAATGAGTAATGAATTAAAAATGTACTTGGAGAATCCCTTAGTTCTTGATCTGTGACTATTATGGAGATGACAAGTCTAGGTTGAAGGACTTAAATTTGTTTCAAACATTATGGGACAATGTACACCAGTACTGTAGACTAGAGTAACTTTGAATTGCGAAAAAGCTATCAAATTCTTCTCAAGTAAGTTGTAAATATTGACAAAATCGGAGTGCAATCTATCCGTCACTTTATTAAAGGGAATTAAGGTTATTTAGATGTAACAAGTATGAAAAAATAAAATGTAAAAGAAGATATATAATAGATGCACAATCCAGATATATACATTTTAGACCGCCCAAAATTAATGTTTTTACTAGAATAATATGAAGAGAAAGTAAACAAAGTTGTTCGAATTGAAAATTGCTGTTACCAGCCTAATATTTATATATGGTAAACTCTACTTTGTAATTTATTGTAACATAATTTATGGTAAAATATCTTCATGTTGAGACATGCTATTATTGAATAATAAAGAAGTTTATACGTCATAGATTTATATGAATATATTATTTGTATTTATAAAAATAATCTTTGCTTTATGCATACAGCCAGGTAAAATATACGGCGAGAGGTTATGTGCTGGCCACATCAGATTTTTTAAATGTGCGAAGATAGGACTTTGATCCAATGAAAGATGTAAACAATTTGAGGTACATAGTTCTAAATGCCTATTTTGTAAATATTTTTTCAGTAACTAAGCATACCATTGTAATTTTACTTCCATATTGCTATAATGGAATTAAATCCATTATTACAGTTAAAAAACGGTAATGCGATAACAATAATGTGTTGAATAACAGCGAGTTAAAATTTCAAATCAGTTTTTACGCCATTTTACTTTCTTGCATTTACAACCTTGTTATTCTAAACCCACGATTTATGTAAAAATTATTACAAAATTTACAACTTTTCATTCATAATTTCCGTAAATAAAGTTCGCGTTATCAAAATCGTGAACTTGTAATTTTCTAAATAATTCATGTCTCATTATTATTTGCGACTGCTACATCCCTATGGCTTCCTCAATCTCACGCACTTTCATTCGGCGATCTTCCAAAACCATATCATGGACTTTATCCACAATTTCCGATGTGTTAGCCGGTTTTGGGCAATCTGAACGTGGCTCGTCACAGGTGTGTGCTCGGGCACGCTTAAATTCCGAAACCCAGAAACTCACCGTGGAAAACGAAGGTGAAGTATTCCCAAGAATGTCTTCATCTCCGTTGCCGTCTTTCCTTCCAAATAAAAAAACTTGATCACCGCACGAATTTCGTTTTTATCCAATATAGATTTAACGCTAGGTAAATCGACACAGACCCTTTTCACGATTAGACTGATAGATAGATTGTACTGAAATTTCTTGATAGTTCATATGAAGAGTTAAACAAAACAACGACATAAGAATGTATTCGAAAAACCAAGGCCTTCTCAGTGATTCTGGGAACTTTTCAATCCACCCTCGTATATTTACGAATTTAAAGTACCTAATTTAAATTCTTTAAAGACAACAATGACACCTTAAAATTCGTCCAATACAATTAGCCATCCTCTTTCATATTTCTCTCTAAAATTAACCTAACCTAACCTAATTTTAATTATTTAAAGACAACAATGACACCTTATAATTCGTCCAATACAATTAGCCATCCTCTTTCATATTTCTCTCTAAAATTTTATCTCTTCTCCAATCCATCGCCACAATCATATCCTAAAACTATCCAAATACTTTTTCCACATTTCCTCGTGGGCCACGGTCTACAGTTATCCATTTAATACAATACTTCATATTAAACATTTTCATATCTTTTACGTAATTCTATGGTGATGCGCTTTTCTAGATATTTGAAGAAATACACTTGTTCCCTCGTCTCTACTTCCAACCATTATTCATCATTCTTTAAGTTATTCCTCTATTTCTGCGATTATATAAAGGGTTTTCCAATAAGAGGTGTTATTTTGATATTCAAAGAAAAATGCCATTTTTTAATATAAATGATCGGATGTTTATTTCATTATAAAGAGGAAGGTATGCCGTTAATAGTGGAAAATAACATCAGGCAAATGACCACCACGACCACGCTGACAGGACAATATCCTTTTCATGAAATTTTCCATAACCAAATCGCAAAGTGGCTGTCCTATGTCCTCGATAGCCTCACGAATTCCATCTTTGAGGTCTTGAGTCGACGCTGGGCAGTTGGCGTAGATCTTCTCTTTCACGTGGCCCCAAAGAAAGAAGTCGCAAGGTGTTAAATCACAAGATCTCGGTGGCCAATTGTGATCACCTCTTCGAGAGATAACACGGTCCGGAAACTTTTCCCGTAAAAGATCAATGGTTTCGTTGCTTGTGTGGCACGTAGCGCCGTCTTGTTGAAAGTAAACGTTGTCCAGATCAATACCATCCAATTCCGGCCATAAAAAATCGTTAATCATCTCTCGATAGCGAAATCCATTCACCGTAACTGTTGCTCCAGCCTCATTTTCGAAAAAGTAAGGTCCAATGACTCCGTCGGACCATAAACCGCACCAAACAGTCACACGTTGAGGATAGAGAGGCTTTTCAACAATAACTCTTGGGTTTTCTGAGCCCCAGATGCGACAATTTTGTTTGTTGACGAAGCCACCGAGGTGGAAATGGGCCTCATCACTCAAGATGATTTTTCGATGGAATTCCGGATCATTTTCATGCATTTCAACGACCCAATCAGCAAAGACACGACGTTGTTGATGATCGGTCGGTTTGAGTTCTTGTGTTAACTGGACTTTATAGGCCTTAAGACCCAAATCTTTATGCAAAATACGGTGTAATGACGTTTGTGGAATGCCTAATTCCAAAGAACGACGAGGAATGGACAAACCTGGGTTTTCTTCAACACTTTCGGCTACAGCAGCAATATTCTCGGCTGTTCTTGAGCGACGTGCACGGGTTTTATTCTTCACATCACTAACTTGTCCCAACAGCTCGAATTTTTTCACCAATTTCTGTATTGCGGTCCGACAAGGTGCTTCATGACGACCCAAAAATTGTCAAGTTTTACGAACCGTCTCTGCCAAATTTTCACCATTTTTATAGTGAATTTTAATAATTTCAATGCGTTGTTGAAGCGTGTATCGTTCCATTTTTATTAATGGCGTAGTTTCTACTTGTCAAATGTCAAAAAATGACAGCTTCAAAAGCGACATCTACCGAAATAGCGGGCTATTCAAAATAACACCTCTTATTGGAAAACCCTTTAGTAGTAATATAAAATAAAAATTCGGTATGGAGGGAATTAACTCAAGGACGAAAATGCTAATTTATCACTTCCTAAATTCTATTATATACATTTCCAAGTTTAATAGCCTCCATCCAAACTCTTAACAAGACATTCAAAGTTCAATTCTCTCATTTATTCATTTAAAAGAATCCTTAATTAGGTCCTTCAGAAAAGCGTAAACTCGTTGATATATAAATGTTGATGGCTCCCGGCGTTCTCAGCACATTAATTATTTATCCCGCTTATCCTTGTATCTCGGTATATCCTACAGGACACGTCAGTCAGGAACTGACGCGCCTAACACCATCAGACGTCAGTGGCGGCACTGACAGCTGGGAGAAGGGGGCACGCGTAGCGGTATAATTGGGGCGCTGATTAGCAGTTCGGAATGCGGGAATGGGGCACTGTGGGATGTTGAGATGTGGGTCATTAGGTGCTAATTACGAGAGGAAATGTGACGAAGTAAAAATATACGATAGATGTAAGTGACATGCATCACAAAATATTTTCTCCATTGCAGTTTCTAACATTTTATATATGACATATCTTTACCTTCCGTCACCTTCAGGTAAAGAAGGTATTGTCTTTGGTCAAAAAATTCTATGATGAGTTTTTAGTGAATTAGCACGTTTTAGGGTCCCTAAGATACGATTTTACCGATTTTTACGATGATGTCTGTATGTGTGTCACGGTAACTCAAACACTAACAGCACAATACAAAAAATTATAATTCTTTCGTATTCCTTTTCTTTACATCCATAATATGAAGAGCTGATTAGATTTTGATTATAATTAGTCAACCGGAAGTAACCTTATTTGAAGGTTTTAACAGTTTTTCTTGAAGAAATTTTACATTTATTGTTATTATAAAGATTAAAGAATATTCTATTATCTATACGAATTGATTGCATTTTATTCAAGTATAAAATTCAATGGATATAGAGTTGTATTAAATTAAATTTCATAAATCAGCCATGGAAACAGCTACTATATTAAGAAAATTCTAGTTGACAGATGTCAGTGTCAATGAAAAGAATATGAATGTGGCAGAGATGAGGATGTTGAGATAGATGTTAGTGAAGACACGGAAAGATAGTATAAAGAATAACAAAATAAGGAAAATGGCTCAAATGATAGAAATTTGTAGAAAGATACAAGCGAGACGATTATATTGGTTTGAACATGTCTTGAAAAGAAATGAAGAATATACTGAAAGAAGAATGAACAGCTTAATAATAGACGGTATAAAAAACAGAGGAAGACCAAACAAAAGATGGAAGGACTGTATTATGGAACACTTGAGAGAAAAGGAACTGAATGAGAACAACACGCAAAATAGAAATGAGTGGAAGAAGAAAATCTAGAATAGCGACCCTTAATGTGTCGCGTGCAATTTACATATTTTGTTTATGAAATTATTTTGCTGGAAATAAAGAATCTTTTGTAAAAAAAATTATGTATGGAATTTGTACATAATACACAGGAATGACGGAAGGTAAAATAACCTGAGAAATAATCTATTCGAATTTGTTACACTTCTATAACACAATAACAATTTTTGCATAACTTTTGATTTATTTGTTCAAGTTGGTCTTCTCTATAATGGCGTACTTCATATAATTTATAGACATAATCTTAGTAATTGAGTCGAAAATATATGAGAGTGCTGCTCTTATAAATATATTTTGCTTTATTCTATATTACTACAATATCTTTAGATTTACGTCTAACATTAGAGCATTACTACTTCGTCCTACATTTATTACTCCGTGTAGTTATGTAGGTATTCATTGAAATTTCTATATAAAATATGTTTTTTCTTTGATGTATTGTAATAATGTGTCCTACAAATTTTCTACAAGTAATTGGTACAAAAGTTCAGTTTTGATCGATACTCCTCAATAAAAATTAAGGAATAAAATTTGCTCTTTAATGTAAATATAAATTCTTAGGGATAGAGAAATCAGGAGAAAAGGTTTCTTTAAAAATCCTAGTTCATTTGCATATCACAGATTTGTAGGTTTCCGCGAATAAATCTATTTTTTTATGAGTCATAATCTCAAAAATATCAACACAGCCGTGTATAGCCGAGCCGGTGTTTGTTATCAGGCGAATAAAAAAAGCTATAATCCCCAACAACAAAAAACAAAACATTGCTCCGTTACAAATTGTTATGGGACGTGTGAATAGTATTTGCGCTTAATTACTCGTACTGAGAGGGAATTATTTTAAATCGTTATCTTTTATTCCTATATGAAAGAATATAAAAGACCCTTTCATTACATTAATGAATAGAAAATTGTTGACACGGATTTGTACTGAGGTTTTTAAGACCTATTTCAATTTATAATTAATCTAATCAATAATTTCATGGCTTCACAAGTCAATAAAATAAGGCAGACGGATTATTCAGATCTTTCAGTAATTATACTCGTATATTCGACAATTGAGGAGCTTCTGACAAAAGCAAGCCTAATCCAAATTTTGTAAATTTGAGTTACATACAACATCTACTTTCAAGGATGTTGAACAGTTTGGTAAAATTGTTTATTTCATACTGTCCGCTATTTACTACTTTAGGTTACTAATTTGAGTCCGGGAAATGATACATTACAGTACCCGAGCCGGGAAGTGTTGTTTGGAAATATCCCTAATTTTTTTTCCATGATGTTTTCATTTACATTATTTGCGACATTGTATATTTTTTTCCAATTGCAAAATAATTCAAATTCTTTTTCATATCTTCCGGGGGACTTTGTGGGAATCAGTTTCCGTATAGCCTCAGCACTTTTTTCCAAAATATCGTTCGGAAATTTTGAGTTATTACTAGAAGGAGCGTTCATTTTTGATGACAAGCAAACAAACAAAATCAACAAAAATATGAAACATACACAGGTTACTAAGACAAATTCTGATGTGATATATTTTAAACTGACATATTGACATAAATTTAAAAATATTTAAATCACGTAGACAGTATGAAATAAAATGTTGTACGTCATATGGCCATGAAGTGGTATTACGGTACTTATTTCGAAATTCTTGACTCGGCTCCTTCGTCGCCTCTTCCGTAAACTTCTCATACGTACCGTAATACCTCACTTCCTGGCCTTATAACGTAAATAACTATTCTGTCAAAAAGTATCTTAGTCACAAGTTCTTACATTATAAGGCTTCAATGTTTCTACAAAAGCAACCATAGTCCTGTGTAGACATTAGCTCTGTTCGATGACGTGTACTAGGTTGTCTTAACTTTTTTGCACTAACATGTTTTATATAACACGGGCAGCTTCTGGCAGGATGTTCGATGACAAAAATTTTAAGAACTAGTGCTCACGTTTCTGACCCGACTCGCGAGGAAGTGTAAAAAGTGCAGACTAGGAGTGGGGGTAACTAAATGTAGTTTTGTTGACAATGACAATGACATTTCAATTCTATTTGTCACATCTGGTTAACCTAAAACTCTAATATTGAGAAATTAAAACAATGGATTCAGAGATATACCTGATGAAGAATCGAGTGACGATTGATCATTTATTAGTTCTAACACTATGCTTTTTAACACAGATATTTCGGCAGTCATCTTTTTGCAGCTTTATAACGTTGTGTTTACAAAAAACCTAATCTTTACACCTTTTGCTACGGCTCAGTTCACAAATTATTCGTGTTTCTTTTTTGTTTTTTGCCAAATACAATACCGTCTATGCCGCAGCCAAGTTTTCACCAGATACAGCCCTCTGTGACTTATTCCTTTTCCCAAAGATAGATAGGGAGAAGAAACAAGTGCATTATATTATGGGGTCTCGTGACCTCGTGGCTGAGTGTCTGGTTGCGAATCTGGGGAACCGGGTTCGAGCCCGACCGACCCCAAATAATTATTTCGAATTTTCAAAGGCACAGTAATAATGAATGCCCGTGAGGTGAGCCTGGTAAACGCCCGCACGGTACGAATGTCATTATCATTACCGAAATCTGTGTACAAAGCAGATTCATATTATGACGAATGTGAAACAATCACCGAAAACTCTGGATGAGTATATTTTGTAGATGTCATTATCACGATGTTTCAAATTTGCTATAAACAAATATTCACATATTTTATCATGTTTAATGCTAGACCAAATACGAAGATGAATTCACAAAATATGTACATTCCTCCTAAGAGTTTGAAACCAAAATTTTGGAGAATATGACCTCATTCGCGAATGTTTAGCTAGACATTCTGGGACATATAAAGTCGTTTTACAGCATGAAATACTGTCTATCTTCATTCTTGGGGTCTCTGGTCGACTGTCGACACGTCGCTGTTCTGAAGGGGAGGTAGGCGTGCATATAAATCTTGATTTGTGCGTACACGTAGTGCCTCTGCTTTCCTTTCCTTTTATTAGAGCCCTAAAAGCCTCAAGCAGAATACACTGTTGAGTTGATGTTGTGGTTCACCAGTTGCCAATCACTGATATAACGAATACGATTTTCGTTGTGCGCCATAAACTTGATGATATTTTTACGTATCTGCAGCACTCTGCGAAGATGAAGATTTCTTGTATATTAAAATATAAAAATTTTATGTTTCTCTTTTGATGTAGAATGAATATGAAACCGGTGGAGGTTCTGATAGTTCGATGTGATATCCGGCAGAAGACAATAATTTATCACATAAAGATGTAAAAGATAGGTACCTATTAAATTGCGTTTGTTAAGCCTGTATTATATTCACTTTTTACCGCTCGCTAATAGAGGTATTGGATTCATGCTTAAAATCGCATATACAAATTTTAGTAAATAAGCACGTTTTAATGTATTTGCAATCCAAAACAACATTTTTACGATGTCTGTATGTGCTTGTGTGTGTATATGTGTGGATGTATGTGTGTGTTTGTGTGTGCGGAACGCCGATTTCTCAAACACTATAATACTGTTTAACTACGTATTTCTCAATTGGGCATTAATGGGAAGAGCTGAAAAGAATTTGGTAACAATTGGACAACCAGAAGTAGCAGATTCTTAAAAAAAAATTGCTAAATATTATTTTTTGAATTTTTTTTATCTATTTCCATCTTATCTATGCTCACCATATTACAGCTATTTAACGAATTCAGCGTAGATTTTTGAAATATTTATCATTTAAACCTGATAATACTTATCCGGATATTGGCATTTGGCACCGATAACGACAGTTTATTAGGTCGTCACAATATGATGTCTTTGTCTGACAGGAGAGAATTATATTCGGCAAAATTTCTACGCTTATTGCTGAATAAGATTATTGATGCACCTTATTTGCTCTTTTGTATTCAATTTCATATTCCCAGATTGTCTTCTAGACACCACAGGACCTACCATTTAACAACTTCAAATACTGATGTCTTAAGAAGATCTCCGATCCACATACTGTGCCGCAACGAAGAACACCATTTGTGTTTTGCTATGTATGTTATATTTTATTTTGTGTCAGTTTATGCATATATTTATATTTCCCTGTAATTGGATTTCAGTTGGGAATAAATCATTATTATTCTTATTATTATCCTTTATTCACTCTTTAAGTTACAAAAGGTAGATAGAGGGTTTAATACGAACCGTGATGTGTGAAAATCGAGGTAGGGGAATTCAGTTAAAAGCAGATGTCAATCAAAAATAAAAGGAAGTCAAGTTGAAGAAGATATAAAGATTTCAAGAATCAAGTTATCATGTATAAATAGTTATACAGTGTGTTCAATAAAAAAACCTAACTCGGAGTAGGCTATGAACAGAGAAACGTATGACTGATCATTATTCAATTCAAAAGTCAATTTGTCAAAATAGATCTTGAAATGTAATTTTAAGGTGAAAATATAATAAAGAAGGATACAGTATATTGCCATTCACCGTTTTCTAATTTGCGTCCATTTCTAAAATAAGATTCAAGCAGAAAAGCTTTTATATTTTTAGTTAACATTTTAAACAATATCTCGTGTCAAATTGACAATTAATTAAATATTTTTAAATTGACACGTTTCTTTGTTCATAGCGTGCTACGAGTTAGGTATTTTTTTGAACACACTGTACTTGCCGTTAAATAAGTATGGACTGGAGATTACTACACTATCAATTCAGTGGCCTTGTTAAAATATGCTAAGTTATGAAGAAGCGACACCTCCGCATGGCAAGGGACAGGGTGCGGAAAAGGGAAAAACATTGAGCATCAGTCCATACTTATTTTACGGCGACGTTAAAAACCTAATTATAAACGTAACTTTTGTCCCTTCTGCTAATATCTTAGTTTGTACCATATTTTATCAAGCTGCTCGTCTTTTTCTTTTAATTCAGAATTGTAACTTTTTCCTTTGTACTGTATTTTTGTATTTTGCCTTATTAATATTCCAAATTTTAATTCATTTTCTTTTGGGTAACAATCGAATTAATTATACAAATTCTAATTTCGGTATGGTTATTTTACTAATAAAAATAACCCTGTGGTGCACTACCAATAATTCCAAATTACTTCAGTTAGATTCTGTTTTTAGTGACTGTACTAAGGGAAAATCACCCTTATTGCTGTGTTACAGTAATGTAAACAGAATTAAACGCATCCAAGGTTCATACGTCTAAAAATATTTTGTAAACATCATACTTAGATAAAGAAAATCAGGCCATGTCTAGACAAGTGGTTTGGCACGACCTCGAAAAACATTCATTCAAAAATCATTCGACGACAAACAAACCTATTCGAACACCACTCTCGCTTCGCCCAAATTTATACAATCCCTGTAATTTCTCATACTAATAAACATTTTGTAAAAGCACGCCAGCAATGAGTGTCCTGGAGATGAAGCTTGGTAAATGCCCACATGGTACGAATATGTCATCATTACTGATATCTGTGTACATAGTGTACAAAGCAGATTGGTACTTGTTTGATATATTTACGTTATTATAACATAATAATTGAAATTTGATTTAGGATATCTTTACCAGATTAAAAAGTTTGAAAAGTTCCAAATATGTATCTAAATTACGAACTTTTCTATTCACCCTCGTATTTCTACGATAAATTGCACTTGACACTCACACCTTCTTCTTTAGCTTTGCCCATTAGTTAGGGGTCGCTTTTTTATTTTATTCTTCCACTTATTTCTGTTTTGCGTGTGTCCTCATCCAGTCTTCCGCAATACATTCCTTCCATCTTATCTTTGGTCTTCCTCTGTTTCTTCTACCTTTTACTACTAAGCTATTCATTCTTCTTCCAATATAATTTTCATCTCTCCTCATGACATGATCAAATCAATGTAATCGTCTCTCTCGTATCTTTCTAGAAACTTATATCACGCAAGCCATTTCACTTATCCCTTAAGTGCTAACCCTATATTTCCATGTCTTCCCCAACATCTATCTCAACAGCCTCATCTCTGCCACATTCATTTTCTTTTCATTGACACTGACATCTGTCAATTTGAATTATATGAATATATTAGCGGTTTCCGTGGTTAACATAGCTGGCTGATTTATGAAATTTAATATCTTTATAATTCTTTAACTCTATATCTAATGAATAAGACGTATAAAATGGAATCCAATCGTATAGAGAATAATATAATCTTTATAATTTATGTAACATTAAATGTCAATAAATGATATTTACCTAAGTTCTTTTTTCAAGAAAAACTGTTAAAAGTTGCAAATAAGGGTACTTCCGGTGGATCAATTATAACCCAAAATCTAATCACGTCTGCTTATGGATCTTAACTTGAGGAATACGAAAAAAATATAATTTTTGGAATCGTGGTATTGGAGTTATGCGAGCCAAAACGATCGTCACATACACACACACATATATACACACACGCACACACAGACAGACAGACAGACAGACATACATACATACATACAGACATCATCGTAAAAATAGTTAATTCGTATTCAAGGAACCCCAAAGGTGCTTATTCATTAGAAACTCACTATCGAATTTTTTGACCAAAGACAATATTTTCCTTACCTAAAGGTCGCGAATCTGGGGACCCGGGTTCGATCCCGACCGACGCCAAAAATTACATCGAATTTTAATGGCACAAAATTGACCCCTGTGGCGCACTCTCCACGCCAGCATTGAGTGCCCGTGAGGTGACGCCTGGTAAGCGCCCACACGGTACAAATATTCCATCATTACCGACATCTGTGTATGAAGCAGATTGGCATACCCAGCAATGGGTAATATGCCGTGATGAAATATTTATTTATATTTATTTTTATTTTTACCTAAAGGTGACGGAAGGTAAAATGGAATTGGCAATAATAATCCCATTATTGTTGCATATATTATTATATTGCCAACTGGATTAACTTGTTCATTTATGTATGCAGACTGTTTGTACACTAATGTAATTTTTAATATGCAACATGGTTTAATAGAGCAGTATATGATTCCATTATATTTTTCATTGATTCATTTTTACAGCGAATCAGAGTAAATTATGAGATTAATCATATTGCAGCGTAATATTAAGTAAATAAATAACAGTCACTGTAATGACACATGCTTTATTTGTTTAATAATGGATGTAATGATGGAAGTTAAGCTAATATTACAGAGCAGGTAATTGGCGCACCTGACTATTTTAAATATTTGATTGGCTGATTCTGTGATATGCACGTCACTCTGCACAGTTCTAAATTTTCACTCTGACATTTTAATACCAAAAGCGAATTATGTCGCGTTTTTTTTTTATTCGATTAATACAATATGAGATGGTTTGAACGTTTGAACAGCCAGTGTTTAAAAGTTTTTTGCGGATTTTTAAATCAGTGATGTAAAATCAATATCCAATATTTCTGATAGCTTTTGCATTATAAAGAAAGCTTTTTGATGTCTTATTTAAAGCTTAACTTTAATTTCGAAGAATATACGAGTGTTCGGCCTAATTAGATTGCATTTTTCCTAACTTCTTTGTTCTTCAAAGAATTTTATGTTCATTTAAATAACTTCATTAAGTTGGAGCTTAAATGTCTCTCTATATTCGTCTTTATGCAAAATTTGCAAGCGCCCTCAACAGTAGCTGTATCATACTTAGACAGAGTTATTTAATGCATATAGTTTTTACCTTCCGTCACCTATAGGTAAGGAAGGTATTGTCTTTACGAATAAGAGGTAAGATCAGTTCATTTCTCCCTAAAAAAAAAAAAACGCCCATAGAATAGTTTGCAAAAAAAATTGTGTGGAATTTGTACAAAATATGTAGAATTGCCGGAAGGTATTGTGCTGGCCACATCAGATTTTTTACTAGGCAAATGCTATTTATCTTGGGGTCTCATGGCTGCACACCTGAGCGTCTGGTCGCGAATCTGGGGAACCGGATTCGATTCCGACCAACACCGAAAGAAATATTTAGAATTTTAATGGCACAAAACTGACCCGTGTGGTGCATTCTGTACGCCAGCAATGAGTGCCCGCGTGGTGATGCCTGGTAAACGCCCGCACAGTACAAATCGAGGTACAAATATACCATTATCATTACCGAAATTTGTGTACAAAGCAAATTGGCACAGTGAGCAACGGGTAATATGTCGTGTTAATAAATATTTTTTTATTAATTTCTAATATTCGTTTGTACGTAGCGAAATCAAAAAAGAATAATAATTTTCATTTGTTTCAAAAAGTAAAATTTTATTAATCGTTATTATAATCCGCCAACACCATAGTCGCCGTCAAATAAGTATGGACTGATGTCCAACTTTTTCCCTTTTCCACACCCTGTCCCTTGCCCTGCGATGTTGCCGCTTCTTCATAACTTAGCAGTTTCAACATTATTCCTGAATTGACAACAGGGTAGAAATCTCCAGTCCATACTCATACAATTGATTCCTTAATGCCCGGTTTCACCAACATCAAATAGATCTTCAAGTAGCTAATTCGTCGAATAAGAGAAAAATATGGCATCGAAATCATAACATAAATGACGGTATTTATTCTAGCTATTTTGATGCGTTTTGTTTCACTTGTTCGATGAATAGCTATTTGAAGATTTATTTGATGGTGAAACCGAACATCAATATATTCCCAATTAAATATAAACGTTTGTATGTGGAATGCACTATATGGTCGCAAAAGGATGTCCATTGATTCAATCTCCTCTTTATCTTTGGGTAGAGGAAAAAGCTACAATTAAACTCTAGGAATACGAAAAAATTATACACGTTTTGAAACAGAATAAGTGCCCGCCATTTTACTTTTTAATAATGTAACATATGGATTATTTTACATGATTGTAAAGCAAATTTGATGTACTTTTCAAATTTGTAAAAAATATAGTATGTTCCATTTGAAATTTCAAAGTTGATATTAATTACTAATAAACCGGAAGTGGTATCATGAATGTACATCCGTCATCAAGTAGCTTACATGTTGCTGTATAAATCATGTTATATGAAAGAAATTACTAACTTAATAAATAAGCGAGATATTTGCTGGGTCCACTAAATTATAACACCCTGTATATTGATTGCGAATTCAAACTGATGTACCAACGTTGCAACTCATGATTATTATCATCAACCATTTACATAATTACGTGACGATGTAGAGAACGAGTCTACGGTCTTAGTTTGTTTAAATTAGCAGTAACTGTGCCGCTGTCAGTGACATTGATGGTTATACTAGTTAGGTCTGTTAGGAGTGCCCTAGTGCTGTGCTGTAAGTCACGTAGTAGTTATTAAGGGCTGGTGCGATGGGTCCCTGATTGTGAGTTATGGCCCATGAAACGGACCTCGCTCAGCCTTCTGGCGCTGATTGAATTACGGTACTCGGTGCTCTGCAGTTCTGCTTTTTGTCCATGACGTGATTTGGTTCTCCTACACTAAGCTAATCATTACTCAATACCTACAGCAGGAATCTATAGCAGAAGCAAGATGACCCATTTTCAACAATTCTTGTAATCAATAAGTACCATATTTTAAACCTTTATTTAAAAAATCTGATGTGGCCAGCACATTTTCTTTCGTCAATTCTACATATTTTGTACAAATTCCACACAGATTTTTTTTTGCAAATGATTCTATAGGAGCGTCCTTTTTAGGGGAAAAATAAACTTACCTTGAACTGAACTGAACTACTCCTAAAAAGAACAGTATGTTTTTTTAAAATAAGAATTAGAAAATAAAAGCACATATAGTATTATATTTATAACATAATAAATAAATATATCATCACGGCATATTACCCAGTGATGGGTGTGCCAATCTGCTTTGTGCACAGAGTTTGGTAATATGATGATAATATATTTATACCATACCGGCGTTTATCAAGCGTCACTTCACGGGTACTCTTTGCTGACGTGGAGAGTACCCCACAGGGGTAATTTTTATGCCATTTAAAATTCAAATTATTTGGCGACGGTCGGGATCGAACCCGGTTCCCCAGATTCGCGACCAGAGACCCCATATAAATATAATATGCTGAATTAGCTTGTGGTTATAATGTATTGTATTACCTTATGTGAATTGTCTTTGCCACCTTAAATTATTTTACATTTTTATATTTCCAGTAAAATAATTTCACAAAGATATTATGTAAATTTTATTTGACACTGACATCTGTCAATTAATAATATTTGAATATTCTGTTTCCATGGTGCAGTTTTTAGCAGCATAGGATGCAAGTTATTTCATTATAATTTTTTATCTCTAAATTCATTGAATATTAAGAAAAAAATTGAATTAAATCAAACAGAGAATAAAATATTCTTTAATATGTATAATAACATAAAATATCAAAAAAAGATATTTAACAGCGTTTAAAAAACTACTCACCATCGATTTTTTTGACCAAAGACAATACTTTCCATACCTAAAGGTGACGGAAGGTAAAAGAGATATTGACCTGGGATTTGAAAATTTGTAATCTGCGCATTGAGGTATTTAAAAATATATAAAAATTGGAATTTAGAAAATTTTGATGATTTTGAGGCAAATGAATGCATTTAGCTCCGAAGTTATATTTAAATAAATTAATAATTATTAATTATTAACATCTTCAAATTCAAATCAGGGACGGAAACGACGGTGGTATTAATCGAAAACGTAAGACTAAATTCGGGAACAGTGTCGCGGAAATTTATAGTTTATAGCAACCCACAAACTTTTAACTAAATTAAAATAGCTGATCTATGGGGTGTTTTATGCCTAGCTCTGATTTTAATTAAAGAGAAACCAGAGCTAATTAAATTAGTGTATCAGCGGACAAGCAACATATTAGTGAAGAAGGGTGTAAGCTCTAATCAACTATCAGCAAAATTACGGTCAGTATTGCAAATGCCCGTCACAATTGATATTTATATAAAATTCTAAAGAATATAATTATCTGTATGTATTCTACCGGAAATTTCCTTCAATGTAAAATGTCAACTTTTTACCTCTCTCTAAGAGAGGTATTCCATTCATGCTAAAAATAGAATATCCAGATTTTAATGATTAAGCACGTTTTAAGATACCTACAATCCGATTTTAATATTTTTACAATGTGTGTGTGTGTGTGTGTGTATGTGTGCTGGGAGGTTGGAAGGACGATTTCTCAAAAACTATAATACTTAAAACCTGTTTAACTACGTATTTCTCAATCGTACATTACTGGGAAGACGGAAGAGCTGAAAAGGTTTTGGTAATAATTGGACAACCGGAAGTAGCAAATTATTTAAAAAAATCTTCTAAATATTATGTTTTGAAAATTATTGTTCTTGGTAGGATTAAAGAAGAGTAAATTCTCTATCTGATACATATAAATATTTTATAATATCTTTTATAGATTTAGAGATAAAGAAATATATGGTATATAATAATATGTTGTAATAAATCTCAATAATGTCATGGAAACCAATTGAAAAATTGAAATGTCACTTTGTTGGCCTTGACAAGCAGATATGGGAGCCCGTGTCAGAATGATAGCTAGTAATTATGTACATAGATATCAAATACCATAATTTTTCATTCTAAATTTAGTGATTTTCCAATTCCATGTGGTTTATTTTCCTCGACAAGTAAATTCCACACTCCTAGTGACAAATTAAATTCATGAATTTAGAAAATCTTGAATTTTTTAATGAAAAATTCTGATATTTGACACCTACATGTACATAATTACTAATTGTCATTCTGACACGGGCCCCATATCTGCTTGTTAAGGCCAACAATGTCCAATGACTGCTCGCGCCCTATACTTATGTAACCAAAAACGGAATAATAAATAATGTTAATGAAAGCCGAAATATACAAAATACAACCCGAATTTTGTCATCAATGATTTAAATATCAAAAACAAACTTGCTGCTTTCTGTGATACCAGGAACATTTCATACCTTAATTCTGAGACATCTAGCGGATGATATTATCTATTTGTTTTCAAAATTTTGGGTTGATGTGTTCTGCACTACGCATATTTGAAATGAATCTCAAAGTGTGATCTTAAGTACACCATTCCCGGAGGGAGATCTATCTAGGTATAAATAGTTCTACGCCTCCTACACTAAAATATGAGTTTATAATGATTTATTTATACTCTTATTACTGCATATTCAAATAAATATTTAGATAAGATGTTTTATGTATACGGAAATGCGGATATATCATCCCAAAATAACTCCATACCATTCAAAACAGAAAGAGAAAAGGAAAAACTTCAACATTTAAGATTGTCGATTCCCAGTGAATCCCAGAAGTAATTTCATAGTGTCAGCATATTTCTTGACCTGTTCTGCATGGATAAGAGTGGGCTTGATTCCACGTACATGTATAAGAAGCATAGGAACGTATGTGAATGAAGGAAAAGGATGTTTGATGTTGTCGTCTTATCTTATCCACAAGTCGCCTTGTAGAAGTCTCTGCTGTATTACGTATCCTCTAGCCTACATATCATCACCATAAATTTTTCTTGTATTGAAATATTTATTTGTTGATACAAATATTTTAGGTTAAGGTAATTGTCACTCAAGTGTACCTATTCAAAAACTTGTTCTATGTTCAAAATAAAAATTAAGCTAATGCAGTTTATATTTGCAATAACTTATATTTTCTAACATTATATTATATACACAGATTGCATCAAAATAGTTAAAAGCTAATATCAAACACTGTAACAGATGAATTTTCCTTATTTTTCCGTAGAAAAGTTTATTTTTTTAGCTGTACCACTCGCACTAACACATACACCGCATCGTCGCACCTAAACATTCATTGGTACATTCGGGTATAAAAGTAATAAGATATTTTAAGATATAATACTAATTCTAAACTACAAATGGAAACTGGAAAACAAATTAATATATTTCTTTCTTCAAATTACAAAAGTAGTATTATACTGTTTAAAGTTTTCATGCTTTTTAAGTAAAATACCAATTTAAAAAATATTTCTTTCGAATGTACGACTGAAATTCCTTTAACAAAGATCACCTCTTATTCGCTTTTCTAGAGGCAATAAAATTAAATCTGGGTGGTAAATAATTTTCTAATTTTTACGTAAAATCCGTTTATTAGTTTAGGTACTATAACATACTAGTTTTTCGATTAAATATCGTTATGGATATAAAAGTTATAATTTAAAATGTTGTGTTTATTTTGCCATTTCCTATTCTTCACGTGTTAAAAATGCCAAATTTAATTGCAAAAAACTTAGGTACCGCGTGGTCAATTGTTTTACAACTTGGAGAGTAGGTAGATTATACTTCAGTTGAGATGTACTTAAAATTTCAATTAATTCTGATTTAATGGTTTCACAATATAACTACCTTAAGGAAAGTGGTTATTTTATTTCACATATTATATGGTGGTGGTGGTTAGGGGTAAACACCCTATGTTCACCCCTAACATGGGATTATTGTTTTATACAATTTCCTGTTCTTCTATTCATTTTACGCCAAAACTTGTAGTGTACAGAATTGAAAGTTGCATATAAAACTGTTTTGACATTTTTCGTTACGTCTAGTTTCTTTACAATTTCAAACAAAAAATTCAAAATTTCTGTTAGTTCGTAGCAATAGCCGTGACATTTGTTTTCTTTTTTTCTGATATTCAGAAAATATTAATAAACATCAAACCTCTATCTGACTTATGGAAAATAAATCGCGTATTCTTCTATTTCCACCACAATAATTCTTTATAATAATGACACGTTCCTTATTCGAATAAACATTCATTATTTAATTTACTTTTTGAAAAGAAAAATTAACAAAATATCAATAAAATAATATTGTTTTCTACAGTGTCATCAGTCTTGGCTATTGCTACTAATTAACGAAACTTAATTTATTTTTAAAATTAAGAAGAAAATAAAACCATACTAAAAAATTGAAGATCAGAACTTGTAATTCTATACAACTTTACACTGTATAGTTTAATGTCAAATCCCTATAGGTACATGTTCACCCCTAATCGCCACCATCCTATAATGTGTACAGATAAATTAGTATATCAACATAAGTTACAGAAGGCAATCTAAACCTATACTAACATAAGTTAGAAATGCGGACACGAGCGAGCAACGGCGAGTGAGTGAAAGAACGAGTGCTTCAATATTGAATATCATTCTGTAACAAGTGTTTTATACTATTTTCTCTTTTTCGCCTTTCATTTACATTATTTCTTTATAAAAATATTTAAACATTTTACATTTCGTTCGTAATATGCTACTACAGTGTACAGAGAAACGTATTTCTAATCATTATTCTATTCGAAAGTCAAGTTGTCAAAATTGATCTTGAAATTTAATTTTAAAAAGAAACGATGATAAAGAAGGATACAGTATATTGTCATTCGCCGTTTTCTAATTTGTTTCCATTTCTAAATTAAGATTCAAGAAGAAATGCTTTGATTTATTTAGATAATATTTTTGACAATATATTATGTCAAATTAACATTTAATTAAATATTGTTTTGTGCAACCGGCCGCGAAATAGGCATTTCGCAGCCGCAATATAGGCCACGAAATTGAGTAAACAATCACTATGACAAGTGTTTTGTTTATCAAATGTCAATTCCATAGCTACCTTGAAAGCCAACTTTCAATTTACAGTGAAACTGTTTAAAATTAATAAAATTTGTAATTACATATTTTTTACGGTTGCACAAAAAATATTGTGTACACCTTGTCCGCGAAATCCTTTAGCGTCCTCGAGATTGTCTTGCCCCGGCCGCAAGCGGCCTCGGCGACAATTTTTCTCTCGGTACGCTAAAGAGTGATTTGGCGGCCTTGATATACAAATAACTATTAAATTGACATGTTTCTTTGTTCATAACCTACTCCGAGTTAGGTTTTTTTTAACACATTGTACTACACTTTTCGAAAACTTAAATATTATAAGAATATCATAATTAGCTGATACAGTAGAGATCAGAGAACTATACTATTAAAATATGCAATTTGTTCCAATAGGTGGAAAACAAGGATAATACGGTTTTATTTTTATTGCGGTTACGCATTACAAAATAAATACATGTACAGTAAAAAAAATTAAAGATATTAAGACATTCCACTTTAAGACGATGCACGTTGTTGATAATACTTTCGCTGTACCGTAAGTTTATTTATTAATTCAGATACATTACCATAATTCATAGCCGTACGAATAACGTTATTTTCTGTCAGTGTCAGTGACACTGACATTGTATTAGTATCTTATTTTTCACATATTTGGTTTTACATTTGCTAATAAACTTACCAGTTGACTTATTTTTAAATTTTGAATGCTTTTATTGTAACATATATTTTTATAATAATAAAACCAATACCTCGCTTTGCGTCGTTTCGTTTTGCGTTTTTTCGAAATTGCGTCGCTGCTTAATTAGTACTAATTTTCACTGTGCGTCGTAAGGTTTTCGAGGTTGCGTTGTTTTGGGATAGAAATCTGCGAAAAACAAAATTTAACCTCAAAAAAAAATTTCCAAAGCGATGTGTTTGATTGACGAAGCTATGGAGATTTTTTAAAAAACGATCCTGACAGCGGAAGGAGTTTTAAAGTGTCCCAGGCGGTAGCTACGAATATCAATTGCTACAAGGAAATTTATTTTACGTTGAAAAAAAAAAGCTGTTGAGCAAACATTGGACCAATTTTTTGTGAAAGAAAGCCGACTTACGACAACACCCATTATGGATTCATCAGAATGTGATTAATTTTAATTTTGTTTTTCAAAAATTAATTGAATAGTTTATTTTGTTTTAATTGAATACGTTTTTTTTGTATGTATATAATAAAATTTTATATTATTTTTGTTTTTTTAATGTTTACTTTGTTCAATTTTCTTTTTAAAAAGTAGTATTTTCGTAACCCTGGAACCTATCTTCGATCTTTACATGGTTTGCTATAGAAAATCTTAATTCACTTTGCGTCGTTTCAATTTGCGTCGTGTTTTTTTGGAACGTAACCCCAACGCAAAGTGAGGTATTGATGTAACAGTAGTATCTTATGTACCCTCATAAAAACTAAGCAAACGACACTACTGAATTTGTCAGAATGGGTGGAGCAAAAATCTGAATTCATACAATTAGTAAATGACCCTGATCGCACATCTTTCAATTTTTTTACTGTAGTTAGAACTATTATTCGAATACAAAGATCTACTCTTGTTTACTAAGACTATGAGGAATTTCCAATGAAAATAAGAGTCAATTTTAATTAAAATATTTGATATATCGCCAATGTTTGCTTCGAATTTGCATTTATAAGATTGCTTACTTTACTCTTTATATTTGTGTAAACTTCCCTTTCCGGTTATACTAACAGATCATAAATATGTCTCCTTTTCTATGAGTATTACAGAAATAGTACATCATAGAATATGCACCAGCCTCATCATAAATGTCAAAGAACCTATAAAGTTATTTTTAGTCTTAATATCCGGAATCATATTAAATTAATATTTAGGTTACGAAATTTTTACTATAAATTTATATTTAGGAAATACAACATTTTCGTAGAGACAAATAAATAAACGCATTCTACACAGACAATTTTGTAATTTATTTTACTCGAAAGCGACGTAGAGGAATTTTATTCTGGATTATGCAGGACTTTAAAATAAATCAAAGCGGTTTTATCAAGATTTACAATGGACTACAATGTGAATGGAAATTAAATAATAAAATATAATTATTTATTTGTTCCAAAAGTAGTATCATCCTTCATTTCTTCTTAAATTCTTGTTCTTACCACCTCTTAAATTATTCTGAAAATCGTTTTTTTTTTTCGTTCATTTTGTTTAAAGAGGTTGTCACGGCAACTTCAGTCTTTCGAAATGACTTGAAACGCTTTCCTTTCATCGACAATTTCACTTTGGGGAAAAGCAAGTCACAGTTCTTGGTGATGTGATGTGAGGCACATTCTCTCGTTTCTGTGGTTCCTTTCAGCGAAAGTCTTTTCTTAAAAGTTTCAGTAGGTGTACCCACATCTTTATAATATTCGAGTTCATTATCGAACAACAAGGTATACAGTTTCCTTCAATATCAAAAAGGCATTGACTTGTATTCGTAGACCACCTTTTTGAAAGAAGGTTCATTTGTTAAATTGTTTATGAATACGGGCTATTGAATTTCGATGAGTGCATTCGTTTCGGTCTTGATCATACGTCTTGAATATAATTTCTTTATTTTGCTATTTTAGATAAAAATCCATTAGTCATAGAAGATTGTACACACAATTATTTAGTAAAGGATATAATTTTGTATATCCTGTATATGTATACTGGTGTTCCAAGTTTCCACTAAAATATTTAAAAAAAATCTTGTTGCCTCTGCAAGAATAACCAATGTCAGTTTTTTAAACAACAAAACATACAGTTTAAATCACCAATTTAGTTACATTAATATTATAAACGTACTCGCAGTTAAATGTTTCTTGTTGATTATAAATTACTCATTCCTAAGTTCGAAATATTTACATTGATTGTTCTTGCATTAAGCCACAGATATATGTTTACATGAAATCACAATTAAATTACGATTATAAGTTTTTACCTCCCGCTACTCTTGGTAAGGGAGGTATAGGGATCGTGCTAAAAATCGCATATCGAGATTTTGGTAAATACCAACGTGTATGTGTGGATCCTGTTTACGTTCTAACTCAAATACTATCATTCAGAAAGTTTTGAAACCATGTATTTCTACCTTATTCTAATATGGAAATATCTGATTAGATTTTGGTGGCAATCAGATAACCGGAAATGGCAGTTTACTTGAAGCTCAAGATAGTTTTTCTTCAAAAAATACCTTTAAATGTATTTTTTTCTCAATTTGCTATTATAAAAATTAAAGATTATTCCATTTTCTACAAGTTTGCTTTAATACTTTTTCTATATATTGTATGGATGGATTTATAAAGTAATAATAATATACATAGGTAAATGGCGGGAGGTACTGTGCTGGTCACATCAGATTTTTTAATAGTATGATCTTGAAAAGTTTTGAGTACCAATTTTAGTTTGGTTCACGAAAGATGACTATTCAAGGTCATTTCTTAACCATATGGTATAATAGTAGTAGCAGATAACTTCACTGTATTTCGTATACATAGACATACAACATGAAATATTTATAGATACAATTTAACTGAAATAAATAAGTGTAATTTATTTTACAACTATGTTTCTTTGTAAATAATGCCTTTCTCAAAGATTTATGCTGTTCACCTATGTGTTTGCAAAAGACAACAACATAGATTTCAAAAAAACCATGGAGTAATAATTTGATTTAAATGTTAACGTCACTGGGTAAATATTAGGACAGAGGGCAATGCAGTAGATAATTAGATATCTGTAACTCTATGACATAAGTCATTATTATTTGTAATGTGTTAGGAAGTAATGTCTCCATTTACGTATATCTGTCACACAACAGAAACTACACAGACATACATCAAATAATGTTTCTCTTTCTAACATGAAATGTTGCTAAGCTATTACTGTGTGCTGTATATTCTTTCTTCGAACAAGTGACCTTGAATAGTAGTCATCTTTCGTGAACCAAAGTATACGTGATATGGATACGATAAAATATGCCGTCAATAAAAAAAATCGAATGCAGCCAGCACATTACCTTCCGTCAATTCTATGTATTTCATATAAATTCCACACAGAAAGTTTCTTGTATTTTCAGTAAAATTATTTCACAGATATATTATGTAAATTGTACTTGACACTGACATCTTTGTCAATTAGTAATATTGAATTACTGAAATTGTTTCCATAGTGACGCTGCAAAGTTTGCAAGATTTAGAAAAATTAATTTCTTTATAAATTTTTATCTCTACTTACACTAAATATGAAGAAAATAATGTAATCAAATCGTACAGAGAATAAAATATTTTTTAATATTTGTATGGGGTCTCGTGGCCGCGTGCCTGAGTATCTGGTCGCAAATCTGGGGAACCGAGTTCAATCCCGACAAACGACAAATATTTCGAATTTTAAATGGCACAAAATTGACCTCTGTGGTGCATTCTCCACGCCAGAAATGAGTGTCCGTGAAGTGACGCCTGGTAAATGCCCGCACGGTACAAATATGTCATCATTATTACTGAAATCTGTGGACAAAGGAGATTGGCACACCCAGCAATGCGTAATATGCTGTGATGATATATTTTATATTTTTTTCATATTTATAATAACATAAAATGTCAAAAAATGACATTTAGCTGTGTTTTTTAAGAAAAACAGTTAAGAGCTTCAAATTAAGGTACTTGCGGTTGATCAATTGTAACCAAAATCTTCATTTGGATGTAAGAATGAGGAATTCAAAAAAATGTAATTTTTGGAATTGTAGTATTGGAGTTATCGCGGCCGAAACGAACGTCATATACACACGCACACATACACACACATATAGGCATCATCGTAAAAATAGTAAATTCGTATTCTATGGAACCAAAACATGCTTATTCATTGAAAACTGTTGTATTTTGAGTTTATATATTTAATAAATAAGTAGCCAAGTCTAAAGAACTGTATTTGCTTGAAAATTATTAATTCGACTCTTGACAAAAGATAATGACATTGACAGCCATGGATGCTAAATAAAATTGAATGCATAACAAAAACTCACCATCGATTTTTATGACCAAAGACAATACCTTCCTTACCTAAAGGTAACGGAAGGTAAAACATTATATTTTTAGATAGAAGCATTAAATATCCACGTTCACAATTACTAGTACTTTCTAAATTAATTTATCCTCACCACAAACTATCCCTCCTCAATTAATCATCACTCACCAAACACCTCTTACATACACTCTCTTATTTATAATTCATCTTTTCTCTCATACATTCCCGCGGCACTTGAGCTGACGGCGACAACTCATTGCCATCAATCATATTTCGTCTACGCTACGTTGCGGCACTTGCTCTTGCTACAAGAGCTGCTATGCTGGGCAGTCGAAGCCGAACGGATATGGCAATTTGTCTGCCGAACGCACGTAACGCAATCTCGTTACCCGCCCGTTGGTGATGTGTTGTCAGCGGGACGATGTTTGCTTGCAAAGCGGGATTAATTCTTGTAGATCAGCGAGTTATGGGGCGTTTTTCAATTGAAATGGTAATGAAGGCTTGTGAAAAAGGGAGGTTATAGGTAATGGTTTGTTTCGAGGGTAATAACATGTATCGTAACAATTTATAAAGGAAATACAGTGGAAAATTGTATTTTGTTTCTTGCTAAAGATCCTATATTTTCAGTAAAATTATTTCATAAACAAACTATGCAATTGCACTTGACACTGACATCTCCTCCTTTTTAGCTTTTCCCTTCGTTAGGGGTCGCTATTTTTTATTTTCTTGTTCCACTCATTTCTGTTTTGCGTATCGTCCTCATTCAATTCCTTTTCTCTCGTCTTCCGCAATACAGTCCTTCCATCTTATCTTTGGCCTTCCTCTGTTTCTTCTACCTTCTACTACTAAGCTATTCATTCTTCTTCCAATATGTTCTTCATCTCTCCTCATGAAATGTTCAAACTAATGTAATCTTCTTGTATCTTTCTATCATTCGAGCCATTTCCCTTATCCTGTAATTCCTTGCTCTATATTTCTATGCCTTCCCCAACATCTATCTCAACATCTTCCCTAATCTATGCCACATTCATTTTCGCTTCATTGACACTGACATCTCTCAATTTGTATTATCTGAATATATTAGCAGTTACCATGGTTAGCATAGCTGGCTGATTTATGAAATTTATTATGTTTATAATTCTTTAACTCTATATCTATTAAATATGAAGTATAAAATGTAATCCAATCATATAGAGAATAATATATTCTTTAAGTTATAATAACATTTACGGCCGAATTCACCATTCCTTAATCATGAGTTGATTCACAGATCAACACTGATCCTAAATCAATCCAATTCACCATTACAAATCAAGCTAATCTACTAATCAAAATCAATGATCAACTGATTCGTCATATTCCATGAATCAAGGACTGATCAAATCTTTGGATCCTAATTTTGACGTTTATAGCTATGTTAGGATTCTGGCTGTTGTACCCATGTGTAATTTTGCCTCATCCTTCTTTTTTTATCTTTATTTAGAACCGCATTGGTTTTATTATTTTTAACTATACATTTACATCTTTCATTTTCACTATATTTAAAAACACTCCTTTATTGGAATCAGTGTAATTTCTACCTATATCAAAATAAAAATATAATATTATTATAGGAAAATCATAAAATATATTTTATAAATAAATGACAAACTTAAATATCAATACCTTTTTAACGGAAAGTGCAATTTCCACGAATAAAATTCCATGACAGTTACATTCACTGTCAAAAACCAAAACAAAACTGTGAATCAGTTGATCTTGATTCCTTGATTCGAAAATCAAGTTGATGAATTAGAACATACGTTGATCTACAGATCAGCTTGATACCTTAATCTACTGATTACTAATCAACGGACTAATTCGGCAGTAAATGTCAATAAATGATAATTAACTGCTTTTTGTCAAGAAAAACTGTTAAAAGTTGCAAATGTGGGTACTTCCGGTGGACGAATTATAACCAAAATTTAATCATGTCTGAATATGGATCTAAACTTGAGGAATACGAAAACATTATAATTTTTGGAATCGTGGTATTGGAGTTATGCGATCCGAAACGATCGTCACATACACACACACACATACACACACACTCACACACACACTCACACATACATACAGACATCATTGTAAATATAATAAATTCGTATTCTAGGGATCCCAAAACGTTCTTATATTAAAAATTATAAAATAAAGGTGTAGTAGTCATTGTAAAATAATATAAAATTGTTGTAGTCATTGTAAAATTATATAAAGACCGATCTACCACTCATATTTGCCCATTTGATAGTGCAAATCTAATATAGAAACTCGGCTATCTTCTATAATAAGTGCCGTAAAGCACTGCCGTCCCTTTACGCAATAATCGAAAAACGGTCAGTTTTAATGTGTGTCAATATATGTCGTACTTT
This sequence comes from Harpalus rufipes, assembly GCA_951394225.1. Classification (NCBI taxonomy): domain Eukaryota; kingdom Metazoa; phylum Arthropoda; class Insecta; order Coleoptera; family Carabidae; genus Harpalus; species Harpalus rufipes. The sequence goes on from OX596283.1 coordinate 8,690,920, forward strand.
TAAACTGCAAAATTATATTTCCCGTCGTTTCTTGAGGAAAACTTAAGTTTCTTGCAATTTTTTGCCCAGAAAGCCCAGTTTTATGCACAACAATAATAGAATTTCGTATATTAGAGTATACAGACTTTCCCCGTACTTTTTTGACAATCGTACCTTCGTACTAGTACATTGACATGTCAGCAATAAATTTTAATTGGTTTCTTAATACAAAAACGATAATATATTTGAACAAAAAAAATACGCATCACTGTTTTGATCAAGATTTAAAAATTTAACTCTGCGTTCATGGGTCATTTGATATGCGCCAGATATAATGTTGTCTTTTTGTTTTCTATAATTATTGTAACTGGTATTCGTATTAAATGTTTATGGGCGGTTGCACCAACGTAACTTAAATATTAATCTCGGCTAAAATTGACAATATTGCTTTGTGTATTGCATCGAAATAAAGTGTGAAACGAATTTGAATAATTGCTGTCAAAATTTCGATTTGCATTTTTTTTGTATAAGGCTAGCATAAAATTGAAGCTTTATTGGTGCACCTGGACATTATTATTCTACAGATTTTTTATATTTTTTCTGATAATATATAAAAATTTAGGAACATTGGTAAAAATACGATGTTAAAATTCAAATTAGTAAGCGCGATACGAAATTTTGAAAGTTTGAAATTATTCGTAACGTCATTGACACGAATCGGTTAATTTCTCAAACAGTTAATTCTGGGATCTAGGAGTATCTGCATTGCATTAGGCATATATTTTCATTTATTTTTATTAAATAATGAATACAGAAATAAATAAAATGTTTAAAATAAATAAAATACTCAAATTAAATATTATTTCAATCTATTTCATGAAACAATTTGAGAATGTCGTGGATGACAATAGTGTTGCTATAGTTCTTAATTTGTATTCAAACAAAAACAACGAATAGAAGATATAGTTCGCTCGAATTCATCCGAAATTTTACAATAATAATGGATTCGGGTATGTGACGTTGCGTTTACTATAATTAAGATTTTTTTTACAACAAAGTAATATTTCATCATTTTCATTTTACTAAAATTCTTAATTTGAAGTATGCAACCTTATAATTACTACATTACTATTTCTTTGCAATGGTTAAATACCTCATTAATTTCTAAAACTATAGTGTATTTAATACACTTATTTATTTTTCTACAAATAATTTGTATACAATAACTTTTAATCCTGAAAAAATAATTTTCTGCACAAATTTCGTTACTTACAGTATTATGAGAAATATACTTGCAAATGTACGTACCTGGAACAAAATAATTTATTATTAGTAACATAATTTATCAAATTAGAAATATTTTAAAAGTATTATATAATTTTACACCATATAAGATATGTTATTGTAACCAATAACCGTAACAGTTAGTGGAAATTTCAGGTATTGAAATACATAACATGAATTTTAGTTTAAAGTCTGGGTTTTGTTCCGGGTTATAAATATTTCATGTTTCTACTCCCGTGATGAAAAAATTGTATTACGTACACCGAAAGACAGAATTCTATTGCACCTAGAGAAAAAATGTACATTTCTCTCCCTATGTATACTTGTCGATGATAACTTCACTTTTTATAGCAAGAGGGCATTTTATAAAAAAAATTCAAGCTTTTTCTTAGATTTTTCACACTGAATAAAGTGACAGCAAACTACAACCCTGGATATCCAACACAAAAGAAGTAAAAAAGGACTTCAGAATAAACTTGCTGTGAAATACGAGTATGTTTATTTTTCAATATCTCTCATACGTTTTCAAATCAATTGAACTTCTCTAACACTATTTTTCATGATATATTTTCCAATATATATTTCTGGAGTTCTGTTTCCAAGATCTAGACAAGTGTTGAAGTATTTGAAGATGTTTCATCAACTCTTACAGTTTTAAAGTCTGTAAAAGTTTGTTCAAAATAGTAGATTATATTTAGCTAGTGATAAAACTACTCGTATACCAAATTGCGTAATCTAAATGTTAGGAGAACAAGAGCCGTAATCCGTACCTATATTAAGAGCAAGAGCCGAAATGAGCGAATATTACGATGTCCAATCGCAAAAGACGGCCAAATTTGAACCTATCAAGATTAGAGAGGTCATTCCTCGACGTGCTGAGTCAAATCGCGAATGGATAATCTGAAATTGACCAATTTAAAACTGTGGTTTCGTTTTTCTCAGTATTTATACATCCTTAACACAATTATACTAAACATACCAAGGCATCACCTATCCTAACGCACTAAAATCAGGTCATTATTGTCGTTTTTCGAATTTTGTGGTGAATTTTCAATGAATAAGCTGTTGAAATGAATACATACATTGAATGGATACCCTGCAGTGTTGCCACAATTAAGTTATTCAATTGATTGGTCAATTAACTAAAATTTTAATAACAACTAAATAATCATGACTAAATTTAATCACGATTTAAAATTTAGTCATAATCATAATTAAATAAACTCGTTATTAATCATTCCATCATTCGTTTTAACCATATGCGAAATTATTTTGGTAACATTTTTTTTATTTTGAAAGATTTTTTTTCTTAGCAGTAATATCAATTATTAAAATATTATATATTTATTTATATATATTATTAATTATTAAATAAATAAAAAACACCTTTTATAAAGGGTGAGTCGGGGAAGACGCCCCCCCCCTTTCACTTTTTACCTTCCGTCACCTTTAGGTAAGGAAAGTATTGTCTTTGGCCAAAATTTCAATGATGAGTTTTTAGTGAATAAGCATGTTTTAGGGTCCCTATAATACGATTTTACCATTTTTACGATGATGTCTGTATGTGTGTGTGTGCGTGTGCGTGTGTTTTACGTATTCCTCTTCATTACATCCATATGCAGACTTGATTAGATTTTGGTTATAATTGGTCAACCGGAAGTACCCTCATTTAAAGATTTTAACTGTTTTCATTGAAAAAAGCTGTTAAATATTATTTTTTGACATTTAATGTTATTATAAATATTATAGAATACTATAAGAATTGATTGCATTTTATATTTCATATTCAATATAGAGTTAAAGAATTATAAAGAAATTAAATCTAATAAATCAGCCAGAACCATATTAAGAAAATTCTAACTGACAAATGTCAGTGTCAATGAAAAGAAAATGAATGTGGCAGAGTATACTCCTTGAAAGATTTAATTAGGTGTATGCCTGTACTTAGTTCATAGGTACAATGAAATGAATAGAATTTTCTTAGGTAGGTATGCATTTTTCTATATTCGTAAAATCAGATAGTATCTGCTTCAGAAAAACCATTTTCCTAAAATAACTATTTACTTGTGACCTAGACATCATAAATATCTACTTTAATTAAATAGAATCGCCTGGTACGAATAAAAATTATTCAGCAAGTTTCAAACCAATTGTTATTACAGGAAGAAAACCAATAGATCGAAACTTTATAACAGCGCTGAAAACATTCTCCGCAGAAAAACTGGAAAAATATTTGAACTTTCAGAATTTCTTTAGAAAGTCACTAACAAGAAAACTTCAAACCATGTTTCCATTTAAAAATCATAAATTCCCAGATGCATGTTTTAATTTAGCAGAAACTTTTCATTTTCCCCTCGAAGAAATTAGGAATTCCTTGTTCAATTCTGCGACTGCGAGAGACACATGCATATTTTAATCTGAGCTGGAATGCAGTGCAGGCCAAGAACTGAAAGTTATAAAGGGATGTGATTTGAACTCTGAAAAATGCGATAAGGAAATGAATTCCGGACAGCGACGGTTTTGTTTTAAATTGCCTGGCGACACGTCATGCATGAACTATGAACTTTGATACGACTGACGGGTATATTACTACTCTGAATAATAGCCAACGGATTATTTTTTACTCCAAATCACTATAGCTATCTGCAACAGTCAGGACGTGACACTATTTTATTTGCAACCAACAGTACACTCAAAAGTAATGGGGTCATTTCAAAAAAAAATATTCGTTGTTTTTTTTATAAAATCGTGAAATCCGTCTCATTTAATAAATATAGTAATATAAAATAACATGAAATATGCGACTTTTCATTCATAAATTTGCTAATAAACTTTCGCGGCTGTAAAATTCGTGACGTCACGGCTTGGTACTCACACAAAGACATTCCTCTCACACACTCACAACGGTCCACGTGGTGAAATAAACGTATGTAAATAAATCATTTATTAAAATAAATACCAAACGTTGTATGAAATATGTTTTTCGTTAACAATATGTTGCTGTCACAAAATCAAACTGAGAAGTAATAACCCAAACAATCATAGTTCCAAACACAACCGGTAGAGGGCTGCTGCCGCATCCGACAAACCGTGACGTCAGCGTCCAAATATTTTAAATTAAAGACAACTTTTAAAAAATCATATTTCTGATTCTAAAGACTTGTAAAGTGTAAAACATACACCTACATATTTAATTTGACCTATTCTTTCAAGAAAAAAATAAATTAGAAAATGTGAAATGACTCCATTACAGTACAGACCCTTTAATCCGAACCCACGTTAATCCGAACATCGGGTAGAAGAACAGTAATCCGAACAGAGGATATAACGATTATCTTCAAATGAGCAAATTTACTATAGGCAATGTGGACAATAAGATGTATAACGGAGCGTTCTATTACTTCCGGTTCCGGAGTATGTAGTACCAACTTTAGAATTTCAAATGGAACACTATGTTTTTTTTTATATTTTTGAAAAGTACATAAAATTTGCTTTATAATAGTAGTAAACAAATAGTACGTTGTAATATTAAAAATTAAATGGCGGACGTTTGAAATATCTTATATAATAAATCAAGAGAGTATGAAATTTTGTTTAATGGTTCTGTTGTCTAGGTTACGCTATATAAATGAATTTACCTAAAATAATACCTTCATCCGTGAACAAAACAGAAACAACAAAATCTCACGCACTTGATTTTTTTCATTCAATATATGTATTCACATTTCAAACGCCCGCCATTTTATTTTTTAATAGTACAACATATTACTTGTTTACTACCATTGTAAAGTAAATTATGTGTACTTTTCAAAAATATAATAAAATATAGTATGTTCCATTTGAAAATTCAAAGTTAGTATTACATACTCCAGAACCGGAAGTAATAGAACACTTCTTGATACGACATCTTATTGCCTATATAGTGTGTAGTAAATTTGTTTTTTTTAAAGATAATCGCTATCTCGCTTAATAACGGAGATAATTGCTGGTTCATTGTCGCATGATCACCCTGTATAATTGTTTGCATACAGGGTGTTTCACAACTTCGGGTACAACCTTTAAGGGCATATAGTAGTGCCCAAAATGAATAAGAAAGCATAATCAACTGTTTCCTAGAAAAAGGCCAGTTTGTATTAGAATCAAACACAAACTGACAAAGATAGTGATGGAACAAAATTTTGTCTATGCCAGTATATAGACTATAAAAATACAATCAAATTTTATATGAGGGTCATTTCATAAATAAAGCACAGGTTGGCAACACTGCGAATTATATGATGCAAAAACAATGACATTTACGTCCGCTAATACGGTTGGGAAATGTTACCTCATGCTCCCTACAGTCCGGACATGAGTCCACCAAACTTCGACCTATTCCCAAAGTTGAAACAGCCTATGCGTGAACATCGTTTTCCGTATCTGGAAGAGCTTCATGCTGCCGTTACCCAAGCCATTCGACAGATGAACAGAGATGTTGTCTTGTATGGAATAGTAAAGCTTCCCAGACGTTAGGACTCGGTCATTGAGAAGCAGGAAGACAATATTGAAGGATTGTAAAGAGATAGTGTAATAAAAATAAACAAATGAATAAACTAACAATCGTGTGCAATATTTATGGTGACTCTCGTATAAAATATTTTTCTCAATTTCTAATATGTAGTTAAAAAGATATTTGAAAAGTAAATATTGATCTACGATGGCCTCTCAAATGTAAATAAAAAATCTCATTTAATCGAATTTGTAACTCTTATGGTTTTCGGGATAGCAGAGGTAAACCCCAGAAAATCTCATTTTTCATTGCCTTATATCTCGGAAACTATTGGACACCGGACCCATGTTGTTTAAGCTTTTGGTCAGCACTATATGTCCGTAAAGTTTGAATCCGAAGTTGTGAAACACCCTGTATACATATTTACGTACAATTATTAAATTAAAAATAAACCCATAAGCTTTATGGCTAGGTTATGAAAATAAATTCTAATTTATTTTAGATTTGACATTTAACAGTTATTAATTTTGTATGAGCAAAAAATTCTAGAAAAACGGAATTAAAAATAAACTTGCTCCATGCCTCACTGATAATTGGATATTAATTAAAAATTAATCTATTATAGGGAAACCACAAAATATCAACCCTTAAAATAGGAAATAAACTCGGTAAGCTATTTTTAGTTTACCTATTATAATTTCACTTTTTTCTGACAAACTGAGTACAATAGATCCGCCCTGCAAAAGTGAACAAAATACTAACCACAGGCCATGTAAGTATACAAAGCTAAGACCAGAAACGCAGTATTTTAGGCACACTGGTCGACAATGACAACCAAAAATGTTGTTTAACATCCAATGGACTCCCCACTGTATTAACTGAAAATCTATGTTGGGTCGCTTTTGTAACGTGGGATTCCACCACATACATTTATTTGGTTTCTGTGAAGATCATGTTATTACTATTCCTAGAGAATTCCAATTGTCTTTAGATGCAGGGTAGAGATTTAAAAGAAAATTAATTGAATTCCATATCTCGCATGTTTTTTACCTCTCGCTAAGAGAGGTATTGCATTCATGCTAAAAATCGCTTATCCAGATTTTATTGAATAAGCACGTTTTAAGGTCCCTACAATCCGATTTTAACATTTTTACGATGATGTCTGTGTGTGTGTGTGTATGTGTGTGTGTGTGTGTGTGTGTGTGTGTGTGTGTGTGTGTGTGTGTGTGTGTGTGGATGTGTGTGTGTGTGGGATGTTGGAAGGACGGTTACTCAAAAACTATAAGACTTAAAATTTGTTTAACAACGTATTTCCCAATCGGACATTCATGGGAAGATCTGAAAAGGTTTTGGTAATAATTAGACAACCGGAAGTAGAAGATTCTTGAAAAAAAATCTTCTAAATATTATTTTTTGAAAATTTTTCGTGGTAATATTAAAGAAAATTAAATTCTCTATCTGATACATTTAAATATTTTATTATATATTCCATAGATTTAGAGATAAAAGAAGTATAATATATAAAATAATCTGTTGTAATAAATTTGACAGCCGAAAGAATGCCATGAAAAATAGTTGATAATTTAAATTATTTGTAACTGACAGATAAATGTCAGTGTCAGAAATAATGAGTAATGAATTAAAAATGTACTTGGAGAATCCCTTAGTTCTTGATCTGTGACTATTATGGAGATGACAAGTCTAGGTTGAAGGACTTAAATTTGTTTCAAACATTATGGGACAATGTACACCAGTACTGTAGACTAGAGTAACTTTGAATTGCGAAAAAGCTATCAAATTCTTCTCAAGTAAGTTGTAAATATTGACAAAATTACACATCGATATAAGAATAATCGGAGTGCAATCTATCCGTCACTTTATTAAAGGGAATTAGTGTTATTTAGATATAACATGTATGAAAAAATAAAATGTAAAAGAAGATATGTAAGAATAGATGCACAATCCATATATACATTTTAGACCGCCCAAAATTAATGTTTTTACTAGAAGAATATGAAGAAAAAGTAAACAACGTTGTTCGAGTTGAAAATTGCAGTTACCAGCCTAATATTTATATATGGTAAACTCTACTTTGTAATTTATTGTAACATAATTTATGGTAAAATATCTTCATGTTGAGACATGCTATTATTGAATAATAAAGAAGTTTATACGTCATAGATTTATATGAATATATTATTTGTATTTATAAAAATATTCTTTGCTTTATGCATACAGCCAGGTAAAATATACGGCGAGAGGTTATGTGCTGGCCACATCAGATTTTTTTCTGAAGTTTTCTTTAGTGTGATTAAGTGCGTGCATGCTTTTCCCAGTTTTATTTCAGAATTGTTGTTCTCATTCTTCTTTGCATTCTTGGTTTCTTTTCTAGTTCAAATTTTAAAATATGGTCAACGGGGGTATACACTGTTACCATTTCATTCTGTTTTGAATGAGGTCCTACACTATTTTTACCTGTCGCTAAAAGAGGTATTGGATTCATGCTAAAAATCGCATATCCAGATTTTATTGAATAAGCACGATTTAAGGTCCATAGAATCCGATTTTAACATTTTTACAATGATGTTTGTGTGTGTGTGTTAGGTTGTTGGAGAAACGATTTCTCATATTCTATAAGACTAAAGACCTATTTGACTACGGATTCCTCAATCTACCAGTAATGGGAAGAGTTGAATAGGTTCTGGTAACAATTGGACAACCGGATGTGGTGCTTCTAAAAAAAATATTTCTAAATATTATTTTTTGAAAATTTGTTACTACAAATATTAAACATAATTAAGTTTTCAATCTGACTCATTATATCTCGTATAAGTTTGGAGATATAGGATATAATAATATATAATAATCTGTTGTAATAAATCTCGTTGCCAAAAAAACAGTTGAGATTTTTAAATGTTTGTAATTGACAGATAAATTCAAAATGTCAGTGTCAAAAATCAGCAGTTTTAATAACATTACTGGAAGATTTTTCTGGGAGGTACGAGTATATTTAGGTAATATATATTATTGTATTATTAATTAAATATGTATTTGAATTATAGGTATGGTAATATTAAATATATCCTTAAGAAATTCCGCTAATACCGTCAATGAATTTGAATAATTTTGAACATATTAGAATAGTAAGACAAAATTTCTCATAGAACGAAAGAAGAGATACAATTTCAATTATTTGTGTGTACAAGAAATGTTAAATTCGTTACTTATATGGCGCGAGCAGTTATGTGACTCTTGGTAAGCGGATATGAAGATCAGAAGATTAGTATGAGAATGACGGCTAGTAGTTATTTACATAGATTTTTCATTCAAAATTTCAAAATATTCTGATGGTTATTTGTCATCAACAGTATGGAATATACTTGTCGAAGAAAATAATACACATGGATTTGGAAAATCATAATGTTTTGAATGAAAACTTATGATACTTGAAACCTACGAATATTATTACTAGCTGTCATTCTGACACGGGCCGCCATATCTGCTTCCCAAGGCCAACAAAGTCACATAACTGCTCGCGCCATATGCAATATAAAATTAAAATGGCGAGAGGTATTATGCTGGCCACAACAGATTTTTTTTATATATTTTTTATTAAACTTCTGCCCCGATTGTGGTCTTCACTTTAAGAATTATAGAATTTAAGTTTAAAGAGTTGTCTTAAAGAGATTCTTAAATAATTTAACGAATTCTTAAATTCGAAATATATTATAGAGCAGCTAACTTCATTGATGTTATGTTGCTCTGTTATAGTGACATATTGGTTAGAAAATAAAAAATATTATAATATTTATCATATACAAAATATGGAAAATTTTCACCATGGTAAGTAAAATATATCACGTAATCACGTTGATATACTTTTCTGTATACTCAACTGTAAATCTACCTTCTTACCAACGAGTCCGGTATGTATATTTTTACAGCCTAGGCCGGTAGTACATAGCAATGGCCTTAACGACGTCCGGTAAGTATTTCAAAATTGACTATATCGTAAATTGTAAATTAGAAAAAAAATGCGTTTAATTAATTTTATTTTAACAATGCAGCACGACAAAGTTATTCAAAACACAAAACAAACACGACGCTTTTGATTATTTAAATAATACACACACACGCATACACACACACACACACACACACACACACACACACACACACACACACACACACACACATACAAACAGACATCATCGTAAAAATAGTAAAATCGTATTCTAAGGACCGTGCTTATTCAGTAAAAACTCACCATCGAATTTATTGACTAAAGACAATACCTTCCTTACCTATAGGTGACGGAAGGTAAAAAACTGTAAACATCCACGTGTATGCATATATCAAAATTATGTACATAAATTTGCATAAAATAAATTTAGAAGTACCAACAATAAGAGTCTAATTAGCATTAAAAACAGGGCAAAAAGATACACGTTAACTCCTGTTCTGTATTTATAAAGAGATATTTAACTGCGTAATTAGAGATTCCATCTCGTTTTCTCTTATCTTTTCCTTTATTCCGTAATTTAAACATTTATCTAATTTTACTTTTTACTCTCTTTGTTGTTGTCATTTATTATAATAAGATAAAATGTTTCCCCGTGCCTGATTTGACGAATAACAATCCATATTCAAGTAAATATTTATCGTGTATACACAGAATTTGAAGAGCAACTGCATTGCAACTGCAATTTTAGCAGACTAAATAAACACTGCTCCTGTAATGTACATTACGTGTTTATTCATCTCGCGGTTTATATTTCATGTCAGGGCACCAATTTCAATACTATACAATTAATATGAATATATTACCAATATTATTATTATTATACCCTTGTGTATTGTTAGTGTTACACTACAAGAATGATTTTAACAATAATAATTAAAATCAAGCATATAATAACAATATGTAATATGTTAATCAAAAATAAATAACATATGAGTGATTTAAAATCTAGCCATGCAGGAAAACAGTTTAATATAAAGTTTGGATACTACTAAATCCGGCTGGTCCCTTTTTTCTGTAAAACAGAATACGTAGGTATGATTATTTTTATTTTTATAAAAATTATGTTGTATTAATAGTAGCTTTTCTATTCTCTGATATTAATTTTTATTTTTAACATAGATATTACCGATTTCTGAAAATAATCCTGCAGTATAGATTGATCTGGCTGATCTAGATAAAAGCTGCCTAGCAATATTACTTATACTAGGAAATGTTTTTATACCAGTACACCACCACAAAATTGAATCTGATTGTCTATACACAATAAACATTTTGTAATAAAGATTATATTGATCAACTATATATCCCAGAATTTGTAATATTTTTACATATTGAAGGTGACATAATATCATTGTAACACTGCCACAAACTTAATGATGAATCCTTCAAAGAATCATGTTCCTTCGCCTCTTTCTCATAGTAGATAAGAGAAACCGATTGGGCGGTTGAAATTATTCCGGCGATTCGATTTGGCCTGATATTCCGGTTCCGGTATTCCGGTCAAATCCCGATCTGGTACATCCCTAATATAAAGTAATATTTTATTAAGTTTTTCTGACATCCCCACTTTATTTGTGTCAGATTCACTTTTAGGTGGCACGCCACTGGGTTAGAAGCGCACACTTGACATTCCTTAAAGGCAATGACACCTCCGACCCTTGGATGGACAGTTTAGTTGATGCGTGTTAAGAGTCCCATGCGGATATGTGTAATAGTGTCCATAAAAAAGATAAATAGTTTTCTGTAAATAAAGGTGAGGGGTAATACTCACAGTTATTCTAATTACTGTCCAGGTATGGCGTTTAGGTGTGTATCGCTTAATTGTGATGTTGCATACTATTTGTGTATTTAATACACATGGTATTTATGTGGGATATGCATTGGTATTATTTGTTTGCGGCCGCAAACATATATAGTATTCTCCTAATAATCCGAAGAGTTGCCTGGGACAACCCTGGGTCCAGAGAGTCTTGTACTCTAAAGATGGCTAGCGTATCTAGTGGAGAAACACCAAGCGAGAGGCTAAGGTCCATCAGAGGTCCTGTACCTACTTATGACCGCAAGCTAAGCAATGGGTCTGGTACCCAACATGTCTGGGACATGTATTGGTGGCTATGGTACGGCTAGTAGTGAAACACCAAGTGTGAGAAATACCAAATGAGAGACTGAGTTCCATGAAAGGTCTGAAAACCTACGTGCGAGCGTAAGCTAAACTCTCATACGTTATAGAACGTGTACTTTATATCACTTAGGTGAACGCGTCCTATAGGGGCGCTGACGAGTCTGTATGAGTGTGGAGGATGGACACCGACAACAGGTCAAAAGGAATGTGAAATGTAATATTAGAAAAATGCATGTATTGCCGCCCATATATTCTTGACAATAAATAGTTCTATAGTAATTAGCTCAACTTAACATGCAATGAACATTAATAGTCCTGACTGAAATAATAATTGAAAAAAAAATAATTAAAAAGTTATATCTTTCAATTGTATGCATCTTTTATTTGAAGAATTTTTCATCAAAATAAACCATAAATGCTGCTCGTTTATTACCTTTGATCAATTGTTTATACTAATTGTCATTGTGCTTAATAATCATCGAAGGGAGTTTTCTAAGGAAGTTTATATTTCATATATCTTATGCAAAAAGAATTGTGGGTAAACTACTCTGGGATATTGCACCACGACAACGCAGCGGTTCACAATAGCTGGCCAAAAAACATAGTCGTGGTGCCGCAGCCACATTGTATTCCCCAGACGTGCCTCCCTGTACCTGTAGGTTTTTCTTCTTACCGAAGATGAAAAGGACACTGAAAGGACAACGTTTCACGATCATAGAGGAGATAAAAGCAAAATCGAAGTAGCAGAAGGCTATATCTATACTACAAAATGCATTCCACAAGTTGTATGTTGCAGATTAACAATTAATTATATGAGGCAAATAATTTGGGTACCTACATTTTTTATTTCTTCAAATCAGCAGGTGTACCCATGACCCATATTTTCAATGATACTCTATGTTGATTATTCTTCGTGTGATTTTAAAAGCAGTCTCTCCATATGTACAATGTAAAATAGTAATTTTGATTAGATGGTTATTTATTTGTTGGTAGACGACGAGCATACATACAAGATTGAAATCCGATTTGCTTGTGATTTTTTCGTCGGTTGAGATGGATGACAAGCCAGGGGTGGGCTGGTACACTGTCTGATAGCGCTGTCACACTTTCTCTTTTCTCGATTTCCGTCTTTGTAATTTACTCACGAATCGAATGAAAGCACACAAACGAATACTGAATCGCCCAGCGCCGCTATCAGAAGAATAAAAGTCGAAATGTATAAATTCATTCAATATGTGATTGTAGGGGGATATAAATATATATTTTACGGATACTCATTAATATTGAAGTAGAATAAACATTTTTCTTTTGTGATATATTTTTATCTTTAGGATATTTAATGAAGATTTCCTCAAACATATAAAAACTTTGAAAGAAACCGAACATAAAATTCTCGATAAAATTCAAATATGAAATTTAACATTTTTGAAAAATCATTAGTCGCGCGGTCTACAGATGTACATGTAGGTACCTACCTAGATGTGGACCAAGCACTAACAGTAATCAAATATCATATTGTTTGTGCAGGCATAGTTTTGAGTAGCTGTTGACTATAAGGCCTTCTATAACTTTAGCATGCTATATTTGATTTCCGTGCTAAGATTTTTTTAATTTTTGTAAATATTACTACTATGTATTATAGTCGCAAAGAATGTTTGAAAAATATGTACACTACATGTTTGAATGAATAAAAATACGTCTATAGAGCAATAGTTATATGGAAAGGAACTTAATATACACAGTTTCCAGCATTAATAAATATACAGGTATTTATATAAAAAAATAATAAATATATTGTAACGTTTTATTTATATGGGTGAAGTGTTAAAATCAGAGAAACATTATTAATTAAAATAATACGTTTATTAAACGATGAATAATTAAGAATAAATATTAAAAAGTTAATAAAAGTAATTAACACTATGATTAAATAATTATAACCACTAAATTACGAATAAGAATATTATTAAATGCTTACACTCTAAAAGAATATTTATTTAACAATTTTTATATCACTATATTTATTTATATAACTACATTTATTTATGTTCACCACTCGTAGACTGTTTCTTTATATCACCCACTGTTCTTTGCTCGTTGCTTCTATATAACAAACTGTTTTCGTTGGTTTTGGTGACAGGTTTATACAGCGCGATGTCCTTCTCGAACTTTCTGACGCCACAATGACATTGAATACAAAGGATTTAGATCACCGGTGTAATTAACATGTCTAGCCGCATGGATTTTTCCGCCGCCGGGGATTATGTCATCGCTCTGGAATATTCTACCAGTAGCGGCGCTCGTATACGCTTAAGTCAGGGGCGCACGTTACAATATCATCATATTACTCATTTCTGGTTGTGCTAATGTGCTTTGTACACAGATTTCGATAATAATGATGTAATATTTGTATCATCCGGGCGTTTACCAAGCGTCGCCTCACGAGCACTCATTTCTGACGTGGAGAGTGCACCACAGGAGTGTTGGTAGGGATTGAATCCGGTTCTCCAGATTCGCGACCAGACACTCAGGCATGCAACCACGAAACCCCATACGTATATATATTTAAATTAATAAAAATTATATGGCAGGGGGTATTGTGTTGGTCACATAAAATTTTGTATTTTATTTCTTATGTTCAACTATTATTTTTTATAAATAACATATTTTAAAACAGCAATTAAAGTTGGGCATGGATGAGAAAGCATAAAAGAAGAGTGACTGTCATGGAAGTAAGGTATTTGGCGAAGTGCATGTGGGTTATGCAAGGCGGAATCGTATTAGGAATAATTTGGTGTACGTAAAATGTATGGTTAAAAAGAATGTTGTTAAGAGAGTGTAAATGGGTCAGTTACGAGCATTGTGTACTACTATACTAAAATATGAAGCGAAAATTCTAATAAATTATTCCTGTATTAGAACTATTAACATTTTAAAAATATCATTATTAGACAAACATACTTTTGATATACACCTGCTTTTAAAAAAAATATTATTAAAATCTATCAGTATTTGACTTTCATGGGAAAACAAGAAATGCTACTGAATTTTGGTTTTCCCATTAAAATCAAAGTCCAGTATCAATAGATTTCGATATTTATTTTTTTTAAATGCAGGTTCATATCAAAAGTATGTTTGTGTTATGATGATTTTTTTTAAAATGTTAATAGTTCTAGTACAGGAACAATTTATTTGAATTTTTTTTTTAAATGCAGGTTCATATCAAAAGTATGTTTGTGTAATGATGAATTTTTTAAAATGTTAATAGTTCTAGTACAGGAACAATTTATTTGAATTTTCGCTTCATATTTTAGTACAGGAGTACACAATGCTCTTAAGATGGTTTGGATATAAGAAGCGAACAGCAAGTGAAACATAAGTATTTTACTTGTGGACAATACGTAATATTGTTGTTTCTTCATTATTTCACAGTAAAATTAACACTCTAACTCAAAATATTTTTCTTGGCAAGCTGTCACTGTTACACTGCTTTCAACAGTAGTTCGACTAGATATTTACATCACTTACCGCCATTGTTTCGAAAATAATTTCATTTATAGAAATTATATATAAATAATGAATCATGACAATAAAAAAATAATAGAAATGAAGTAGTTAAGAAAAGTAAGAGATGTCACGATGTTAGATAGAATAAGAAACAGAGCCATAAAGGAAAAAAACTGGGAACGAAACCGATACTCCACTGATTGAGGAAAGACAGCTGATTTGGCAGAGACATCTTGTAAGGATAGACGAAAAGAGATCTGCGAAGAACTTCAAATTGCAGCGCAAGAAAAACTATGCATTTCTCCCCCTTGATATACAGGGTTAGTCACAGGAGGGTTACTGTCAAAGTTTGTTTGTTTGCAACCAGAAATACAATTTACAACAGCGTCTAGCTTCCCCTCCTAAAAAATCTGTTGTGGCCAGCACAATACCTCTCGCCGCTTCCGTTTTTGGTTACATAAGTATAGGGCGCGAGCAGTCATGTGACATTGTTGGCTTTGACAAGCAGATATGGGGGGCCATATCTGAATGGCAATTAGTAATTATGTACCTAGATGTCAAATGTCAGAATTTTTCATTAAAAATTTCAATATTTTCGAAATTCACGTAGTTAATTTGTCACCAGAAGTGTGGAATTTACTTGTCGAGGAAAATAACCACATGGAATTGGAAAATCACTAAATTTAGAATGAAAAGTTATGATATTTGACATCTATGTACATAATTAGTAGCTATCACTCTGACACAGACCCCCATATCTGCATGTCAAGGCCAACAAAGTCACATGACTGCTCGCGCCCTATTGGATTTAATATTTCTTGTATACTTACACTCTACTCCAAAAATTCTACTTATATCTATTCTTTATATTTAGATTTTTTAATTTTAAATTCATTTTATGAAGACATTTTGTCCTCTTCTAATTTTTCGAAATGTTTCCAATTCATTGTCGGGATTGACAGTATTTTTGAAGGGTATAATACAATGAGAAATAATATAAATGTATGTACTTCCCAGAAAAAAAACTTCAGTAATGTCTCTGGATTTTTAACACTGACATTTATCTGTCAGTTACAAATATTTTAATATTTCAATTCGTTTCCATGACATTATTTGGGCTGTGAGATTTATTACAACAGATTATTATGTACCTTCCTTATATATCTTTATCTGTAAATCTATAAAAGATATAATAAAATATTTATATGTATCAGATAGAGAATTTACTCTTCTTTAATAAGCAAAAACAAAATTTTTGCAAAAAATTATTATTTAGAAGAATTTTTTGAAGAATCTGCTACTTCCGGTTGTTCAATTATTACCAAAACCTTTTCAGCTCTTCCCAGTAATGTCCAATTGAGATATACGTAGTTAAACAGATATTAAGTATTATAGTTTTTGAGAAATCGTCCTTCCAACCGACCCACATACACACATACTCGTACACACACAGAGACATCATCGTGATAATATTAAAATCGGATTGTAGGGACCTTAAAACGTGCTTAATCATTAAAATTTGGATATGCGATTTTTAGCATGAACCCAATACCTCTCTTAGCGAGAGGTAAAAAATGGAATATGTAATTCACGATTGCTGATGATCATTCTCTAATGATGTTCCTGTTATTTAGTCATTCGAATACCATTAAATATGGTACCAAGTATCTGTGGTCATTAATATTTTGGGATGCAAACAAACGGACTTTCAAAGTAACTCTCCCATGACTAACCCTGTACTATGGATAAATACAAATTTCTTAAAATCATCATTTTAGACTTCCTCAATTTACAGTAAAACATGCAATCTGTTCAAATTTATATTTCGTAAAGCATTAAACAAAGCCATATAAATTTATAGTTGTTTGTTTTCTCACTATTTAATAGTGTACATAATAAATTTATTTTAATTTCCATGGCACACGAAATAAATATAAATAACAAGTCA
The DNA here is from genome assembly GCA_951394225.1 of Harpalus rufipes. NCBI lineage: Eukaryota > Metazoa > Arthropoda > Insecta > Coleoptera > Carabidae > Harpalus > Harpalus rufipes. Next base: position 8,708,273 of record OX596283.1, read on the forward strand.
CATTGGCAGCTTTTACTGCTGTAACAGCAGGTTGCAAATTATGGGCTATTTTATAACTGAAATGCGTGTGATCCTATTCATTAAAAATTATAGCGTTAATAAAGAAACCACAATTTGGATGTAATTTTTATTACTTTCCACTACACTCATAATGAACAGTTTGCTTTCGTTTTGTTTTTTTATTGGACCAGTTTATTGCTTGTAAAAAGTTCCGTACTTCACAAAATATTGTTTCAAAAAACATCAATGAATTTTTAGTCCTAATAAAATTTACCTTTTCCCATGCAATATACTCATCACGCATATAACCGCTAAATTTTAACGGCAGCTTAGTATAAGGCAACTTTTTTGTGCCATTTGAAGATAGCAGTATTTTTTACTAATTGTAATTTGAACACATAATTTCTTGCCATGATTATTCGTAAATTAGACTGCGAGCAGACACATGACTTGAGCGACCTTGAAGTGCATGGAATAATATTTTACCAGAGATGTTTATGTATAACCTAGATACCCAACTTCATATGTCTCAAACCACGTAAATATGAAGCCTCAAGGTCAAGAGGTGGCCATTTGTTAAAAAGACAAAATATTAATGTACTGTATGGTAAATATGAAATAAAACTCAGAAAATAATTGATATATGAAGGTTATCACAAATAAATTGTTATTAAATTGGTGAAATTTTAAATAAAACGCAATTCTTGTTTTTAAACTATGTATTGATTAGAAAATAATATTAGTTTATTTAATTTAAGTATTTTGCTAACAATTTGATTCTGATTGGACCACTTTGCAATACTGTTAATTTTTACATACTGCTTGCAAATATATAAAATTAGATCAATTTTGTGATTATTATCTCAACAAATTTCACAATGTAAATGAGAAAAAATATTTTTTTCACTGGCAAAAATATTCATTATAAAATTTATTATCTTTCTTTTAGAAATTTTTTTTTAAATTATTAGTCAAAATATTAATGTCTGTTTCAGTAGCTTTAATTGTTTTAAAAACACTTTCTGATGGGGAAATAATCCTCCATTATTTTTAAAATCAGTAAAAACTAAAAATTTATATTTGTGAACGTAATTATGGTCCAATGTTGAACATATAAGTATTCAGCGCAAAAATTACATATCTTATTTAAAACCCTTCTGCTATTTTCTTTTTGTTTTAAATAGCTAGGAAAAGCGGGAAATATCGTAGGGACTGCATCTGGTTTCAATTTTCTAATATAAGTCCCCCTTACTACATAATCATTTTCTTAGTTAGGGTAAAAGCTTTTCTCCTTACATTTATAACCCAAGATTTTAATATATGTTTATTTTTTAAACGAAATCTAAAAGATATAAAATAATGTATTGACATAAATTATATTACTCTCATTCTACATACAAATATTTTAACTTTATTTTCCATTTAAAAACTGCACCTTTCCCGCAGTTTTAAATCTATTCTTGCAACCAAATGCTGAACAAGCAGCCGGCATTTCGATGGCAAATTACCACAATAACTAAAAAACACTGTTCTTTACAATACAAATAATGTGTTGACAAAATCTTCGTTCCTGTTCTCGTTCTCGTTCCCGGGCTATTGTGTAGTAGATGCCGTAAGTAGATCACTTTATATTCGTAAATTGTCTTTCAAAACATTAGTTATATATTTACAGTATAGTACATACTTTTAAATTGCCACAAATCCACCAATCTGAATAGACGTAAAATACTTACATGCCTTTTTAACAAATGGCCGCCACACGAAATTGCTGGCTTCACATCTACGCACTGAGTTAGGCATCTAGCTTATACAACACGTAAACATCTCTGTATTTTACACAATCGGCCAAAACATTGACAGACATGAACAAATCAGCTGATTTCAGGCACTTCAAGATCGCTCGAATCACGTGTCTGCTCGAGGCCTATATACCGTTGAAATGTTTGATTTTGATGTTAATAACGCCAACCATTTCACTAAATGTGTAATTATAGGAATATATTGTTTTGCTGGTAAAAATAATTTTGAAGTTAACAAACTGTGATTGTACTGATTGATGTAAGAACTGTCAGAAACATGAATAAAGTAAATATTATTCTTTCTTTGAAACATAAAAACAGGAGTTTTAATACGAATAACATTAAAAACATATACTTCTCAGTTTTTATGGATTTTGCGTCAAAAATCTTAGTTACTTCATCATTTGATTATTTTTGTAACCAAGGTAATATAAGAAAAACACTTGTGCAAGCGAACAATATATTTAAAGATAGATGTAACCAGTTCAAAGTGCTTAAGTGCAGTGATTCCCAGAAATGTAATTTTATTTGTAAATATGAAAAATTACATCATAAATTTTTATAGTATTTACCTATTTAACTGACGCCGGCTACGTATATGGGAACCAAACTGGCAGGCGAGACACTACTTTTTACCTCTCGCTAAGAGAGGTATTGGATTCATGCTAAAAATCGCATATCCAGATTTTATTGAATAAGCACGTTTTAAGGTCCCTACAATCCGATTTTAACATTTTTACGATGATGTCTGTGTGTGTGTGTGTGTGTGTGTGTGTGTGTGTGTGTGTGTGTGGATGTGTGTGTGTGGGATGTTGGAAGGACGGTTACTCAAAAACTATAAGACTTAAAATTTGTTTAACAACGTATTTCCCAATCGGACATTCATGGGAAGATCTGAAAAGGTTTTGGTAACAATTGGACAACCGGAAGTAGAAGATTCTTGAAAAAAAATCTTCTAAATATTATTTTTTGAAAATTTTTCTTGATAATATTAAAGAAAAATAAATTCTCTTTCTGATACATTTAAATATTTTTATACATATTTTATAGATTTAGAGATAAAAGGAATATAATATATAAAATAATGTTGTAATTAATTTTACAACTGAAAGGATGCCATGAAAAATAGTTGTAAATTTAAATTATTTGTAACTGACAGATAAATGTCAGTGTCAGAAATAATGAGTAATGAAAGAAAAATGTATTTGGAGAATCCCTTAATTCTTGATCTGTGACTATTATGGAGATGACAAGTCTAGGTTGAAGGACTTAAATTTGTTTCAAACATTATGGGACAATGTACACCAGTACTGTAGACTAGAGTAACTTTGAATTGCGAAAAAGCTATCAAATTCTTCTCAAGTAAGTTGTAAATATTGACAAAATTACACATCGATATAAGAATAATCGGAGTGCAATCTATCCGTCACTTTATTAAAGGGAATTAAGGTTATTTAGATATAACAAGTATGAAAAAATAAAATGTAAAAGAAGATATATAAGAATAGATGCACAATCCAGATATATACATTTTAGACCGCCCAAAATTAATGTTTTTACTAGAAGAATATAAAGAGAAAGTAAAAACGTTGTTCGAATTGAGAATTGCTGTTATAATAAAGAAGTTTATACGTCATAGATTTATATGAATATATTATTTGTATTTATAAAAATATTCTTTGCTTTATGCATACAGCCAGGTAAAATATACGGCGAGAGGTTATGTGCTGGCCACATCAGATTTTTTAATATGCTCCCCTTAATTTAAAAACGGATTACAAAACGAACTCAATATTTTTAAATTGCTTGATGATTATTAACTGGAAATACATAGAGTGTTGACAGCAACATCCGAAGATACGACTTCAACATGAAAAATCATACTTTCGTAACTTCCTGCTTCCCTAATTATTTTAAGTAAAAAAAAAAACTTCAAATAAAAGTTGTAGAGCTTAAAATTCTGCATCTGAATTAATAAGTAAAATTCATTTTGCAATCTGTAACAGCAGAAATTATTAGGTATGAAAATGTCGAAAATTATCCCAAAAATAGCGATAGCCATGAATTTAAAACTAAAAATTAACAAATGTCAGCGAATGTATCTGTCAAACTAGGTTAATTTTTTTTATTATTATTTGTAATTTGTTAAATTGAAAAAATATGTATTTAAATTAATAGAGACAATTAGTCACATTATAAATAATACTTAATAAAATTATATTCACCTAACCTGACATATATAACATTTGTTAATTTATGTGTTTCTATTCCATGGCTATCACTATGTTTGAGGTGGATTCGAAATCTTCATATCTAATGGGGTCATTTCACATTTTCTAATTTATTTTTTTCTTGAAAGAATAGGTCAAATTAAATAGGTAGGTGTATGTTTTACACCTTACAAGTCTTTAGAATCAGAGATATGCTTTTTTAAATGTTGTCTTTAGTTTCAAATGTTTGGACGCTGATGTCACGGCTACGCCACGGCTTAGCGGATGCGGCAGTAGCGCTCTACCGGTTGTGTTTGGAACCATAATTGTTTGGGTTATCACTTGTCAGTTTGATTTTGTGACAGCAACATATTGTTAAATAAAAACATATTCCATACAACTTTTGATATTTATTTTAATAAATATTTTATTTACATACAGTAAAATTTTTGAAAGATGTCCGATCAAGGTCGTCTACGAATTGTATGAATTCAGATTTTTGCTCCGCCCATTCTAACAAATTCAGTAGTGTCGTTTGCTTAGTTTTTGTGAGGGTACATAAGATATTACTGTTATATTATTATTATAAAAATATATGTTACAATAAAAGCATTCAAAATTCAAAAATAAATCAACTGGTAAGTTTATTAGCAAATGTAAAACCAAATATATGAAAAATAAGATACTGACACGATGTCAGTGTCAGTGACACTGACAAAATAACGTTATTCGTACGGATATGAATCAAGGTAATGTATCTGAATTAATATATAAACTTACGTTACAGCGAAAGTATTATCAACAACGAGCATCGTTTTAAAATGGAATGTCTTAACTTAGTCGAAACAATATGAATTTTTGAAAGACAAGCGTGTTATATCCATCCTTGTCACACACGCTTAAAGCCTTTATAACCGAGGGGGATAAATGTATGCCATTCTATTAATTCGTTCATGATACAGATAACCTTGATCGGACATCTTTCAAAAAATTTACTGTACCTTTACTCTTAACTCTGCTGTCACCTGTCACAATTTTAGGTTAGTTTATTTACAACAGCAAACGGAAACCACGTAGACCGTAAATGTGTGTGTGTGTGTGACAGAGAGAGAGAGAGGAATGGCTTTGTGTGAGTAACAAAGCGTGACGTCACGAATTTTACAGCCGCGAAAGTTTTTAGCAAATTTATGAATGAAAAGTCTCATATTTCATTTTATTTTATAGTACTATATTTATTAAATGAGACGGATTTCACGATTTTATTAAAAAAACGATATTTTTTTAATGACCCCTTTCTTCCATTACAAAGCATGTAAAATTAATTTTACTTATTGATTCAGATGCAGAATTTTAAGCTCTACAATTTGAAGCATTTTTGCCTAAAATAATTAGGGAAGCAGGAAATTACGAAAATATGATTTTACCTGTTAAAGTCCAATGTTCCGGTGCAGCGGTCGACACCCTGTGTCATTCCACATATCTTTCATTTCCATACAAACGTAAATATTTTCGGCCTGGCGTGACATCATTAATTCAACAATTGATATTTGACTTACTTTCGATGTTTCATTATTTTCTGCATTTATTTACTTGTAAACTGATTCTGGACTTCAAAACGGCGAAAGCAAAAGGCTTGAAAATAGTAAGAATTTGAAATGAAGTAGATGTTAAGGACATTAAAAATTCTAGTATTTAAAAAAACTAATAAATTATTTTAAACATCGACAACCTTATACAGTTTTAAAGTCTAATTTTAATATAAATAACAATTTTTGTTACTATGATGAAGGACCCTATTTATTCGTTTCTGAAATAAACTATATGCATTTTTCTGACGTTTATAGTATAAATTTGCCTTTTGTACACAACAGAAAAAACAATTTCACACTGTAATAACAAACTAATTATTTAATTACCGCCCTTAACCTGAAATGCAAATGCCAACCACACCCATAAAACGAGAACAAAATTAGCTCTGCCATGTTTACACCCCTTGCGCTATTTTTAGTTACTCGTGCGTACTCGTATGTGTGATATGCGGACTGACCACAGAGTACATTATGTGTGTGTTGGACAGGGACAGCGATGCATCACGCAAACCTAATTATTTCATTAACGGTGTTCACAGAGATCGGCGCTTCGCTTGTGGGGCGTTATCTACAGATCGAGCTGTTAGCGGATAAAGATTTCACACGCACTTACCGATATCTGTGTGGGGAAGTGAATTTTTAAAAGGGTCATTTGTTACGACCGTATAATAGAAGGTAATGAAGATTGGAAACTTGTGAGTTTACAACGCAATAAATTGTGCTAAAAATCCGTCCTGAATACTAATTTATGAAATGGGATTTTATAACGAATAGTAATCGCTCGATTTTATGGATTAATAAACACTTAAATTTGTAAAGATAGCAGTATATTTTGTTTTAAAAATGGTGATATATTTAAACTAGTGATGTGCAAATTTCAGAAACTTATATTTTTAAAAGTCAGTGAAAGTTTCATCGAAAGTTTTACAAAATATTTCACCGTAAATTTCAATGAATTTTAAAAAAACTTTAAATAAAAGTAAATTAACGTTTGTCAATTAATTTTGAAATACTTGCACATTTTTATGACAAATGACACAAATACACTTAAACTGTACTGAATTTTATAATCAATAAACTATATATTTAACATGTAGATTTACCGATTGGGTGTATTCTGTAAGTAAACTGTTAATTTTAAACAGTATGTTAAAAAGAAACTTGCTGTTAATAGTATATTATTCAATGAGCATGTAATGTATGCTATTACTCATGAGAATAAAGTATGCATCACGAGCCGGAAGGCGAGTGACGTAAATCATTCGAGTGAGTAATAGTCATTACATGCGAATAGAATACTATACTTATCTACAACTGTCAAATAATAACATACTGTATAATAATATAATTAGAAATAACCTCACAAATTTCAGAAAATTGTTTGTTTATAAACATAAACATAGTTAGCGTTGATCGCTAGGTATTTATTTTAACAAAATTATAAAGTGCTTTGACATTTAGCAAAAAAAAAATTAAACCGACTATTTAGCGACATTTTAAACTTAAGAAGAAAATAAAACTATGAAAAATGAGAAAACTAGTATAATTTTTGCTTTTTATGTGGAAAAAAATACTTATTAAAAGTAATTTGTTTCTACTCTTTGAAAGGTAAAGATTGAAATTTGACATAACGATTGTATAATATCGAACTGTCAATATTATTCAATTAGCAACAGTAACTACGGTCATTAATTGATAAAAAACGGTTGAATTATGGGTATATTATTTGACAGTCGTGGATAATAATAGTATATTACGTAATGAGAGATGTAAGAAGCAGATTACGTACGAGTAAAATGATTGACACACGAAACGCGTAGCGTCGAGTTTGTAATTTTACGAGTGAGTAATTGCTTTACATCTCGAATTATGTCCTATACTTTTTCTACTACCACTCATTAATATTTCTAAATTGAAGCAAAATTCAGATACATAGTTATAAATTTATTATTTTTTTATTGCATTACTTACAAATTACAAATAATATTATCAACTAATTTTGTTTATTATAATAATTATTACCTCAGTATATGTATTTGTAATCACACAAAAAAGCAGCAGTTCGAAACGTCAAAAAGTTTGGTGGGTTTTAATTACAAAAATAAAACTGCGCAACTATGTTACCATGGTTACTGCTAAGCGTAGGGATATACGATGAAAAATAGTTCCCTACTGCAAATTTGATTAAAATGAAATATGTATTGTTGACATAATATAATATTAATATAATAACCCATAAAAAATATGTATTTATATTTATTTATAAATTTCATCTTAAATTTTATTTATCAAATTTTAATCATTTCTTACAGTTTTACAATCAGTCCTGCCAACTTAAATTTGCTATTCATTACGTAACAGTGTTATCTGTCAATTACAGATATTTGGGCTGTGAGTAGATTATTTTATAGATTATATATCTATATCTTTAAATCTATAGAAGGTATAATAAAAAATTTAAATGTGTCGGATATAAAATTTAATTTTTGAATATTTATGTTACTATAAGAAGATTTTTGTTAAAATACTACTATTTCCGGTTGACAATGGTTTTCAGAATCTATTCAACTGTTCCCATTACTGTTAGATTGAGGAATCCGTAGTTACACAGGTCCTTAATCTTATAGAATTTAACAAATCGTACCTCCAACAACCTCACGCACATACACACACACACACACACACACACACACACACACACACACACACACAGACAGACAGACATCATCGTAAAAATGTTATTATCGGAGTCTAGAGCCCTTAAAACGTGCTTATTCACTAAAATCTGGATATGCGATTTTTAGCATGATTCCAATACCTCTCTTAGCGAGAGGTAAAAATAATGTAATACTTCAATGTTCAAACTATTAACTCACAATAATAATGTGAAAGTTATGATTGTTCTAATTCATGCAATAATCTGCCTGCAAGCTGCTACATTTTGCTCCTGAATAATTATTAATAGAATCATTAAATTAATTACAGTATTATAACAAATCTAAATTTTACGTTGGGCAAATTGCAAATTGTGTGTATTAGCCACAATTCAATAATTGCCACGTAATTGCACATACCTTATCCAAACTTTATCTGCACAATATTCCACCACAATTAAACTTTTCTAATTATAGGTTTATTGTTTTAATAACCATCCAGTGTAACCAACCACCAACCCCTTATACCGTGGGGTGAAATAAACTGGGGCGCGAACGATTGAAAATGCCAAAGTTTACGCGCTAAACTGGCAGACAACGCTATATTGTCAATTGCTGTAAAACAAGGAGTTTAAGATGGTCAATGAAAATTTTATCGTTACGAGTGGACGCGAACACGACTGGAGAAATATATGAAGGCAGCGAATCGTGCTAGAAAAATTGGACCCGGGATTATGTTGTTAAAGCTGACATTTTGTTTTGCACACGACAAGTATTGATTAAAAGTTTTTGCTCTCGTTCAATCTACAGAACAACAAATATTAATCATATGAAATTTTGATGAGATGTGATAAAAATGATAAATATGATGTAGACAGCAAATTTCTTCTGTTTTAAATATACCTATATCAAATTTACTTCTTACTGCGTAAGCTACGCTAGAATTATTGAGAATAAGATACATGGGTCACGTTTTTTAGAGTAGTTTTTTAGTAGTTTCCTTCAACAATAATACACTTCACCTTTCTCCCTCCCCCCTCCCCTATCAATCTTCTTTGGAAATATTTTCAAAATAATCATGAATTGCATTATTGCAGCATCAATCTGTTCTTTGGACCAAAACCTCCGTAAGTCCAAGAAATAACCAAAATTGCCAAATCAGGAGAGTATGGCGGCTCTGTTCTATTACTTTTATTTTTCGCTCAAAACCGAAAGAAAATGTTCTCAAGTTAATTCCATATTTTCACTCACAGCGATACATTATACAACTATCATCATACATTGAAGATATAATAATAATAATAATACAATTTAAAGTAAAGGTGAGGTTCAGCCCAAGGCTGTTCTTCCACCTAACCTTGTACAGTACAGAAATACATGACAATATATGAGAATCATCAAACGCAAGACACAATTTAACAAATATTACATTACAATAGACATGTAATTAATATAATTTTTTCACTTTGAATTTGAAAGCGGTTAACGGTAGAGACTTCAGAGATTCAGAAATATTGTTATACAGAGTAGGTGCGAGATAAGAAAATGACTACGGAAAGTATAATTGTATTCTCTAGGTATTAACTTCAGTAGATTTCATATTTGCTGCAGTCCGGTATTGTGATATATGATAGTATTTGCGGATACCATAAGCAAAACGTAAACAGGAATTCTGAATAAGAGTTATTCTATTTTTATACAGGTGTTATATTTTAATGGACCCAGCAAATATCTCGCTTATTTATTAAGTTAGTAATTTCTTTCATATAACATGATTTATACAGCAACATGAGAGCTACTTGATGACGGATGTACATTCATGATACCACTTCCGGTTTATTATTAATTAGTATGAACTTTGAAATTTCAAATGGAACATACTATATTTTTTACAAATTTGAAAAGTTCATCAAATTTGCTTTACAATCATGTAAAATAATCCATACGTTACATTATTAAAAATAAAATGGCGGGCACTTTTTTATACACCTAGTCGAAAAGAGAATAGTGATCCATGACTGGCTTGAAATAAAATAATTAATTAAATAATTGTAACACAAAAAAAAAATATTATTTCATTTAATAATAATAGTTACAATTATTTTAGTTCATTGTTTTAATATATAAAAAATAAAGGCGGAATTATGTTCAAGATAACATTTTATTTTACTCGTGACAAGTATTGATTAAAACTTTTTCCACTCGTTCAATTTATAAAGCTAAAAATATTAATCATCTCAACTTTTGATGAGATTTGCAAAAAAATAAAAAGGTATTTAAAAAATTATTTTCAAAGTTTCAGAAAATAATTAAAAATAAATTGTCGAGTACTTTTTTATTTAGTTTTATAATTTTACAAAATCGAAACATGTTTCTAACACACACAGATAATTATTGCACGGTATACTAAGCATAAATGATTTACTACAATTTGCAATTTTAATTTTTTAATTAAAGAAACCTTTGTCTTAAAATCGATCAAAATTAAAGCGGTAAATCAACACGAATTACATATTTTATTCTCCTTTGTACCTGTAATTACATAATATGAGCCATAAAACTCCCCACATGATATTTACTAAACTACGTTTTAAATTTTAGAATTTTCTATTTCTAAATAGCTGACAATAGAGTTGTCACTGTTATCGCGACCATGTCACTATTTTATTTATTGTGGAGCAAGTTCTTTATTGTGTTTAATTTACTATTATAATTCGCAACTGCCACGACGAAAGGTCGTAAGTCGATTTTTTCAATTATTACGTGTGGCTTAATTTTGGAGTCTCAACCTTTATAATTTTGTCTGAGAAGAAGGCTATACGTCTTGTAAGTTTATTGGCATACATAAGTACGGTTGAACGGGTTTAGTTGGACGTTTTAGGTACCAGATACCAAACGTAATAATTGAAGACCTTGCAGCAAGAAGGATGTATATACGTTTTTTTGTCAAAATAAGTTATCTGCGGTTATTTAAAAAAATCGCTCGAGTCTTCTGTAATTATTGAGTAGGCAACCATACTACAATATACACATTTATCCTCTTTCGTTTGATGCAACAAGAAGGTATCTGAAACATATACCTCCCTTTTGCACCAAACGTTCTATTGATATATAGTATTTTTAACAAAACTATAAAAAACCGAAAGAGAACTACACTGTGTCCCAATATAAGGTGATCGAATATTCAAAAGAGCATACGAAAATGAAATTTGGTGTAGCAAATCAAGCAATTTTCTTATATTCGCGAAATATGTAATACAAAACATGCCCAGAAATAACAAGAAATAAGTTATATAATCAAGATTTACCGTTAAAAAAGCTAAAAATGATAATTGATAATGTTATCAAGCTTGCAAGAGAGTATACGTTCGATTAATAATTAGGATAACGTATCAGGCTTTTACAGTTTTTAAATTAGTTTGAAATTAATTTGACAGTTTTCAAGTCCCCGATTAATTTATTTGGTAGTTTAGCAGTTTTAAGCCTTCAGAAAGTAATTAGACTGCTTTGACTGTTTTTCAGTTATTGACAACTCTAATTTACAACCGTGTAGAATCGATAACGTATAATGAATGAATAACAAGTTCATGTCAAACCACGAGTTCGTAATAAAATAAAAATAAAAGTCTTATAATTAATGCATTTGCATTACAATGAACATTATACTCGTACTCGAAGCAGACATTAAGATAAGAAGTTGAAAAGAAACTCTTCTTATTTTGATCACTTTATTAACACGAAGCGAGGTTGCTTAATATCTCCAGTGCATGTTTAATAAACAGGACGTTTATACCTCGTAAACTAGACCTAATAACCAAAAACACTGTCCAGACAGACCAGAGATAATACGAGCTGCAGATCCCCTGTACACTAACTAAACAAAACATACCTACTCTTTACCAGCAAAAACAGATGGATTTGGAATTTGTATCTTGTTTCATGTGCACCTTAAGGTACACATCAGAAGTTAAATAAATTACCGAAAGTCAAAAACAAACTTATTTTTAACCATACTAATCTAAAATAAATAACAAAATCATAACAAAGTCATGTTAAACAACAAAGTCATGTTTCACTCCGTAATATACGAACATCTGAGTCGGCTAAATGCCATCGTTAGAAGTCGGTCAGCACAAACAAGTAACCACAGACGCGTTTCGCACTTATTTGTGCTCATCAGTGTGGTGTAACCTGTGGTCTCTGTTCGGTCCACAATGAGTGGACTCTTGGCCAGAGACAACGACTTGTTGTGCTGGCGGTGGTTTTAAGACCATCTACATTCGAAATAGAAAATAGCTCGTCACCGCTGATAAATTGTTTTATGTTAATTAATAACTTATGTACGAAAAATGAAAACTTTAATTTATTTTATTGTAAAAAACGATTTATTATAGACCTATATTTAAGTAATGTTTAATTATGTATATGTATTTTTCTAACTGTTGATATGTAATTGGATTTTTTTTCTGTATATTGACAGTCTAAATAAATTATTATTATTATTATATTGGTAAGAGGCCTGTAGAGGTATGTTAGTACCATCAGAGACCTCTATCGAGAAATAATTTGACTACCGTCAAAAGCTTCGTACTAATCTAATTCACGATCTAGAAATTGTTATACTCTATTCGTACAAACGAATGTAGAACAAGAAAGGTATAAGAATTTTTACCCCCATAAATTAACGAGTCGTTTAGGTATTTTCATAATATTTTGATCTAGTAGCAATAACAATGAAACAATTGTTTTTGACAAATGTGAGTTGTCAACTTTTTCAAATAAATTTTGACAAATAAATCGATTAATAATTATTATAAAATTTATAATCAGTAAAAATGCCTGCCTTTACGGATAGCGAGTATACAGACATTGTGATGACCTATGGTGAAGCTCAGGGAAACGCTGCCCAAGCCAATCAAATTTATTTGGAACGTTTTCCGAATCGTCATCTTCCAAATGTTCATATCTTTGTATATGTTATTCAGCATCTTCGAGATCATGGGTATGGGTCCTTTAAGCCTGCTGCTCAAGATCGTGGTAGAACACGCTCACGGTCTAGTACATGAAGAATAGCACTACAACACAGTGTCACATGACAATTTGGAGGATATTGAAAGAACAACAGTTACATCCTTAAAAATGCAGCTGCAAGCATACTCAACAACAGGCAGATGCTAGAAAGAGTAGATGATTCATTTCGTCGTTGCCTTCATTGACAATAATGGTGGCCATTTTGAACATTTATTGTGATTTCATTTATGCCTGTATCACTTTTAATTATCTTTATGCGTTTTCTTGTTCCGTCGATTGTAGAGTTGTTCTTGGTCAACTTCATCCTATAAATATCCTACCATTTTTGAATTGTCCAACCTGTCGTAACATAAAAATTTAACGCATGATTTTTATGTTACCTTAGTCGAGGTATAGTTTCATCTTCTGGTGTATCTGTCAATTTATTCAAAAGTTTCTAATCATTGTATTTAGTCGCAACCACAGACCAAAAAACACTTACGGCGCATAACGCTCGTCACAACCACAACGAAAACACAGCTGGACAGCTGTTTGTAGACGCACGCGCAAATACTCCCATTTTAAATTTTGGCATTATGCAACGCACTCTACGTTGCCGAAATGCATTTGTTTATTTTATTCAACCATAGGGGGATAATGAAATTTGTGACTAAATTTTGAAGAATTTTAACTCAACCTATCCAGAAAGTTTATAAGAAAAAGATATTAAGAAATATTATTGCACTCGATTAGTTATATCACTGGTTAAATTTAATGTACTTATTTCTGTTACAGCCTGTATGTACTTAGTGATATACCGACTACGGTTTCGGCTGGCTAACCGACTGCAGACTATTCGACCATTTTAGAGTCCGGCCGACTAATTCCAGCATCACTAAAAGCAGGTTTTCACTGAAAATCATTTGTTTCCAATGTGGTGTTGTCAGTCTCAGATTTTCCTTTGCCTAACATTCCTTCATCACAATCTGCCTTTGATTAATAAATAGTGAAATAATTACATATGTATTAATGACATGTCATCTTTCCTATCCTATTCAAATCCAAAAACAAAAATTTCTGTTTTTTTTCTTTTGTTTTGTTGTTTTCTTTTAGTTTTCTTTTTGCTATATCAGACAGACTTGTAGTAAATAAATATTTTCACTAATTGTTTTACTAATAAAAATTGTTTATTATAATATAAAGCATACGCCTTATCATAGCTTGTCAAATATTAAGCCGATTAATCAGTCTTTTTAACGACTATTCGCCGACTAGAATAATAGCCGACTAATGGTCGGTATTCGGAACATCTCTAATGTGTACATAATTTAAATGGCGAGGTACACTAAGCTATATATCAACAATCGATAGCATAACATAAATTATTACGGCAGAAATACAATTTAAATTCATTGTTTTCCACCATTTTTTTTGATGAACCAAATGATCGCGTTCACATACGTATTTCTAACCGGATTCAATGTACAATTCTTTCGCATCAGGCATCAGATAAATCTGTAGTTTTATACCCATAAACAAATGCTGTCTAAGATATAATAAATTTAAATATAAATAATATTTTCTTAATTCCTTGCCAGTTCAAAATAATCAACAACAATTGATACATCAGGTAAATTTCAAAATATTTCCGCCACCTAAAATATTTGAATAAGAATTATTTCTCATATATCTCGATTATCTTATTTTTCTTGATTTTTTTCAAATGCGTTAATAAAAACTAATACATCGTAGAAAAGACAAAAAAATGTTATTTATTTGAAATCGGCACTAAAGTAATCCATTATACGACGATTTCATACAAGTGTAGTGTTGCCAACCTTATGATAATTATTTGACATGTAAGATAATTTAGGCAAGTGTACGATATACAATAGTAAATTTGTACGTATAATGACAAAAATATATGCAAGAAGAACGAACAAAATTATTCCGATGGACAAGTAAAACATAATTTTGAGTGGTCTCTACGACAATTTTAATGTCCAAGATTGGCAACATTGAATGTCATATATATGTATTATGTATATATAACCAATAAAAATAAATATTTCTTTCATTTTCACAATTTTTCGATTTCAAATAAAACTGAATATGCACTCGGCACTGAAGTTCCTTTTTATCACTCATATATGGTTTATTTTCCTCGGCCTTGCGGCCTCGGCAACTAAATTCCATATTCGTGATAAAAAGTAGAACTTCAGTACCTTGATACATAAATAACTATTTTTTTTAGTAAAACAACTATAGATTGCTATTTAAAAAATAAAAGTTGATAGTTGTATCTTGTAAACCAGACTTTATAAAAAAATATGTATATCTGCCATCAAATAGCATATTTAAAATAATAAAACTTTTATATGAACCATTTTTTGCTATTACTTATTATAAAAAAGTTAAAGTGGGGGGCGTCTTCCTAGGCGCACGCTGTATACTAATTTCATTTACCAATGTGTTCTTTCAAAATTACTTAAAATATATTATAGGTATCCACTAAATTTATTGCTATTCCTATATTTTCTAAAAGTTTTTCAAAGTTGATGATTTATTAATATAGTTTCCTCAAAATTTGCAACACAACGAGTATATGATAAATGAATAAAAATGTGTAAACAAGGAAATAAGGGTGCACGAAAATGTATGCCATTTTTTTGCAGATAACGAAACTTTTAATAAATTAAAATTTAAATTCCAACTAGTGAAGCTATGAAAACAATGGAGTTTGAAGTGAACTAATTATTCTTTTGGGGCTAGACTAGTAATTATTCGCGACAGTTGCTTGCTCATTATTTATAAACACTACCAACTTCGCTGTAGTTCGAAACAAAGTTAGTCGTGAATATATGAATTTTGGCAGTGTAATAGAATGGTATATTTAGGCTAATGGCACCAAGCAATGTCATTATAAATTGAAAAATATACACGCACTCAAGAAAATAAAGTAAATAAAGTAGAAAACTAATTTTGTTTGACAAAAATTAGTAGGTAATCCAAAATAAGAACAGTGATATATTTAGTATTTTGTTTTCTCTACGTATTTGTTTATGTTTGTAATGTGAATAGTAACTTCAAAGTTCAAAAACATGTTGATTAGGTGAGGTGTTATTTTATTTATATATTTCAAAACAGTGTGAATGAAAATTTTCCAATTGAAATATTCTGTGTAAATCTACGCGAGTAGTTGCAGTATTTATTTTAAAGAACAGTAATTTATTTTAGAGCTGCGTCCTATCGCGATCTCTACAATTCCACTGCCAAAGGCATCGGGATTTAAAAATGCAATTTTCCACGACCCAGAAAAAAGAGGCAGAAGTATATACTTATGAAAACAAAATCAAAACAATTACCCTTGTCAGGCTCACACTAGAATTATTGAGATTAAGAAAACGAGGAAGGCCGTGGAAAACGAAATTTGCAATATAATTTTAAACAGTTACGTATATTCCATTCGAAATTAAGTTGTGAAAATTATTTAACTTATTAATGTTTTAAAATTTAAAGTATCGTTGTGAGTAAAAATATGGAATCAACCAGAGATAAGTTTCGTCTAAAAATTAAGAGCACCCGCCATACTCATCTGATTTGGCAATTTACGACTACTGACTACTACGGGGTAGAAGGTTTTCGTCTAAAGAAGAGATTGATATAGCAATTCATGATTATTTTGAAAACATTCCAAAAGAAGATTGGTTGGGAGTTTTTAAAAAGTAGAAGAAAAGAATGGGGAAGTGCGTCATTGTTGAAAATAACTACTTTCAACATATTTAAAATAAATTCTAATATATATATACAGTGTGCGATTAAAGTGTGGAATATCAAAAAAAAGCCGCTCAGCCGGTTTTTATAAAAACGCTGAAACACGTCGATTTTAATTTTTAAAAAAACACATTAATATGTACGATTCATCTTCCGACTTTCATTTGTTTTTCAGTTATGACGTCATCACAAAAAAAAATTAATGACGTCATAACTGAAAAACAAATGAAAGTCGGAAGAAGAATTGTACATATTAATGAGTATTTTTAAAAATTAAAATCGACGTGTTTCAGCGTTTTCATAAAAACCGGTTGAGTTCGGCTTTTTTTTTTGATATTCCACACTTTAATCGCACACTTTACATATATATATATATATATATATATATATATATAATCACGTTTCTTATTCTCAGTAATTCTAGCATAACCCTGCCCTGTAATATTACTAATGACTTTTGTACTTGTAATATATAATTTAGTATGAATAATAAATAATAGTAGCGAAGACTACTCGTATATTTATTATTGCAAACAATAGTTAATTAAGTAGAATCGAAAGAAAAGGTTTACGCCTGCGGACGAAATTTGAAGCCCGCCGCGTAGCTGAGGCCTATTATTCGTCCAAGTCCAAGGCTGTAAACTTCTTTCAGCCTGAGGTATGTGCAACGTTTTACGCAATACTGCAATCAAATGAAATGTTTTTAAATTGTTTTTTAAATAATTTATAAAACTTGTTGCTATTATAAAAATATTACGTGGCCAGGTGGCCATGCCACAAAACAATAAGGCAATCAAATAAGTATGGACTAGATATTTCTGCAACACCGCAGGGCAAGCGCCAGGGTGCGGAGAAGGAATAAGTCCATAATTACTTGCCGGCGAGTATAACTATTTGGTTATGTGAATTTTTTAAAATGCCAAGCCTTGGAGCGTTGGAGGTAATTTCTAAAGAATTTCCTAAAGCAATTTTAATTAAACCACATGGCTACTTTACCACTCACAGGGTGTAATTTTTCAGTTTCCGCCATGGTAACTAAGTTGGAAACAAACAATTTTAATGCAATTGTGCGTAAATAATATTTCGGCGTTAGTCGCAAAACAAAAACAAAAAAAATCCAAGGTTAAATTCTAAGTATTTTAAGGATGTTTTTATGTTATTCATAAAACTGAAGTCGTGGAAAAAATAGTATATACGTACACACTGGGTGAGCAAAATATCTTTTCCCACTCTATAGTGTATAGTAGCCCTCGTTTTTAATTTGACTGCTTCTGAAAAATCTTACAATTTTCACCCTTGGTGAATAATATAATATTTTAAAACATTCATTTTTTATCATTTATAAAAATAGTTTATAAATTCTATTATAATTACTGCACTGTACTAATTTTAAACAAAAGATAAACGTTATTTATCATTTCATTAACGGCCGGTATCACCAACTTGAAATACATCTCGAAATAGCTTATTCGTCGAATAAGAGAAAAATATCGCATCGAAACCATAACACAAATGATAGTATTTATTCTAGCTATTTTTCACTTATTCGACGAATAAACTATTCGTAGATTTATTTGATGTTGGTGAAATCGAGCATAAAGCAATTATTTTAAATAAGTAGTAATTGTAATAAATGAAATTGCTTTTCAAAACGTTCAAAATATATGCATGTTAATTTCGTTTACTACTAATTGCATTTATTTTACATTTAAATGTCTAACAACTGTGAAATATTTATGTAGTTTAAAATGGAAATACATTTAATAAATAAATCAGAAAATGTCGTAATTTAAAATTTAAATTAATGCATTTTCTCTTTAGTATAACAAGTTATCAATCCAAATATATTTTCATGGAGTTTCCATCTAATTCTTTACTTTCCTCCTACATTAAACAAACAAAAGTAAAAACGAATACCGTATACCCACAGTAGAAGTAGTTTAGAATTTTACTTCACATTTCTCATAAACCAAATGAAATTTCTGCACGTGGAAAAGTAACGAGAAAGATGTTATTCAAATAATGTACAGACACACTCGCTAATATATCTACTAGACAGCCGGGTATTTATAAAGATGAACTTTTCACACACATCAAAAGAAAAGTGGAGAATATTTTGCTCTAACTTCGTGTTACTCCAAAGAATATATCTGTAAATATTTATGAGTTATTCGGAAAATATTTATGAAATTATGTTTGGGAGTCAAGTTTATAAATGATTTTTTGATCTAGTTATTTGTAGTTTATCTAATTCTCTACAGCTATAATTTAGAAATTACAAAAATAACATACATATAATAAATATAAATTTTGTTTCAATTAACAATAAGATATTTCATCACATGTATGTTATGGTTTTTTTATCTACTACTACCATTGGTAACGGAAATAATAAAGATCGTGTAAAAAAGTTGAATATAGAAATTTTGGTAAATAAGCTCGTTTCAAGGTTTCCAGATTCCGATTTTAATATTTTCACGGTGATCTCATGTGAATGTGTGAACCCTATAAATACTCAAATTCTAAAATTCAGGAAATTTTAAAATCTTGTAAAAAAACATTTATTTAAAAACTTAATGCCCATAAAACACATTCAGTATTAAAACACACACTTAAAAAATCAATAAAAACCCTAAATAATATAAAGTAATTATTATTTATTAATTATGAGCTAATAATTTTATTATGGATCTCGTGGCCATGTGCCTGAGTGACTGTTCGCGAACCTGGGGACCCTAAATTTACTTCAAATTTTATTGGCACTAAATTGACCCCTGTGGTGCGCTCTCCACGCCAACAGTGAGTGCCTGTAAGGTGACGCCTAGAAAGCGCCCGCAAGGTACAAATATTTCATCATTACCGATATCTGTGTACAAAGCAGATTGGCACACCCAGCAATGGATAATATGCCGTGTTGATATATTTATTTATTTTATAATTGTATAAACAATGAAGTTTTCAGTACTGTAAATATTTATATATATATATATATATATATATATATATATATATATATATGTGTGTGTAAAAAAAATACATGAACATTTTGGTTAATGTATGTTTATATTAACATTAACATACAAGTATTTAAAAAATAATATTACATTCACTAAAAAATTCAATATTACCAAATATAACCTTAAAAAACCAAAAAAATCCAATAAAATTTAAAACTTATTTCTAAAATTTTGGTAGTTCTAGAAAGAACCCAATAGATATTGGTGTAAATCAGATAACTGGAACTGACATATTACTTTACGCTCTAAGGAAGGCATCACTTCAAAAAATTGACACATAATTTTACAATAATTGCTATCGATGCTACATTATTCGTTTAAACTGAAAAAATACTTCACAAATCATATATGGAAAAAAACGACTACAAGTTAGTGTATATTATGACGTTAAATTTGGCGGGAAACTTTCGGTGCTTATAACTAGAGATCATTTTTGGCCATTAATTTAAAAATAATTGTATACCTAGTGTAAAATAATACCAAATAATAAAATTTAGTAATAAAATTAGAAGAATTCTTGCCTTATGTCTGAAGTTTAAAAAAGAAAACTAATTATTAATAGAAGGAAATATATACGAATTTGAATCTTTTCCACCATATAGAATATACAAGTACCCTGTTTTTTTCGATACTAGCTCCCAAAATTTAATTTTCATATATAAAATATATTCTTCAGATCTGTATATATTACATACATATATTTATTTGCTTTCCTACACTTTTCTCTCAAGAATTTGAATGTGTATCTGGAAATAGCAACACTTTCCAATATAATATAAATATTTTATTTATTCACGTAACAACTTTCAGTAGTTGAAAGTTTATTTTTAAAAGCAACTCTGAAACTCCTCTCTACTTTATTCAGAAAGTTTCATATTTTCACTGTATTATTACACCGCAAAATAATTAGCAGAGTTGTACAATTAAAAATCCTACTAGCCTGCTACATTTCACCGCTGCGCTCTTGAAATTACTGAAAAGCTCGAAGCTCGTTAAAATCGCACTACGCATAGAATAACTCCCCGGGTATGAATTTCAGCTGCAGGCCACTTGTATTCATTCAGTGCTCGCATTTCGTTTATTCGTTGGCAATTAGAGTTTGCTACCGAGATCGCAGATCGCGCTCAGCCGGCCATGTAATCACGTAAAGAGAAGATAATGCACCACCACCACCAGTACAGATTGTTGCAAGAGCACAAGCTGCACGAGTAGAATAATCTGAATAGGTTCAAGCTCATTGTAATTTAATGTAGGCTTTATTAGCATGTAATTAGAGCAACGTGGTTAAAGTAATTCCAGGAAGAGTAATGAAAGTGGTATTAATCAATTTTTTATCTTTTATTCTACAACAAATTTGTTCTTTTACTCATACTTGTAAGAAAGAAATAGGAAAATATACAGGGTGTATCACGGGAAGTGAAATATAGGCGTTTAACATGGGAAATCAGTTTTTCCGTGCGCATTGGTCCCCTAATTATTTTAGACAAAAAGTTTCAAATGGACGTTGTAAAGCAAAAAATTCTACATCCGATGGGGTCTCGTTGCCGCGTGCCTGATGTCTGGTCGCGAATCTGGGGAATCCGATTCGATCCCGATCAACGCCAAATAATTCGAATTTTAAATGGCATAAAATTAACTATTGTGGTAAACGTCCGCACAATACAAATATGTCATCATCATTACTGAAATGTGTTTACAAATCATATTAGCACACCCAGCAATGGATAATATGCCGTGATAATATACGAGGGTCATTCAATAAGTAAAGAGACAAATGACTATAGCTCAAAAACGGCTTATTTCAATCTTTCAAAATTAAGGCTATTTTTCAACATAATCACCCCCCACAGTTATGCACTTGTCCCATCTTTCTTGCAGCTTCCTAATTCCATTGGCGAAGAATTCTTTCGATTTACCCCGAAGCCACTTTTGCACCGCTTCCTTAACTTCCTCATTGTTAGCAAATCTGTTTCCACGTAGGGCGTCTTTGAGTGGTCCAAACAGGTAAAAATCAGATGGGGCGAGGTCGGGACTGTAGGCAGGATGAGGTAAGACCTCCAAACCCAATTCTTGAAGCTTATCACGGGTCAGCTGGGCTGTATGAGGGCGGGCGTTATCGTGCTGAAGAATGACTCCTTTTGACAAGAGTCCACGGCGTTTGCTCCTGATAGCTGGTCTAACTTTGTGTTCTAACATCTCAGAGTAGTATTGGCTATTGATAGTTCGCTGATCTTCAAGGAAATCGCAATAGACTAGACCCTGTGAGTCCCGGACCAGAAACTTCCACTGGACGTCCACATCGGGGTTCATCACCTACACTTGTTCGGCCACTTTTAAACCGATCAACCCACTTGTAAAAATTCGCAAGGTTCATACAACTTTTAACGTACTGTATTAACATTCTAGAAAAAATTTCACTTGGTTTTACACCTTCTACGACTAAAAATCTAATGACTGAGCGCTGCTCTTCTAAGGTGCAATCTTCTAGTGGACTTGCCATGGTGAACTGAAAAATTTGAGGTTATGTTGACATAAAATGATGAAACAGCTGATCAGAGCATATCCCAAGGTTGTCAACAAACACCCCTGAAAAGATTGTACACATTCATTGAATAGTTTTAAAATTATAGAATTTGTCTCTTTACTTATTGAATGACCCTCGTATTTATTTATTTCTTTATTTAAATACATACCTGTATACTAATGTTAGAAATTATGTATTTTAAGTTCCTTTCCATAAAACTATTGTTCTATTTACAATTTTCCTTTTAAAACGTTACTATTATTAATTTGAAATGATTATTTTTTTGACAGTGACATTTATCTGTCAGTTACATACATTTGAGCTGAACTATGTAACCATGGAGATGTGTTTAAAGCATAAGCTCCGAGATATAATTTTTATATTACTTTATAAATTTATCCATAAAATATATAGAAAATTTTTTAAAGCAAACCTGTATAAAATGGAATAATTTTTAATTTTTATAATAATAAATTGCGAAAAAATTACATTTAAAGGTATTTTTTGAAGAAAAACTATCTTGAGCTTCAAGTAAACTGCCATTTCCGGTTATCCGATTGCCACCAAAATCTAATGGAATCTTTCCATTTAAGAGTAAGGTAGAAATATAACACACACACATACACACAGACATCATCGTGAAAATGTTAAAATTGGATTCCAGGGACCGTAAAACGTGGTCATTTACCAAAATCTCTCATTTTGACTACTTCATAACTGCAGAAATAAAATTTGAAAATTCACGGAATTACAATTTAATAGTATTAGCCATGGAATTTGAAACAAGAGCGGAACAAAAGCGTAACATTTTATTACGGCAGTGTCAGAATAATGATTGTCAAAATAAATATTTTACATAGTAAATATTAATTTTCTAAATAGAAATTTAATAATAATAATAGTAATAATAATAATATGTTTTGTTCGTCTCTTGTTTCTAATTCCATGGCCTAATACTATTAAATTGTAATTCCGTGAATTTTCAAATTTTATTTCTGCAGTTATGCCAAAATGATTTTTTTTATTGATTCGGATGTAGAAATGTTTGCTTTACAACATCCATTTGAAACTTTTTGTCTAAAATAATTAGGGGAGCAATGCGCAGGGAAAAACTGATTTCCCATGTTAAACGCCTATATTTCACTTTCCGTGATACACTCTGTATAATAGTAAATTATATATCAAGGAAAATGTTATTTTAATGAGTCAGACAATTTCGAGTCTTCTAATACCTGCAATATATTCAAAAATTGAATTAGCGATTGTGTGGCCTTGTGACCTTGATCAAATATAGAAAAATATTTATATTAAATCGAAACCCCGGTGTCCTATTTTTAACCGTGTCAGAGTATTGAATAAAAAAAAAAGAAAAAGAGTAATGAGCCGATTTCTATCTGTGTCTATAATGGTAAATAATCACCAGATCTTTACTACAATGGAAATTCCGTTGGAAACCATTGACAAAAATATTACTAGGAATAATAATAATTCTAAACAATATAAGCATTATAACGGATGCATAGAAATCTATAAACAACAAAATCATCGATAATTTACTTAATTCGATGCCAGGACGAATGCAATCTATTATAAATAATAATTGAAGTATTAAATATGTAACATTGTTTATTTTATTTTATGGTGGTCTTGTAGCCGTATGCCTGAGTGTATGAGAGGGGGGGGGGGGGTGAATTTTTTTTTTTTTATAAAAATAAAATTATTTTCATATAGGTATTTTTTTATTTCATGAAATTTATATTTTATTAATAATAATTACAGAAAAATTAAACAAAATACAAATACCTACGAATCTTATGTCTTTTTATATTATTTTAAACATGTTAAGCCTAAATTTTTTTAAGCTATTTGGAATTGTATTAAATCGAGCTCATTCTTAATTTTTGCCTTACAATTAAGAATAACAACAGGATTTAACCTGTCTTATGTCATTATTGAATGTGAAACTAAAATGAAAATTGTGGAGTTAATGGCCATCTATCGAATAAATTCCAAATGAAACATGACCAGTGATGCAAATGCCATAATTGAAATATTTTTAAATTAATGCCCCCTTGACCCCCCCCCCCCACAGACGGCGCCTATGCTTATGAAATTTAGTACGATACTTTTGAATTACTTATTTAATGTCCATAAGTTTTCCCTGAATATGTCACTTTTACATTATATAAAAAATTTGAAAATATATTGACTATACTAGGAAGTCTCGTGGCCGCGTGCCTGAGTGTCTAGTCGCGAATCGGGTTCGATCCCAACCGACGCCAAATATTTAGAATTTTAAATGGTACAAAATTAACCCCTGTGGTGCACTCTCCACGCCAGCAATGAGTACCCGTGAGGTGACGCCTGGTAAACGCCCGCACGGTACAAATATGTCATCATCATTACCGAAATCTGTGTACAAAGCAGACTGGCACACCCAGCAATGGGTAATATGCCGTGCCGTGATGATATATTTATTTATTTAAAATATGAAAGAGTATTTTTTATTAGTTCCTACGGAATAGAAGTAGATGTCATAAATTTAAAATACATTTTGTAATTTTTCTTATTTTTGTTTTCATTTATAGAAAAAATATTATTTGCAACATTGCAACATTATGCTGAAAACGTGATTCTGAAATTGAAATTCTTGCATTCGCAATTATCATATTTACTAGTAAATAATATTAGAAATATGCTAGAAAAAATATAAAAATGTGAAAATATAATAACTTTTCAAACTATTAGCTTGACAAATAACAATAACACTTTTACAGTGTAAGTCTATTTCGGCAATTAGCCAAATCACCTACACGTAAACCGTAGGCCTTTATTCTGAAAGTGAAATAAGATATAACCCAGTAAAATATTACTTTCTTAACAAAAAATTGTCTGGAAATATCTATTTTCCGATCGGTTGTAGATAAAAAAAGGTCTTGTTAGTCCTATATTTGATAGTCATCATCACTCGTACGACAGTTCTTTTATAACCAAGTCTTCAAGCGTCAAATATAATACAATTCTCGTTCATTTATTTGACTCATTGATACGTAAAATTAGGATAACAATACAGAAAACCACAAATGAAAAACTTATAGCAAAAGAAAATTGTCATTATACTTACAAATTGTGAAGGTTCATAATCAATTACGTTTTGAGGGAGCAGAAAATTAACCTGAGATATACTCATTGAGAACATTTTTACTTGTTAAAATGTATTGCAAGAATGGCCATTAGGAAAATCTGCAAATGGATCCTGTACTAAGAAAGATTGCGAAGAAATTCCCAATTTTTCAAGTCTGTACACCTACTACGGGTTACACGGGGTTGCTCCAATGCAACCAGTGCTGCGTATGTATATTGAAGGTATACAACTAATCAAATCATTACGCCCAAGTATGACACAATGATTATTTTGGCAATTTTATGGCTAACATACAATCTGTCAATAAAATGGAGCCGAAATATTTCAAATCCTTTCATGATGTCAAGATAAAAACTAAATAAAATATAATACTGGGTGGCGCACGAAATCCGATACATGCCCATTTAACATAGTAAAACAGTTTTAGTTTTTCCTTGTGCGTTGCTTCCGTAATTATTTTAGTAATAAATACTTCAATTATAAGTTGTAGACCAAAAAATTCTGCATTTGAATCAATAAACAAAATTAATTTTGCATGTTTTGTAACGGCAGAAATTTGATATGAAAACCTCGTCAAAAATAATCATTTCACACTAATACATATTAGTAACGTTTTAAAAAGAAAATTGTAAACAGAACAATAGTTATATGGAACGGAACTAAATGTACATAATTTTTAGCATTAGTAAATATGTAGGTATCTATTTAAATATATATATATATATATATATATATATATATATATATATATATATATATATATATATATATACCATCACGGCATATTACCCATTGCTGGGTGTGCTAATCTGCTTTGTACACAGATTTCGGGAATGATGATGACACAGCGATTACCAAGCGTCAATTTTGGGCCATTTAAAATTCGTAATATTTGGCGTTGATAGCGATCGAATCCGGATTCCCAGATTCGCGACCAGACACTCAGGCACGCGGACACTAAACCCCATAGGTATGTATAAATAATAAGAAAATTAAATGGCGGAAGGTATTGTGTTGGTCACATCAGATTTTTATTATTTGTTATACAATTTAATTTTTATTTTTTAATAAAATTGTCATACGTAAAATTCTTAAGCAGAATAATAATTTAATTTTATACAATTCATATACTCATTTTTCTTAACCAAAAAGTCACAGTATTTGACAGTTAAAACATTAAACATTTGTTTTTCTTTTTTCATAGTGTTACTAAACGTACGAAATAAGTTTTTCGTACTCATGCATTGAAATGTGTTGTTTCGCGTTGCCTAAGCAACGTCCGAAACGTCAATTTCCCAGTTGTCCACCACATAGGCGACCGGGAAGTTTTGGAAAAAACACTCCTATTTCTAAAGCATTTTTTAAAGAACTATATTTATAATTTTAAAAAAAGTATAGTTTCTCAAACACTTTTTCGCTTAATAATAATAATAATAATAATAATAATAAGAGAAAATGGTGGAATATATAATGAAATTTAATTTTAAAATAATAAATTTAGTGCATTTGGTTCACAATGTTGGTCACAACTTGTACCTGTGATGACAGCAGTCGGCTTCGGGCAGCAGTATAGCAGTGGAATATATGTATAATCAACAAACGTAACATAAATTGTAACATAAGTAGATAAGAAATTAAACAAGTTTATTAAATTTTAATTTGTTATAATACTACAATTGAAATTGGGGTAAACTTTAGTATAAGGTCCCAGCAATCAGCTGTGCAATGTCAATTCATTTGGAATGAAGTAAGTTTTCTGTCGTTTGGTAGAGCTCTTGTTCTAACATCTATATATTTTTTTAGCAAATCAATCAATTTAGCTTGAGTTATTAAAAAACTACGGGCAATATTAGTTTTGCTGTCAGGTATTGCAACTACCACTATTTCACTCTTAAATTCTAAATGATTTATCATCATTTTACAGAGTTCTTCACGGCGACAAGCTCCAGATATACCCATTATTAAAACAGCCTGAAAGTCAAGTTTGTAATTAAGATGGAAAAATAAATTATAGGTGTACTTAGATATGTATGTTGTGTGTACATACCTTCATTAATAGAAAAGTAGTATCTGGTGCTTCATTTATAAATAGATTAATTTGGGTATCATCTAAAACTCTAGATTTTTTTGGTTTTAGATCTGCTGTTTCGCGTTTTAGTAAAGCGATAACTTTTGAATATCTTGCAATGTTTATATAATTATTAATGTGTTATTTTTTTAGTTTTACTCCAATTAATAAATTTTAAATATGCTGATTCGTACCGCCCTTTGGATTTTTTAGTAAGTAAATTATCCGATGCTTCATTAGCAATTTCAAAACAATTTAAATTTGACACATCACTCTGAAGTTGGCTTCAAATCAGTAATGATATTATTTGTACAAAAATAAATAATTATTAGTTTTATAAATTCGTACGAAAAATATTGTACAAACCTCTTGCGTGAACTTGGTTCCCGGCATCGTTCTATGGCAGCGCTCGCAAGCTCGCGCCGCCAAACACTCAGCCGGGAACCAGACGTTCCCGCATTTGGTATGTAAATAACTATTGTTTATTAATTTATAAGTACAATTTTATGTCCTACAACTTTATTTGAAGATTTTTTTCTAAAACAATTTGGGGGGCAACGCGCAAGGAAAAACTATCTTGTGAAATGCCTATTGTAACGGATTTCCAGCGCCACCCGATATAATTGCAGAAATAGAAAATGGCATAATAAAGAAATGATTCTTTCAACAACCCGGAACAAGTGAATTCGAATTACATGATCTTACAGATTGTTATATTATATTTAATATAGTACAGGTACATGGGTCCTTAACCGGAGAAAATTTCTTCCCTAGGGGTAATTTTAAATTTTTAGGGGAAGAATTTTAATCCAGTATATCAAAATTATAAATTACTCAGAAATGCCACCGGAAATAATAAACGAATTTATAGAAATATAAAAAAATAAGACGGTTTAAAAATATGTGTGTATTATTTATTATTCGTATATTATTTGAAATAAATAAATAAAATTTACAGGAGGGACTCCATTGAGAACTCCTGCTATAGTACAAGTAGAAAATCTTTTGTTGAATTAAAAAATACAAAAGATCCAAATAACAAATAAAAATTAAATCAAATATTTAATCGTATATTTGTTTGTCTTACAGATTGCAGACGTATGTTATTGACAAGCTAATTTTAATATAAATAATTAAAAGTGGACGCATAAAACTATATAATTGAATTTTTTATTTATATTATATTTAATTAAATTTAATATTGACAACCGGAAATATATAAACTGACATTTTGAAAAACGAATTTGCGATAAAGTTAATTAATATTTAATGATCCCGGAATATTGCATTGCGACAATGAATTTTTAATTTCACTGATATTTCATTACCCTCATTTAGCTATGCATGTACTTAAATAAATAAAACATTTTAACATATATCACTTAAATTAATCTACTCATATTATGTACTACATACTTTCATATGTAGCACTTTAAATTAACAAAAGAACTATATTTTTAAACAAAATATTAGTACGAGATGAATTAAATAAACACCAAGCAAGATACATTTTCTGTAGAACGTACTTTAGCAATATATACAGAAAACATGTATGTACGTGGAAACAAAATATTTATTTTGTAAACATTGTGAAGCAGAAATATAAAACAAATAATAATATGTAATTTGTAAATAAAGAAGATAGAAAATCAACCTGTTTGTTTAGATGGAAGCTATACTCGTATTCTAGTAATTGTTCTTTTTTTTATCTTTTTCATATTTATTGGATATTTTATACTTTATTGCCAAATATTTCAGATTTTTAAACGTTTGACATTTCTTATCAATAAGATACAGTTTGAAATCTCCCGCACAATCTTAAGTTGTTAAGTACAAATTCAAACTTGGTGCAAAAAAGTACAAATGAGATTTTGACAGTACATCTGTACTAGACCGTTTGACATATCCTTGAAAAGTATATTAAACGTTAAATCATAATACAAGTAATAATAATTATCGGAAATAATCTAAATGAAAGCAAAACAAAGAAAATAGAATACAACACTCGTTAGAAAAGGTAATTTAAGCTCTCGTTAGTTCGCCCACTACGCGGATCGTGCTACAAAGGATACCTTATGTTTTAATATACTATTTAACTTCTGGCATTTTACTAATGAAGCTTCGTGTCAAATAAGACATATGCATGGTTCATATTTTTCAGAATTTTATTATAAATACATCCATTCTTCTTTGAAATCATGAAGTACACTATTTCAGCATCAATCTCTTCTCCAAACATAAACCTTCTACCCTGTATTTTTTTTTATAAATAAATATATCATCACGGCATATTATCCATTGCTAGGTGTACCAAACTGCTTTTCACACAGATTTCGGTAATGATGATGACATAGTTGTGCCGTGCGGGCATTTACCCCAAGTCACCTCAAGAGCATTCATTGCTGCCGTGGAAAGTGCACGAAAAAAAAAATAGCCGAAGCTCACACATAGCCAAATGAGGTAAGTATGGAGGGTGTTCTACTGCTTTTTCACTTCACCATCTTTTCTGCCATTCCGCAAAAGCTCCCAACAAATTTTCTTTTGGAATGCTTTCAAAATAATTTATGGAAGACTTAAGAACTGTCAAAGCTGTCAACTTCGGGTGAATTAAATACTACCAAAACTGTCAAATTAATAGCTGGAGGGCTTAAATACTGAAAAAATAATTTCAGGCAAAATTAAAACTGTTAAAGCTGTCAAAATATAAATCATGATTTGAAAATGATCTCTAGTTAATTCCATATTTTCACTCACAGTGATACTTTAAAAATTAATAGACTTCTAATTATTAACGGAAATGGTACACCCAAGTGTGAAACGGAAGATGAAAAAGGAGGGAAAAATAGTATATCCTTTGATGATTCGCTGAGAGCGGACGTTTGTGAATTTGTTTCAAAATTTCATTTTAATATTGGATTACTAATCTATTTAATGACTAGTATTCGCTTTACTCCACTTCTGCAGTTCTCCTGTAGTTTTTGTTCTCGCCGGTTGCCTGATGATGATTATTTAATAGTCGAAACCGATCGCATTATAATTTAAATATATTATAGAACAGTGTGAATAAGACAAGGGAATTTTATTTCCCCCCTTGTTCATAAATTCTAATTAACTCAACTTTCGCAACTTAATTTCAAATGACAGATAGATAACTGTTTAAAATAATAGTGCAAATTTTGTTTTCGACAGCCTACCAGATTTTCTTATTCTTAATAATTCAAGCGTAACCCTTGTATTATTTAAAGAGAACTTTGCATCCCGTATCGTTAAAAAAATATTAGTTTATGATTAATAGAGAATCATTTTGAATTATATGTAAGTATATAAATTAAAGTTTGTTTTTATTGTTCCATTGGGAAATGTCATCTTGTCAACAATCCATTTTCCATTGGTTATGGGTAAGATTTAATTCTCGTACCGTTTTGAATCCTCTGTACATGACCCGTATCTCCTGCGCGGAGAACTTGGTCTGCCTGCAGAGATCTTCTAGGGCGACGGGAATGGGTTTGGGCACCCGGGAGGGCTCGATCTCGTACACCACCTCCTCGCAGGGGCTGTCTGTCGGCGTGGCCATGGCTGGGGTGCAGTCCCGGTCCCGAGAACGATCACCTCGGCCTCACACACATCACACTAACACTGGCAGACGCTGCAGCACGACTGAGCCCCGGCTCCGGCTCCGGCTCACCCACAGCGCATACTATCTCACTTCGCGAATTTCGGTCGCCTGCAGGACGGCAATCAGGGATGATTCCACATTTTGCAAATAATCAAGTAATTACATTTAAAAATTCTACTTTTTATCACGAATGTGGAATTTATTTGCCAAGGAAAATAAACCATATGAGTGACGAACAAGGAACTTCTGTTCCGAGGTGCACATTAAGTTTTATTTGAAAAATTGTGAAAATGAATATTTATTTTTTCCTATTTCGCATTTACAAAGTGAATTTTGTTCAATTGATTTTCTCAAAAACTGTGTTACGATAAAAAAATTGTACAAATATTTTTAACTTAATCTATGTCTCAAATAAATATCTTTCATTTCAGTTGTCATTACTTATCATTAGTCATTACATGGAAAATTACTGAAATTAGATTTTTTTATAGTAAAATATTTACATCAAACGGTAAAGCACTCTTTTAAATTAAAATTCAAAGTATTTATTTGTAGGTTCATAACATAATAAATATAAATTTTAACTCTAATCTAACTTGTAATTAAATTTCAAATGTTTATTGAAATTGTCTTTGTTAACAACTTTGATATTATAATATTTGTTTCTAATTTTAAATAAAAGCAAATTAATGCGAAATAGGAAAAATAGTATGAAAAACTCGTATTACAATGTCCATTTGTAATACTTGTACTTTGCGTAACTCAATTACGCAAACTTCAATATACTATTACAGGTTATGTCTATGTATCTGTCAGTCTGACGCCCATTGTTGTTAATCTCAGATATTAAAGTTATTGTAAAGAACACTCAAAATTATGTGTTTTCTCTCAAATTTCATCGGAATTATTTAATTCTTGCAAATATTTTTTTGTCAATTTACGTACAAATTTAGTATTGTACCTTGTACACCTGCCCAAATTATCTTATATGTACAATAATTTAGCAATACTGCTATAAAATCTTAGTATAATGGATTACTTTAGTGCCGATTTTTGAACTTTATATGACGATTTTTGTGCACTTTATTGACGATAAAGATTTTTATATATAGAAAATTGTACTAATTTTATTGATAAAGTGTTGTTATGGGCAAACAAATAAGTACAATATCGAATATCAGAAAGTAAAACATTATTCTGTAGGTAAGTATGTATATTTTAGTAAAAATCATAAAGTCTAATGGCATAATATGCATAGATGTTTTATGTGGTAGTAATAACTTCTTTAACACTTCATTAAAAAAAACTTCAAATGAAAAAATCAATCTATCGCCCACTCGATTAATACATCGAATATTCGGTAGGTATTCGAACGGGGTTTGATTAACAATTATTCCAATTTCCAAATAGCTTAAAATTTATCCCCCACCACGGTCATGGTGACAGCTCGTGAGATGACTCCTGATAAACGCTAAAAATAATAAACCGTGATAATTATTTATATTTAAAACTTTAATAAAAGAAGTTGTAGCTATCATTATTTTTTCGTGCAAAACTACTTTTGATGAATAATTTTATTGCATCTAGAGTTCTAAGAATTTAAAAGCTTCAATTAACTATTCAAATATAAAATAATCAATATATTTGAGTGTCAATAAAGTGGTATATAGTAAACACAATACAAATATAAAGGCCCGTATTATGATCGAGTTATTATAAAAAAGCGCTATTCTGAATATATATTCTTATGAGGGTAAATGTAACTTTTAACAAAATAATCATATAAAAGTGACCAAGTGGGTTCGTAATATGGGCTATTGTCATTGCCGAAATCAATGAAAAAAAAACATTCGCACGCTCAATATAATGGATATAAAGCCGTTATATTATTTTTTTAATATTAAGAAATCAACAAATATTCTCTGTTTGTCTCAGTTTTTATAACTAATTTATTACTTTTATCCAGGGCTAAATTACAAACGGCCTCTCTTAATTTATAATTTAGAAAAAGCTGTATCTAGGCCACCACCATACCTAATATGTAATGTCATTCAACTAACCTGGGCAATGAGCTTTGTCTCCGATACATTTTATCGATGGCTTAAAGTACGAAGATTTTACTTCATTTTTTATAAAAATTAATGTACAACTACGTTATAACATTCAGGACTAGCTATTTCCACTACATCGACGTTATATGTACAACGATAAGAAAAATATTCAAAATATTTATCGTTTTAAAATTATTAAAACAGTAATTAATTTATTTAGTTTATAAATTAAAATAATTGTACCAGTTTCTCAAGAAGTTTAATTTACATTCTACACTGCTTATAACGTACATTTTAAAACCAATCAGATATATTTGTACTTGTTAAAAGCTATGTGGAATTTACCGACATATTAATAGATAATTTAAAAGAAATATATCAGTAATACAAGATAATTTATTAATTAAAGAAAATTCATTTTCACTATACTAATAAAAAATTATAATAAACTTTATTTTAGTGTAAATATCCCTGATTGCGGCCCTGCGTCTGCGTCGCGGTGAATGCGCAGTGCTGCAAGCACAGCAGCCAGCGAGGCGTCAGGCGTCGTTTCCAAAACGACAGGCAACGCACAGAATCTCCCAGCACCCTTACGAAAGGGCACAGTTCGTCCTCACACTCAACCCATCACCCCGCATGTCGTAAATCTGCGAGCTTCAACAACTAAAGACCCAACCTCATGCAAACCATGAACACACCTTGCGCTCCACTTATTACATGCACGTTACGTTAATGTATTAAATTTCTCACTAAATCACACAATTTTCACATAAATTACTTCAACACGCTAGTATCATTGGAAAAACAATCACTAACCCCAAAAATAATCAATAAATCTTATATTATTTTGTTAAATAATGCACAAACAAAAAATATGAACAACATTGTTTGTTGTAATACATTGTTATGAGCTTTTCGAGTATCAACTGTTTTCAAACTTTTATAGTGCTGCCACCTTCAAACAAATACACGAACTAGTTTTACGTAACAACCTATTTTATCGAAAACTGACATTTGTTGGCTCTTCAAACTAACCTCAATTATACACACGTGTGTTGTATGTCACTCTTGATATTTATACATTAAAATATTAAAAATGGGTGAAGAAAATGACGAACAGCCTTTAAAGTTCCATGAAATGGAACTAGATGACCGAATTTTAAAAGTAAATACAAATATTCTTTATTTTTTATAGAAATATTATAAATTTTATATTATTTTCCAGGGAATAGCAAAACTAGGCTGGGGCACTCCTACATTAATCCAAGAAAAAGCAATTCCTTTACTAATTGAAGGAAAAGACGTCCTTGTTCGAGCAAGAACTGGTTCAGGAAAAACAGCCGCATTTTCTATTCCAGTTATACAAAAAATCCTAAATGCAAAACACATTTCATCAAAGCAAGAAACTAAAGCACTGATTCTCGCCCCTAGTCGAGAACTATGCAGCCAAATTCATAAAGTAATTTGTGATTTAACAATAAAATGTTCGAGAGATGTGAAATGTTTAGATATTTCACCAATAGTGCAGCTCTCTACGCAAAAACCACTTATGGTTGAGAAACCAGATATTGTTGTTAGTACTCCTACAAGAGCTTTGCAACATATTAAAGCAGAGAATCTAAAGCTTAAGAATTCTTTAGAAATGTTGGTTATTGATGAAGCAGATTTGGTTTTTTCTTTTGGACATGAAAAAGATGTGAAGAAGTTACTATCGTAAGTTTGTTATTTTTATTATATCCATTTATACGTAAGTTACGAGGATGGCGTTAGAATTTTTGAAAATAAGAAAATGAGGTAGACTGTGGAAAATAAAATATGCACCATCATTTTAAACAGTTATCGGACATTTGAAATCAATGGCTGTATTATGGTGAAAACTGTAAATTTAAATCTGTGAAAAAAGCTGAGAAAACCACATCTATTTTTGTTGATTAATATAAAATTATACATGAGTGGCAGCTTTCGTTGCGAATTTGTTCACTATTTACAGATCTAAAACTTACACTTTTAACCATAATACGGCTGTAAGTTGCGAAAGTTAGTTACAACTTAGTTATAAAGGAAAATTAAAGTATCGTTAGTGAAAATATGGAATTAATGAGAACATTTTCTTCAGTTCAGTAGTAAAATACGACTTTTAGCTATTTTTTTATTCAAAAACAATATGGGGTAGGTTTTCATCTAAAGAAGAGTTTCATACTGAATTATGCAATTTATGATTATTGTAAAAGCATTCCAAAAGAATATTGGTTGGGAACTTTTACGAAATGGAAGGATGGTGAAATGTATTGTAGTGTTGAATGAAACTACTTTGAACATATATAAAATTCTAATAAATATGAACCATGATTGTGTCTTGTCGTTTATATAAAAATGGAAGTTTGCTGTGTATACAAATTTACACCGTTTTGCTTGCATATCGACGCCAAATTTTGTAGAGATGTTCTTTCAGCTTCCGGACGTGTCGTAAAAGTAGTTAGAATTCAAAATTTTGCTTTATTTAAGTTTACATTAGAAAAGCATTGGCAATGGTTTCGAGAGCGGGATTATTTTCCTCAGCAAGTATATTCCACACTACTGTTGACAAATAAACAACATGAAATCAGAATATTTTGAAATTTTGAATGAAAAATTACAACATATGACAATGGCGTCATTTCACATTTTCTAATTTATTTATTTTTTCTTGAAAGAATAGGTCAAATTAAATATGTAGGCGTATGTTTTACACTTTACAATACTTTAGAATCAGAGATATGATTTTTTAAAAGTTGTCCTTAATTTCAAATATTTGGACGCTGTCGTCACGGCTTAGCGGATGCGGCAGTAGAGCTCTACCGGTTTTTGTTTGGAACTATGATTGTTTGGGTTATCACATGTCAGTTTCATTTTGTGACAGCAACATATTTTTAACAAAACATGTTTCATATAACTTTTGATATTTATTTTAATAAATGTTTTATTTAAATACCTTTACTCTTAACAGTCTTAAGCCTGGTTTATAGATTACACAGAATAGAATGGAATAGAATAGAATAAGGAATGGAATAGAATAGGAATAGAAATTTTTAAGACCATTTATAGATTGCATAGAATAGAATAGTTTGGAATAGAATGACGTCACTTTTGTGTTACTTTTACACTAAATTAACTGATTTATTGGTTATTTTTTTCTTTCACTAATTACATTTAGAATCGAGTAAATGATATCATTGTTTGTTTTTACTAAAAAAGAAAGAATTTCTGCAGAAAAACTGTAGTTCACAGTAAGTTTTTAGGTTAGGGGATGGGCCAAAAGCAGTGGCGTATATAAGGGGGGAGAGGCCGAAGAGAAATTATAATTATTTTTTCAAGGAAAAAACGAATACTACATTTTGTTATGTAATTAAATATTACCACCTATACTTAATTAATTTGATATACTTTTAGTTATATATTAAGATTATTTTGTACAATCTGAGCCCCCACCAAAATATAAATCTATATACGCCACTGGCTAAATGCAACGAAGTTACACCATTCACACGAATATTAACGAAGCAAGCCGAATGGAATAAGAATGGAATAAGAATAGAATAAGAAATAAAATTTGGTTATTTCCTATTCTATTCCATTCTATTCTATTCCATTCTGTGCAAGTATAAATGGTTCCATGCATTTACATTGGTTTATATTTCTATTCCCTGTGCTATTCTGTTCTATTCTATTCCATTCTATTCTATGCAATCTATAAATCAGGCTTTAAATCTACTGTCACCACTCACAATTTTAGGTTAGTTTGTTTACAACAACAAACGGAAACCACGTGGACCGTAAATGTGTATGTGTGTGAGAGAGAGAGGAATGTCGAAGTTTATTAGCAAATTTATGAATGAAAAGTCGCATATTTCATGTTATTTTATATTACTATATTTATTAAATGAGACGGATTTCAAGATTTAATAAAAAAAACAACGATTTTTTTTAAATGACCCAATGTTGACTAGTTGTCGTTCTGACAAGGGCCCCCATATCTGATTGCCAAGGCCAGTAAAGTCATACGACTGCTCGCGCCCAGCACCTTACCAATTCAGTTTTGTAGAGCATAGGACATAGTTTTGAACTCTCTGATTGGCTGAAATTGGAACCAAGTTTACGCATTGTCATTTCTGACTAGTGTCATATGACATCTCGTGTCATTTTTATGTGCAATGTCAAGTATCATCTTTATCCGATTTGGAAAGCAGGTAGATAATACTTTATATTTCATACCTACTGACTCAAAGTTTTGATGGCATTATGATACCTTCTTAATATTTTAATAAAATGTCAGATGACAGCAATTTAATATCGCCATTTATTAATTTCGGCTATTTAAAACTGGCGCTGATGAGAGCAAACTGAATTGGTTAGGTGGAACAGGGTATTCTTATAATTTTTTCATTATTTTATTTTCTAAAACTTTCACATATTTGTATTATAAATTTAAAATTTTGAGTTCTTTTTTATTTAATTTGAGCGAATATGAATTTTTAAATATTAATTAAAAATTTGAATTTTACCGGATGTGACGTAAAAGGAGCTGGTGACAAATGTATAGTTGTTTTAACACACAATATGTAATACAACTAACACGACGCGTGTCAATGACGGAAAAACTGCTTCCTGTTAACAGGACAGTTGTATGTACAAAATTTGTTAGAAAAGTCATCAGTCACTCGTACGTCACAAACCACGTGATACCTTTTTA
Source organism: Harpalus rufipes (assembly GCA_951394225.1). Lineage (NCBI taxonomy): Eukaryota > Metazoa > Arthropoda > Insecta > Coleoptera > Carabidae > Harpalus > Harpalus rufipes. Next base: position 8,746,459 of record OX596283.1, read on the forward strand.
GCGCCAAAATAAATTACAAGAAAACTCATGCGAGAAAAAATAAATTTTGATTTTATTTACATTATTCGGTTGTTGTTTAGCATAATCCAGAATGTTGTAATATTTTTTGCTTTATTTTTTTACATTAGAATAAAACAGTCGAGTTACTAATAATAAATATTATTTTAGTCATTTACCAAAAATATATCAAGCTATTTTGGCATCAGCTACGTTAAGTGAAGATGTTAAAGATTTAAAAAGTTTAGTTTTACACAATCCTGTTACTTTAAAACTAGAAGAACCAGAATTAGCTCCAACAAGTCAACTATCTCACTACCATCTAGCTGCAGAAGAAATAGATAAAGCTACAATTATATATGCCATTCTAAAATTACATTTAATTAGAGGAAAATCTATAATATTTGTTAATACAGTCGACAAATGTTACAAGTAAGTAAAAAAATTATCATGAAAATATATATAAATATTAAAATGATTATTCTACAGGTTGAAGCTATTTTTGGAGCAATTTAAAATCCCAACTTGTGTCTTAAACTCAGAATTACCAGCAAAAATTCGTTGCCACTCTGTAAATCAATTCAACCAAGGTTTATATGACATTATTATAGCATCAGATGAAAAAGCTCTAGACGCCGCTGAAGAAGTTTCATCTAAACATAGTAAAAAAGAAAAGAAATCAAAAAGAAAAATAGATAAAGATTCGGGGGTATCTCGAGGAATAGATTTTCACTGTGTTGCGAATGTTATCAACTTTGATTTTCCACTAGATATTAATTCTTATATTCATAGAGCTGGAAGAACAGCTAGAGGAAACAATGAAGTAAGTTTCAAATTTTAATTTCATCGTCAGTATTTTAGAGAAATTTTTATTTATTTTAGGGAAGTGTTCTTTCATTTGTATCCATAAAAGAAAGACCATTAATGGAAGCTGTAGAAAAATTCTTAAGAGGGAAAAGTGAAGATGAAGTCATGAAGTAAATTTACAAGCATTCATATATTTTTTTAAATAATTGTCTAATTTTTACAGAGCGTATCAATTCAAAATTGAAGAAATTGAATCGTTCAGATATAGAACAAGAGATGCTTGGAAAGCTGTAACAAGAATCGCAGTTCGAGAATCTAGATTGAAAGAAATTAAAACAGAAATATTCAACTGCCAAAAACTAAAAGTAAGTTTGAAATTGTTATTATGTAATTATGTAATATTATGATTTAATCTTCTGGGCGTAGTATGTACGAAAATATATTGAAAATATTTCGAAAATGTTAAATTTAATTACGTTTTTAGAATACGCACTATTTTTTTAATTTTCGGGACCTGTCACTATTTTTTATGAAACTTCATCTAAACTAAAACGATCTGTAGTCCTACAAAATCTTAACTACTATTTGTTAAGACTGTTTTTTTTTAATATTCTATAACGCTCTCTATAGTGAAAATGATTAGGCACAAGACTCACGTCATCAACCTGAAAAAACCTTATAAAATGAAATATAACTTGTAGAAATTATTGGGTATTATTTATTTTTAAAAGAAAAAGAAGAAAAGTACTAGTGTTAAGTAATGTATATATTAATGGTATTTACGATTATTTCTATGTCAATCGTTATTCCTTTTACGGAATATAAAATTATTTGATATAATTGTAGTTTATTTTTTTGCCATTTGTTGGCTCTACTGACAATGAGCATGCTCCGTAATAGGAATAAGGATTGATTTAGAAATAATTGTAAATTCATTAATATATACGTTTCTTTAATACTAGTATATTTTTTCTTCTTTTTTTAAAAATAAATAACAACTAATAATTACTACAAGTTATATTTCTTATAAGGTTTTTTTCAGGTTGATGACGTGAGTCTTCTGCCTAATCATTTTCACCATAACATGTATTCGTTAATATTTAGACTCACATAAATGGAGTACTGTACTATACCATAGTCAAATTTTAACTATCTTAGATAAGAATGCGAAAATATGCGTAAATTAATGAGTATTAATGAAAAAAAAATGTTTAAATATTAATTAGTCCACAAGCTACAAGCGATTAAAGTCAATTAATAATGAGTATGACGTCATGTCCTAATAATTTGAGTGATTGCCTGATTTTAAAAGCGAGACTCGCTTGTCTGGTACGTCCGCCTACCGTGAAACAATGAACAAACACTAGCGCCGCCCGCCGGCATAGTTTGTCATAATATTGTCAAACAGTGGTCTAACTGTATCAATGTTCTATAATTTATTTGGAACAAAATGCAATTTTTTGTGTTATTAATAATATAACTTATAGTTTATATATAAACATATTTCAGATATAGTTTATATATAAACATATTTCAGATATGCGAACATGAAAAATTTGTACTGTAACTTACAGTTTGTTGACCACTGGTAAGGACTTGTTACGTCATGCGCCAAACTTTGAACTTTTATTACGTAAATTTTTTAAGTTGCGTCTGCACTCAAATTCTTATTTCATCTTGTACTAGAAAAAAATAGGTATGGGGCTCCATTGATGAATTACAACACTTAGTTGAAAAATACCTTAAAATTCCACATTTATATTTCAAAAAAATTGATGTGGACACCACACGACTTCCTTGTACGATTATTAAACTATACATATTTTTTTAATAACTAAATTACAAAATATTAATTTTAACTTCAAAACGGTAAGATATATAGCGACCATAATCTAACCCGGTTCTTTTTAAAGAGAGTTTTGATTACAACAAAGAAATATTTGATTACAACAATGAATATGACTAATTTCATAATAAAAATATAATATTTGTTATTGTACGAATCATAAAATTGCACGTATTTAACGTAATTTGACATGAACATTTTTTTTTGTTTTTGTCCTAATCTATAGCAAGCTTTATTACAAAAACAAAAAAGTATATAATTTTCAAATTTACATATCTCGCTTATACAAAGGGCTAATTTAATAGTACTTGATGTGCTAGACGCAGAAATTAATTCTCTAAAACTTTTATTTGAAGCATTTATTTCTAAAATCAAAATAAAATCATTTTATTTAAGAAAAACTGTCAAGTAATGTACCACTTCCGGTTAGTCTATTTTAACCAAAATCTATTATATTATTTCGATTGACATAAAAGTCTTGTATACCAAATTTGAAAAGTTTTGGATTATATTTTAAAACAGTTTTTCATTAAAATCTATTATAGGCTTCATGTAAAGTGTCACTTCTGGGAATTGTGTAATAACCAGAAAGGGAGGTGCACAACTAGATGTTATAGCAGTCCTAAATTCAAAATTTCAACTTTCTTTGGCTTACCGTTTTTGAGTTATGCGAGATACGTACGAACGTACGTACGTACGTACAGACGTCACGACGAAATTAGTCAAAATGGATTTAGGGATGATCAAAATGGATATTTCCGCTGAAATCTGAAAACCGAAATTTTTCGCGATTACAATACTTCCTTTACTTACGCATGGGCGTCCGCAGAGGGGGGCAAGGGGGGGCGCTTGCCCCCCCTTGGAAAAGCTGATAATTCATATATTAAATACATTTGTTAAATTTTTGTAAAAATATATGTCTATTCATTTTTTTTCCTTATTTATTTATATTAAAAAAAAATAACACATTTATTTTATCACTTGTTTATTAAATATATCCTTAGTTGTAAGTTATCCAATTTTATGCAAATAAAGGTTTTTCTATTAAAAGATTTGTTACAGTGTTTCAATTTTGTAATATGGTTTATTGTCAATTTTTACTTCTTCTGCATACCTATATACAAAATAAGACAAGTAAGATTTATTTCTATTCCTTTGTGGTAATCGGTCCTTCATTATTTTTCGAACGAAGTAGGTAACAAACTATTTTATCTCCTTCTCTGTAAAACACATGTAAAGTTCATTTGAAATAGAGCTAAGCCGCCATGCTGTATCAAACGTCAAGCATGTCTGAGGTTATTAATTCAATATAAATTTCGCAGTAATTTGTTTTTTTTTTGTAAATAATTATGATTAGAAGATATAAAAGCTTGATTACAACAATAGATAATTAATAAAATAATGAATATAGCTAATCAATAATATATTTCTTTCCGATAAAAATATATTTTAAACTAATATACACCAGTGATCCCCAAGCAGAGGGAAGGTGAAGACATTAATTATATATAAAATGAAAAATAACTCATTTTATCTTCTACAATTAAAATTTTGCCCCCCCTTAGATAAATTTCTGCGGACGCCCATGTACTTACGTACAAGGAAGTAGTACTTCCATAAAAAAATACAGTGGAATAACTTTTCTTAAATTTATTATACAGAAATACAGTTTTAAGGTCTAGTTTTAATATAAATGACCATTTTATAATATTTTGCTATATTGGAGAACCTCATTATTAGTTTCTTATTAAAAAAATATACAGAAAATGTTTATTTCATATTAAAATGTAGATATTTAACTAATATTTTTTTTTTATTATTATTTAGAGCTTCTTCGAAGACAACCCGAATGACTTGGACGCTCTAAGACACGATAAAGCTTTACACACAGTTCGACATCAACCACATTTAGCAGACGTTCCCGATTACATTATACCGCCAACTCTAAAAAATCTTAATACTATTCGAATCAAACGAAAAAGACATTACAGTAAAAGTAAATTAACTCCTGGAGCGACTAAATATGAGGTATAAAATTATTAAATCTTATTTAATTTACTATTATAATTACTATTAAATTTTATTTCAGGCAAAGAAAAATAATCCACTTTTCGGCATAGATTTCGAAATGAAAAACAAGAAAAAGAAAGTGAAAAAGTGATTTTATGTATAATTTTATGTATTAATCTGGTTTTTTAATGTAATAAAAATGGCTATATTTAGTAATAACATGTTTTTATTAAAAATAACCCCTTTTATTATTTTGTCTATAAAGTTCTCAAATATTTGATTCTAAATATAGAATACAAAGAGAAGCGAAATTTACAACTCGATAAGCCTGTAATAAATTTAAGGCATAATCATTCTTAAAAATACGTCAATATTGATTGATAAAAGTGTGTAAATGATCTCTCGTATATGGGAAAATAGAAAAAGATTCAATTGCGATTTGTAATCAAATTAATTTTTGACCTTTTTAATTGATATAATACAATAAGGGAAAATCAATATGATACACTGCAGCTTATCTTAGAAATTAAGATTCAGTTTCCTAAAAAAAAACTTAAATGAACACAATTTTTTTCTGCCAATTTTCATTATTGGATAAAAAATGCGAGAGTCACGCTAGGATTATAGAGAAAGAAAATCCAGGGGAACAATTATTTTAAATAGTTATTTGTATGGCATTTTAAATTTTGTGAAATTTAAGTTAAAACTTAATATTTTTTTTTAAAATATCGTTGTGAATGAAAATTTTGACAATGCGCGACTTTTTGCTATTTTTTGGACTTAAAAATAAAAATTACGACGTAGACGGTTTTAGTCTGAAGAAAAGTCGAATGCTGCAATTTATAATTATTTTGAAAGCATACCAAAAGAATATTGGTTAGGAGCTTTTAAGAAGTAGAAGGAAAGTATGATGTGTATTTTTGTTGAAGGGAACTACTATGAACATATTTAAAATAAAATAGTAAAAAATATGAACCATTTGTTTTATTGTTAATCAACCCGGTTATAGCGATTTTCCGGGTAAAACGAACTAATTTAAAAGTACGAGCTGTATAAGAACAGTGCTATTGTTTTGGGTTATAACGAACCGTTTTTGCCGGTTCCGTGGAGATCGTTATAAGTAAACATTACTGTATATAAAGATGCTCCATCGGTCTATATTTTTTTAATAACTCGATTATTTTAAATATTATGGAAAAAAATTTCATTCGAAATTTATTTTACATTAAAAGGTTTATAAATCTGCAGTATATGTTTTTCTACACCCTATATATTTATTCAAATTTGAAAAGTACATGAAATTTGCTATCCAATGGTATAAAAGCAATCATATGTTATATTATTAAAAAATACAATGGCAAATGATTTAAATATTACATTTTTATTGAATACAGTATGCTTTGCGTACATTATTTTAACATCACACTTTTCAAATTAAAAATAATTAATTGCTTAAAAATTTCATCTATTTAAATCCGATATTTTATTATTACACCTGTTATTTGATATTTTCAGATGTTTAATTAAAAAAATAGTATTGCAAAGCCTTCTGTATTTAATAAAAATGTAATATTTAAATCATTCCCAGTTGTATTTTTTAATAATATAACATGATTGTTTTTATACTATTGGATAGCAAATTTCATTTACTTTTCAAATTTGAATAAATATATAAATGTTCCATTTGAAAATATGAAAAACCTATACATCAGATTTTTAAACATTTTAATATAAAATAAACTTCGTTTGAATTTTTTTCCGTAATATTTAAAATAATAATTTAGCGCGCGCCCACCAGACGCGCCCGAATGCGACCGCCGCCACAGGTAGAATGTTCTCGAGCGGGTCTAGACCTGTATAATTACATTCGCTGGGCTGATTCTTTGTATTCGATGTTATTGTCGCGTCGGAAAGTTCCAGAAGGACGCCGCGCTATAAAACCCGTCGTCAAAACCATCCACCACATTCTTTTATATAGAAACAACGAGCAATGAACAGCTGGTGTTATAAATAAACAGTCTAAAAGTTGTGAACATAAATAAATGTAGTTATATAAATAAATATAGTGATATAAACATTGTTTAAATAAATAATCTTAGCGATTAAGTATTTAATAATATTCTTAGTCTTAAATTAGTGTTTATAATTATTTAATCATAGTGGTAATTACTTTTATTATCTTTATCTTAATTATTTATCGTTTAATAAATGTATTATTTTAATTAATAATATTTCTCTGATTTTTACACTGCACCCAAATAAATAAACGTTACAATACAGACCGATGGACCAACCTGTATATTTATTTTTGCGTGTTCTGAAAAATTTACATACAAATACAAAATTTGTGTATTTTAATGTTCAAATGTGCCTTTTTATAATAAAATTAAATATTAGGTGTTCAAATTAATAAACAGGCTACCGCTTATTGGATAAATAAAAAATATTTGGAGATCAAATCAATATAACTGGTGCTTTGTTATGTTATGTACAACCTATTTTAAAATACAATACAGACAGAAAATTAAATTTCTAAGAATGATTATGTTACACGGAATTTATAATAATTATATTGAAATATTAATGAAATCTAAATATTTGAAGTAGTCAAGTAATGCAATAAATGACACAAATAGTATCGGAAATGTGTTTAGACAAAAAGAAAATATGCTATTGTTCCATTCTCTATAATTTAACACAAATGACAAATGACATTTTATTATATGTAAATATAGACATCAATTTTGTAGAAAGATATTACTATTATGAGATATTTTATTAACTATTTCGCAGAATTATAATTGACTATCTTAAAATTAATATATTATATTTTTGTCGTCAACTTATTTCTATCTCTAATTCCAATTTTGAAGTAATTCTTCCACTTAAATCTCAAATTTACATTTTGCTTGATCTGTTTACGAAGAAATAAATTACTTTACTCCCACTGTGAGTAAGTCCATCAGCAGGCAAAGCATGGTAGGACCAAGGAGTTATCATAGGGCAGCCTCGCGGTGTCTGAGGGGTAGAGTAGGTGTCGCGGTGGTTTTTATAGACGGAGCTCGACGCTCAGGCGGTCTTCACAACCAGAAAGCCGCTGAAGAAGCATCAAGTGAAAGACTAGATAAGGTGAGTTGATGCTGTTGGTGGATGAAGAAGTTTTGAAAGTTGTTGGTGTGTATTTTTATTGTTAGTTTTATATTTTGTTTTGATTAATGATTAACAGATACTAGTGTATTTTTTAAAAATTAACCCCTATTTTGCAAGAAAGTTACTGAGTTTTAGCAACATTGCTAAAAATTGTAACCAATAGAAACAAATGTCAAGCCTGTCATTTCCATGTTTTATTCGATTTTTGCAATTATTGGTTATTTGTTATTGCAATGTTGCTAAGAGTTAGTAAGTTTTTTACAAAATTGGAGAGATTATTTTCGGTTTAGCAACTATGCCAAATAGTTAGTCGAAAACTATTATTGCTACTGTTTCGAAAATATTTTCTATGTACCAATAAAATTAAAATTAATTACACAATTTTTTTGTGGAGAAAAATAAAGGAATTTGTGTCAACATTTAAATTTTAAAAATGTAAAACATCAAATTTAAATTTCAATATTTAATTTCACCCTTACACATTTAAAGATTTTTTTAAATATTTGTTTGAATACAAACTATGTTCTGCTTTAAAATGATATTTTGATGAATTTGATATTATTTATTATTATTATTATTAAATAATGAAATTTGACATTTTTTAAAAGACCGTTTTAGTTAAAAAAAATGGTTTTCAAATAAGTATTAAATAGGACATATTAAAACTTAAAATAATATTTTATAAAAGTTATAGATTATAAACAAATAAAAAAATATATGAACAAGTATATTATATAATTAACATATCACCAATTTTTTTAGAAACAGTTGTTAAAATTAGAACATATCTCAAGCATTTACTAATTACCAAATAATTAAGATCTAGTTATACTAAATTTAGAAACATAATAACAACTTAGTAATGTCATTTATATATTAAATAATTTTTTTAACCAGTTGTTAAAAATTAACCACTTCGTTAAAAAATATGCCCGAATATACACTATTTTAGTGAAATCTGTAAATATATCAAATTCATCTAGTGTAATGTCA